>OX465252.1:16195643-17395643 GCA_949987775.1 Aproaerema taeniolella | reverse complement strand
TTGACATCAGGTTTGGCTTAATTCATTAGCTTGACAGCTTGACTTGCCAAGGTACCTACCTACAGTTGAATTGTTTTTCTCTTTAAAAAAATGTAATATTTCTAAGTAGATTGTTTGATTAATTTATCCAATTTAGTATTGTACAGTCAAAAGCAAAAATATAAAGAGTTATTTCTTTACTGAACATTGTTTTTACTGTTTATCCTTATGATAGCTTAGATACAAGTGAATTAAATAAATTTTAAACATGTCTGACGTAGGTTTAAGGAAAACCGCGCAATGAACTCAAATTGTGTATCATGTGATACAAAATGTGTATCATGTTTGAGTTAAGAATTAAATAAAGTTTGTCGCGTCTCAAGAGGGCTACAACCGGCAATGCCGATTTCGATTGAACGACAACATTGATTGCTCGTACATTGCTGTATTAAGTTAACATCTTCAGTTAAAACAACTTTGCGCAGAAGCATTACGAATTGCGATTGAAAAAGTTTTTCTCAAAATCTGTTTTGTGGTAGCCCTCATGAATTTAATTAACAGTGTCTATCAGAGACAAAAGCCTCACTGCATAGAGCTACGTAAATCGCTTTCTGATATAGCGGCTACCAATTTACGTTTTTTCGTAATTATTAACTTTAAAATTTTAGAAAAATAATTAAGAACGCATATACCTACTATCTATTTAAAATTACTCAAAATCAAAAGCAAACCTTAAACTTAGTTAATTTAAATACTTATACAAAAATCAACAGTAAACACAAACAATAAATTGCCTGTAGTAGTAAATAAATAAAACATTTTATAAAAATTATAGGTGTGAATCAGTGTCTTCAAAATTGTATACTTACACAATTACTGAAAAGTGATAACAATCAATTGATATATTGGTGCCAAAACTTTGTATTTTTTAATATATCTAGGTTTATAAAATAAACCTACCATCAGAGATTTAGCAAATACTCATAGACAAGAAATCTTAGGTATGTTTTTATAAATATTATTTTAAGAAGTCATAGTTGGATTGGATTTCAAAACTAATGAATAAAAGTTAAAATACCTCTGAATTTTTTGGTGAACCTAAGCAGCAAACACGAATGTTATCATAAACTGAAGCAGGCACTGACCAATCACCATTCAATTACACAATCTAGCAAGCAAACATAAATACAGCAAACTGTTAAATAAAAATAAAATAATTCTCTTACCTGAGCATTATTCTGAAGTTCTCCAACTCCCTTATGCTATTTGATAATCTTGCAAATGCATTAAATAGCGCAACTATTTCTGTTCTCTGGAGTCTCTGTGCTTTATGCCTCAACGGCAGCTTGCCTTGCTCCGGGTCTCCTATGGGACTGTCCCAGCGCGGTGAAAAAAGGATCTTTAAAGCTGTACCAAGCCCCTGAGTCTGCAACTTCCCCCATAATTTACACTTATCACACCCAACACAATCCATAATCCGAGAAATATTCCAAAAATGTTCTCGGAACTCGTTCTTTAAGCTAACAGCCTGACTGCCTCCGTTAAACATTGAAGATTCATTGAAATGATCAGGGAAGGTGTAAATTACACTTAACATGTTTTTAACCGCCTCTCGAGTCTCCTCATCCTCAGTTGGGTTACCAGTGTAATACTCTTCTCTTTCTAAGTACGGACCTGCTTTACTCAAAGCTCTCATTTCCAACAAATAGACGAAGTATAAGTTTTTCAGCCAGTTAGGGCTCTCACCCATTGTCTGAGAGGGGTCAAACCGTCGCTGAAACTCTTCCAGATTCGGCCCCCAAACTCCATCAGGTGGAGCAGCAAAACCAATTGACTTTTCAGAGAGTAAGTACTTAGAACACAAATGTATGTTGATGCTGGTGTGTAAGCCTGAAACAGCTCTGTAAAACACTCTTTTCTCGAGGCACATGTTGCTCAGATCTGAACTTAACACATGGGGGAATGACTCATAAGGATTCTGTCTAGGGCGGAAACAATTCTCTTGATAAATACTTCTCCAAATTCTGTGAGCTGATGGTCCTTTATAGCCGGTATACCGTTCTGGGTTTAGAGACAGATCTACATACTCAGCTTCAGCATCCCTGTCATCACAATCACAGAAATTCTCAAGAGCATCATCATGGGCTTTCCATTTAGCAATTTCGTACTGACTCGCTGCACTAATAGTCAGATTCAAGTATCCCAAGTCAGGGTCGTGATCACTGTCTGTGCTACATTTTCTGTTACCTTCTTTAGTGTACTTTCTAAGAGGAGACTCGCCTATGTGCTCATCTTCGTACCCGTTGGCTATGGCGGGCACGCTCTCCTTGGAGCAGGTTTTGATGTGGCAGTACTTCATAGCACATCTGCTATCGTCAGCCCAGAATGGACATTCCTTTTTTAAATTAACCTTGTAGAAACGGAAATAATCTTTGCTTACTAGACTCTGTATACGCGGGAAGATCTTGACGTTGTTGAAGTAGTCGATAGTATCCACATTACACGAGCAGTCTCCGAGGGCGCCGTGGAGCGCTTCAAAGCACGCATTACTGTCGCAAGGCTTTGTTTCATACAGTTCCGTGTCGTAACCAACGGCCTGAACTATCGCTAGGGCGAATATTATAAACACAACACAATAATTTTTGTAAGCCATTTCTGTAGACAAACTTTGTCAGGGCATGAGTTTTACAAAATGAGAACTTTCTGGCGAATAGTCACACAGCACATTTGGTAGCTAAACCGATTGTGATTCAAAATAAGTGAAAGTAAATTTACATTGATTGGATGAAGCAGACGACGTACAGTTACGGCGGTCGTCCACACATATCACTATTGATAAAAAAATGCTGTCAAAATGCCGCTGTCAGCTGTCCAAACCTTTTTTTTTTTTTTTTTTTTTTTAATTTATCCCTTTCGGGAAAGGCAAAGGAAACTATGTCCATACAGCCATGTCTTCAGTGAAAAATCTTCTTTCTTCAACTTAACCTAAGCCCTAAGCTCCTCATGTTCTGCGTAAAACCGGATAGCGTCTGTTTTACGAAAACTGGCGGCGAGAAGCACAACCGCGAGGATCTTTGTCGGTACCAAACGGAGCAGAAACACTGTTATCACTTGAACTTTTCATCACTACGCGAATTCTAGTCAATTTACTGCATAATACACTATCACTATTACACATTAAACAACTTTTTCACGCCGAAAACGAAAATTCAGTTGACAAAGCAACCGCTCACGCCGAGTTCCCGCCAAAGACCTTCCTGTCCAAACCTTTTTTTTTTTTCTTTTCTGTCCGAAGTAAGCAGCAAGTGTAAATTCGTAACCGGAACTTAGCTACAAATTCCCACAATGCTTTTATAACTCTCTTTTAGCGCTAATGTTTGATGAAACAAAGACAGAAGATTTTCGTTTTTATACATTTTTGCAAACAATATAAATCGTGGCTTATACAATATAAATCAATAAAGTCTAGAATCTCAAAAAAAAATTGTTGACGCCATTTATGGTAAGATCATGATCGTATAGCGCCATTCACTATCCATCTTGCTGTACGTCCCGCCAAGGTCATGCACGATGCACGATGAAAAACGACAGTGAATAGGCTTGCTGTACGTCGATAATTATTATTATTAGCTTGCTGGATTTGCACGAGCAATTTTTCATCCAGCAAGCGCCCCCACCACCGCGACCGTCGTGCAGATGGATAGTGAATAGCGCAGACGTACGTCAGAGCGGTCCTGCGTCGTGCATGCTTGATCGTGAATAGACTTGCTGTACAGCAGATTGGCATTTAGAGCTTGTGTCGCAAAGTGAATGCACGTCGTGTCGCAATCGCAACAAAATGGAAATCTATGACGTTCAAATGATTCATTATATTAATAATTTGAGTATACTCCGCACGCTTATGGTAAATTTTTTTCATCCAAAACCTCTTCTTATTTTTTTTCCTCTCTTCTGCTGCTGCTGATAACATGAGAAGAACTCCCATTTTTTGGCGCTTTGATAAAACAGGTGGCATTGTACGAGTATAAAACACGTCCTCTCAGATTAATCGTTCGGTTACATCTGGCATGCTGGATGCACGCACGATAGTGCGTATGTTACATCCATCTTGCATGGCCTTGGCGGGACGTACAGCAAGATGGATAGTGAATAAGGCGCTTATCTTATTATTAACTCTCGCTCTCACTAATGAACTAAAACTCTGAGATTGCTAAGAAAACAGACTTGTAGTTAGTGTTGCCAAGAACGGTACTATTTAGCTAAGTCTAGCAATATTTTTAGATGAGTCCTTAACCATATTCGACAAGGGATTTGGGTGTATTTTGGCTGAACGCCACTGTTTATGAATCTTAGCCTTACTATCATTAAATATGATACTTGGTTCTATACCAATCCCCCTTCTATTCGTACTTTTGCCAGTTCCCTAACTGGCAAAAGTACGAATAGAAAACTTAGGAAAATATATATTTGAGTTTTTATTTATTTTCATCATGAAGCCAATGACATTCCGATATCTTTTGATTCATT
Source organism: Aproaerema taeniolella (assembly GCA_949987775.1). Taxonomy (NCBI): domain Eukaryota; kingdom Metazoa; phylum Arthropoda; class Insecta; order Lepidoptera; family Gelechiidae; genus Aproaerema; species Aproaerema taeniolella. The sequence continues at coordinate 17,391,137 of OX465252.1, read as the reverse complement.
TGGTTGGTAATACTGCTAGTGATGCCAGTTATTGATATTCGATAAAGTAATATTACGTTCGTGTAATCGATGGATTTTACTGTAACTTCAAACTTCAAATCGAACATGAAACTTAAACTCTGTTCCTTTTATTTACTCATATGGTCCTGGTAACTCAGTCGCTAATGATCTTGTTATAAAGGTTGCGGGTTAGATTCCCGACCAGTAAAAGTTCTTGAGTCGTAAGTAAGTATATTCAAATATTTGTGAGGAGTCTGAGTGTTTATCTATGAGGTTGTATATTATTTCCAAGAAAAATTACTTACGTTTATCTAGTACCTACTTAGTACAAAGCTCAAAATAGAGGTACACACGGCAGCACACATGTTAACCTTGACGTCGCCCTTGTTTCGCTCATAAAAATAATTTCGTAGTGTACGTAGGTAAATGTTTGATTAGTCCTAGAATAATTTTCATCTTAATTTTTGCGCTTTACAGATGACATGTGGTAATCTGAACTTGGTAAAACTCAGTTGCAGAAACGTCCTAATGCTGCTTTAAATGTCATACTTTCAATTTCAGTCTTGTTGATGTAAGTAAACAAAAAGCTTTAATTAACATTAATTACCGTTTCTGCAATTGAACAAAAGGCGATATCAGAATATTTAGCTTTCATTACTAAAAGGGCTTAATTTAAAATAATAAAATACAAAATTATTGTAGAAAATGTATTTATCGCCATACAATTTGTATACCATCCACAAAAGCAGATCAATCGGAAAATGCACAAGAGATTCAAAATACATTAAACAGACATTTGCTCCCGATATAGCTATTTACATAGTTACTAAGACATGAGACATAGGCAATATAGATCACAATTTATAGAAATGCATATAAATTTTAACACTTTTATAATAATATAAATTGTAAAAATGGACGTACAACCATTACAACATCGAATTAAGAAAATACTTTATATAATTTCTACCGTTTTGTAACATATACAAACAGTCGCTTAACTAACTTAACCATATAGTGATTTTAAGTTTATCTATATAATGTAGGTATTGTAACAAAAACTGAATGTGTAAAACGAGGTTAAACTAAACATAAACATTTTAGAGTCCGTCTTTTGATTGTTATCCTGTTACATGTAGACCTATATGTGAGTGGTTACGCATAAAGGGACCTGAGGGGATTGGAAAGGTTTTTTTTGTTTTTCATTAATTTTGTTTCTGTGGTATTTCAGCTTCGTTTTGGTCTAATCAGAATATTTTTAAGTGCCATAGTTTTTTTTTGTGGATTTTTTTAGTGAGCGCGCTCGAGGCGAAACTCATATCGAATCGAAACTTTAAACGCGGTTTACTCGAAATCAATCATTTTCCATTGAGGTCTCTTTTTGCGCAACCACTCACATATTGTTAATCAACAATGTTGATTAATTATATAGACACAAATAATTAACAAAACCTAACATTTGAGGTTATAAGAAAAGTACTTATAGTTAACCTAACTATTAAGGATAATATGGTTTTACAATGCAAGTAAGTTCTCCAAAAATTAATAAGAGATCACTTTTAAAGTAAATATGTATTGATCTCAAACCAGTAGTTAAATAGAATATAAATTGATCGGAATAGTCATTTATCGTTGTAAAAAAACAATGGGGAACTTAAAAATCGAAGGTGGGGGCTTAATCTAGTCCAAACTAATCTTAAGTTAACTTGTACATATAAAAAGTGTGGTGTTTCATCGATTTTAATCTTCTATGGTTTTCTTTCGAAAGTTGTTTTCGTAATTTCTTCGTTTTAGGCGTACCTGGAAGTTAACAAAAATAAGATCAATATTCTTTGCTTCAATTTGTATGTGTTAAATAAATACGAAATCTTAAGTCGAATAAAGGTGAGCAGTATATGCAATGTTTTGAAAAATAATACCGTAGTTGGCTTAGAAATGATCCTGGTATCGGCACCAAAAATGTGTACTTTATTAGATATACAATACAAGGCATCACATTTATTCGGAAAATTAAATAAATTTTAAAAAATACTGGTACCATAGAAATATGTAACCGTACAAAAAATTTACACGATACACAAAGCATTATTTACATAAAAGTGAAAGTACATCGATTCGAAAAATTATCGATTCTATATTCTCAATCGATATATTTTCAGCTGCAATTTGTATTAACCATAGACATAAAAATAAGGTGGCATAACACATTTAACGAATTTTCGTTAATGTGTTATGCCACCTTATTTACATTGCATTTTTGTAGTTATGCATAAGGCGCTGAGCTGTATAAACACAAGCGACGTGGCGTGGCGAACGCGACTATCAAATCAACGTAAAATGAATCTTAATAGCTACGGAGCAAAGGTTTTTTTCGTCTGTCGCTCCGTCTTCAGGTGGCGGATGTCTCTTCGTGCTTCTATTTTCGGCAAAAAAACCTTTGCTCCTTACTCCTTAGGGTAGGGTCGGCTCACACCGCGACGCGACGTTGCGGATAGAGCCACTCAAAATTGAACTTTATTTATTACAAGTGAGAATTTAGAACACGTCGCACCACGCAGCGCCGCGCCTCGCCACTCGCCGTGGCGTTCTCACAATGAAATGTTCATCTTTTCTTGTCATAAATATAGTTTAATTTTGAGTAGCTTTATTCGCAACGTCGCGTCGCGGTGGGAGCTGATCCTTAGCTGTTAAGAAAGCCCTGCTACACGTCCGGATTTGGTCCGGTCCGGACCGCGACAGACCTGTGAGAGGAAGCGAGACAGACTGTCACATGTCTCGCTCATTTGATAGTCTGTCTCGCTTCCTAGTATAGCTTTGTCGCCGCGGTCCGCCGGACCGAATCCGGACGTGTATCAGGGCCTTTACGTCGCTTTGATCGCCCAGTCGCCGTGCCTCGTCGCTTGTGTATAAATAAAAAGAGCCTTAGTTTAGCAATTATTTACAAATAATTTACATTGTTCATAAGCGTTACATACCTAATTAAACGCCATCCTTTTATTGAGCAAGTCCTTATATACAGGGCTTTAGGTAAATCTCTTTCAACCTCTCGGGTGGTTAATCAGTCCATGAAACTGAACAACTTCCCCAAGGAACATAGCTCAAAATACGAAAAAAAAATTGATCTCCCATACAAAATGAGCTAGAAGTATAAGTATGCTGATGAAGTTTGTATGGGAACTCAAATTTTTATTGTTGTTGTTCAGTTTCATGGACTGATTAACCACCCGAGAGGTTGGAAGAGAGATACCTAAAACCCTGTATACATGACATATTTGCATAAAAAGTAGGAACTTTTTCAATAAACAAATAAAACAAAATACAGATCAAAATTTACTAATTGAGTAAACACTTTATTTATTGTCATTAACTTCAATGGGTACTTACTTATCCTAACCTAAACTGGTATTTGTATACTATATTTAAATAGGTACACGTATTAAATGTAGCTACATGTTAATTGGTTAAACTAACTTATATTCTACTGTAAGTAGCGTTTGTGAATGAAATGGTTAATATTGTAAGTAAGCATCACCCAAATCAAAGTTAGTTATTTTACAAGATTCCAAACTATTTTGAGCATAGATATCTCACAGGAAAATTATATAAACCCTGATATTATAACTTCACTAGCGAAATTATAATCTTCCGCGATATTACAATTTGCCTAGTAAAATTTATTAGTCCGTCAATGTGAAAAAAAGTTAGTAACGAGAGTTTATAATCTGACTAAGTCAAATTACAATATTACGGGTTTGACAATATTACGGCGATAGATATAAAGGTACGTGTTACGCCAATTAGATATCGGGTCGACGCAAAAAAAAAAACTCGGTAAATAACAGCGCACTTATGACGTGAGCTTTTATTTTCTATTTATTTTTTTGTAACTTTATTACTTGCTGTATGTATGTATGTAAATCCTTTATTGTACAACAAATGAGACTGCGAAAATGGAAAGGTACAACTTTGGGGATAGTAGATAGATAGATAGCAGCTTTATTCACTCCAATAACACACAACAAAACAAATAAACAAAGCAATAAGAAAAAGTTAAAATTTTGAAAAATAGAATCAGTCAACACTCTGAGTGTCACAGGAGTGAAGAGGCAATAGTCAATAAGGTTCAGAATTATTGTGATGAGCTTTGTAAATCACTCTTATTGACTATCCCGAAAGTTGAACCTTACTAAACACAGGCACAAGTATTCTTACAGGAGAAAATATGGTACTTATAGCTAAAATAAATGTATTACTTGCCATGCTAAAAAAAATTAATTAATTTATTATTGTACTTGCATGCTTTATGATAATGTTGCCATGTTATTAGTTGGTACATTAGGTGGAACATGAACCTAATATCACTATTCTTGTAAGACAGTGAACTAAAAACTGTTTCAAAACTTAATCACGCGGAATAAGCATTTAGTTTGCACGTGACCCGTTATCTTGTTGAAGTATTGTTGGTTGATCGAAGCCACAAAACCTTAGACCACTGATTCCCAAAGTGGTCCAGGTGGACCCCCAGGGGTCCGCGGGCGACTCGATGGGGGTCTATGTTGGCGTTACAAAAAAATGGGGGTTCACAATTCGTAAGCGGGGTCCACGAAAATTTATCTGGTTTCGATAGTGAAGAACTAAAATATTGGCTTGTTTTCACCTATGAAGTCAAGCCTACATTTTAGGCAGATAAATAATTAATGGAAGTGCTGTGAGTAGATATCAAAAAAGTAAAGTTGGATGGAATTTTACTTGGCGTCCACTCACAGCAGAATCAATTAATTAACAAACCAATCAATTCTCACTTTTTTGTCGAAAACTCTTAATTCGTGATTGGAAGTTCTTAGTTGGAATTGGAACTCAGCCGCAACCCAAATTTCCATAGTTAGATCTAATCTTAAAATTTTTTGTCGAGTTATGGGAATATTGTAGAAATGTAGCTGCAGGGGGTCCACCGGAACCAACAAAATCTTGAAAGTGGTCTATGAGAAAAAAAAGTTTAGGAACCTCTGCCATAGACCATACACTCTATAGACGGAGTACTTATGACGTCACAGCACTTTTGAAAGAGTGCAAAGATGTGAGTTCCTACAAGATAGTAAGAGATAGGTTACTTTAACCATCTCTTTCTGCGTAACCCATTTTTTGATGTTACGATTTTCAATTTGTGACAAACAAAGCGTTTGATCTGCAGCTTCTGTCAGTCATTACGGTTTTTAAGGTTTAGTGCATAAAGTTTATTCGTTTTTGTGCTGAATTTGTGAGAAAAGAGACTCCATTAGTTAAGTTGTTGTACAGCTTTTGTACAGTGAAGTATGGTTGGGTGCAGGGAAGGGGTAAACTATTGCTATCTAAAAGGGTAAAAAATGGTCTAAGGTGGAACATGAACCTAATATCACTATTCTAGTAAGACAGTGAACTAAAAACTGTTTTAAAACTTATTCACGCGGAATAAGTAAAAGCATTTAGTTTGCACGTGACCCGTTATCTTGTTGAAGTATTGTTGATAGAAGCCACAAAACAAGTTTGTTTTACGAACCTAAGATTGCAGTTAAAATAATACACACATCTAGGGATTTTGCATGATTTTTGATACAAAAGAGGTGTATTTGAGAAGCTATTAAAGCATACTCGAGACACATGGAGGGATATAATTTTCAGATGAACAAATGCTAGACTTGAATTTTCAGTTCTAATCAGTGAATTTCATTTTTCTTGAAATTTGTGAAAACGTGACGAAAATGAAAAAAAAAATTGCGCAAATTCCACCATTTTCATACAAAAAAAAACAAAAAAAGTGCATTTTTGTTTTTGTTTCCGTCACGTTTTAACAAATTTCAATTTAAACAAAATTTACTGACTGGAATTGATTATTTAGGTTTAACACTTGCTCATCTGAAAATTATATCCCTCCATGTGTATAGAGTATGCTTTTATAGCTTCTAAAACACATCTCTTTTGTATGAAAAATCATGTAATATCCCTAGACAGTGTTGATGAGTGTATTATAAATTATAATATTACCATTCCCCTCTCAAAAATGGCGCAGCATTGCTTTGTTCGAGTAGGAATTCTATGACAATTTGTGTAAAAACACAATCAAGGCAATACCTCTTATAAAAAATATTAAATGCTTATTGTCTGTTATCACTTCTCACTTTCCAATCAACACAAGTGCATTATGGACCAGCATTGTTATCATATTGATAGGTATAATTAAAAATCCAAAGACCACAGAATTCACAGATCAACTTCCATAAAACAATACTTACGTAACACTAAACATATAGCACGAAACAAAACATCCATTCTTATTTACTAAACACAACAATCAGACGTAATTTGATAACTCCACTTGATGTTTTTGAAAATAGCATGAGTTATATATTATATACCACATGGTACTTTCCCTTTGTTCATAAAAGAATGACTAACTGCCATACTCAGAGACGTCAATTAAAGTTAAGAAGTAATTAAATGTCATGATATCCTTGTTTATATCAACAAGAGTGAAAGAGACAACATCAGAGTCTTTTTCACGAAGCAATGGCGTCTTCATGGCGGTTGAATGACAATGACTGCCGTACTCAGAGACGTCAATTAAAGTTAAGAAGTAATTAAATGTCATGATATCCTTGTTTATATCAACAAGAGTGAAAGAGACAACATCAGAGTTTAACAGTACTTAACTTTAATTTTAATGTTCAGTTGCTTAGACCATACACTCTATAGACGGAGTACTTATGACGTCACAGCACTTTTGAAAGAGATGCAAAGCTGTGAGTTCCTACAAGATAGTAAGAGATAGGTTACTTTAACCATCTCTTTCTGCGTAACCCATTTTTTGATGTTACGATTTTCAATTTGTGACAAACAAAGCGTTTGATCTGCAGCTTCTGTCAGTCATTACGGTTTCTAAGGTTTAGTGCATAAAGTTTATTCGTTTTTGTGGTGAATTTGTGAGAAAAGAGACTCCATTAGTTAAGTTATTGTATAAATTTTGTACAGTGAGGTATGGTTGGGTGCAGGGAAGGGGTAAACTATTGCTGTCTAAAAGGGGCACGCTCCTAGCTCCGTCTATAGAGTGTATGGTCTAAGTTTATGTGGCGAAATTGAGAACTATTGCAAACTACCTGCAACTGAACATTCAGTTGGCGGTGGCGCCACCAGTCAAGAAGCTCTCATCAGATGTATCAGATGATTCTCAATTTCGACACCTGAACGGATAAAATGGTGACCATTCAACCGCCATCTAGTGGAATAACCGTTTTCGTTTATGCATTTATGTGTAGAATAGTGTACAACCAGGCATCAATCAACCAAAATTCTTCATTTCACTGATGTTTGCATGTGTGATTGCATCAAGCATATCTTACGCACATCTGTTACTTTATGACGATCTATAATTTAAAATGATATTTTAAAAAAACAATTAAAACGACTAAACGTCACGTTTCGATTCTATTCAGACAGTGTGCTGTGGCTTGTGGTGCAATGTGCATATTGTGCATATCTGGTAATCTCTCTCTATAGCTGTACAGATGACTGAGACGGACATAGGTTTGTCAGAAGTCGAAACATAAGATTTAAATTAAATGAAAGCGACTTTAAGACACCCAACATTAAGTTCAAAATCAAACATCAAGAGGACCCATAAAAATGAAAATCAGCGAGCATGCAGTGGACCAAGGCTAGCGTTAAAGAACCAAATAAAATGTGTTCATAGGTACCAGTTTTAATACAAAATATTAGTAGCGAGACCTTCTGTCCATGTTTCTTATGGAATTGGCGAGGCACAGTGCGAATAGGGCGCCGACCACCTGAAATATAGAAAAAATACACTTTTAGTAAGTCTCAAATAGAAATCTTATTTTTTTAAAATTTAAACGTATGGGTGCTTGTAAATAAAATAACTAGCGGAGGGTAGAGGTGTGTGGCGTTTCCCAGTAAGCCAGTAAGATGCAAGGGTTTTACTTTAGCGTCGAATCGAATAACTGATTAGCCATCAATCCCCACAACAATACTAGTACTAGTATAACATTAGTATTAAGTTTTTCTTTTGTACAACTGTTAAATTATTGTTGTGTTTAATAAACAAATTATTATTATTATTAAAATTATTAAATAAAAAAATAAAAAATACTCATTTCTCATCTAATATCTTTCAAAAAGTATGGCAGCAAGTTTTTCTAGAACCACATGATGCTCTGCCTACGACGGCAGGGATTATAGGCAGTTTTTTAGAGGTAGACAGTTACGAAGGATTTTGTACCATTCTTATCTAAGCTAATTCGTTTAATACATCTGTCTGTGTCAAATTAAATAAAAGGAGCCATTTTGGGGTCGATTAATAACAGCGATTTTTTTCAAATTTAGACTGCGGTGTGTCCCACTGCTGGGCAAGGCCTCCATTGGCGTATCTAGGGTTATTTTCTGGGGGGGGCCGCGGGCCTGTCGAAAATTAAATGTACTCTAGCTTAACACGCTGTGTATTCAAAAGTAACTAATACTGTATTATAGTATGTAATAATAAGTAAGTATGTAGATTTCTCAGCTGTAGATAACTATATATATTTTTTTATGATTTTTGTGTGAAGTTATCAGTATTATGGCATCAATTATAGTATTTCGAATTGGTAGCCCAATATTCTGGGGTGGGCCCTACGCCATACTGGGGTGGGCACGGCCCACCCGGCCCTCCCCCTATATACGCCTATGAAGGCCTCAGTTTTCTTTTGCCAGATTGTCCTATTTTGGGCCATTTCTATCCAGTCGCCAGGAGCGGTCAATGTGGCTAGGTCGTTTACTTTGTTTAGTAGCTATCTATGAGGTAACCTCACCCCATCCTCAATATACTAATATTATAAACGCTTTTATAGTATTATAGTTTGTATGTATGGATGTTTGTTCCTCTTTCACGCTCAAACGGCTGGACCAATTTTGATAATGGAGGTAGCTGACACCCTGGATTTAACACACAGGCTACATAAGTTTCCCAAATACCCACGGAAACGAAGTCCCGGGCGGAAAGCTAGTAAATCATATATTTATAAGGGCAGACCCCATCCTATAGATATTCTAACTTTTGCATCCCAATATATATGTGACAATCTTTTAAATGTGAAGAAAAATTAACATTTGTTTAAGAAAAATAGCGATAGGCACAATTTAAATACTAGGACCAAGCATAAACTGGATGTACTAGATAGTCGTCTCTACAAGGTCACGAACTCTTTTATGGGTCAATGTATACGTTTCTATAATAAGATTCACGTGTGTATTCAAAATTTACCTTTGGACAAATTTAAGACAGTAATTAAACAAAAACTTTGCAAAAAGGGTTATTACAAAATTTCTGATTACCTAACTGACAGGGAGCCATGGGAATGACTGCTCAGCTCTAGAGATATTTCAGAATTAGTTAAAATTAGAAAATAAGAAAATTTGTAATGCTATTAAAAAGAGCACCCTCAGAGTTTCTTGCCTGTTCTTCTCTGGGGAAGACTGCACCTTTGCGAATAGGCGTAGAGTCAGTAGGGTCAATAGAACGAATGCGTATGTATGTATTTAAATCCTTTCATGTTTGTTTGTATGTATTTTATGTAATCTTGACTTGTTTTAAGTAGCATCCTGAATGTCCTATAAAATAAAGATTTTTCTATTCTCTTCTATTCTATTCTCAAAAAAATACCAACCTCAATACAAGCAACCCCAATAGCGACTCCAGCAATAGTCTTGTTCCACTTCTGGTACAGCTCAGCAGTCTTCTGCGAGCAGCCGTAGTTGTTGGCGCTGGCGACGGTGCAGGTCCCTCCTAGCACGTTGGCCACGACCGAGGGTCGGGTGCAGCAGGATGCCGGCAGGGTGATGCCGTAGTCACCTGGACCGTTCTTACCGCAGCATTCCAGCTGGAAGAAAGGTTTTGGGGTTGGTTGCGTTGCAAAAAAATACATCTATTCGTAAGCTTGTAAGTATTGTCCAATGGTCATATAAAATAAAGGATTTTCAAGAGACCAGTGTTCAGCGGGCATGGGATGACATAAGGGCAAAAGAAGTTCTTCAGGGCATGATGGAGGAAGTTATAGAAAGAGATTTAGCGAGACTCAGAGCAATGCTGCCACGCTGGATCCTTTCCTTTATCTTTTACGCCAGGATCGTTTAGAAAACTGACATTTAAGTCTTTATTATAATTGAGGACTGTGTCATTTATGATATAGTATAGTGTTAATTTACTTTTTGTTAAACTAATTTACTGATATTAAAAACCCAATGAAGAAACAAACCTGTTGCTGAATGTTGTTGAAGAGGCTGTCAGCAGTGGCTCGCTCAGCGTCGTTGGGGTTGGGGCTAAACACCACCGACATCGACAGCCCCCTTTGCATGGGCTGCCTAGAGGCTGATGAAACAGTCGCCCACGTTATCCTAGAAAGCGTGTTAGTGGCGAACCAACGGGCACAAATCTTACCAAGAATTAGGTCGCTCCGTGAAGCCTGTTAATTCCCCAGGAGGATTCTGAGCTTCTGGTCGGAGCTAAGAAGGATGGAATAGCCACCGACCCACACGCATAATGGGCCATCATAGAGCCTAAATGCGGAAATGGGAGCCCTTATCAACTATCAACTAAACCCAATGAAGGAACGAACCTGTTGTTGAATGTTGTTGAAGAGGCTGTCAGCAGTGGCTCGCTCAGCGTCGTTGGGGCTCTGGCGCTGGTCGAAGATGCTGTTGACCGACTTCACCAGGGCGTCCTGGATCGTCTCCGCGTACGTGAACATCAGCACCGCCAGGATCACTTGTACGATGATGATCACCAGCAGGAAGATTGCGTACTGGAGAGAGAAATTTGTGAAATTGAAAATATGTTCATCTATCCATATGCGGTGGATGCGAGTGGCGCAGGACCGATCGATGTGGAGATCATTGGGGGAGGCCTATGTCCAGCAGTGGACGTCTTGTGGCTGACATGATGATGATCCATATTCACGCCTGTAATCACTATCAGCGTAATTGGATGTAAATGTGAAAGCATCTTAATAAAGTCCAGTGTTAATATTGATACAGTAGACGTATCTGTGACAGAGGCACTCATAGGTGACCTTTAAACAATTTCAACACAATAAGTACGTTTGGAATAATGACCTAGTTAAGAGATGTCCACTATTATCAGCTGACAATATTAAACAGTAAAAACTACCACGTAATGTTGACGGAGTATCCCCTTTGAAAATTTTGTATAAGGTTTACCAATTACAGAATAAAAGGGTAATGAATTAATTACTTCAACGTCAACCAGAGTTTTACTTAAACTCCTACTCCAAACACTTCAGCAGGCGGAGCACCGTGCGGTTCTAGAGAACTCATTGGAGTCAAGTTCAACAACAAATCAAAATATGCTTAGTGAAGTTAGATAAAGCGAGAATTACGGACGTAGTTTTGCTATCCCCGTTTAATGATTTTTTAATTTTGCCACCAAGTCGCGGTGAGTGACGGCCGAAGCCCTCAGTTTTTGGCAAAGGCCTATGTACAAATATAGACGTACAACGGCTGAAATGATGAAGACAGTATGTCTAGAAACATAAATTAAAGTTCTAACTATGATCTGATTTCTACTGAAACAATCGAAAAACAAAACGATTGTGCTTGCTCAAAGCAAATGCTTTCACTGGAAAACTCTTTCTGAAAAGCAAAAACAAAAGAGAAAGAGAACTGCCTAATCTATTTTGAATAAGTAGGTATTAGTCATTCTCGTGGTTTACTAACTTTCAAAGAAGTGTTTAGTGAAACAATATATAGTAGCTGAATATTAGAATAGGGGCATAGTTAACCAAACTTTCGGTCGGATTTTCTCCTCATGAAACTGAAGAACTTTCTCCAATGAACATATTTATTTGACTTTCACAAAAAAAATACTTATTAACTAGGGAATCAGCTGATCGCACATTTGTGCATGTTTGAGAAACACTTTAATCACTATATGAAGAAAAATTAAATCGACTACAGGTAGAAAAACATACTCTAAAAAAAAGTGGCTTATCTCATCTATACTAATACTATAAAGAGGCTGTGTTTAAGAGAAGAGTTAGGGAGTATTATCTTTCTTCCTGTAATGACTGTTAGGTTTAAGTATTGTATATGTATTTATATATGTGTTTATATTTGTATATATTTTTGCTTAGTATGTTTTTTTTATTGGTTTTCGTATTACGCGCACGACTATCTGCTAGTTTATGTTTCACATTTCCTATCCTTGGGTTTGCTGGAAGAAATTTCTAAATAGAAATAAGCTATACCTATTGTGTCGTCTATCTTTTCTTCTACTAATCTGTTTAATTTTCATGTGTGCAATAAATTGTTAAATAAATAAATAAAAATAAGAGGAAAGATTTGTTTGTTTGTTTGTTTGCATTGAATAAGCTCCGAAACTACTGGACCGATTTGAAAAATTCTTTCACCATTAGAAAGCTACCTACCTACATATTATCCCCGATGGACATAGGTTACATAATTTTCCTGAATTCCCACGGGAACGAAGTCCCGGGCGGAATGCCAGTGTTGTAGAAAGAGAGGTGATTTTATCGGACTTCAAAGAAGGAGGAGGTTCTATATTCGACTGTATGTATCTTTTGTCCTAATTTAGGTTTTTCGATTTCTCCGCCATGTATGGATTTTCAAAATGCTAGTGTGCAATAAAGTGGTTCTCTAATCTACTACCTACCTAACAAGTTATTGGTTTTCAATCGTGTTAACATCAATTTCCTCTGGCTGAGGGCAATCTGTTGCTTTCGAGTTTCGCGTGAGAGGAAGTGAGGGAATAGGTTTCTCAAACATTAAAGAAAAGAAAGCAAAGGTAAACGAGAGCCCATTGTTTGCACTATCGTTCCCCGAACGAGCTGTATCGGTGCCATAGAAAGTTATGAAAATAGAAGGTCCACAACCTGTGTGTTTCTTTATTTGTGATCTGGCATCAATATCATGTTATAAATTATAATATTTTTTATGAATAAAAAGGAATCACTAAATATGAGCCTAAACGGCCAAACCAATTTAGTTAGTTTTTTGCTGTGTTTGTAATTTTCAGGGCCAGAGTTTTATGAAAAAGAAATGTTGCCAAAATGTCCACGGAAACGGAGTCGCGATAATGAAAACGGCAAAACATTTAAACAAACGATTTGAAAAAAAGCATGTTTTTTTAAAGAAGACATTACGCAACTGAATTGAAGGCTTTTTATTTAAATCCTCTATTTTGAAAAGTTGTCTCGCGCAGACTAAAAAAAGCAAAACAAACAGCTTATAAATTGTTTCCATAACTCACTTGACCATTTTAAAATATTACGGACACAATTTGCATTGCTAAACACGTCTACAAGAGCACAAGGTCATGGTTACCACTACAAGGTGTATATGAGTCATTAAATTCACGCTAAATAAAATCCCAGCAGACTTACGTCAGCGTCGAAACTATTCGACGACGCACCATAACGTAATGCAGGCCGTTTCATATTAACAACATTAACCGTAATAATTAACATACAATACAACAAAATACACAAGAATCGCAGTTTTTCTCCGAATTCGACTTATGACACGTCATCATCACATATTTGTATTTCCTTTTGAATTTTTCTTTGAGGTTTACAGTATTTTAAATTATGCTTTTGGTGTCCAATAAAAAGTATTGTATTGATTAAAATAAAGCTCTTGAAACGCCCCTAATTATGAGATTTTAATAACTAGTTTATGAATTATGAACTAACGAGTTAGTGGTTTCCAATCGTTTTAAAATCAATTTCCTTCGGCTAAGGTCTTTAAAAAGGCAATCTGTTGACTAAGTGAACTTTTTTTCTCTTTTACTGTAGTATCAATAAACAGATCGACGGGAGATCTACACGATCGACACTATTTGAAAGATCTATGTAATCGCGTCATTTATAAGATGCTTTTATTAATCTTGTAAGTGAATAAAACATAACAAAATTCTTTATTTCTGACCAAGATTTTTTTAGGTACTTGTCCTTGTCTCCGACTTCACTAAAGAGAAAATGTGGACTAAATTATAACAAATTTAGTTCAATTTAATTTTTGTGCAATAGAAATGTTGACACAAACAGCAACTTGGTACTTTTTACTCGCACTTGAAGTGTAGAGATAAAGGGAGTGGAATAGTGTAGCTCTATCTTTATTCATTTCTATGTCACTTACAAGCGGTCTTCCATCAATTGGCAATGTCTGTTATCGTGGTCGTAAAATTGTTTGAGAGCTTCAGTTAATTATTTATTTTCAGTTTTACGAGTGCGATGGACATGTTACTTTTGTGGCCAGGCTTAGTAAGCGTCTACTGACTTTGTGAAGGAATGTTGATTGTTCTTTTTGGCAGTTATCGGCCGTTTTATGGGCAATTTTGACCTTGAATCTAGGCTGGATACTCTTAATCTACGCTTTTGATCTCGAAATGGAAATTCTTATAAATTGGGTTTCGAAACCAGTTGAGTTTGGAATACTCTTAAAATAAAGCGGTCAAAATAAACTTTAAGGGGAGATTTTTAATAAGAAACTGTTGTCTCTTAACAACTTTTTCCAAGGAAAACATTGAAATCTCAAACAATTGTAACGACTTCTGATTGCACAAATTATGAGGCTAATTTCTTTTTCATATTTCGACCTACGTTCCTTGGGGAAAGTTTTTTAGTTTCATGGACTGATTCACATCCGTATTTTCGCTAACAAATTCATCCAATATTTCTTCTTATCTTTTTTTTTATTAAGAATGGGTTCGCTCTTGACCACAATCTAGCTCAGGGCAAAGAATCAAACCCAAATAACTTTGGAAAAAAGAAATGATTTCCTCCAAGGATTCCCCATTTACGTACATCACTAGCTCAATCTCATCTAGATCTACGCCAATTCCAATTTTTTTTAAGCAAGTTTGGCCTGTAAGAAACTTTTCATATAGAACATCTAAAGATGCCTTTACTAAGTCAGCATTCCATAATATTTGCTATCAAAATTAGCCTTTTAAACATACCGTGACAACCATACAATGGCTCTCCCTAATGGCACCGCAGCATCCGAAGAATGCGATGATGAACATTACAGATCCGATGACGATGAAGACCCAGGGTGCCACTGAGAGGTGGCCTTGCTTCTGCAGCTCCTGAGTGATGACTGTCCAGTTCAGGAGTACTGCAACGCCAATGCCGACCACGACCAGGCCGAAGAGCTGTGAAAGAAACACAGAAATGAGAAAAGGATACAAAGCACAATTTGATTTGATCTCATTTTTGACTCCCAACAAAAAAGACAGATATTAGTTTTACTTGTGTATCTGTGTCTGTCTGTGGCATCGTGGCTCAACGAGCGGACCGATTTTGATGCAGTTTTTTTGTTTGAAAGCTGACGTTATCGATATCTTAGCTATTTGATCAAAATTGGTGCAGCCATTGAAAAGTTTTTTTTTACAATTTTTTTTATTTTAGAGTTATAATTATTATAAACTCTCATTTCATACAACATTTTTAAAAACAGTACAACATTCAATAAAATATCTACAGAGTCATTTCAATAACTCTAAAATAAAATATTTGTCTAAGTACCACTGCTAGAAACCCTGCTTTTAAATTTAAAAAAACGCATCCAAATCGGATCATCCATTTAAGAGCTACGGAGCCCCAGAGAGACACACATAGCGGTCAAACTTATAATTATAACACCCCTCTTTTTACGTCGGGGGTTAAAATAGAACTTAACAAACATCTCGTGTTACTCGTAAGGTTGGTTTTGTTCCGATGAAAGGTTGGTTTTGTTCAGATGAAAACAGCCAATTTGCATGGTAAGCCTATGGTCTTCTTCTTCTTAGTACTTAGTCCCGTTTCTCATTCGGGGTACGCTTGACCATGATCCAGGGTTTGGCAGGTCAAGTCATTACAGTGGAGCGACAGCCATCTGACCTCCGTGACCCTGTTAACAGGGGAACCTGACCGGATTGGATCACGGTTACACATTCAGTCTCCTGGACGTGCAGGTTTCCTCACGATGTTTTCCCTCACCGTAAGAGCATCGGTTAGTATGCAACTAATGTACTCAGGAAACGAGTCATAGGTACATGGCGGCACTGGGGATCGAACTCGGTACCTCTCGCTTACGAGTCCGACCCATTAGCCGCTATAATACAATATTATCACTCTGAAAGCTAACCGGTAAGTCAAGATCTCTTTGTGTAGTTAAACCTTTGTTTAGAAATGAACAGTACAGCATAGTAACACATTATTAATAAAAATACGTATAATAATATGATAATGGTAGAGTGCTAAAATAAACACAAAGTGAAGAAACTCAGTCAACAGGTCTGCGAGTGCTGTGACGAGACGGATGTATGGAGTATTTTTAGCGGCCTCTTTATTTGACTGTTCTATTAGGTACGCTCATTGGCTGACGACGATATTCACACTCGATAGTTTAAGCGACATTTTCCCTCTTATGTGCATGAAATAAGAGCGATTTTAAGTGTCAAGATTGAAGTGCGGTTTACTGTAATGGCAATTGGAAAGTAGAGTTATGGTGACACATGGAACAGTAAACTTCCTGTTTGTTTCTAACACTGTACGAAGACTCTATTACGAATGAGTTTACTCTATTTTTTCTTACTTTATTCAATGATGAGAGCTAAAAATATTATACAAAGTCAACTATTGTTGGCTCTGTGACATGGCGTTGATAGTACATTGTTGAGTCTAACGAATTTTTAGACGGACCTCCCTTCGAAACACGAAGAGGATTTTGACCATAGTCCACCACGCTGCCGCTGGCCCAATGCGGGTTGGTGGAAAAATTGTGAAAAATCCATACATAATCCGAAAAGACGACTGTAGTGGTACAGGCACGCACAAGGAATTGAACCCGTCTGACCAACTGAGATATCATCTTAGCACATTAAGTGAAAATTTTTGGAGATACAAACTTCGAAGAAAACATTCATCAACTTTGTTTTTTTTTTTCTAAAAAAATATTTAACGAGTTTAAAATGAAAGGAAGAAGCCTACATTCGTAGCTTAGCTTTGCAGAGACTTTAATCTCTAGCGGCCTCACCAATAATATTTACACATTGCGTAGTACAAGCTTATAACGGCCAAAAACCTATGATAAACAATGATTGCGCATGATAAACGCAGTGTATAATTTATTATTAGTACGTTAGTACTTATTTTATAGATACTCAATAAAGAGCTGTTTAACTGTTTATTTTCCCCATTAACACAAGGAAATAATTTTCCACGTTAAAAACGTATGAGTCACCAACTTCAATCCCAACAATAGTTCGCACAAAGTAGATAACTAGTGTCAAAAAATGAATAAATTTATAAAATTCCAATAGTTTCAGGATTATGTACAATCAATCTGCCTACTGAATTCAAGTTATGAGCAAAAATTTGAAAAAAAGGCACCTATAACCGAGACTTCATTAAGTGATATGTAGAGTAGCTACCCCTACATAATCCTGCAACTTTTGAAACTAAGTAGGTACATGATGTATTTTCTCAGTTTCCTATTTTTACGGATTACAATGCCTATTACAACAAACCAAAATGTCATTCGTTTATTTAGATGATGTTTTGGTTTGTAAGAATTTTTTTGTTTTCGTTTATTTTTTTAAAAGCGCTGAGTCATTTTTGATAAAATTAATATGGGACCACTTCAGGGGTATACTCATTCGAACAAAAAAAGAATTTTGAAAATCGGCCAACAGCTGGCGGTGTTATCACGTAACAAACATTAAAAAAAAAAACATAAAAAAACATATAGTCGAATTGAGAACCTCCTCCTTTTTTAAAGTCGGTTGAAAAAACATTATGCATATAGAAAGAACACACTTATACTAAGTTCTTTTACAAAACTGGGACGGGGACAGAATATAATGGAAAGGAAATTGAATGGACACGAGTGGGGAAATCTAGCACAATGAAGTATTAGAAAAGTAAATAGGTTTTTCTATTAGTTCGCCTTAGCACGTCAAATAGTATCGGCTTACTTTTATGGTCTAGATATCTCTCTCAAAGCGAAAATAAGTGCGTAGTTTATTATGTAGCGCTCGAAGCCTAGTGGGGATCTCTGATCTCGACGTACCTACACAGAGGCAGGGAAACTGTTGGATGACCAAAGTGGCAATTTAAGCTTGACACCTAACTACAAGTACACGATAAGAAGAAGTGCGTAGGGGAGAATATTTCCCCTACGCACTTCTTCTAAGAATGTAGTTTTCAGTCCATCCATTCCAAATAGTAATGCGTTGTTTACAAAACTTTTCCATATGCAGAGCATGTTTTATCTTCTTAATATATGTAAGTATAAGAAATTGCAGGGTCCTGCTTCACTGAACGATTCATCAACGCCCAGCCAAAAACTAGAAAGCTGAGATTTGGCACAAGGGTTCCTTTTAGGCAAGGAAATGGATTTTACAAAATTTATACGGGAAAGTCTCGGGCATTCTCTAGTTTTATTATTAAAGACACGGTCAAAACCAGAAATACATGTAGTTAAGTATGTGTGTTTTAAAATGTTTATCTAACGTCTTAAACAATGGAGTGTTTGATTTTATGAATAATCAATATTAATTGCCGGTAGCAAACTAAACAAAATAACAGTAATAAAGAAATATTATTGCTTCTATTGATATCATGCTAATTGTCATTTTTATAGGACTTCGTATACATAATAATATGTATACTCAAATGCTGTACTCTGTATTGCTGTTGCACTGTAATTGTTTTTTAGAGGGCAGGGATTTAAATTGCATTATTTATTTAATATTTTTAATGCTTATAGTTGCAGAAATGTTCATTAAAATTAAAGCTTCTTTAAATATATACCGACTGAAATTTAGTCTATTAACTTAAGTTTATCTCTATGTTTATTGTTTATATTTGCTTAAGTCAATGAGACGGAAAATGACGCTATGATATTTAAAATGGACAAACTCGCGCTCGGCTCACGCTGAAACTTAACTTTGATTGCGCGAGGGTCCCGCGCAAAGGCTTGGTCGCCCTTTTGACATAGGACCGCGGTGTTGTCGCGGCGCTGTCACTATCGTACTCGGCCGGCTGAGTGTGTGTCTAATAAACTATCGAGTACCCAATACTCGTTTAGAAACTAATTTACTAACACTTGTTCATCAAAATGTCATTTATAATTTACAATTACCAATTTGACCTATTTCTATAACATTTACAGTTTCACACCTGCTAAACAAGGTGTATGTTATTAAGATGAACTATTTAATGATCCTTTTAAATGTCAGTTACCGAGTTGTTACCAAAGGCACACAACTTAAAGAGTGTTGTTCATTATTGTTCTCACAAATTCCACCTGTCAAAAACACAAGTAATTGACTCCATTGCATTGCTGAATTCGTAAAGATGCTCGCCGAAAGTTAGTTGTAAACGAGTAATGTATACGTCACAGCAGCTGTAGATGTATAGGTGAGAGAATCCGCATGCGTTTATAAGAGCGGGTTCACTTGTTAGGCTGGTTTTACACGGACACGTTAAAGTAGCTATAATACACGAATTCGGTTTAAATTATGGCAAAATCAATAATCTGCTATTGAAGGAGTATAATTGTAGAAATTGTTTTTTTTTTATTATAAGATGGGTTAACTCTTGACCTCAATCTTGACCAAGGTCAGCGAGAAAACGCCTATAAGGCACTGGTACTCCCACGCACCGACGGAACACAGCAAGCTGTTTGGCGTCGGACTTCGGTAGGAGGGTGGTCGCGAACCAGACGGCCCTTTACAGAGCCTACCACACCGCATGAGACGATAGGACAACACCTCAGATTCATAAAAAAATGAGGTGTTGTTGCCTGAGATGGATTAATAGGAGGCAGGTCTCATTTGTGTTTCCTAAATCGCCTCTTACGACACCCACGGAAAGAAATGGGGTGGTGTTATTCTAAGCCGATCACCACACGGTATAAAATTGTTTAAAGAAACGTCTAAAGGTCGTTTAAAGAATTGGTTTAAAGAAAGGTCCGTAAGACAATCAAACGAGAGTCTGATTAATTTTGACTGTTTATTCAAGATTTTCGATTCCTTCCATGGGAGTGAACGTGAAGGAATGTGCCAGCTACCTTTTCTTCCCAGGCATACAGTAAAAATCTGTAACTAGGGTACGAGGGTTTTGCTGTATAATGGGCGAAAGGCTGACCACCTCTCACCATTATACAACTTGTTCCATCTGATAACCCTCACAATTTGTGTCAAACGTGGCGTCAAGTAGTCCGCTAGAACCACTGCTCTGCCTACCCCATTACGAACTATAGACGTGAGCGTAGGTATGTAAGATTTTCGAGTTTTTTTTTACCAATTGTTGTCGTGTTCGCCAATTGGTAGATATCTCTGTTGGTCGATGACCTCGAAGTTGGCAAGCTGTCAAACATTTTGTTTTACACAATGTAACAAAAAAAGAACATCAAGAGTGTTTTTAGCAGCTTTGAATACAAGTTTTTTTTTTTGTGGAAGATGTTTTTTGCCTTGACCTTATCACCATCTTTATGTTATTAATTATTATGCTTATTTGTAGGTATTTTAAAATCGTTTCGTATTTATGATAATATTAATAACATATCGTAAATTAATATTTGTAGGTATTGTTTTATTTTTGTGTGTTTTATTTGTAAGTCAGAGGCCATTGTGCGGTTTGAAAACTCTGACACCAGGGTTAGCCAAGTTCGTCAAACACTTGACTGTACTTACACTATAAGAAGAAGATTTGTAATATTAAAAAAATATATTAAATCGGTTATACACAAATGTAAATTTTTAAGCATTCGCGAATGCGAACGCGGATACGAATATCGGACGCTGATATTCGCGAATGCGAATATTTCGTTTTTAAATGTACTATTATTTATTCTGTGATTTAGCGCCATCTATCTACTTAAGGCTCAAATCAAGAAATAGGAAGAAAAATACTTTTGATTTGTTTATTGTCGTTTTTGTTTGTAAGTCTAAATTTTTCTTAAAGGTTTTATTAACAAATTGATTAAAGCTATAATTATTACATTACACAGATTTCATTACTATATTTATTACGTAATTTCTAATGAGAGGTGATTATTTATTATTAAAGTAAATGTAAAACTTTATTACTTTACTTACCTAAAGTAGATAGGAGAGGTATTAAGTAATAACCAAACATAAAAATGAAGACTGATTGGTTAAAATGCACAGATATAATTGTTAAGAAAGTTTTATAAATAACAATTTAAAGCAATGACCTATACTGATTAGTTTTATTTACTTGATATCGTTTTATTATCCTGTTTAATATACATATATGGTGTGCTGATAACGATGATGAGTTATAATTATTAAAAATATTTAAAATAGTAAACGCTACACATTCAAAGGCCATTTCTCAATAACAAAAAAAAAATTCAAAATAAACATTACAGACTCGTTTATTTGACAGATCGATGTGCTTTGTGCATGTGCACGCAGCCTAGAGCCACACCCGTCGCGTGCAGATGTGCTCCCGCGCACACTACACTACTATTGCGTAAGCGCAGATGGCTGGATATCGAGGTCACAGTTATTTCTACTGAATAGCTTTCGCTTGCTTACTTATATACGAATTATTTCATAGTTGCCGAATTTATAGCAGCGAGCGGTGTGTTTTTAATCCCGACAAAAAAGAGGGGTGTTATTTTGAAGGGGGTGACTCATGTCTGTGACCTGTATATCTGTGCCATCGTAGGTAGCTCCTAAACTTATGAACCGATTTCAATGCGGTTTTCTTTGTTTGTAAGCTGACGTAATCGAGATGGTTCTTAGTTATATTTGATCAAAATTGGTTCAGCCGTTTAAGAGTTATGGAGCGATCGAATGTCGTAAGTGATACAAAATTTTTAATTTGGAGTTATATGCCATTCAGTTTCGTTTTCTGGTTTAAGTTATCAGGTTTTGGAGTAACCGTAATGGTGTAGGTAATAAAAGTGATCACGTCATCTTATAACGAGCTAAATGATTAGAATTTGGTCGTTTCCATGAACTAACAACATAACAAAAGCAGATGAATCAGATCTTTTTTTTCTTATCGTGTAGGTATAGTCAAGTGTATGGCGAACTTGACTAAGCCTGGTGTCAGAGTTGTCAAACCGCACAATGGCCTCTGACTTGGTTTTAACGACTGTAGTCAATCGACAACTGCCGGGACCGACAGCTTAACGTGCCCTCCGAAGCACGGAAACGCTCGTGATAAATTGCCACTTTGGTCACCCATCAGGTTCCCTGCCTCTGTGTACGTTGCTTTACCTCACTGACCGGTTGAGATCAGCGAACGCCACTGGTCCACGAGCACTTGAATCAGATGATAGTTAGTATTTAGTTACAATACAACACTAAATAAAAATTCAAAATAAAAATGATTGATTCTATTCTATACCCATATTTTTTTTTAGTAACTAGGATATTTAGGCCCGTATTACAGAAGGAGACTCAAGTCTTGATCTTTACTTAAGTATTGATTGTCTCTTTCCCTCACTACTCAAGTATAGGTCAGAGTCTGAGTCGTGTTCTGTAATACGAACCTTAGTCTCTGCTCTTGTCTAATGCTACCGAAGACTATCGAACTTAGAATTTGTATACATATGTATAGTGCGTAAAAAGCATTGACATTTAAGCTCCCACTGCGACCTTTCACCCGGGTTATCCGAGAGGGTTATCAGTTATCATTATCAACCAGACGTCTACATACCCTCAGATAAAATATCCGTGTTATTCGACTGGGCCCCGATTCTGTAACTTTAGTTGTGTGTCGACGGAATGGTCACCATTTTATCCGTTCAGGTGGCGAAATTGAGAACTATCCAAATTTCATACATCTAGTGACGGCTCCGCCAACTGAATTTTCAGTTGTTAGGTAGTGTGCAACTTTACATTCGGTCGGCGGTGGCGCTGCTGATCGGGGTGGTTATCAGCAAGTATATGGAAATTTAATAGTTCTCAATTTCGCCACCTGAACGGATATAATTTTCCACGTTAAAAACGTATGAATCACCGACTTCAATCCTAACAGTTCGCACAAAGTAGATATCTAGTATTTTTTGTGGACTACAATGCTTATTAGCAGATAACTACAAGCAGAAATGTCATTCATTTATTTAGATGATGTTCTAGTTTTTAGTATTTTTTGTTTTTGTTGTTTTTTTTTTAAAGCGCTGAATCATTTTTGATAAAATTTATATGGGACCTCTTCAGGAGTATACTCTTTCGAACAAATAAAGAATTATTCAAATCGGTTTATAATTGCCGGAGTAATCGCGTAACAAATATACAAAAAAAAATACAGTCGAATACAATACAGCCTGGCAAGAAAGTCCTGAAACAGAACTAAAAAATATTATAACTGGTAACTTTCTTTCTGTCAGTTATCAATCACGTCAAGTAGGTACGTATTGTGTCATTTCTTTTACAAGATAATAAATAATTGTGTTTTTTTCTATTTTATTGTGTTATTATGGTGATTTCGGTGACCAATTGTGCTCAAATGAGCAGGGGTGTAATTCGGAGCTCTGCTAGAGGAATCATCTATAAAGTTTATTTAAAATGTTTAGAAGAATTCGAAGCAGGATAACATTTATCCGAATTCAACGATTTTCATAGAAGAACTGCTGATATGACTGGTAAAATGTGGTTTTATTTATGTAATTATATATAATTTGTGTGATTCAACTTGCAATAGCTAGAATAAACCGCTCATATAAGTAGAATGACTGTTTACATTTGAAATTAACACTCACAAATTTGAGGTTTTGTTTACAAATACAGTAACAAAGGAGCGCGTTCGAACAATTTTGATCTTTTTTTTGTTGATATGGCATAAATTGGAGAAATTCATGCCAACACGTAATGAAAATAATAATACCAAAGGGAAAGACTCTGTATGACGATATTGACAGAATAATTATAAACCTCCAAGATGAAAACAGCCGTAGTGAATCAGACGAAAATAACCAGCAGACTATTGGAGAAGGATCACGCCAAGATGAAGACGTTGATGAAGACTTCTAGCGTGGAATATTTAGATGAAAGCATTTTCGATTCCGAATAGAAGATACGGGCATTGTGAAACACAAAATTGCCTCACAAAATGTTGGATCAGTTGACATCAAGGTACTTTGATTTTTATATAGTAATAATTAACAACTTGCCTCGGACAGACAAGGAACTATCGAAAAATAGTGATAGGCATAATGTGAATACTAGAACCAAGCATAAACTGGATGTACTAGACAGTCGTCTCCACAAGGTCATGAACTCTTTTATGAGTCAATGTATAGAATAGAATAGAATAGAAAAAATCTTTATTTTATAGGACATTCAGGATGCCACCTAAAACAAGTCAAGATTACATGAAATACATACAAACAAACATTAAAGGATTTGAATACATACATACGCATTTGTTCTATTGACCCTACTGACTCTACGCCTATTCGCAAAGGTGCAGTCTTCTCCAGAGAAGAACAGGCAAGAAACTCTGAGGGTGCTCTTTTTAAACGCATTACAAATTTTCTTATTTTCTAATTTTAACTAAGTCTGAAATAACTCTAGAGCTGAGCAGTTCATTCCCATGGCTGCTTGTCAGTTATGTAATCAGATATTTTGTAATAGCCCTTTTTGCAAAGTTTTTGTTTAATTACTGTCTTAAATAATATACGTTTCAATAATAGGATTCCCATGTGTATTCAACACCATGTGTACCAATAATAGGATTCCCATGGAAAAAAAGACAATAATTAAACAAAAACTTTGCAAAAAGGGCTATTACAAAATGTCTGATTATAAACTGTTCAACTCTAAAATTATTTCACATATAGTTAATTAGAAAGAAAAAAAATGGAATGAGATTTAAAAGAGCACCCTAGGAGTTTCTTACCTAATCTTCTGTGGGGAATAATACATCTTTGGGAGTAGGCGTAGAGCCAGTACAGTCAAAATAACGAATATGTATTTAATGTAACTAATTTTAAGTAACATTCTGAATGTTCTATAAAATTAAACTATATTGATTTTGAATTAAAAATGTATAATATATAGTAAATAAAAAAAAACATTTTTTTATTAAAATAATTACGTTACAATCCATTCAAAAGTTTTATTAAGTATTTTACTTTACCCTTCATACCTTGAACTTACTGGCAGAGTAATGGCGAGATATGAGATATGAAAATGTATGTTTTTGACACCTTTTAAAAGAAATATGATGAGTATGGTGTATAGCATAATTATAATGGTTTTCCCGTAATTATTATTTCACAAAATCGGCTAATAGTAATAGATAAAAAATTGTATATAAGTCAAAGTATCAAAACCGTTATTGTCGCAGTATATAGGGTGGCCACTAGGCACGATAGTGGCGCCGCCATTATTTTCACGACTTTCTTGCCAGGCTGTACAGGCGAGAACCTCCGCCTTTTTTGAAGTCGGTTGAAAATAGAAACCATTCCATCGACACACAACTGAAGTTACAGAATCGGGGCCCTGATGTTTGACCTTTGCAGAGTGTATACGATATGAGTGTAACTGATTCTGGTGCGTAACGCGACTCGAGAAACATCATTTAAATAAGTTTTATGCTTTATTACTTCCACGCTGGACTGGGAGTGAAAGAAAAACTTAGAATGAGCTGCCAAATCTTCCCAGGCATACCGTAAAAGTCAGTCAGTGGGACGCCAGGTTTTTATTGTACTGTGGGCGAAAAGTTGACAACCTCTCACCCAAATTTATGTCAAACGTGGCATCAAGCCGTTATAACCGCACTGATGCTCTACCAACCCCAATGGGGATTACAGGTGTGAGCTTATGTATGTATATAAGTTGCCTGGAAGAAAATGCTCTATAGTAATAAGGCCGCCGGATTGTACACTACATTATGAACATTTGTTTTTGTTTAATGCTATGTTTTTTTGTGTGCAATAACGAGTACTGTATTGTATTGTATTGTATTGTATGTGTAGTGGCCTGGGATTCGTGAAATGTGTTTTAATTTTTCGATTTGAAGATTAGTGTAGTCTAAAAAAAACAGGGCGTGTGTATATGTGTATTTGTCTGTGGCATCATAGCTCCTTAACGAATAGACCGATTTTGATATAGTCTTATTTTATTTAAAGCAGACTCGACGGAGATAGTTCTTTTATCAGAATTGGTAAATTATAAACTATGAATTTCGGCGCTGAAGATAATACAACATTTATAATTTTAGAGTTATGTTTCTTTTGTTATGTTTCTTTTAATTAATCAGGTAGTTACAGAATTTTTCACATAAATCTGAAAAATCCTACGAGGTGGAAATTCTCCCATTCTAGGATAAAAGCCATACTGGCAACGTTAAGCAATTCCAACACGTTAAAGGTATTAAGTGCAGACGTCTGGACGGCTAGACCTAGACTAGACGAAGTCTTTCAACTCTGGAAACCTAAATTACAGTGTTGGTATTTTCTGTCTGGAATCATTCTAACATGTCTTTGTTTACGTTTTGAGCAATAAAATGCAGACGGGCATTATTATATAAAATACCTTATTTGACAAAAAACATGATATCACAGCAAATAAACAATAATAATAAATAAACGCTACACACTCAAAGGCCCACACAAAGGTTTTCCCTTGTGTCGTGGGTGCCTCGGAACATACATAAAGACAAACACCCATGACCCGAGAACAAACATCTGCTTTTCACACAAATGTTTGCCCCGACTGGGGATCGAACCCAGGACCCGCCGATCAAGAGGCACCGTCACTACCACTCGACCAAACCGGCCGTAAAACAACAGTAACAGTAACATGGTACAGAGGGTCGCATATCAGGTTACCACATGCGTGCACTGTGCTGTTATGATAAGAATGGTTTTGAAATGAAAATGGAGTAACTGATGCGCTGGCTTTCTGTACAAACACGATTACTGGACCTGAGCACTTATTTACGCGATCTTTCACGAAATCTGCGCAAATGCCTCCACTTGCTTTTTCACGGTGTACAATCAGCCTTAAGCATAAGCAATAGCGTAAGCATAGTAAATAAGTTAATTGTTAAAAACATTTTTTTTTTAAAACAAGCTTTTTAAAAAAAATACTTTTTGTCTTATTGTTCTCAGCAAACCCAAATTGCAGGAGTGCATTAAAAATAAATAGTCCGCAATCTTGGGTGTTCCGCCATGTTGGATTTAGAAAAACGTCACACAACTAACCATGCATTGTCATCCAAACTAAACGTGTAAACAGATATCTTCAACCGATTGAGCTGAAAATTTGTTCAGCTCAATCGGTTGAAGATATCTGTTTCAAAATTGAGTTGCAAGATTCCATCCGAACATACATACGTAGTCAGTTAGTTACATACATACATTCATTTAATTAAAAGCTTGTAAAAATTAAAACCTATTTAAAATTCATATTGCGGTGACTCCTGACACAGGCAATGAGCTTACTAGGAGTCTCCTGCCACTAGTTTTAAGCTTACCCTTTATGAAAAGAAATAAAGAATTTTATTTGTTTATTTATTATTTTATATTTGAAAAATAACTGCCTTGGATACTGTATCTGCTGGCAGTGCTGATTCAGGGAACACCTTAAGTTGCTAAATGGTCCAAATTGCTCCAATCAGGTCTAATTGAGTGAACAATCTGTAATAACGGACAACGTCTGTCTTTGACCCGCCTGAAACTCATACAATTTGCATTTATAAAAGAATAAATTGATTTGTACAGACAGCAGCACGTCAGGTTACACATTTGCACAACGAAAACCGGCGCTATTACGTGTAATTTAGGTAATTGCTCTTTGCATTGAAATACCAATCTTAAATTCCTACATAAAGAACTCATAAACCTAAATTAGCTTTATTATTTTGACAAGTTTACAAAGATGGTTCAATGTCCATTTTTTTGCTTTTGAAACCTGTTTTATTTTTCAGTTTATCTAGTATGTATGTTCAGTTTATCTAAAACACCACAAACAACTGAGTCATCAAGTGAAGTGCTAACTCATTAAAATGGAAAACGGAATGAGTGAACTCTGCTAATTCGCTATGAAACATCATAAAGAAGGGAATAAACTTTACTACAGTGTAACTAAGTGCTTTATTAGCTGTTGCGATGAGTAAACCGAGACTTGTTTTCAGCCCGTGATCTTACCCGGATAGAAAATAGTTTTTTGGAGGAAATAACTTTAAAATTAAAAAATTTCACTATCTCAACATTCGATCGCTTGTAGTTGTAACTCTCAAACGGCTAAACCAATTTTGATCAAATATTGCTAAGAATCATTTCATTACGTCAGTTTTCAAATAAATAAAAAAACATATCGAAATCGGTCCATTCGTTGAGAAGCTACGATGTCACAGACAGATACAGACACGATACATACGTCAACCTAGTATCACCCCTCTATTTTTAAAATAGAGGGAGAAATTGAGTCCCCAGATTCTACACAATCTTTAGAATTGCGCCGCATTTGCTTTCGAGTATTTACGCCTAGGGTAAAGATATGGAGACGTATTTTTGAAACAATAGAATTCCAATTCGCATACGAATTGACAAGATTTGTATGAGATTCTCATGCGAATCTTGTCAATTCGTATGCGAATTGGAATTCTATCATTTCAAAAATACGTCTCCTAGTACTTTTCCAGTTGTCGAATCTACCCATTGTGTTGTTCCAAATCTGCCCACTGTTGGTGTGGCGTCGCTGGTACAACTTTGACAGCCTTAATCACAGAAACGTGACGCTTTAGACAGTTTTCGTCTTAACAAAGTACCTAAATGATTTCAGCTGTCTATTTCATTAAAAAATATTTTAAGGCGACTACAGCACCCGATAAAGGCAGCACACATAGGAATAGTGCCATCTCCGTCTCTCAACAGGCCTGGGCCGGCAGTGCGAACAGTGTCGATACACGAAGTTTACGGACTATGAAAGCGTGCGTGCGTAAAAACATGTTCGAAAGTTAGAAAAATTAGATTTATGGAAAGGTAACAGCTTAAATCGAAAAATGCGTTAACTACTTATCGAGAGTGTTCAATCACGAACATTTTGATAGCAAATTCAAGTTCCTGTGTGCACTTTACTATCGTTTTTACAGCTTAAAAGATACAAAATATTGGGTATTTAGAGGTGACTTTGTGAGCCTTTTCTATCGAACCAAAAGTGCTGAATCATGTTTCCAGCAAACTATTTATCTAGTTTATGTCCTGAATATTACCGTAGTATTTTTTTCTTCGATTTAATGCAGTGCGTCATGCTTATCTACGCATCATAAAATCTTAATTTAGGTGCTATAGTCGCCTTAAGCTCTTGATTTTAAACCCCCGCCAAACAGAGTGGTGTTATAAGTTTGACTTGTGTATCTGGGGCATCGAATGGACCGACTCGATGTGTTTTTTTTTAAAGCTGACGTAACCGAGATTCTTAGCTATATTTGATCAAAATTGGTTCAGACGTAAGAGTTATAATTATAAGCGACTAGCTGATGCCCGCAACTTCGTTTGCTTGTTAATTTTTTTTGTTGAAAACATCTATCTTACGTGATTTAGATTTTTACATACAAAAGTTTTTTCCCGCTAACTCCCGTTCCCGTGGGAATTTTGCAATATCCTGTTGCAACTTAGCTTTAAGTTTACTAAGGTACCTGCATGCCAAATTTCAAGCGTCTAACTTAAGCGGTTTAGATTTTTCATACAAAAGGATTTTCCCGCTAATTCCCGTTCCCGTGGGAATTTCGGGAATTCCTTTCTTAGTGCACCTCTACGGTACCTAAGCTACGTCCCTTCCAAATTTCAAGTGCCTACGTTTAGCTTTAGGCTGTGTGTTGATATGTCAGTCAGTCAGTCAGTCAGTTAGTCAGTTTCTCCTTTTATATATTTAGATTAATGTCGGGGGTTACACAACATTTTTAATTTTAAGTTATTATAATATAAACTAGGATGGTAAGTAAATCATTACGATTACAATTCACAATGTTTGCGTTGCTTGTAACCAGTTCACACTCCATTAGGTTGGCAGTCAGCGACCTCCTTTCATTATCGCTGTATGGTGGTTTATGGGGATTGGTACTCGTGTTCATTATGATGAGTAGCTGAACGTGTTACTCTGAATGAGGTGTTTCCTGTGATGAGTACATATAGGTAGAAGAGGCCTTTAAGATATTTTTAATTTTTACTTCGATTGTAAAACCGAAACTGAATATCAGACTTAAAATTTATGTCTTTACCATTACACATCCTGTGATTGACAAATAACTTGGAAACTTCGAGCAACAATAATAGAAAAATCATTTATTTTCAGGCAACTAGGCCCATAGATAAATACCTTACAGACTAACGTACATATAAAATATAATTTAAGAAAATTAAAACTTAAGTAACACTATTTCCCGGGCGTTTTCCCGGGGGTGTCTATAACCGGGAATCTCCCTCGAAAACGGCGGAACACCACGCCCTACGGCCAAAAGCTCTCTTTCATGATTGTCTCCAGCATGAACGTCGGGAGCCGCACCACAAAGGCTTTGAAAATAGCATGGTGATGCGATTCCAACGGTTTCACTCTCTGGAGACCTAAGGGAACAATACTCCAATACTAGATAATCGGTCACGTATAATATCAAAGCTAAATGCTATCCGCGTAAACAAGGTTTAAATCAGTTTTTAGTTCAACCTAATTACAAGCATGGCACCTATTAATAGTCACAAATTAAAAAAAAGCTAACGTCTCAAGTGAGCTGTTATTTATTGAAACATTTTTTGCGTCGACCCGATATTGTTAATCGATATAATCGTTGTTGGTGTATAGTAGATCAAAGCTTTCTTCAATCAGCAGAGGCATTAGATTGAGGTTGCATGAAATGAATAATAGGTAGGTGCTTTTCATGTTATGAATGGCACTTGCACTGGCGGCCATTTTCTTTAATCAGAAAATATTTTTGTTTTTGTCCTACAGATACTATGAATCAGGGCAGCTTGATTCATAAGTGAAGCCAAAGATCGTATAGTACTTCTTTATACCACTAAAGTGTGTACAGATTCGCTGATAAGCTAACTAGCTGTGCACACGGTGACCGAGATATTTTCAGCCGGTTTACACAATTTGCCACTAAGCTGTGAGTACATGAGCCTACTCAAAAGAGACATAAGTTTGGAAATCATTGAAATGTAGCCCTTAGACTGTGTTCACTCCCTTTTTTAATTCCCGACAAAAAAATTATAACATTTTGATGAGTGCATCTGTGTGTCTATCTGTGGCCTCGTAGCTCCGGATGGACCAATCATTTTTACCCAGTTCTTGGCCAAATACTCCTCGGTAAAGGTCTTCGGACATTTGGATCATAAAATTAAGTGGGCCATTATCTGCGGCATTGTTTCACACTCATATAGTAAGTCCGCTCCATTTGAGGAGCCCCATCAGGTCAGATTGTCTTTGCTCCGGCCGACTGACAATCGAAACTAATTGTCATGTCAAATACGGAAAACTGGGAAAAGAATTCAAGTTCTGGAACCCAAGTGCAACAAAACCACTACATTAGAACATAACACAACAAGCAGTTGAATCAGGCCTCAGCTCATGTGACCTAGTCTTTACACACACTGAGCTGTAGTGTTGTGTAGAGTGTAATTACGTGTGAGCACGAGTGAGTAAGCCTTGTCGCATGTGTTGCATAAGCCACGGTTTTGTTTTAAGTTGCTCTCAAATACGGCTGTTTCTTTATTTTTATTTGTAATTTGTTTCTTCTATGTAATTTGTTTTATATTTGCTTGAAGAAGTCTTGGATTGAAAAAATAAAAAAGACTTGTCTTGCGACGGTTTCTGTAAGGTAAGGTGTAGGTAAACACCTTGAGATAACAATAAATGATTTATTTTACATTTGACTTGTTATGACGTCAACACAACCTAGTGGCAAAAACAGGATCACAAAACAGTAAATTGAGGCACATTCTGCGTGGTCGAACTTGGATGAATGAACATAAATTCTCGCTACTCTTATATTTACTTATGTCAAGTCAGAATACTTATATGAACCTGCATTGCATAAGTTGGCTATTTAAGCCAAGAAGGTCTATCTATATCCCTATTAACTGCAAGGATAAGTCCTGGGTCGTCAACCTCTTAACGACTCGTATCGTTTCAACAGCTCCGCCATTCGACACTCTTGAGACCATTTAATTTGAATTAACTAACGAACTGAATTAGCTTGTTTTCCATTTAGATAAAACTAATAGCTCGCTTCGGCTACTCACTGTGTTAGTTTGGATATGTTAAACATTAAAGAAATTATTAATTTCAGGAAGATGATGAAAACTCCGTTCTATTATATCTTCTGACGAACTAAATCCAGTGAAAAGATAAAACAACGAAAATTTGTCTCATGCATCTCAAAACACCACTTTTTTATAGAACTACTAGCTTTCCGTCCTGAACTTCGTTCCCGTGGGAATTTCGGGAATGAATTATACATATAAACCTTTTTAAATCACTCTGCCCAAAGGTGAACACTGTATGAAAATCCGTTCAGTAGTTTTTGAGCTTATCGCGTTCAGACAGACAGAAACGAGCGGGGGACTTTGTTTCATAATATTGTACGAGTATGATGATGATTTAGTACCAAAAATGTAGGTACTTGCACGTAGCCATATGTAGCTAACTAGCCGTAGTGTTTACTGTGTACATATATCTGGCGATCTGGGAAGTTTCCAAGGCGTTTGGTTTATACATGGCGATTTTATGTTGATTTTGCGGTAAACGCACGTCCGAAATAACGTTTTGCTATTTTTTGAACGAAATTGGTCAACTCATGGTTTAGTGGACCACAAAGTTAACCCTTTTAGCGCCACGAGTTTTCGTCAAAAACGCCCACCACACGCCACATTAAAAAATTAAAAAAAAAAATTGTCGTGGCGTATGGCGAACGCTTGGTGATCGATATTAAAGTAAAAAAAAATTTTTGTCTGATATATCAGACTTTGGCGGCGAGGGCACGAAACTTAAACGTCTGATATATCAGACTTTGGCGGTGAAAACGTTAAATATCGAAATGTATTGGCAAGGACAAGTAAAGCTTTTTAACCGACTTCCAACAAGGAGGACTGTATGTATCTTTTTTGTAAGTATGTTCACCGATTTCTCCGCTATTTGGGTACAGATGTTCAAAATTATTTTTTGTTCGAAAAGGTATAAGTACTCCTAAGGTAAACCCATTGTCATTTTTTAACATTCTCATACATACGCTCACGTCTGTAATACCTAACGGGGTAGGAAGAGCATCAGTTGTTCTATAAAACCACGTTTGACATAAATTTTTAGGGTTATCAGATGGGATATAATGGTGAAAGGTTGTCAGCCTTTTGCCCATGACGCAACGAAACCCTCGCATCCAACTTACAGATTTTGGTAATATGCTTGGGAAGAGGAGGCGGCTAGCATATTCTAAATTTTTTTTTCACTCCCTGTCCAAGTTTCATCTAAGCCAGGCTCCGAACAAAAATCTTCGGACCCCTTTATAACGTTTATAAAAATAATTTTTTGAGACATTTCACGAATCTTCAATCATCTCGGAAAATAGTGCCGCCTAAGTTTCCTTTGATTTTCATGATGATTGATGTGTTGTTTGCTATTATTAGGTTCCTAATTTTCTACAAAGAATCATAAGGAAACAGTGGAAGACTAGCGTCATTTTCCGGAATGTCATGCTTATAAGCAATTTTGATATCATGTCTCTAATTTCAACCAATTTATTGAACGATACGTTGTAATGCACTTAGTAAATTGAACTAAATAAATATTAAGGGTCAAATAATTTTAAGTTCCGTCACGTATTAGGTAGATATCTTAAGTACTATTTAATGGCTCTAATCAATTATAATTGCTGTTATAGACAATGTTTAAGAGGTAACACATTATGTCTTGTATTTTCCTTTTGAAGCATAGGTATAGATATGTAAATGGTTGAAGATGTTTCCAAAAATAAATTTAATATAATTCACCGCTTCTAAGTTAATATAAATTCGTAAATACACACATGGGTTCACGCCTTTGTTCAAAGTAAAGTCTTACCGTCATCGGAGTGGTGTGACGCGCAAGTTTATCACGGGCTATGCTAGCTACGCAGGTCAACAACTGTCATTGGATTAGGCAGAGATCAAAGATTGCCACCAGCTACGATCCAAACACACCTTTCGCTTCCTCTACATATCAATTCATGGTTTTAACAAATGAAATAAAATTGATTGAGTGTATGACAAGATTAATGTTTTTTTCAGTGATAAGCTTAATTGTAATTTAGATAATGTAGCTACCATAGTTTCTCCCGATGTTTTAGGTTCAGTTCAAGATCTTTTAGTTTTTTATGTTTGCGATAGAAGCGATTTTGCAATGGAGTTTGCTACTATATAGCGTCATCATCAGAAGAGCAGCTTTTCCGATAGGGAAGACTCCTCTGAGTGATGAGGTTGGAAAAGCAAACGCTACGCTATCCGGTGACGTTATCTATCCGCATTATAGTGTTCCTTTAATAATAATAATAATAAAATAATTTATTATCAGGCATCTAAGGCCCACAGATAAATACCTTACAGACTAACATACGTATGAATTACATTGATGTCCTTTGACAGACGTTTATGAAATCCATGAGAAGAGTGCAGTGGTATTATTATTGACCTCTACACGGTACGAGTATGAACATAGCTTCGGCCTACACACAGCAGCAGCACAAGCACGACGTAAAAACGATGCAGTGAAATGTCGGAAAAGTGTCGAAATAACAACGCCAGAGGGCAAGCAAACCTTTGCGCGAGGCCCTCGCGCAATTAAAGTAAAGTCTTACCGTCATTGGAGTGGTGTGACGCGCCAGTTTATCACGGGCTATGCTAGCTACGCAGGTCAACAACTCCACTGTTGTATTCACTATCTATCACACAATAGATTTTTTTTCCTATGACTGTTTGTTTACAACTTAGATTTACTTCCGTCACGAAAAGCAACGATTAATTATACATTGACATTTGATTGAAGTCAATTTTACGCTTATCAACAAAGTGTCACATCATGACATGACATGTTGTGACCCTTCCGCCCAAAATGGGCTCATTAGGGCCGAGGAAACAATTATTAAAAGTTAAAATAGAAACACATACATAATATACTGAGTGACTTTAATTCTGTTAATACCTAATAACTTTCTCCAAGGAACCTACCTATTATGATTTTTTTTTAAATCGCTTCTACATATTTTGGCTGATTTGCTGGATTTTTTGTGTAATAAAGTTATTTAATGAGGAAAATAATCCCCTCAAGTTTCCCAAACTAGTTATATGATACCCCCAGGCCCCAAAATAAAAAAAATGAGTTCCCATTCAAACTTCATCAGCATATAGCGCGTTTTGTATGGGAGATCAAAATTTTTTTTTCGTATTTTGACCTATGTTCCTTGGGGAAGTTGTTCAGTTTCATGGACTGATTAACCACCCGAGAGGTTGAAAGAGAGATACCTAAAGCCCTGTATATACTTTCGCCTGACGACAAGCCCCAGTCTTCATCAATGTTAAAAATTAAATAACATAATACATACCATAACCCACCATCGATCTTAAGATATAACATAACCTATAACAGTCAGAAATGACCAATTGCAGTAGCAAACTGCATCCATCGTTAATGTGCAGTTGTCATAGATCCCACGCGTGAGCTCCAGGTGTCCCTTATTGCATAAGCCGAGGGCAACGACCGACGACAATGTTCTGAACTGGGGGGGAGTAGTATGATGTACTTTGAGTACGGAACCACGGTAATCCACGTTCTCACTATTGTGCGGTAAATAATGCGGGTTTTATCGTTTATCCTTGACATTGCCAGTTGAGAATTTTTGATGTTTACTCGTAAAAAGACCATTTTAAACAAATACAGAAAAAAACAACGGGTTGCACTCCGGGAGTGTCGGTAGAAGTGAAAACTTGAACATATATTACTTCCTTGCGGTCTATTCTCCCTCCGTTTGGTCGAGTGGTAGTGGCCCTGCCTCTCGATCGACGGGTCCTGGGTTCGAATCCCAGTCGGGGCAAATATTTGTGTAAAAAGCAGATGTTTGTTCTCGGGTCATGGGTGTTTGTGTCTGTCTTTATGTGTGTTCCGAGGGACCCACGACACAAGGGAAAACCTTAATGTGGGCCTTTGAGTGTATGGTGTGTATGGCATCTTACGAATTTTCGATCAGGTCACGTGTCCTGACGTGAGTTTAACATTTTTTTACCCATCCCAAAAGTGCTCTACGCCGCTAAAGAAGTTTTCAATTCAAAAAATTTGTTTATACACACATCATTTGTTTATACACACAAATAAGATTCCCACGTGTATTCAAAACCTACCCTTACAAAAATTTAAGACAATAATTAAACAAAAACTTTGTAAAAAGGGCTATTACGGAATTTCTGATTATCTGTTAGACAAGCAACCATGGGAATAAATTGCTCAGCTCCAGAGTTATTCAGATATTAAGTCAATTAAAATTAGAAGTAAGAAAATTTATATGATTGACTTAAAAAGAGCGACCCTCGGAGTTTCTTGCCTATTCTTCTCCTGAGGAAGACTGCACCTTTGCAAATAGGCGCCAAGTCAAAAATGCTAATGTGATTCACTATTTTGCTCAATGATTTACATTGATTTTGCTAATGTATTTTTATGAAATTTTCAAGAAACACTTTGTATGTTCTATGAAAATAAAGTATTTTTGATTTTGATTTGATTTTGACATCGTATCATATCATCATATCACATCATCTTTCTACCTATATTATAAAACAAAGTCGCCCACCGCGTTTGTCTGTCTGAATGCGATAAACTCAAAAACTACAAAACGGATTTTCTTATAGTCTTATGTTCAAGAGGAAGGTTTTATCTATAATTCATTCCCAAAATTCCCACGGGAACGAAGCCAAGCTAACTAGTCAAGAAGCTAGTTTCAAATAAATAGAAACTACTGGACCAACTTTAAAATTTCTTTCACCACTTCTGGAAACCTTTTCAGGGATTGACTAGCCTAATAGCTCAGCTGATAATCAATCACCTACTGATTCTGAAGGTATTGGGTTCGATTTCTGACTATCACAAAAACGCAGAAACCCTGGGAGTGGGGATTTTTGAGATCTACTTCTATGGTCGTAAGGATGCCAAAAATAAGCTTTGGACTTTCTCAAGGTTGCCCATGTAGCTTAACCAGAAGTTGGTGAAGTAGTGGTGTTACTGGTCATCAACCTTTCTCAATATGCTCATTTACAGTAAGCCATTTATTTTGGAAAGCTGTTGAAAAATGGTGTCAAATCTCTGTTCCCTTTCATCCCACGCAAATTATCAGAACCTACCACTATTTACACAGAACACCAGTGGATTCCAAACAACACTATTGATTCTCGAGCATTAAACAGTAATAAAATGGGAGGACAAACGAGCCAATAGATTACGAGTAGTCGAGGGTTGTTTACTGAATTCGGTCAGGGGAATATTTTGGGGTGTCGCCGGTCGCCAGCATACTGTGAAACACTATGGCTGAGACGAGTTCAAAAAGCCTACTCAACGCCAGAGCACTTTTTTCTAGGGACTTTACAGTGTTTTGCAAGACGTGGTATTCTTATTTCGTAAATAAGTTAAACAAAGCGTTTTTGTCGGGACAGACATTCGTGTAAAAAGCAGATGTTTGTTCTCGGGTCATGGGTTCTCTATCTTTGAGTATTTTCCAAGAGATCCACGACACAAAGGAAAACCTTAGTGTAGGCCTTTGAATGTGTACCGTTTATTCATTTTAGTAAGTCTTATGTTGACTAACAGTAGCTGACAAAAATAAGGGCCATAAGTACATTCTGACATGAGGAATTAATATAATTCTGAAAGCAGTTTTTAATCAGATAATTTTTGTAAGTTGATTTGCAAAGAATAGCTTTGTGCTACACCTCAACTCGTATCATCATCTCCATCATTCTTTTGTCTACACAGAATCTTATCAAAGTTGTTAGAATATGAAGTGTGTGGGGTCATAGCATCTTAGTGCTGCAAAATCGTCATCCTTACCTGCTAACGGTGCTTCCTGCTGATCAACAGATGAGGCCCTGGGGTATCGTAACTCGCAAAGGTTCTCTATTTTAATACTCACTAGCTTTCCGCCCGGGACTTCGTTCCCGTGGCACTTTTTTAGTTTTTTCTTTCATAAGAACCTTCTCCTGACAATAAGGAACACAAAAAAAAAAGAATCATCCAAATCGGTCCAGCCGTTCACGCGTGATGCCGTGACAACGAAAATCGGGTTCCATTTTTATATATATAGATTATAAAGAGTGACATTAGAAAAATCACGAAAATCGTGGACTTATTTTATCAAGAACTGAACTAAATTGTTAGTATTTTGAAGATATGCCTCAAGGCGCCATCCAGCCGTATCCTTAAATACTGCTGACTCCATTTTGCTATAAATGTTAATCACATACGAACGAATACGAAATGGGGACGCGTTAAAGTTCAAGTTTAAGTATTTCATATTCGCTTAGATATATCAAGTGACATTAAATTAGTTAGCGAAAATTTAAGGTGTGAAGCCTATGTAACTGAACAATTTCTCTAAGCAACATAGGTTGAAATATGAAAAAAAATAGTTTCTCCATACGTTTTTTTTATTTTATTTTTTTATTCGTACAACGGTAAGTTACAGTTTGTCTTAGTTATATTACTCGCCAAACTAAACAGTTTGATGGCGAGACGCGCTCTTTTTATGCGATATGAAAAACCTACCATAAACTGCTTAATTTATGTGTGCGTGTGCGATCAGATTCGCCTTAGTACAAGAAGTCGGAAATTCTTTTGGCGAATTTCATATAGGTTTCTTGGGTATAGTTGTATAGTTTAATGAGGATTTTCCACACACCCCTTAAAGTTAATAGACTGACAAAGTGCTGTAGGGATAGATCCGCTCTTTCTACTTCATCGCATACATTGAAATAAATAATTTACCTACATACACCTACATTTCGTAATTTTAATTTATATTAAATATTTACTTGATTTTACGTAAGGATCCGAAATTTTAGATTACAAAATAATCTATCTATCTATACATTCACGCCTACAATCTCTTTTGAGTTAGGCAGAGCGTCATGTGGGATATAATAACAAAACATAAGTCACATAGAGTTCTCTTTATCAGTGGGGAAACTTGAAAGTCATGAATATGAAAGACATGCTTTGTATGTGGACAAACGAAGCCTAGAATGTTAATAATGTTTATAAATATGAAGTCGGACGTGATCTGTTTGCAATAAAACTTCCTTCCGCTGCCTTTAGTGTATTTTGAAGGAATCTTAATTTTAGTAACTTTCTTTTTTCCACTTTGTTTTATTAACTTATCTATTGACAAGGAATAATAATAGCTTTTTGGAAAGGCCAACACAACCAAGACAGCTCCAAAAGTCATATCCTTTCTTATTATAAATGAAAAAATATTTTAGTATGGATGGATGAAAGGATTTTTGTTATATACTCCTTCACGCAAAAACTATTGAATAAGTTTTGATGGAGCTTAGCAGTAATAATTAGCTTAGACATCAGAATAACATATACATATGCTACATGATTTTCCCAAATTTCGACGGGAACGAAGTCGCGGGCGTTTTTGAAGTTGGTTAACAAAGAGCTTCTGATATGTCAGTTTTGTTCCTAACAATCGAAAAAGGTATTAATCGCTACGCTTGAAGTAATATTTAGCGAAAAATTCGCAACATCGTCGTGGCTACATTCCACTTAGACCATTGCATCAGTGTTATTAACAAATATCATTTCAAACGGGTTCCGAACCGGTATTTTCGAGACCGAATCCTGTCCAATTGCTTTGCAAATTGTTCAATTTGTAAATGGCATCGACGAGTGTTTAATAGCCAAAAATTACATGATAGAAGCACGCATATACGTAGTATATATGGGTGAATATACAAAAGTTGGGTAACTTTTAGGGATATTTTGTTTATGATAGTATTTGAACATAATATCTACAAATTCTTATATTTAAGATAGCTAATCTAATGAAGATATTGTTCGTGACCGGGCCAGTCAGTTTTTTATGTAGATTCTGAGATATATTGGTTTTTCTGAATTTGGCTGCCAGGGGACTGACGAGGGTGACATAGTACTGATAAAACACACAACTTTATAAGAAATAAATGGAGTTTATTACCATTATTACCATAATACTATATTACTTATATACTACTTTGAGATATCTTCTAAATAATAACAAAAAACCGGCCAAGTGCGAGTCGGATTCGCGCACAAAGGATTCCGTACCATTATCTCTATAAATTCGGCAAAAAAATCACGTTTGTTGTATTTTATTCTGTTTTTTTAGTATGTTATTATAGCGGCAACAGAAATACATCATCTGTGAAAATTTCAATTGTCTAACTATCACGGTTCATGAGATACAGCCTCGGACAGACTTATCTATAAAAACGCCAAAAAAATCACGTTTGTTGTGTTGGAGCCCCCTTAAATATTTATTTTATTCTACTTTATAGTTTTTGTTATTATAGCGGCATCCAAAATGCATCATCTGTGAATATTTCAACTATCTAACTATAACGGTTCATGTGATACAGCCTCGGACAGACTTATCTGTAAAAACGAGCAAAATATTCGTTTTCGTATGGGAGCCCCTTAAATATTTATTTTATTCTGGTTTTTAGTATTGTTGTTATAGGGCCCAATAGAAATACATCACCTGTGGAAATTTCAGCCCTCTAACTATCACGGTTCATGAGATACAGCCAACAAACGGACGGACAGCGGAGCCTTAGTAATAGGGTCACGTTTTTACCCTTTAGGTACGGAACCCTATTTCTTCAGAACGATATTCTGTATTCTTACTTGACCAATACATAATGACCACTACTATAAAGATTTTGTTGTTGTGAATAACCATTGATTCCTGGCGTTGTTAGATCGCTATCAAATTGAGAGTTGTCATCAATATCTCACGTAAGTGGATAGTGGTATGTCATCGTCTTCAGAGTCTGTGAATACGGTAGAAGTAGTTAGACATGTACGAAAAGATCCTAGCTTGAAATGATCACATGCGTCAGCGTCGCAGAAACAACTTAGTGACTTCATTGTAAGATGGTTGGGAATGTAAGCTGAGCCGGTCACCTGATGCACCACTAGTGTCCCCTTAAAGGCGATCGTTTGGGGCAACTTATCGTTAATCAAGGTGTTCATCTGCTCGATTTCAAAGCCTTCAATCACATCCACTTTTATACCTGGACATCTCTCACGGGTAACAGAAGCAAACTCCTTCAGGTTAGTTTTATCACTTCATGTAGCAACCACTTTATCTGCTGTTCTCTTACAAGTGACCTCTACACCATCGGGTGCCCCCTTTGCGTGTCCGGCTTCATGAAATTTCCAGGTATATCGCACAATATTAGGGTACATGTCTTGCAGCATACAGCCTAATACAAAAAAACATAGATTTGTTCCTGTATTGAGTTACAGGACCATCGCTGAGAAAGTGAAAGGTGTGAACATTTGATGGCAGTGATGCCAACACAGGTTTTAGATGGGCCCATACTGCTCCGGTGTTATGAGACAAATTAGAAAACATAGTGCAGTGAGAAACCGCAGTCTTTTAGGTAAACGACCACA
This sequence comes from Aproaerema taeniolella, assembly GCA_949987775.1. Taxonomy (NCBI): domain Eukaryota; kingdom Metazoa; phylum Arthropoda; class Insecta; order Lepidoptera; family Gelechiidae; genus Aproaerema; species Aproaerema taeniolella. The sequence continues at coordinate 17,349,427 of OX465252.1, read as the reverse complement.
GTATGCAATGAAATTTTGGTGCGAGAACCGCCATTCCTGTTTTTTTAAGTACTGCAACCTTTGTTTTTCTTTGTATTCGGCTAATTTAATGGGGTCACTTTTAATTCTAGCAAAGCGAGCCTTTTCGCCTTTTCTCTTTTTTTTTAATATTTCTTCTCTATTCCGAGTCATATTTTGTAGTTTTTTAGGAGGAGGCATGATGGTTTAAACTGAAATAAGTAAAAAAAAATCCTTATAAATTCTACAGTTGAAATGAATGTTATCTAAAACAAAAATATCAGTACCCTGGAAACTCGTCAGTTCTCTGGCACAATATCAGACAAAGGACTGACGCCAACGGACTGATGAAAAAGGGATAAATTTGAGGTTATTATTAAAACCTACATTTATTTTGGTATTTTCGAATATCAACAAGCTACATTTTTATAAATCAAAGTTAACTTTATATACATTAAAATAAAACACAGGTTTATAAGAAAATAACAACTCACCATAGGACTGAAATTTTGACTGGACGAGCACGTGTTTCCACGACAAACAGAACTCTAGCACTGGCACTGTAATGGCGGCCGTCTAATGGCGCGGTCTACAGCTAACTTCAGTAAAAATGTTGAACTTAAGCAGTTATTTGAATTCGAGTCGATGATATTTCGCGGGAAATTCAAATTCGAACAACATACAGCGGACTGACGAATAAAACTGACCACAAAAATTCTTATTTTTTTTAACAACAATGGTGAGAATATTATATAATGAAAGTTGTGATAGACATTATTAAGTACATCACACATTGTAGAGAAATTGCAAGTTTGCTTAAATAAACGGTAATATTTAATACACAGCCACTTGATTGCGCGTTTTTGGACTGGTGACATGCCAAAGAACTGACGTTTTGAGAATATATTGTGGTTTTTTACAAACTTATATTTAAAATTAATAGCTGAAATTGGTTGACCAAATAAAATACTTATAGATGTTTTAAATTAAAATAAAAAATATTAAAAAATATATACCAATTTTGTTTTAATAACTGATGACAGCAAGTTACCCAATTTTTGTAGAATCACCCATATATTATTACGTTGTGAAGGTTAGGGATCATTCAACAATTACGTGATCACCGGAAGGGGGGGGGGGGGGTCGGGTGCTTGTATATACATCTGATTACTTGGGGGGAGGGGGGGGGGAGAATCCATGATTACGTCATCATTTCATAACTTGTTAGTTAAATAAATTTTCTAAAAAATTTAAAAAAAAGGTGTCGTGGAAGCTAGAAATACTTTTAATTAGAAAAGTAATAAAATTACTTTAGTCATCCACCTGAGAACATTATTGTAAAGTCAATTTAAACAAGCAGGCGCCGCTACTGATGAGCATGGAGTACCGAATACAGCTTCCCACCACGACTGGGTTGTGTCTCGCCACAAGCTTACTCCTAGGTCATTTATTAGGACCCAATAATAAACAGCAAACATTACATTTTAAGCACGGACGAAGATTACGTAATCAAGGCGAGGGGGGGGGGGTTAAAAACAAAAGATTACGCTGTGATTACATAGGAGGGGGGGGGGGTTAAAAAAACGGAAAAAATGATCACGTAATTGTTGAACGATCCCTTACCGAAAGATCTCCCCGAAAATAGAGTTACAAAAGAAAGTATTTTTAAGGTCCGTATTACAGTACGCCACTCAAGACTCCGATATACTTAAGTAACAGTCGTCTTAGTCATCTTAATAGTGTGAGAAGGCGACAATCCACACTTAAGTATAGATCAAAACTTGAGTCTCCTTCTGTAATACGGGCCTTAGAGCCGCAAAAAGGTTTACACAATAGAATTGGTAAAAATCTCTGGCTAAAGATAGAGGTACAGTTCTTTCCATCAAGACTAGAAACCTGGATGCTAAGAATGCACCCAGGTTTCTTGTCTGCTGGTGTGGTAATGTTCAAATTTGAATAAACTTTCCTAAGGCCACGTGGTTCTTGGTCGTTGGGGCATTGAGTACATAATCACCAATTTCAAAAAAACCCTAAAAATAATGCCGTTCTTCTGGTGTATAAAACATTTTAAAAATACTTTTAACACCACGGAGAAATCATACTATAAAATGATATAAAATTAACCCTCTTTTAGTTGCGTAGGGTTCTTGAGAACCTCAAAGTTAAATTGCTTACAGAAGATCTAATAAATCAATATACATATATGTACTCCAAACTTTCAAAAAGACATCAGAAACAAGACTTAACACTTCATAAACTATTTCTCTCGTAATGTTTTTATGATATATTAAAAAAAGTATTATGTCATGTCTTTGTGGCCTTTATAGTGTAGTATGTCGTAATGTCGACCATAAAGCTATCCAATATCGAGATCCCTATAATCACAGTCCAGACGCATTAGGGCAGTGTTGCAATGAGCGCATCCTTTAGGGTCTAGTAGGCTCGAAATTATTCGGCCAGGGCCTTTTTATAATTCGAACGGCACGGCATGACAGAATTTGTATTACCATTGCCTTCTATGTTCCCAGCTTCTAGTATCACTAGTGCATAGGAGGCAATAGTAATACAATTTTACCGTGCCGTTTTCGTATTATAAAAAGGCCCACTGTAATTATTATAAAGCATCACAAGGGTGAAATGAATGTTGTTGAAACAGACGTGCATTGATTAATTGTTATTTACAACTTTATAATACAACGCACAATGGTTTAAACTCTTTCTTACGGGTATTGTAAATGAAAGTTTAAACATTATGCGGAGGTTATCAGAATTATTAAAACAAAACACGGAATGAAAACAATTAGTTAAGAGCAAACTTACCAATGTGACCAGTCATAATTATAACACAAAGGAAGCATGCGCACAAGCACAGAGCGTCACGTCGTCGCATACAAAAAAAATACAGTAATTTAAAAAAATCACAGATTTCGTACCTCACGCGACTATCAAGCACATTGGTAATGAATGTACTGGATAAGGAAATGTAAAAAATGTCGTTCTGACTTTTTTTTAAAAGGATAGGCTACAGGGCAAAACCTTAACCAGATCGTCTTTGTTTTAGGCTCAAATTATAGCTGACTAAATCCAGATAATTTTTGCTCAAATTTTGTTTGGTTGAGTGGTAGTGTCGCTGCGTCGATCGACGGGGTCCTGGATTCGATTTTCAGTCGGGGCATATGTTTGAGTAAAAAGCTGATGTTTGTTCTCAACTCCTGGGTGTTCGTATCTGTCTTTGTGTATGTTGCCAGAGACCCACGACACAAGGGAAAACATTGGTGTGGGTCATTGAGTGAGTAACGTATCCTTACTAATATTATAAACGCGAAAGTTTGTATGTATGGATGGATGTATGGATGGATGTTTGTTACTCTTTCACGCTCAAGCGGCTGGACCAATTTTAATAAAATTTGTTATAGAGGTAGCTGACACCCTGGATTCACACATGGGCTACATAATTTTCCCAAATCCCACGGGAAAAAAGTCCCGGGTGGAAAGTTAGTATATTCTACTGATTGAGATTAGCATAGAAGTATAACTGCAGCATTATATCCAAAAATATCTTCAAGGATCAAGGACGCTCTCTATTGTGTCGCCGCCTTATAATAGGGCGCCGCGTCGCGCCGGTTTGGCGTCATGGTTGGGGAGCGGTGATGTCATGCATCCTCAGGATATATTCTCACCACGGAGTAATAGGGTCGGGAGGGGAGAGCCAACAGCGTTTTCAGTCATGTTATGATGTACCTTTAGCACCATAGCTATGGCTATGACCGATGGATAGAAAATTACCCATGCATGTGATACAAAAACTCCTCTAAAATTTTTAAAAAATATGTCACTCCCGATATTCATCGCTTGTAACTTTTAAACAGAAAGACCAATTTTTATCACATTAGGCTAAGAACCATCTCGATTACGTTAGCTTTCAAACAAAAAAAACCGCATTGAAATCGGTAAATTCGTTAAGGAGTTACGATGCCACAGACATACACACATCACACAGATACACCTCAAATTTATATTACCCCTCTTTGTTTGTCAGGGGTTAAAAACAAGGCTGAAACTTCTAGATTTTCTTCTCATCTTAAGGTTATCTATAAAAGGCTTTGTAGTGGTGGTAAACAGGAGCCAGTTCAAGTCCAGCTTCTGCAGCACAAGATGCCCGGCTGAGCGCTGAATTGCCACCAGTGTATTCAAACTTCTGAGATTGTAACCCACTTTATATCTCCCTTATTATGTGGATAAATATTGCAACAGCCCCTGTAAAGTGGTGACATTACTCTATCATAACAACGCCTCTTCAAAACTGAATGACGTAACGGGTAATTCGCTTAGGTATGCGCTTCGACAAAGGAAACTTGATCTTAAATCATCTCAAACAGAGTAATGGGCACGCAATGAACGACGAAACGTGACCAATGACCATACGTCGCTTGGTTCTTAAATACCGGTCACGTGGATTGAATAACTTGAGCTTCATAAGTACTACTCTTGGTTCAACGGTTTTATTTCTTTTTGTTCCTTGGCAAATGTTGATTTAAAAATAAAACTAGGAGTTTACTATTCTACTCGATTATTTCATAAAGTTGACATAATGTAAGCATTGTACTTAAATGTATTTTTTAAAACGATTACAAGCGTGAGGGAATTTTAGGAATAGAAAAAAGTGGAATGAGTCTTGCCGCTTGTCTTAAGGCGACTACAGCACCTAAATTACGATTTTATGATGCGTAGATAAGCATGACGCACTGCATTAAATCGAAGAAAAAAATACTACGGTAATATTCAGGACATAAACTAGATAAGTAGTTTGCTGAAAACATGATTCAGCACTTTTGGTTTGATAGAAAAAGCTCACAAAGTCACCTCTAAATACCAATACTGTGTATCTTTTAAGCTGTAAAAACGATAGTAAAATGCACACAGGAACTTGAATTTGCTATCAAAATGTTCGTGATTGAACACTCTCGATAAGTAGTTAACGCATTTTTCGATTTAAGCTGTTACCTTTCCATAAATCTCATTTTTCTAAATTTCGAACATGTTTTTACGCACGCACGCTTTCATAGTCCGTAAACTTCGTGTATCGACACTGTTCGCACTGCCGGCCCGGACCTGTTGAGAGATGGAGATGGCAATATTCCTATGTGTGCTGCCTTTATCGGGTGCTGTAGTCGCCTTAAAGGCACGATAGCTCAGTTGGTTAGAGCACCAGGAGATCTAATCCTGGGGTCTTGAGTTCAAGTCCATTCGCGCCGAGCATATTTTTTCTTTCCTTAAATTATTTGAAAAAATGGTGTTGATAGGTAAGTGTGTACGTTTGAGGCATTTACCTAGTATCTTAACTATTTATTTCTACAAGTACTTACTCACCTAAGTTCCTTTCTATTCAATTAGACTTCACTGCAGCTGTATCAATAAGTAGAAACAATGAGACTGCAATCCTTATTAGAAAGAGTAGAGCAAATATGGCACAAGAATGCAGAAGATACAGCCCTATTAGCCTTGAGCTGAGTCACGTTTTGAAGACAAGTTTCCTCTTTGTTTAAGGACTTTTCCTTGACCCATTTTGATGAGGATAGTGCTGCAAGGTCTCAAATGAAACTGGAGATAAACGTTTTGAGCCAACTTAGAAGAAACGTTTCGAAACTGGGTGTAGTAACTGTTTATTAATCTGTGACTGGGTGACTCTCGCTTGGGTTCGTTCCTCGTGCAAATTATTTTCAATTTCAGAATAAATGTTTACCATGTGGTCCTTACATACGAAATTTTTAGAAGATGTGCAACAACAACATTACGTGGTAGTTTTACTGTTTAATATTGTCAGTTGACAATAGTAGACATCTCTTAATTAGGTCGTTACTCTAAACCTTACAATACAATACATACATACATACCTATGTTGATGTTTCTTTAAGGTATATATTGTATTGTATTGTAAGGTCTCCTATGTTCGCGTTCGTCATAGCTAAGTATGTACTGCTGTATTAGCCAGAAGGTTAAAGGAGTATTTACACAAGACTTTATTAAGATGCTTTCACACTAACATCACATACCAAAGACAAAATATTTTGGCTTCCCTACCATCTATATTTAATATTAAAAGTCAGGAAAGATTTGATTGTTTGTTTTTTTGCATTGAATAGGCTCCGAAAGTACTGGACCGATTTGAAAAAATCTTTCACCATATTAGAAAGCTACATTATCCCCGATGGCTACATAATTTTACCAAATTCTCACGGAAACGCAGTCCCGGGTTCAATGCTAGTATCTTATAATTTGAAGAGACGTCGAAAGGGCTTTCGTACAGCGACCAGACAATTGTGATGTAAAAACTATATTTGTGAAGCGCTTTTATATCAGTTTATAAAATACCAGAATAAATACAAAGAGCGTTTACGATGTCCATCAACTGGACTCCGATGGCTAGTGAGAAGCACTCTTAATGCGTCTATTGGCATAGCTACATCAACGTTTATTGCTAAGTCCTCCCGTGTAGGTATAATCAAGTATGTAGCGAACTTGACTAACCTTGGTATCAGAGTTTTGAAGCTCCTTATAGCCTTTGACTTGGTTTAACGACTGTAGTAAATCGAGAACAACTGGGAGCAACGGCTTGACGGGCCCTCCGAAACGCTCGTGATAAATAGCCATTATGGTCATCAATCAGGTTCCTTGCCTCTGTATACGTTGCTTGATCTCACTGATCGGTTAAGATCAGCGAGAATAAAAAGTGAATACTGGAGATACTTTGAAAGATTCTGGCAATTTTTTACGTAACTGAGAAATTACAGTTTACATTTTTTATGCTTTGAGGGAATTTTTAGTGGGGACATGGGGAATAACCAATAAAATAGATGGAAGATATCATGCTTCAGGAACCCCAAATAAATTGGGAAAAGGACAGGCGAATGATGAGATTTCTCAATAAACAAGGATTACAGTTCGATTTTCATTAAAATTCTTATTTTTAATTAAATTTTAACTTTATTGCGCATTCAGAAAAGCAGCACATGACATGTATTTTCTGCTAGTTTCCTTGTGTGACGTCATTTCTTTGGATTCCTTAACTGTGACGGTTTTTGGTCAATGCCTTCCTTCCTATTATATGTATATTGTTCTAATGTAGTAACATTTTAAAAAAATATATAATCCCCGACATTTAGGGCCTAACAAAACTTAGACAATATTTAAAAAAATACATAAATAAGTCAATTTTGTTAAGGTGTTTTTTAAATGATTTGTGGTAAAGCAGTTATTGCTTATAACTCTTTAAGCAGTACGGCTGAACTAATTTTGATCAAATAAATATAGCTAAGAACCATCTCGATTACCTCAGCTTTCAAACTAACAAAACCGCATCGAAATAGGTCCATTCGTTTAGGAGCTACTATGCCACTGACAGACACACACCAGATGCACAGATACACACGTAAAACTTATAACACCCTCTTTTATGTCGAGGGTTAAAAATGTGAAAACTGCAGGAACCACAGACATCTAATGTTGTCGTTGTCGATGAGATGAATATTTCATTAAAATTGTAATCTAAAGGTGAACGGAAATCTAGTTTTAATATTTTTTATCATTATCACGCATGCTGAATGTAATAATGAAGTCTTGAGGTGGATTTAATTAACTCAACAGAGTTTAAATCTTACGAAAGCGGTAGTGATTCCTGAAATGAAAGAACGGCCAAGAGCCAAGGGCCACGTAACTATTTATTAATCTGTGGCCACGTGCAGTCTTGGGTAAAGTCGTAAAAAAAACAGATTTTATTAAGTAATTGATTGCCTTTAAAAATTAATTAAAAAAATTGTTACACCAATAGAAAGCTCGTTTATTAGAGGATGACACCTACTACAGGCTACATCATTTTTCCAAATTCCCAGGGAACGAAGTCGCGAGCGGAAAGCTAGTCTAACATAAGTTTTAATTATGTAAGCAGGTAGGTATATGTGGTTTATTCACTACAACGGGTTTAATACGACGTTATCAACCGTATATGATATCAAAATGCAAATGCTGACAAAATGTCTTTTATACACCTCCAAAAAGGAAACAAATAACTCTAAAATTAAAAGTTTTGTGTCACCCCCAACATTCGATTGCTTAAACATCTTATAACTTTTAAACAGCTAAACCATTTTTTAAAAATCAAATATAGCTAAGAACCATCTAGATTACGTCAGCTTTCAAAAAAACACCGCATCGAAATCGGTCCATTCGTTTAGGAGCTACGATGCCACACTGATACACAGACATACCTAGATATACACACGTCAACCTTAAAACACTCTTCTGTTTTTGTCGGGAGTTAAAATAAAAATGCAAATTCTGACAAAATATCTTTTAAACACTTCCAAAAGGGAAACTAAAAGTCGGCTTCAAAGGTAACGCTACATAGGCAGTGATTCATTAATTATTCAATGCACCTGTTGCCTGCAGGGGGACGGAAAAGGGCGTTTTGTCACGCGATCCGATCCGACCTACTTTGTCGGACCGTCTGACGAATTGGTATTTGATGGTCCTTTGTATTTTGATGACAGTAGGATTAAGAAAGAAAAATTAAATAGTGGGGTTAAGCTAGCCTTATAAATAGATATGTCAGATGCAGTTAGTGATAAGTTTAAATTGCGATATCGCCTATGCAATTTTTATTTTCTATCATATCTACCACACTATCTACATAGTATTTAGGTACGTATCCATGGAAAAGTGAAAATAAATCCAATGTTAAATGTGTAAAGGCCAGTTTTATAAATTAGACCGGTTGAACAGCTTAGTCAAAAGTAGCAAGGCATAGTAAAACATCTAGAAAAAAATCTTATTTTTAGTTTGAAAAATATTGATAAAAAGCATTTTTTTCTCCATTTACAACAGGCCAAGGTCTGAACAATTTCGCACCAACTGCGCAAGATTCGAAGTAGTCTACGCAATATTATTGAGTATATTACGAGTGACTTTGACAGAGGAGTGTTTACTGCCAACTTTTCCTCCACTTACAAGGCCTTCAGACCACCTGATGTTTAGACGAAATATTTCTTTACTGCACTTGATATTTAGACGAGATTCCTCTTAGACCTCTTGCATTATACCCTCTAGCTAGACGAGATACCTACCTACGTTTAAGACGCGTTCCTACATAAACCACATACGTTCGCGGCCATTTGATACCTACCAACTCGTTGTTTTCCGATTGTATTTTTAATATTTAACTTTTTATTTACTTATACATTCAATACCTATAACAAATTCGTAGAATTATCCGTTTTACACGCATGTTGTTTACGTCAATGACGGAACATTTTGATTGGTTTTATAACTTAAACTAGCTTTCCGCCCGCGTGGACTACAGGTTATATCGTACCCAACTGTGGGATAAAATGTAGCCTATGTCCTTTCCCAGGCTCTAATCTATCTCTTTACCAAATTTCATCAAAATCGGTTCAGTAGTTTAGGCATGAAAGACGGACAGACAGAGTTACTTTCGCATTTATAATATTAGTATGGATTAGTTGGAGAAACTTTAGAGGGTTTCTCCTCTTGAAACTGAAGAACTTATCAAGGATTCTTATGAAATCCTCAAAAAAAATTTCATTTTTCATATTTCGACCAGTTGGGGAACAATTACGTGATCACCGGAAGGGGGGGGGGGGGTCGGGTGCTTGTATATACATCGGATTATTTGGGGGGGGGGAAAGAAGCCATGATTACGTCATCATTTTATAACTTTAATTAACGTATAGCGAAATGAAAACTATCTATTTTATTGATTTAACTTTATAGTTCTTACCTTTTTGAATTTTGACAAATGACACACCCTCTTCCCTAAGACCCATAGAAACATAACATAGGAGTCAGTGCTAATACAGCAAAAATTTTAAACACGGACGGATTACGTAATCAAGGCGAGGGGGGGGGTTAAAAACAAAAGATTACGCTGTGATTACATGGGGGGGGGTTAAAAAAACGGCCAAAAATGATCACGTAATTGTTGAACGATCCCTTGCTTGAGGAAATCCCACGGAAATCCTTAATCTTCGCTAATTTAAATTCACTCAACAATAAATAAATAAATAAATATACCTATAATTTATCGTATTGCAATGTATTTACATTTTCTTAAGACACCTGTAACCTCGCATCCTACATTCGCGTAATAAAACTCTCCACGGTCGTTCCAATGTCATTTTAGTGATCTGACTCAGTCATGCCAGTGACTTCATCATTCGTTTCATCTGAATTTGCATGTTCGTTGTGTCATGGATCGATTCTACTTGCATAAAAATGCATTAAAGCAACAAGTTACCAAAACAACCATTGTTATAGGTACATTGCGGGCCGACATTCCGTAAATTGTGAGGGTTAGTTGTTCTTTGTAAACTAGTTTTATTTACCTACCTGTGTCTTGTTAGGAATGCATGCCTAAGTAGTCATTGTTAAATTCTGGTATGAATAAATATACCAAAATCCTTCCTACATAGGACCTAAGTCTTAGTTTTAAAAAAATGTATAGCCCCCCGACAGACATCCTTACCTTACTTATTATCTAAATATATAAAAGGAGAAACTGACTGACATATCAACGCACAGCCTAAACGGCTAAACGTAGGCACTTGAAATTTGGAAGGGACGTAGCTTAGGTACCGTAGAGGTGCACTAAGAAAGGAATTCCCGAAATTCCCACGGGAACGGGAATTAGCGGAAAAATCCTTTTGTATGAAAAATCTAAACCGCTTAAGTTAGACGCTTGAAATTTGGCATGCAGGTACCTTAGTAAACTTAAAGCTTAGTTGCAACAGGATATTGCAAAATTCCCACGGGAACGAGAGTTAGCGGGAAAACAACTTTTGTATGTAAAAATCTAAATCACGTAAGATACATGTTTTCAATCTGTGTACTCTGTACAAAAGAAAATTAACACGCAAACGAAGTTGCGGGCATCAGCTAGTAATATTATAAATAGGTAGGTACGAAAGTAACTCTGTCCGTCTGTCTGTCTGTCCATCTTTCACGCCTAAACTGCTGAACCGATTTTAATGAAATTTGGTACAGAGATGATTAGAGCCTGGGAAAGGACATGGGCTACATTTAATCCCACAGTTGGGTCCGATATCATAATTATAATATAATTTTTATTTTATTTTATTTAAAGCCTCTTAAAATATTACATTTACATTTTTAAACGTACAATTGGTATGCAGAGAAATGGCTTGTTAGGAACACAATGACAAAATATTCCCTGACTTTTATGCTAGGATATCCTGTGTTATAAAAGTCAGTGGTTCAGTGCTAGGACACCAGGTAAGTACCGTAACAAAGAAGAGCGGGTAGTCCACGATATAACCTGTAGTCCACGCGGGCGGAAAGTTAGTAGCTTATAAATAATTGAGTTATTATAACTTTTTAACGGCCGAACCGATTTAGATAAAACATGTCAAAGAACCACTGCTAGAATACCTGATTTTAAATTACTTAAAAACCGCAGCCAAATGGGTGCCACAGACAGCTATAATAAAAGGTAGATATTGGTAAGAGCTCATCATTCCCATATTATTCCAGGCCAAATCTTGTGCTTTTGATCTTTTCTCCTTGTGTCAATGACAATATTATGATTCATAATTTTGTACTCTCAGAATAGGTAACTAGGTACATAGAGTATCCAATCTATAGCCATTTTTACTGCCCTGTAGGTTCCTGTGTTCACAATTAACACGTGCCCGACGGTGGTGTACCGGGGTGTACCATTTCGAATGGCTACTAGGGGCACTAAGGGTTAGGACTCACCTAGCTTTTATTTGCTAAAAATACCCCTCTATTATAGCCATTTTTTGTTCTATGGAAAAATCGCGGTCTGCGCGACGCGTCGCAAAAACGGCTTAAACGGCAGTTCATGGGACTTAAAATATTTTCGAAATTTTTACTTAGCTCCACGTGCTTCTTAAAATGTTATAAATTACTACCTACTTACTAATGTGTGTAGTTACTTAGCTACCAAGTTAAATTAAAATAAGTAATAATAATTTAGACTTTATGAAACCTACTTTGTACATTCATATAAATTAATTTTGGACAGATATCTATGTAACAATGAATTAACAAAGTCTAAATAAATCGAAGAAGGTAATTACCTAAATAACTTAAAAAAAAACGGACAAAAATTGTAGTTACGTGTGTAGAATGCGAAGATAGGCAAAACAATAATCTAGAAAATAATAAGATGTGAATACTCTTTGTAAGATGTGGCGGCAATCCACGACCGAAGGGCAGCCATGGGGTACCAAAGGCAACCGTAAGCACCGGAACAAAACCAAACCGGTTTCACGCTCTCATCGGACATTCTCAACTCACCGCCACGACCAGGTTGAAGAAAAACAGCACATATTTCACAAAACTCGTACCACACCCCATATTGAATGCACTATTTCAGTCTCACACACTTCACCAGTTAACCACGCACGGTTCAAAGTTGTTTACTTGTAGGTAAGACCAACACAGCCCACCATCAACGGCAACGGATCCAACGCGACTGAAGTAAAATGAACGAAATGAAATGAATCGCGATGGCGGCGACGACGACGGCGCCCCTACCCCGCTCCCCCGCTACTCTCGAATCACCTCCGTGACCCCTCATTCACCTGTCGGCGTCTCGCTTCTACTTGTGCTATGGGGTCCAGTTGTAATTCGCGTTCTCGCTCTCTCGTATCTGACGCCGACATTTCATCTCGGTCGGATTTTCCGATGAATACGAGAGGACATGAGAAGGATTTTGATTTGATTTGTGGAAACGGAAAGTTGTAGGAAGTTGGGAATTTCCATTTTAAAGAAAAGCCAAGCTTTTCTAATGACAAATTATGTAATTCCTTTTTTTTGTGCTTAATGCCTTTTTTAAATTACTTTTAGAACCCAAAAATATTTTTTTGCTCCCCGGAGAATGATACATAGAAAATTCCTTCAATTCATTATTTTTAGCAGCCCATGCACGATTTCGATTGCCTCGTTAAGGCCTCGTTTAATATAGGTATCTAGGTATGTACCAGGTACCTAACTAGGCGCATTCATATATGCTAAAATTTTGTAGTAACCACTTCTCGATTTTGTAGCCGAAAATTCGCAAATTAATTTTGCGATTATCATTTGTAGCTGACAGATTATCATTTTTTTAACAGCTTACTGCAGTCTTTCAGCAACTTTGAGTATCGGTCATTGTTCTGCAACAACTGGCTTTCTGTCCGGGACTTCGTTTGGGAAACTTTATGTTATTGTGATGTGGAAGCTATGTGGTTAAGTATACTGCAAAGCAAAGTTTCCATAGAGAAAAGAGATTCCTTTCTTTTTTTATCAAAATCCGTTCAGTTGGCAGAGTTTGTCTAGAGGAGTAACAAACATCCATCAATCCACACAAACTTTGGCTTTAGTCCGTAGGTTACTTAGACAGGTAGGTACAGGCACATACATTTACTTAACACTTTCTTTAAAACTGAATGGGTAAGAAGTACCTATTTGCCATCAGCTTTCGAAATAAAAAAACATAATAACTAAGCTATTTACTAGATGTAAATGGGTCCAGTAATAAAGTTAAAAATCACGTTTTAGTTAGCAAAAAAGCGGTAAGTCCATAATCCATAGGCTATGGTATGGTGCAATAGGCGCACGCGCAGGGGAGAAAGTACGGCAGGTACTACGATGCTGGTGGGGGAGGCATTTGGCTACTTTCCAATAACCTGCCAATGTCACCCATATTAACAAGTATTACGTCACTCTAGTGGACACATCACAGACCACATCGAGATTATTTGGTGTTTGTGACAAATGCAATGTCGTGTCACGCCAATTTTAAAAAAAAAGCTTATTTGGACTTTGTGTCGTTAACTGTCGTGTCGGTTTATTATTTACACGTAAGAGTAATAGGTTGTATAGATTTTAGTTTTACTCCCCCTTCGGTAAATGGCATTTTGACTGAGGTTAACTATAGGTACACCAGCTGTTGAAGGACCGAGAGCCGTCTTCTTCTTCTTATCGTGAAGGTATAGTCAAGTGTGTGGCGAACTTGGCTCACCCTGGTGTCAAGAGTTTTCAAACCGCACAATGGCCTCTAACCTGGTTTCAACGACTGTAGTCAATCGAAAACAGCCGGGACCGACAGCTCATCGTGCCCTCTGAAGCACGGAAGCTCTCGTGATAAATTGCCACATCAAGTTACCTGCCTCTGTGTACGTTGCTTAACCTCACTGATCGGTTGAGATCAGCGAGTACCACTGAGCTACAAGCGCTTCAACCGATAGGTGTAAAAATGGCTGAGTGGGTGAGTCACGATCACGAGTGAGCCGGGAACTGTCGACACTAGTGAGTCGATACAATAAAAATGTTAGCATTTCGTTATTTGTAACTTCGATGCTGCTTTTTAAAATACGCTTAGCGCCATCTATCGGCGGCGGCTAGAACTTCCGCTTGAAGGCACGTTCGCAATACATTTGGATTGCAAAGACGTTTCTCATATTACAGTATTTTATATCATTGATGATATTACGGCTTGGGAAAAAGGTAAGGGCACAGTTATAAGCTGGTTTCAAGCCCATCGCTTTTAAGATTATTATAGTCTGGAACAGAGCCCCTGTACACCAAATTAAAGGCCCAAGTTCATAATTATATGAAACTTAGATTAAATATTAAGTAGAAAAGAGATTTAATTCTAAATATATAAAAGGAGAAACTGACTGACTGACATATCAACGCACAGCCTAAACGGCTAAACGTAGGCACTTGAAATTTGGAAGGGACGTAGCTTAGGTACCGTAGAGGTGCACTAAGAAATGAATTCCCGAAATTCCCACGGGAACGGGAATTAGCGGGAAAATCCTTTGTATGAAAAATCTAAACCGCTTAAGTTAGACCAGCGGTTCCCAAACTTTTTTTTCTCATAGACCACTTTTTAAAATTTTGCTGGTTCCGGTGGACCCCCTCCCCTGCAGCTACATTCGTAACATTTTCCCAAAACTTGACAAAAAATGTGAAGATAGAATTTTGCGTTTCAGCTTGCGGCTGAATTCCAACCACGAATTAACAGTTTTCGGAAAAAAAAGTGAGAATTGATTGGTGAACTAATTAATTGATTGTTCTGTGAGTGGATCTCAAAAAAGTATAGTTGGGCAATCAAAAAGGTGATACCATTCAATTTTCTGACATCTACTCGCAGCACAAGGAACCAATTAATTCTTAGTTTAATCAGACCAACATTAAGTTCTTCACCATCGAAACCAGATAAACGTGGACCCTCGCTTACGAATTGTGAACCCCCATTTTTTTTGTCATGCCAACGTAGACCCCCACCGCGTCTCTCGTGGACCCCTGGGGGTCCACCTGGACCACTTTGGGAATCAATGAGTTAGACGCTTGTTTGGCATGCAGGTACCTTAGTAAACTTAAAGCTTAGTTGCAACAGGATATTGAAAAATTCACACGGGAATGGGAGTTAGCGGGAAAAAACTTTTGTATGTAAAAATCTAAATCACGTAAGATAGATGTTTTCAATCTGTGTACTCTGTACAAAAAAAAATTAACACGCAAACGAAGTTGCGGGCATCAGCTAGTATGAATTGAGTGTACAAATAAATTTATGTATTTTATAATATCGGGCAATAATGCCCTCAGTCACTTCTTCAGAGCATAAAAGAAAAACATTCTCAGACTACTTTCTCAAATATTTATCAAACAATAATTATTATTAATGAATGCAAGGAGAGTGTCGATATCTTTTCATTCCATTCTCATAACACTTTAAGTTTAATCGTAAATGAATAACTATTGTTTAGTCAGATGCTTCCAAACTTTTTTAACAATCGGGCAAAGATAACGATTCAATATCAAAGGCGAGCTGCATCGCTAGCACAGCCGAAACTGCACCGTGCAAAGGCTTGCTTGCCCTCTGGCGTGGTCATTTCGACACTTTTTGACATTTGACCGCTGCTGACAATATTACTTGAAAGAGTCCTCAAAATCCATTCAAAAAGTATTTTAAGTGTACAACACGGGGCGTAGGTAAAATTATTGTAACGTCACGACCTCGTTCTATGGCAGGGGTTCCCAACATTTTAACCTATGCGCCTCACCTAAGGTTGAGCTAAAATCCTACGCCCCCTCTAGGGGCTGAAATTGGGATTTTATATAAGAAAATTAAACAAACAATGATAAAGTGATACAAATGAGGGTGTTTATTTTTATTCATATGACAATAGAATAGAATCTATTCAATAGATAATCAACTATAAAAAAGTTTTTTTTTTTGAAAAAAACCGCTCGACGCCCCCCAAGGGAGGCGCGCCTCACTGGTTGGGAAACCTCGTAGCCCAGTGGCACTCATTATTCGGCATCGATCAGTGAGGTTTAGCAACGTACACGGAGCAGGGAACATGACGAGTGATTTCGTGCTTCGGAGGGTATGTTTACACCGTCGTTCCCAGCTGTTGTCGATTAACTATAAGCCGTCTACTGCCAAGTACCCTCTGATACCAGGGATAGTCAAGTTCGCCAAATACCTGATAATATCTGAAGCGAAACTTAATAGATGATTCTACTCGCAAAACTGAACAACTTTGAAATTGTGAAAAAATATACTCAAAAAGGCAATTTGCTTATCGCTCAAGTTGTACGGAGAGGCATTTTTTTATATATTTCGACCTATATTTTTTTGGGAAAGTTGTTTAGTTTAGTTGGCTGATTCACTTTCTTTAGTTTCGCTAAGTTAAAGTGACCCCATATAACATTGACGTAGGTACCTAAGTCTATTTTTTATTTGGCACAACAAACAAGTTACAAACAATTAGTCAGTCTTTTTCTTATCGTCTAGGTATAATGTGTGGCAAACTTGGCTAAACCTGGTATTAGAGTCAATCAGTTAGAAACAAAAATTTTGAGTGTAACTCTTAAACTGAAACAAAAAGTATATAAGAACTAGCGGAAAATTGCGAAGACCTTACAATTTCCGATCCATTCAAGGTGATTTTTTTGTTAAAGCATTTTTTGTTGAAGAAATCGACTTGCGGCGGGCGTGTTACAAATACGTACGAGTAACAAATGTATGCATAGTATTGGTAAACAACGAAATTGTGTTTGTACGTGCATTGCAAGTTGCAAGACAGCTGGTTGCATAAGGCGTTGGGCCTTTTTATAATCCGAAAACGGCACGGCAAAATCGTATTACCATTACCTCCATGTAATGTAATACTTACTAGAAGCTGGGGACAGTGGCAATTCACGAAGTGCCGTGCCGCGTCGTTCGAATTATAAAAAGGCCTGTTGACGTGTCATATCATAACCATAACACTTGCAAGCAAAAAAAGGTTCGACATGATATGAAACAAATGTGATCTTTTTTTCACGTCATGCATAAGGGGCCATCCATAATTTACGTCACACGTTAAGGCAGGGGGGTGTCACTCCGCAGTTTAGGCATGTTCGCGCGGCGGACATACTGAGTATGCCAGCGAGCGCGGGCTGCCACTCGCCGCGCGCGGGCGCGCGCGCTCATCGCGTTGGTCGCGTGTTGAACAAAATAATAAGTGTACCTACTTATTAACAATATTAAAACCAGACAGAAACACGTTTTGCCATCACAATAGTCTGTAGATGTCTGTAGTTAGTAGGTATTTAGGCTAGGTATCAAATAAAATGGTTGGTTATGTTAACTTGTGTTTTTACTTACTACACTTCCTAACTAAAGTTACTCTTGATTTTATAAGCAGTGTTATCTTACTTAATTAATTTCAATAATATTTTAGCTCTAAATCGGCAGCGAGTGTTGACCCTGAGCTCTCGTCGCGAACGCGGCATTGACCCGGCAGTGCGCAATAGAATATGAACGCTAGCAGCCGACTATAAGTTTCAATTTCTCTTGCAAGCCTGTGCCGCTTGCAATAGTAGGCAAATTTGTATGCCTAAAGTTGACTTTTGTTAGGGAGTGAGACTTCTGTACGTTAGTACTATTATTTATTCTGTGGTTAACGGGGAGGGAGGGGGTCGACGAAGTGTGACATTGTGTGACCAGGGGGTGGGAGGGGTCCTACATTTCGTGACGTCACATTTCAAAATCTATGAAATCAAAGTGTTTAACCACGAACTTTAAACTATTAAGGAAAAACTCAAAAATATTTGCAACTAATATAATTTAAATGTAAATAAAAGTAATTTCATTAATTACTAGATGTCAAATTGCAAAATATGTGACGTCACACTAGGGAGGGGGGAGTCTCACAAATGTGACCAGCTGTGACAAGAACGGGGGGGGGGGTCAAAAATCATGAAATTCGTGTGACGTAGTTTATGGATGGCCCCTAACTAATAAAATGATAATGATGATGAGTTCCGACCGATTTCAGCCATGGCGACTACTTTGACCAAACAGCTAAACCAGCTAAATCAGGTATTTGAAGTGAATATAATAAAACTAATTACACCTAATCCGCCCACATTAAGGGAAACTTACCCTAGTAGCATTTTTTGTTGGCATTTAGTAGGGCCACATACCTCTGGTTAGTTGGCAAATGCATACAATTGGCGCGCAGTTTGCGGGTTGGGCCCAAAACTGATGGCCTACGTGTATATCCCTACGAAGGCCCAACATGCGGTGGGGCCAACGTTGATTGCCCTACGAAGGCCCAACTTGCAATAGGGCCAACTTCGATTGCCCTATAAAGGCCCAGATTACACAAGGGTAACATATTATGGGTAGGGCCAACGACATATAATACATTTAGGCAAGCGGTTGTATGTTGGTTGGTTCTATAGGCCAACCCAGACGACGACGACGCCACGACATACAATAGTCACCCATAGGTACCATTGTCTCTCTTTTGTACTGTGATGTGATGTGATGATGAGTACAATACAGGACGTTGTGTCGTCTGCGTTGACCATATAGTTTTTGTCAAATTAATTATTGGAACTGAAATGAAATACAAATTATGTTAATTAAATAATTATATTCGAAATCAGGTGGCGTAGACATCTTAAAATCAACATCCTAATTACAGGAGTGAAGCTTTATTAAAGCTACACATTTTCCCTTAATAAGAAACAAAACTTAAAAACAACTCCTTTGCAATAATAAAAAACAGAACGTAAAAATATCTATAAGTAAGTACCTTAACATTTTAATGACCCGTCAACGTAATAAGAAACAAAACTTAAAAATAACTCCTTCCTTTACAATAACAAAAAGAGAACGTCAAAACTTTTTTTAAAAATAGAACCAACTTCAAAAAACCGAAAAATAAATACAATATCATTTGATGTGCTGTGTAGTACCTACCTACTGATCTGTTTGAAGTCGGTGCGAAGGCGGCCTGTCAAACTTAATTTTCTTGGCACCGACTTCAAACAGCTCAGTAGGTAGGTACTACACAGCACATCAAATGATATTGTATTTATTTTTCGGTTTTTTGAAATTGGTTCTTTTTTTTAAGTTTTTATTTTTCCATTTTTAGTGGAAATTATAACCTCTACATTTTTTGTTTGAAGTCGGTTAATAAAACGAAATGTTAGCTTTGAAATATTCAAGCGAATCATTATAATATACAGGTTGAAAAATAACCTCCTAGCTTTATTGAAAATCCTGAACCAGTATCACTTACTCAAGACTTTTATTTATTTATTTATTTTTTATTATTTTGGGGGGGGGGGAATTTTTTTTTCTAAACGTAGACACTTATCGGGCGCACCCCCAGAGCGCTACCCGCACACCTCGCGTGCCTGCTGTAGGAGTAATGTCTACGTTTAGGCAAAAAATGAACTATTCCCACTGAAAAAATATTTAAAACAAAAAATTTTTTTTCATAAATGTTTACTTTGAGTGATACTCGTTCAGGATTTTGAATATAGCTAGGATGTTCTTTTTCACCCAGTATATTTTTTATTTTATTTTACATACATTTAGTTTAAGCTGAGAACCCCCCTTTTTAAAGTCGGTTAAAATACTAAAACCCTCTCATAAATGCAACAAATACTTTTCTGAAAACTGCATCAAAATCGGTTCAGCCAAACGCGAGATAATCGCGGACAAACATACATACATATAATACATACATACAGATCAAACTGAGAACCTCCTTTTTTTGAAGTCGGTTAAAAATATCTAATAGGTAGGTACTTACTATCGCATTCACACGCGCTGCACCACCAGTGCAGTCCAATATTCCCATACGCCCTCGCTTTGATTGCCTCGATTTTAATAAGTTTAATGTTTTTAGATAGGTTTTGATAATTGAAATCTAACAATATTAAATTTATCAAAATCCATTGAGTACTTTAGGAGCTAGAGGTCTTCAAAGACTGCACGCTTTATTCCCATACGCCCCCGTTTTGCCCTATATTCCCATACGCCCCCCGCGTTGATTGCCACCGGAGGGGTATGGGAATAGTTTGATCACAAGTGTGATCGCTATACATTGCTGGCGTCCTGCTTCTTACCTAGAGTATGCTCAAAAATTCTTTGTATTTGGAAACTTCTTCTAACAATAATTTATTAAAATATGCCTACAACAGTTAAGTTCTAGTTACAAAAGTTACATAGAAAGAGAAGCGCCGATGACACCAGCAATGTATAGCGATCACACTTGAGGGCAAACTATCCCCATAATTCCTCCTGTGGCAATCAACGCGGGGGGCGTATGGGAATAGGGCAAAGCGGGGGCGCATGGGAATAAAGCGTGCAGTCTTTGAAGACCTCTAGCTCCTAAAGTACTCAATGGATTTTGATAAATTTAATATTGTTAGATTTCAATTATTAAAACCTATCTAAAAACATTAAACTTATTAAAATCGATTCAGTAGTTTAAGCTCGTGTGCTAAAGACTTAGCGGATGGTGCAGCGCGTGTGAACGCGTTGGTACGTTAACATTTTAATGACGTGTCATATTTACAAATGGTGTACAAATTAAAGTTTTCATTTTCAATAAAATTTGGTAGCAATAAACAAAAAAGAGTACGTAAAAATATCTATACGTTAATATTTTAATGACTGAGTGTCATACTTACAAATGGTATGCAAATAAAAGTATCAATTTCAATCAAATTTGGTAGCAATAAACACTTATTTTTTAATGTTGACGAAGAAATATATATTTTCTCTGTACGACTAACTTTATATATCCCTGTTAGACTACTTTCTAGAGGTTCTGTATAAAAATCAACCTTATCCAAAAAATTATCACATTCCAATTTTTAAGACCCTCCTTCAGGAACTTCTTCGATAGATTTTATCATCACAATATCACCTTAAGATACAATTTTCGATTAATACTTAAGATACAATTTTCGACGCGACACCCATGCGACACCACGCAAAACGAGCATAGCATGTATAAAGTTCTTGAATTTTATAATGAACACGGAAAAGGTGGCGAACTTTGTGTGGTGAGTAAAGAATGGCTGACGCCACGAAAAACTAATTGTATGTGGCCACCCTACAAAACATACACTCACTGTTTCGCTGTGTGTCCACATTGTGGGGGCTGTTTCGCTGTGTATCTACACTGTAAGAGCTATCATCTGGCATTGGAGAATCTAAAAAAACAATAATTTATGACTAATTAGATAAGTAACTTATACCCACTTTATCAAATTGTAAAATGAAAAGGCAAAAAAGTCAAAATAGCTTACCAACATTAAAATCTTTCAGAGTTAATTTTTTATTGGGTTTGCTTAGATATCTTGACGGAGAATCTATAAAACAAACAAAAATAAAATCACAATGAAACATGCACCACAATGAAATATTAAATCGTGTGCTCAATACAAATCTCTATTCTGTGACAATTTACATATATATATATATAAAATGTATGAGAAACTAGCAATTACCCGCGACATCGTCGGCATGGAAAAATTTCCCATAAAAATTATGAATCAGGGAATATGTGGGTAAATAGATTAAGTCAGGGTAATTTTTAAAATATCTCAAACAAAATTACAACACAATTTTCATGAGGTTTTAGGAAATGCTGATTTAATTTTTTTATCTATGTGCCTACTGTATATTTTATGATAGGAAATCAGTGATAAATACGGGTGATTTCCATTTGTTCTATAGAACATGAACGGGACAAATAAAATAAAAAATCTCAAGTTTCCTATAGATAGAACATTTAATATCTCTTTGTCTCAAATAGTTCTATAGAAAAGAACAAGATAACAAAACTCCTTGATGATTACCAAACTAGCCACTTAAAAATTCAACACTATTTCGTGTCAAAATTACCTACTTACATGGAACTTTTTTGGTGAAATATATTCCCAATTTGTATTAATCAGTAAATTAGTGTGAAAACACTTATGTAGGTAGTTCTATGGAAAAAAATAAAAGAAAATTGACCATTTTTGTCTTGATGACGTCCGGTCTAGAGAATAAATCGGAATCACCCCTAGACAATGGTTTTAATATTCTCTACCTATATAATGGTTTTAATATAACCGCCCCTAACATGACCCTCTGACCTAAACTTTGTATGTAAAAAAGTACAAAGTATGTAGGTATAATGTTCACAAAACATTTTATGCTAAGTACATAAATATTACTTACGTGATCTGTTAATATGTGGTTTAGGATAATTTATTTTTTGATAGTTTTCATTTTCTCTATCGCTCTCATCACTTTCAAAAACAATTATTTTCCTCTTCCTTTTTTGTGTGTGCACTTCTTCCAAGTCTGTGGCCAGTTCAGACTCGCTTTCGGCTTTCCTACATTTTTGGCGAGCCTTTAACAGGTCATCTAAAAATAAAATTGACATAATGAGCACTTCTAGGTTACGTTGATCTAAGCTAAGTTTTATAAAATGATCGTTTTCGAGGCTACATTTTCCCCTACACTTGGTTATCATTGACTGTCTCGTGACCTCAGCGCTAAAACGTGAACTTCAGGTAAGCTGAAGATAGGTAGGTACCTACTTGATTTCTAAGGTGATCTAACATGACCCACTGACCGTGGTTTATTAGATAGGTAGGTAATGTTCTAACATAAGTAGGATATAGAATATTAACTCATAAGTCATAGGTTATAACCTAAATCATACCTAAGGCCTGAGGGTTAAAGAAATTATGTCAGTTAGGTAGGTAAATAAACAAACTTACCTGTTTCGTAAAATAAACGTTTCACGGGGTATAATGTCCACGATAATTTATCTGGAAGTATTTGATTCAACAGACATTTATTAAATTTGGTTGATGTTTTGTAGGGTGGCCACATACAATTCGTTTTTCGTGGCGTCAGCCATTCTTTACGCACCACACTAAGTTCGCCACCTTTTCCGTGTTCATTATAAAATTCAAGAACTTTATACATGCTATGCTCGTTTTGCGTGGTGTCGCATGGGTGTCGCGTCGAAAATTGCAAATCAAAATGGCGGACGTCCACAGCGCCCGCGACGCGCGACGATGCCGCCGCCCCCGCGCACCCCGCTACCACCCCGTAGGAGTAGCAGTAACAGGCCCATTGAAAGGTTTTATTAGTTGGCCCGATGTTGTTTACATAGCTTAAATACCTACAAAAATCACCCAACAGTAGCATTAGCAGCAGCAGGCCCGTTGTTGGCTGTCCGTTGGGCAAACAGTGCATGTTTATGACAAAGGGCCTATATCAAATATGGGTTGGCGGAATAACTAACCGTCTGCCAATACGTTCCCAACTGTTGGCGTATGGAAGCCAACGCTTATGCTACTAGGGTAAGCTCCTAAGGGATGCCTTAGTTTGGGCCTTTGAGTGTGGGTGCTGATCATACTTATTTCATTGGATTTTTTTAATTTAAAAAAGACGACTTTCCAAATATCAAAAGAAATTAGGGCTACAATGTTGAAAATAAAGAAAACATGTTTTTTTTATGAAAAAGTTCTTTATTTTAGGTAATAAAATCACATATACGAAATAGAAAAAGCGTAATCAACATACGAGTAGAAAACTAGGCTAATTAAAAATTAAATTAAATCACAAAACAAGTACACTCAACAATCAAACAGTTAATATGGTAAGTACAGTCGAAGACAGATGTCCTAACGCAATAAACCCTGTGCAATGGGTCTTCTATGGGCAGTATTATTCGTTTAAAAAAACTGTCGTACCTTTGACTGTACATAGTAAAAGAAAATGGTTTTAATACTAAGACTCCAACATTTTGTTTTATGTATAGAAATAAAACCAGGGCCCCGATTCTGTAACTTCAGTTGTTTGTCTATGGAAAGGAGGCCATTTTATCTGTTCAGGTGGCGAAATTGAGAACTATTTAATTTGCATATACTTGCTGACAACCACCCCGACCAGCAGCGCCATCGCCAAGCGAACGTAAAGTTGCAAACTACCTAGCAACTGAAAATTCAAAATTCAGTTGGCGGTGGCGCCACCAGTCAAAGCAGCTGTCATTAGATGTATGAAATTTGGATAGTTCTCAATTTCGCCACCTGAACAGAAAAAATGGCCTCCATTCCATCGAAATACAACTGAAGTTACAGAATCGGGGCCCAGTTAGTCGTGATCACCTTAAAACTGAATTAAACTTATTATATACTTACCTAGTCACTACCAACCGAGCCTTCTAGACTTTTAAAAGGTTCAATTTCAGTAACTACCTATTAACACAATTAATCATTGAAACTTCTTTTCCTAAACTTTCTTTAACGCTAACTTTGTTTACGTAAATTATATAGGTAGGCAAATACTAAAATAAGTATAATATTATAAGTGGTTATAAAAATATTTAAAATGCTTTTCTTTGATCAATTCGCATTTAGAATTTCAGTGCTATTCTGTTTTTAGTATTTTGGCTTCATTGAGCATACTTAATTAAAAATCTACTACTTACCTAAATTAAATTTAGAAAATTAAGGTCAAAATTAGAAACCTGTCTTTTAGTATTTCACAGAAACTGAAATACCTATCTATTTGGTGATTTTAAACTTGTGAAAATTAGATATTCAATCAGCTCACATGAATATAAAACGCGATCAGCTAATGGGTATGAAAAGTAGTTTTTTTTTTCTGAATTTTATATGGATTTCTTGGAGAAAGTTGCAATTTGATGAGGATATTTATATATATTTAAGTTTCAGTATTTTGTAAAGTCTCGTCATATAACTATATCCTATTAGATTTCACGGCTCTAAATTAAAAAAAAAACATAAACTATTTAGGACACGAAGGAGTGATCTTGCAAGCGCAGACGAAGGTGCTTGCGCTGCTTAAGTCTTTGTCAATAGTAAGAAAAGTATATAAAATGTTAACGTGATTTCGAAAACTCCACAGAACTTCTTCTTCTTATCGTGTAGGTATAGTCAAGTATGTAGCGAACTTGGCTAACCCTGGTGTCAGAACTAATTGTGGGAAACCTAAGATAGGTATATAGTCATCATAACCCGTTATATGAACGCAGGGAACATCACACCTACTTATTATGTTATTTTAATTTCCGCTTCGCACATCATAAGTAATAACTTGATCATCATAGATTAATAACTGCATAAACATAACATTGCAATTATTACTTTTGCTAGAACAGTCATATAAGAACATAATTATATTAAAGAGTGGGAAAAGGACGGTATTAGGGGGACGGTCTTAGGTGCGTTTCCCGGTCTTGATAAAATTATACTTACTAATGGTGGATTTGTGACGTTTAGAGTAAAGCCATATTATGTCAGGGTTCTGACAAAAGATCAGCGCTGCTGTGTGCAAGCATTAAACATACTGAGTCAGCGCCTTTTTGACTGACACTTTGTTTTAATTTAAGTTTAATTTGTTGTCTGTGTTAGTTGAATAAAGCTTTTCTATTCTATTCTAAGCCATACAAAATAATCGTTTAGATTTTAGAGGTTTTTTTGTAGCCATTTACATACTTATGTATATTTTCTGGAACAAAAGATTTAATCTACAGTTTTTGAATTTCTATTGATTGCTATAGCGGATATGGCTATCCATGGGTGTCCCATGACATCATATAGATATAGAGGGCTGCACATCAGGTTACCACACGTGTGCACTCTGTGCTGTTACGATACGAACGATTTTGCATTGAAAATGGGTTAACCTGATGCGTTGGCTTTGTGCCTTACTAATATAAAGGCTAAATCTGAAATTGGCCAATAATAGCAAAAGCAGCATGAAATAAAAACATTTTCTTTTACAAATAATTCAATGATTTCTAACAATATTTTGGTGTTTCCAATAAATCAAATAATTAATAATCATTTGTTATTCCTATCCAAATCCTATTATCTACTCTATCCTATAGTATACAAAGTCCTTATTCCTTAATTCTACTAATACTTGGGCAGTGTGTGCGCAGGCGCTGTGGGAGCGGCCAGGAGCGAATCGTCCGGGGCTGCGAAGGTGGACTCTCTTATTGACGTAGAGTTCCTGATGGATGCTCTTCGCTTCTCCGTAATGGCGTGGGCGAGGAAGAACGTGCAGAATATACCAGTGCTCTGTGGACAAAGGAGAAGTGGTTTTAAATCCGTAATATAGAACACGACTCAGACTGATCTATACTCAGGGGTCATCCACATATTACGTCACAGCGTATGGGGGACGGGGGGGTCATACCAAACGTGACAGTACATGTTAAAGGGATACCAAAAAAGGGGCTCAAAAAGTCGAAATTTCGCGTAACTTTGTCTTTGTCATTTTGATAGTGAGAGAAAGAGACAATCAATACTTAAGTATATGTAGATCAAGACCTGAGTCTCTTTCTGTAATACGGGCCTTAGTGTCAAAGGCGATCCTTCTTCTATATCTATACATATTATAAAGAGGAAAGATTTGATTGTTTGTTTGCATTGAGTAGGCTCCGAATCCGAAACTACTGGACCGATTTGAAAAATTCTTACACCATTAGAATCCTAAATTATCCGGGATGGACATAGGGTTCATGATTTTCCCGAATTCCCACGGGAACGAAGTCCCGAGCGGAAACTAGTGTTTCATAAAATTGTTGCTTGGTTTATAAGTGTGACAAAGATAAAATAACCTAAGTCAGAATGTAAACGAGCCCAATACCTAAGCCTTACGTGTTTTTAATGATAATGACAAAAAACAGGGGTGTTATAAGTTTGACGTGTGTATCTGTTTGTATGTCTGTCTGCGGCATCGTAGCTCCTAAACGAATGGACCGATTTCAATGCCTTTTTTTGTTTGAAAGCTGACGTAATCGAGATGTTTTTTAAGTATGGTTCAGGCGTTAAAAAGTTGAATGTTGGGGTTGATCTTTTTTTTTCATTCTGAGTTATTTGTTAAGTTTTTTTTTTATTAAAAATGGGATCGCTCTTGACCACAATCTAGCTTAGGGTAAAGATGTGGTCGAGGATGTAGCGAGCTCACCCAGAAGAAGCCTATTCACTCGTACTTTAAAGATATTTGGGTTGTATGAACTCGGAAATACAGACCGGCGTATTTCCACTCCCTGGCAGTGCGCAATATAAAAGATGAAGAATAGCGCTCAGTAAGTATCAGAGGGATCTCGACAAGATAAGGGTGGTACCCCGCAGTGCGGCTGGACGTCCGATGGAGAAAAGGGGCAGGCGGAATGAGCTCATGTAGCCTCTGAGCACACTCTCCGAAGTCATTTATCTACAAGGATAATCCACAGGTTTCACCTAGTTCAGGCGTATACCTAATTAATAAGTTAAGTTTGCTTTTATTTTATTTTTTAATATTTTTGTAGTCTCTAATGCTAATCATGTATGCCTTTTTGTAAATGAATAAACAATTTATTTAAAAAAAAAACATAGGTAGTTGTCTGTAATCCATACTAATATTATAAATGAGAAAGTAACTCTGTCTGTATGTCTGTCTGTCCGTCTTTCACGCCTAAACTACTGAACCGATTTTGATGAAATTTGGTACAGAGATAGATAAGAGCCTGGGAAAGGACATAGGCTACATTTTATCCCACAGTTGGGCACGATATAACCTGTAGTCCATACGGGCGGAGCCGCGGGTGGAAAGCTAGTAGCTTTTATATCGGCGACGGCGTCAGGTCGGGGCGCCCCGTCGCCACTTGGATGCATTAGCGTTGATTCAACTCTCGTAAGCTCTTAGGATGGATTTACAGGGCGCTTGAGACTAATTTTATTACTATACCGCAGGATATTGAGAAAAAGTATGTACTATAGCGAGAGGGGTAGCCGAGAGGATCAATGAGGTCCAAGAGTAATTCACATTAAAATGTTTATTTAAAAGAAAGCACTATTCTGAATTGAAGCTACGAGAAGATCAGCATAGACCATGAAAATGAAGTCAATTGGTTTTAATTACAAAATATAGGTACAGGTTGAAAAAGAATCTCCTAGCTTTATTGAAAATCCTGAACCAGTATCACTTACTGAACCCGTTTTTTTTTTTTTGGGGGGTTTTTTTTTTTTTTTTTTTCCTTAACGTAGACACCAGCGCTACCCGCACCCCTCGCGCGCCTGGTGTAGGAGTAATGTCTACGTTTAGGCAAAAATTAACTATTCCCATTGTTTTTTTTTTATAAATGTGTTTTATAAATTTTGAATATAGCTAGGAGGTTCTTTTTCACCCTGTATATCAAAAGGCTTTTCAAATAGACGGATAACGCGCGAAGTACACGATCTCGCTACAGTACCTACATTAACATTATAGGGGAGAATCGGAATTGGCAATATAGGGGAGTTTTGAAAAAGCCATTTGCATTATTTCGGTAGTTTAGGAACGGATTTGATGGGAGTTTTTTGTTTGTGGATGACAGGAAATCAGGTGTTGCCACTTCAAAATAAAATCACCAACAAATTCCGTTCCTAAACTACCGAAATAACGCAAGTGGCTTTTTCAAAACCTGGCTCCTTCGTGCCACTTCATTTATCTTCGTAAGGTAACATTTTTAGAATTTATTTTTTTAAATAAATAAATATTGGTGAGCTCCCATCGTCGCATCCTCTGCCACATTTTTGTTCCCAAGCCGTTGATTATGGTCAAGAAGAAACCTATTTTTTTATTTTAAAACAAGACAATATCTTACATTATTGTTAAGTATTAACATCTTAAAAATATTTGTGAAATGTGGCGTTCATTCTACGCTTGCTTGATGTTTTGCCTGCATTGTTATAGTATGCCCGAAAAAGGAACCGACTTTTCATATTATTTTTACATTATTCCACTCGGGATAAATACCTAAGCTTTGTCATGTTTAATTACCGCGTTCATTACGACACGCCACGAGCTAAAATTATGCGCGTCACTGCAGTAACTATCAAGAACGGTAAGTCGATGACAAATAAGCGATGCTGCTTAGTATTCTCAATGACGACATCATCTTGATCATTGAGTGACGCGCTATTTAGTCATTTCCTAGAGGATGGTAAGTGGTGACGCAGCTGATGCTGTTGAGGTTAATTCTTAAAATAATAATATTAATAAATGACGCCACACTGTCTCGGGTTTTTTCCTTGCACCTTAAGTCTCCTGTGTTCAATTAAACTCTATTAAAAATGGCGTCTACAGTCGTGTTTTTTTAATCAAAATTAAAATCTAGAATGGCTAAGTCGCCAATATCAAGTAAAGAAACCCTTTACGGCTTTTTTTATTTTTTTTTATTATAAGATGGGTTAACTCTTGACCTCAATCTTGACCCTAAGGTCAAAAATGAGGTCGATGATGGAGTGAGTTAACCCAGAAAATGCCTATAAAGGCACTGGTACTCCCACGCACCGACGGAACACAGCAAGCTGTTTGGCGTCGGACTTCGGTAGGAGGGTGGTCGCGAACCAGACGGCCCTTTACAGAGCCTATACCACACCGCATGAGACCCTAGGACGACACCTCAGATTCAGAAAAAAAATGAAGTATCGTTGCCTGGGATGGATTACTAGGAGGCGGGTCTCATTTGTGTTACCTTAGTCGCCTCTTACGGCACCCACGGAAAGAGATGGGGTGGTGTTATTCTTAACCGATCACCACACGGTTATATACTTACAGTTAATTTTGCATCCACAGACTTGATTTGATGCCCGTGCCCTTGTCTTGTTACATTTAATATTATTATTACCTATTTAACCTTTTTAACACATTTACTCTCCATATGAGTTTACTTTTTAGAGCCTCGTCCGTTGATCAGTAGGGTGAACCGCTAGCAGGTGAAGATGATGATTTTGGAGCCTAAAAATTATGACCCCATACTTACACTTATCTCCTTGGGCCTTTTGAGATAAGTACTCGTACAGAGGCAAACCTAAAGCAAAGTCATATACTATCTAAACCAAACCTACTTAATAATAAATAATGAGGTCACAGATAAGAATTATAATAGGTACTCGTAAAAGTGGAATAACTCCTCGTACTTATTGTACAGGGTCAACAGCACATCATGCTATCCAAAACTATCAAACTTCAATCGATTTTCAATTTTATCTCCAAGCATTGGAGTTTACTATCCATTGGGGAAAGACCTGATGTGCCGTTGACTGCACTTGTTGCAGAGAACGGTGATTCAAAATGTTTTCCCCTAAGGGAATAACGCGGGTTTTGGGTAGAAAAAACAACTTTGAATTATTTTGCGAAAATTGAGGATATGAATCAGCTCACGAAACTCAACAAACTGTATTTCCGAGTTCATACAACCCAAATATCTTTAAAGTGCGAGTGAATAGGCTTCTTCTGGGTGAGCTCGCTACATCCTCGACCACATCTTTGCCCTAAGCTAGATTGTAGTCAAGAGCGAACCCATTTTTAATAAAAATAAAAAAAAAAAACAACGTTCCCCATGAATCTTTGAAAAAAATTCACAGATTTTGTGCCTCACACGACTATCGAGAGTATCGAGCACATTCGAAATGAATCAAATGTGAAAAATAATTAAATTTAAAAACGGGTCTAAATAAAAAATAAAACAAAAGTAATGTGAAAAATGACGTTCTGACTTTTTGACTTTTTTAAAAAAAGGTTAGGCTACAGGGCAACCAATTTATTTTTTCTATGTCTATGGGGCAACCCCTTAACCCGTCTTTGGTTTAGGCTCAAGATGTAGCTGACTGTCCAGAGAATTTTTTTTTAAATTTTTGATTTGATTCTTCTTTTCCAAAATATCGAGCGCAAAAATCAAAAATTTGGAAAAAAATGATTTTTTGTTGTGAGAAAGATTTTGCGCTGTGCCTTCGCGCAATCAGATTAAGTGGCGTGACGCGCCAGTTTGTCGCGGGCCGTGCTAGCTCTGCATCTTGTATTATACAACTTGTCTGCTGCGTAGCATTGTATCTAAAAGAGACGTAAGACAATTCCACCCACGGAATACTTAACTCAATTTAGGTCGTCTGGGTCGGAATCAGAATGACATATCACAGTGTTGTATAGATTATTCTTAGATACATTTTTGACGGGGCATCGAAAAATAAATCAAAATCAAAATCTATCAATTTCACAAAAGAGGGGTATTTTAAGATTTGTGTGTGTATTATGTGTACCTATCTGTTTATCTATGTGTCTCTCTGTGTTATCTTAGCTCCTAAACGAATTGACTGATTTAGATTGCGTTTTTAAAGACTTAATCGAGATGGTTCTTAGCTATTTTTGATCATAATTGGGTTTTCCGTTTAAAAGTTATAAGTTTTAAGCAATGTCGGCCCCGATAAATCCATCACCGCTTATACAAAATTGGTAGGTACAAAATTTTAAGAGCTACGCAATGACATGAAATGACAATACGCAATGACAATACGTATTGAGGAAACAGTTATGAATCCTTGGTTTCTAAAAAGCGGTTAGCCGTTTGCTTTGTACTTCACACAAAGCAGTAACTGGATCCGCCTCTCCACTGTTCCACATTTGAAATAATAACAAATATGGCGCCGGAATGCTGTTTTGTTTCGGACTCGAATTTGAACTGGCCAGTTAGAATAATGTTTGGGAAATGTTAGGTTTAAATCTGTTTTATGCGTAAACACTGGTATAAACGCTTACTACAGTAGAGTCGAATCCTAAAGTTACGTATGACGAGCATTTCAAATAAAGCATTTTAATATTAATATTAATATTAATATTAATTAATATTAATATTATTTTTTATTTTAGCATTTTAATATTAGGAAACAATTTTTTTAGCTTAGAGTTATGATAATGTATATCTTTAGTTTGTAATTAATTAGGGAGATATGGTATTATTGAATTTTGATTTGAAAAGATGACGACGTAACAAGGTTATAGCGACCTGTGGTTGAGCTGTCATACGTAACTTTAGGATTCGGCTCTACTGTAGCATAAAAAGAACCTAGCTATCAACTCTTTACAGGCATATAGTATGAACTGTATAATGACTACAAATAGGACTGTGGGCGAAAGCCTCATAACCACTATACTTATATTTCACTTAATAAATCTTAAAATATTAAGTTCTACGTGTTGTAAAGTCCAAATTAAAAAAAAAAAAATTCTTATCTATTCTACATACCTACTTACATTATGCCCTGCATGCCCTGTTGGGAATTATCCTTACTAATATTATAAACGCGAAAGTTTGTATGCATGGATGTTTGTTACTCTTTTACGCTCAAACGA
Organism: Aproaerema taeniolella; assembly: GCA_949987775.1. Taxonomy (NCBI): domain Eukaryota; kingdom Metazoa; phylum Arthropoda; class Insecta; order Lepidoptera; family Gelechiidae; genus Aproaerema; species Aproaerema taeniolella. Next base: position 17,316,891 of record OX465252.1, on the reverse strand, counting down.
CTGGACTAATTTTAATAAAATTTGGTATGGTCCCGGGCGGAAAGCTAGTTATGTATCATAACCTCATACGTATTCATAAACCTCATTATGCTCAAAAGTATGACGGTCTTACCAATAAAACTTACCTACACACTGCGTAGAAAAAGGTTATAACAATTAATAACTCTAAAGTAAAAAAAAACGGATTATTCGGTTCGGTTCGGTGAATGTTCATAGCTGACGGCAGAACCAATTTTGATTCAATTTGGTATCCATCTCGATCACATCACCTTTAAAACTAAAAAAACCGCATTAAAATCGGTTCATCCGAGCTACCCACATCAAGACATACAGATACATAGACACATAGACACGTCAAACTTACAACACCTCACGTCTGTGGACATCAAGTCTGTGGATGCAAAATTAAGTGAAAAAAAAATTACAGTACCCTCTTTTTTCATTGGACGCAAAGAACAAAGAAAAACTGTGTTTGCGCACTTAGAAAGACCTGGCTTTGCTACTTATACTTACAAATTGCGTAGCACAAAGCTTACTTATAGCGACCGAAAACATGTTATTTGCGCATGTTATACGCAGTGTATAACTTATTCTTAGTAAGACCATAAAAATCTAATGATACAGTAATCTAGTCAATGAACTGCTGCGTGGCAATGTCAAAGTTGACTCACTGTGCAGTAATTAGATTAGTAGTACCATTTAATTACTACTCAGTACGTTCAGACTGAGCTCATTTGCCTTCATTCTGAGTAATACTGGCACACAGTAAAATATTAGGTACTAATTTATCTTGTGCACATTCGCCTTTCGACGTAGGTATCGCAACGATTTATGAGCGCTGACCTTGAACCTAACGAGCAGAAAACAAGCGAAACAAACTCTTATGTGTACAACGGAACGTATTGTCATTCAAGGTCAGCGCTCTTTTATCGTTGCGATACCTAACCTATACTAAGAGCTGCCCCCCGTTTGCAGTAAGTTGGTACGTTTACCAAAGCTAAACCGCTCAAGTTTCTCTTATTTTCAGCCAGAAACAACGAAACCTGAGCGGTTAAGCTTTGGTAAACACGTTACCGCAATCGGGGGGCTGGTCACGCTGAAAAGTCATTGGGGCTTTTGAGGGAATCTATGACTATCAAACTTTAAAAAAAAAGTAGGCTCACAGAGTAAATACCCAGATAGGAAGGCAGCCGCCTATGCGATGGTCGCTATTACCCTACAAAATATTGGGTACGACGCTCTTGTTTGCTACTTTGCCATCTATCTTTAGTAGAACCACTGTGTTTATAACCTATACTAGCTTTCCGCCCGGGACTTCGTTCTCGTGTGTTAATCCAGCATGTCAGCTACCTTCATATCAAATTTTATCAAAATTGATCCAGCCGTTTGAGCGTGAAAGAGTAACAAACATCCATACATACTTTCGCGTTTATAATATTAGTAAGTATAGTAAAATACTATGCTTACGAAGCTTAAAGTTCACCTATTTCGAAGCACAATTGTCATAATTTACCTTTTAGAAGTATACCTATTTTACAAAATAATACAATACTCTTTATTGGACACAAAAAAAAACATAAAACATAACAAAAACACATTTTTACGCAAAAACTCTAAAATTTAAAAATTGTGTCACCCCCGATATGCATTGCTTATAAATCTTAAATAGCTGATACCAATTCAATTCCGATCAAATGTAGCTAAGAACCATTTTTTTTCGCTTTCAAACAAATAAACCGCATCGTAATCGGTCCATTCGTTTCGGAGCTACAAGATGCCACAGACAGATACAAGATACACACGTCAAACTTAAAAGATAACACCCCTCTTTTTTGTCTGGGGTTAAAACAAGCGTGGTGCAAAGCTCGACGAGCTCTCGAGCGTACTACTCGTAAAAAATATACACGCGTATTTCTTTATAAGGATTCGAACTTGACTCCATTTCGCCAGACACGCAAATAACCATTACAATTCAGACTATTCTATAGCGCCGCGAGCGTAGGAAAATAGGTATTTGGAGAATCATTCTCTGTCGCGACCGCGCTCGGCCCCGCTCGCAAACGTGCGATAGAGACAGTTGCAGCTCGGCTGTGTTTCTAGGTATTTTTTTGTCGAAAATCGCGTTTGGGGGGAAAACGTTTCCCAACCCCTAAACTGTACTAAATATACTACTTTTTGGTATCAATCTTTTCAGCAGAATATAATCTATGCCTCTATTTTTTGTTTTTTCCGAAAATTTACTTTATTTCTGAAATACAATGAATTTAAAATGAATGTTTTTCAAACCCAATAAAGCAAGATTACAGATCCTTATAACTTTTTATCTAAACAAAATTTTCAAAAAAGGAAAACATAGAGGCATAGTTTTTGATAGGGACAACAACATAGTGAAAAATTATCAAAATCGGAGAAGATTTAGGGGTAGCAAAACGTTTTCCCTTTTTGTATGGACATGGGCGCGGTAGTCGATCCTCTTCAGTGTTTGGAAATAGCACTACAAGTATAGCTGTAAAGTCGTTTGTTAATTATACCAACATCACATGTGACGTAAGTAAATTCAAGAAATTAAATTAGTCTAAACTAATCAGCAAATAGCATTTCACAGAAAAAAATTCTGCTAGTATTTTGTGATTTACTATTTAACTTTCAAATGGAATTATAAAAAGTAAGATAAAAGTAAATAATTACTGACGAAAATATAGATAGAGTATGGTGTATGATTGTCAAGACAATCAAAAAAATATGGCGTTAATACTTATCTAATGTTAAAATTACTTGTTATTTTTATTTCATTGCGTACATAATGCACTGTAAAACGTTTACATGTCACAATATTCTTTTGCGTTATTCGATTTTTAAGTGTTTTCTCGTAACAAGTACGTCTAACGAGGTTCATTAAAAAATTGGAGAAAGAATTTTTGAAATGAGATTAATTGCTTCGGATAATACTTTCTACAAACTTTACTTCTTTTAAATTAATGGCGTAGAGATGTGTTACAAATCTATATTCCTACGTGGTCTATGTTTGACATAGTTCAGGATTTTTTAGAGTAAGCACTGTTTGGAATACCTACCACCTTATTTATGAACGTAATTTAAAATTAAGTGACAGTTGCGAGCTTCGCGGAAGCGTTTAAAAAAATCGTATCTATTTTTATAAGTAAGACAAGTTTTACACACTCCCGTCAATGAACTTCTATGATAGGCCTTGTATACATCAATTTCAGACTAACCACCTTGATAGATTTATACAAAGCTGATGACGATTGGATGAAGTAGTACAGAATCGTCACTGTCATCATGTCATGCGCAAGAGTCGCTAACTAGCGAGGGCTTGAAGATAACAAACGATAATTTCCTCACCTTGTCCTTAAGGAAGTTAATTAGGTATGTATGACGCCATTGTGGCATATCTAGGAATGTTAATATAAGGCCCGCATAGTTTATTCTTATACATATAAGATGTTTGCCGCTATCTGAGAAGGTTAAAACAATCATGCTGTCTTCTATATGTATATTGAGTGAAGTCTCTAAAATTCGTCATACATTGCTAATTTCAAAGTGATTCTTACTGGAGGTCAGTGGAGATGTAAGCCAAAAGCAATAATGTACAAAAATCACATCACACCATAACAAAATTTTGTAGGAACGTTGGAACTACTCGTACATTCAGAATATTATGTCAGATTTATAGTTTACTAAAAATGCCAATTGTATGAAAATTAAAGTAAAAATATGCACTGAAATGGATGTCCAGTCAAATGAGCTGTATTTGAGCCTGGTAATCACTACTTCCCTACTAATATTATAAATGCGAAAGTAACTTTGTACGTCTGTCTGTCTGTCACGCTTTCACGGCTAAACCACTGAATCGATTTTGATGAAATTTGGTACAGAGATAGCTTAGACCTTGAGAAAGGACATAGGCTACATTTTATCACACAGCTGGGCACGATATAACCTGAAGTCCATACGGGCGGAGCCGCGAGCGGAAGGCTAGTCAGTTATAAACCCAAAGCAAAAATATACAAATTGTACTCAAAACCTCGATAGTATAACCAGAATCAAAGAAAGTATGAATAAAATTACAACTGAGAAAAAAAAACAACAATTTCACAGGTAATATACGTACGTAATGCAAGCATAAGACCACTAAACCTGATATTGTAATCTTATGAACACACTGACTCAGATGCCTATAAATGATAACTTTGTAATAAAGCTTGCAATAATAGGAAGTAGTAAATTAAATCTAAAACGCAAACATTGGTCACCAATCATCGTCATCATATTATCATAAAGCGACATCACAAACCTGAAGTTACTTGGCGCCTCGCTCTAGGCGGTTATTCTTCTAATCAGTTTTGTCCGTTCAGGGCCCCGATTTTATCCGTTCAGATGGTGAAATTGAAAACTATCCTTTCATACATCTAATGACGGCTGCTTTGACTGGTGGCGCCACCGCTAACTGAATTTAAAGTTGCAGGGTAGTTTACAACTTTTTGTTCGGTTGGAGGTGGCGCTGCTGGTCAGCAAGTAAGTATATGAAAATTAAAAAGTTTTAAATTTCGCCACCTGAACAGATAAAATGGCCTCCATTCCATCGACACACAACTTAAGTTACAGAATCAGGGCCCAGAGCACCCGTAATTCTACATCATTCGACTCGAATCGGATATTCGACAAAACTATACCCGTCACTGACATCTAAATAGCTCAAGAGAGGGGTGCACTGAGACTTTCCGAGCGTCCGTGTCGAATCGAATGGTGTAGAATACGGGTGCTGGTGGCAAAATTGAGAACTAGCGATAATTTCATACATTCGATGACAGCTGCCTTGACTAGCAGCGCCTCTGCCAACTGAACGTTAAGTTGCAAACTACCTAACAACTTAAGGCGACTACAGCACCCGATAAAGGCAGCACACATAGGAATAGTGCCATCTCCGTCTCTCAACAGGCCTGGGCCGGCAGTGCGAACAGTATCGATACACGAAGTTTACGGACTATGAAAGCGTGCGTGCGTAAAAACATGTTCGAAAGTTAGAAAAATGAGATTTATGGAAAGGTAACAGCTTAAACCGAAAAATGCGTTAACTTCTTATCGAGAGTGTTCAATCACGAATATTTTGATAGCAAATTCAAGTTCCTGTGTACATTTTACTATCGTATTTACAGCTTAAAAGATACACAATATTGGGTATTTAGAGGTGACTTTGTGAGCTTTTTCTATCGAACCAAAAGTGCTGAATCATGTTTTCAGCAAACTACCTATCTAGTTTATGTCCTGAATATTACCGTAGTATTTTTTTTCTTCGATTTAATGCAATGCGTCATGCTTATCTACGCATCATAAAATCGTAATTTAGGTGCTGTAGTCGCCTTAAAAGTCATGTGGCTTTCATCGTATCTCTGGGGCTAAAATGCAAAACCTTCTAACTAAGCCATTAGACCAGTCTTTCCCAACGTGGGCGATAACGCCCCCTTGTGGGCGCTGCAGGCCTAAAGGGGGGCGGTAAGAGACCCAGAAAAAAAAGGGGGCCTTGTGTAGGGCTTTGGGGTCGATTTATAATTTCATCTACCTAGCTAGGAAGACTCTTAGACACCGACTGAGCTCTCGACTCTCGACTACATCTTGTGAACATCAACTAATATTAATTAAGATATAGCTCAAACTCGGTTCGATATAATAGACCGCGGGCAATCATGTTTTAACAAGTTTTTGTTAAATAATCCGATTTGTACATTCCTGTATCAATCGGCTGGTTCTATAATACCTACTTGTTCTTGCTTGTCGAGTACGATTGGGCGTCGAATGAGATAAACGAGTTTATGCACGTTTGTCTTATTCCTGTTGGTGCGTGCTGCTTATGCAATCCTATATAAACGACGTAAATTTATTTTATTTTCATTTGCGGTTTCGCGCATAATAGATAAGCAGTACTTCATTATAACACTTACGTATTTCTCAAAACAAAACAATGTCGGAAGTAAAAAAGAAGAGACGGCAATACTCTGCGGAATATATTAAATTCGGATTTATTGAAAATCCCACAAACCCGTCGTCGCCTTTGTGTCTTCTATGTCTAAAAACATTTTCGAACGAAGCAATGAAGCCTTCAAGACTGCAAGATCATTTGAATAAAATGCATCCAGATAAGAAAGACAAGAATGTAGCATATTTTCAAGACCTAGAGAAGAAGCATAATACTCAGCCAAGTGTATCAAAACTATTTTCGGCGGCTGCTAAGCAAGATGACGACGGACTTCGAGCTTCGTACAATATCTCTTTGTTAATTGCTCAAAAAGGCAAACCACACAACATCGGAGAAGAGTTAATTTTGCCAGCAATAAAGGAAGTAATAACTACTGTGCTTCATAAACCGGCCGCAGATATTATCCGAAAAATTCCTTTGAGTAATAATTCTGTGCAAAGACGAATTGATGAAATGGCTGAAAACATTGAAGAATCATTGTGCAATCATCTGAGGACTAGTCAATTCTCAATTCAGCTCGATGAGTCCACTTTACCAACTAATGAAGCGTTGTTGCTATCTTACGTGAGGTTTATTAAAGATGAGAAAATACGTGAAGAACTATTGTTTGCCAGAAATTTGGAGACAGATACAAAAGGCGAAACCATATTCAATACATTGGAAAAGTTTTGTGAAGAGAAAGAGATTCCTTTGAAAAATATTATATCAGTTGCTACGGATGGCGCTCCGGCTATGACAGGGCGCCATAAAGGCTTCATAGCGTACTTAAAAAATAAAATTCCAGATGTCCTTGCTATACATTGCGTTATTCATAGACAACATTTGGTTGCTAGAAACTTAAGTGAACGACTATTTCAATCACTGCAATATGTCATCAAAGCAGTCAATAAAATCCGTAGCAGCTCTTTGAATGATAGATTATTTCATCAGCTTTGTGTTACTAATGACGAAGATTTCAACCGTTTATTGCTTCATACTGAAGTTCGTTGGCTGTCAAGAGGCAATTGTCTGATTCGATTTTACAACCTGTTTGACTCTGTGATAGAGTTCTTGGAAACTAAAGATACAGAACTGCGCAACAAGCTCATAACATCAAAGAATGATATAGCTTACATGACAGACCTGTATAAATTGTTCAACGACATGAACCTCCAACTGCAAGGCGATGAACTAAATTTAATTAAAACAAAAAATGTCGTTGCTGCTTTCGCAGCCAAACTGCTTCTGCACAAAAAGAATATGGGCAGACGTGAGTTTCACAATTTTCCGAATTTATCAGTATCCTGCAGTAACGACGACTTGTTTGCCTACTGCCAACATTTGGAAAACCTCCACATTGACTTCACCGAACGATACCAGGACATTTTAAACTTGGAAATACCAGACTGGGTGTTAGATCCGTTTTCAAATGTCAACATAGCAATGTCACCTCAGCTGGAAGAAGTACTTATAGAATTGACAACAAACGAAGAAATAAAAATCAAGTTCAAAAATGGATATCAAGAATTTTGGCTTCAAAAACCGATCCTGCAATTGTACCCTGGATTGTGGTCAATTGTTCAACGATTCTTGATAGCATTCCCATCGTCATATTTGTGTGAACGTGGTTTTAGTGCTGTGGCAACGCTGCTTACTAAAAAGAGAAATCGTTTGCGTGTTACCGAACGTGGCGACTTGCGGCTGTTTTTGAGTAAATTGGAACCTGATATCAACAAACTTATTGAACAGCATCAGATTCAACCTTCACATTAGTTTTTATATAAGAATTGATTATGTTTGTTTTATTTTCAATAAAAGATACTCTGTCCGAATACTATAAAGTTGCGTTTCAATAATCAGTTATAAGTACTTAGCGGTTTTTAAGTATGTTTAAAAAGGGGGGCGTTAAAAAATAATTTATTCTTAAAGTGGGCAGTAGACAAAAAAAGGTTGGGAACCCCTGCATTAGACCTATTATAGTATTAATATCAGGATCCATTAATAGCATTTCATTAAATTGTTTTGAAAGCAAGTGCAAGAATCGTGTTAATATGAGCATTAAATAAATTGAGTTTATCGAGCTTGTGAGTTTATCGAGGTGACAGTGGTCGATGCGGTTTTTACACTCTGTTGTGATTACGTTATCTTTATTTACTACTAGCTTTCTAGGAAAATATGTAGCCTATGTTACTCGGGGACATACTCAGGGACATGTAGCAATCTTATGGTGAAATAATTTTTGAAATCGGTCTAGTAGTTTTCGAGTTTATTTGTAACAAACATACAAATATTTTCTTTTTATAAAGATAGAGATGTAGGTAGATTAGAGTAAAAGTAGATTGAATTTACTGCGAAAAGATAATGTAGCTTTCAGAAGATTTCGGACACATTTTGAAAAACGTTTTTCTTATATTTTTCCTACAATCATGTCTGACTTATTCATTGTTCATGCCATGTGGTGTGGGTCTATTCTATGCCTTCGTCAAAGAAATACATATTTATTTAAATCTGGAAATTGTTTTTGGTAAAGGTTCTTTGCATGAAAATACTAAGTCCATGGTTCTTTGTTCCATTGACCAGAGACAAGTGTTTTTTTTCTATTAAACGATATGCATTGCTCATTTGGTTTGATGCTTCGATTAAAACCGCTTGTGCAGAAACAATGTATATCGAATTCAATGCCGATTAAAAATCGTGCTTGAGTTCACCAACCATGGTAGACCTATTGTATTTGTTTCTATGTTTGGAAGAACCCGATTTACTCAGGATAAGAACAACAAAATTACACTATTTACATGATATGCACGTCTCTCAGCCATTATTAATGACATCATCGAGTCATCCTATTATAGTCGCATCGCATGATGATTTGAACGTCCTTGGTGCACGCAAGATGACGTCACAGTCATAATGTACCTAGACATTCGGAGCGCAGGCGCAGCGGAACTTTTGCATTAAGGCGTGTTTCATGATAATGATCATAGATTTATGTTTTACTCACTTCTATCAGCTATAGTTTCTAACCTGTTACACAGACAGCTCAACGTTCCGTCTATGTAGCTTCTTATTAAAGCTGTACGAATGAGAAGCTAAGGAAAATCGTAAAACGTGTCACGCTTGAAAAAAACACTTTTAGGCCGATCGATTTATGTCTTAATGAGTGCCGAAACTGCCAAATTGCAATTATCTTGCAACTAATTGTAAAATTTTTCTTTTATTATTTTAGTTGTGGTATGGTACTTAATGATAATTTATTTTGTATTCCTTAGTAAAGCGCCTTATTTATTGTCCATTTTGCTGGACCATCAGATGGAGAAAGAGCTGTACTAGGAAACAAGATACTGACAGTCTGTCTCGTTTCTTAGTATAGCTCTGTCAGTGTCGGATGGACCTGCATGATGTCCCAAATTGTGCATTTTGATTTTAGTTTAAGGCTTTATCTGTACTTTGTTTACGTCCTACATACCAGACTGTTTGAAAAAAATAAATACCTAAATTACCTATGTAATAATAATAACTAAGTATTAAAATGAGAAGTCAAATGAAATGAAAACGAAATGAAACTCTACTAAACTCTACTAATACGGCGAAGCGACGCAAGCAACGTAGTCTCAATATTCTTTATCCAAAGAGCCTATTGTTCCAACGGTGACTCATAGGCTGTTAATAGCGAACAAACCACTTCCTTGTCACACAAAGCTACTCTTAGAACTATATCTGAAGCCAGATATTTAATCATTTGTGACAAAGTAACTGAAGGGCAAAAGTTTTGAGACAAAGAAGAACTGTGTCCCTAAAATAGAACCCTGGGGAACTAAAGTAAACGCTTTTTTAGAAAAATTAAAAAGTTACGATAATTAAGCAGGAGAACCAAGGTCACCGACATAGCCCAAAGAAATGCTAACCTTAAGTGGCAGTGGGCAGGGCACATTGCTCGTAGGACTGAAGTCCTCGAGTGGCGACCACGTACCGGAAGGTGCAGCGTAGGAAGGCCTCCCACAACGTGGACCGACGATCTGGTAAAGATTGCGGGAAGCCGCTGGATGCGGGTGGCGTAGGACCGATCGAGGTGGAGATCCCTGGGGAGGCCTATGTCCAGCAGTGGACGTCTTGCGGCTGACATGATGATGATTATGATGATAATTAAGCATATTCACAATACTTAGGTACTTTTACTTTTAGACCTTTGCTTATTAATGTCTTAATTTATAATAATAGCCAATTAAGTGAATGATCTCGGTGTCAAGGAGTTTCCAAGTCCGTTAAGTGGCCTCGTAAACTTGCCTCAGGTATCTATAGAAGCTAACAATTACGATTTGTTGTACATACCTACGTAATTTATCTACATCTACACTAATATTATAAAGAGGAAAGATTTGTATTTTTGTATGTTTATAACGAATTAACTCTAAAACTACTGCGCCGATTTCAAACATCATTCTAGGTACCACTAGAATGCTACCTACATTGTCTTTAAGCATAATCGTTAGTACTATTATTTATTCTGTGGCAATATAGGCTACATAATTTCCCCAAATTCCCATGGGAACGAAGTCCCGGGCGGAAAGCTAGTCATTAATATAATGATTACTAACAGTACGCAATGCAGGTCATGTTATTCTATTTATATTAGCAATTCTTATTATGTGGGTCGTATAAATACGAAACAACAATACCAACCTATTATTTTCAATCGTGATATCATTTATTTTGAATAAGCGTTTATAAATAAAAAATAGCTGCAGATATATTAAGCAATGTTGCGATTTGAATAAAACGTATTTTTGCTCTTTTTGTGATTTACTTATTAATCTTCGACTATTTTTTGTAGATAATAATAAGAAATATTAAATGACAAACAAACTTCTTCTTCTATCTTTACCGGGACCCCGGATTTTACAGATCAGTGAAAATAAAACTACTTACAACTCAGTATAAAAAACAAAGATAATAATAAAGAAAATGTATCTTTGAATATAATTAATGAACTAACACATAAAACGGTCTATGACTTCTAATAAACCATATACAATAGTCTAAGACCTTAAATCGTTCAATAAATCTTTTCAGTAAGAACAAGTGGTTTTTTTTAAATAGTGGGTTCGCTCTTGACCACAATCTATTTCAAGCGAGCTCACCCACAAGAAATCTATTCACTCGAACTTTAAAGAGATTCGGGTTATATGAGCTCGGAAATGCAGTCGCAGGCAGATAATTCCATTCCCTAGCAGTGCGCAGTTTAAAAGATTACTAAAGGCGCTCAATGCGAATCCACGGGATTTCGACAAGATAAGATAGGAATATGGTATCCTGCGGTGCGTCTGGACGTCAGATAGAAGAAAGGGGCAGGTGGAATGAGCTCATGCAACTATTCGAAGTCTACCACAAGAGCCCAGCAGGATTATGACAAAAGTTGTGGTGTTTTGATGATTTAGATTTAGAAATACTTGTAGGGACTACGAAACTCTTGAAAGTGCTATAAGAAAATAACATCACAAGAGGATTCAATCTCCCAAGGTATAGCAAAGGCTCTTATTAAGGCTTTATAAGTTAATAAAATGACAAATCATGTTGTTTGCTTTAGCATGAATCACACAGATCCTCGCGTGTCGTTTAACTAACTGCTCTAGATAATTATGGGTATGTTTGTCTTCATGACGGCAACTGTAGAAGGTCAAATGATACCATCTGTAATATCAGAACTAACTGGTAATAAAGTGTTATTTTGTATTTGATCAATAGTTACCTACATATGTTGATGACGGAGTTTGTGGTTAATTTCTTGTATGTTGAATAAAAAACAGTATTGCAGTTTACGTTTTTCTTTACCATCCGTCTGTTCAGTTTTCTGAAAGTCTAGATTTTGTCAGATTCTGGTTGAGTGGTAAGTAGTGGCGCTACTTCATGATCGATGAGTCTTGGGTTAGATTCCCATAGTCAGGACAAATATTTGTGTGAATAGCAAATGTTTGTTCTCGGGTCATGGTTGTTCGTGTCTGTCTTTGTGTATGTTCCAAGGGACTCACGGCAAAAGGGAAAACCTTAGTGTGGGCCTATGAATGTGTACCATCTATTTTCTTCGTTGGCAATGGCAACTAAATATAGCTATATAATTTCTAAATTCTCACCATTTAAACCAGTTATTCGCTAGCTCACCACACCCATGCAACTATTCAACTATCCTAATCACCGAATACAACCAACTCCCTCTCACATCCTGCATTAGAAAGAGACAATAATATTCATACTACATTGGTAATTGCCCGGTACATTGCATGTAATAGCGCGTTGTTACATGACATCCTCTGTTCCACGCCTAGAGCAATTTTCGTATTAAACGCCAGTCTTCTCAATGTCATGTGGTCCTAATAAATAAAAATAGATTCGCTGATAGTTTCTGCAATGAATCAGCATTATGGATTTGTTTTTGATAATTATACCCACCCGGGGGCTACCATGGATAGTGGAGCCGATTTAGACGCGTCGCGTCGTCGTCGACTTCTTTTTCATTTTCACGCATGTATGTACGTCATTGTTCAGACGAAATAGTTCATCATCATCATACATCATTAATGGTAGCCTTCCTGATTCTACATCAAATTCAAAACCGGGTCCTTCCAGAGTTTGAAACGAGGCCGCATGCGTGTCGTTCCTAACCTTATTTACCTATCGTGAGTGTTGTCACTCCTGGGTCGGATCTCCATTTTTGAATTCAAAATTACCCGCTTTCCACGTCATCCTGAAGATGACGCATTCGAATTTGATTTTTAGTCCGGTTAGGACGCCTTTTTTATTCCTGTGTTTTTATATTTCTATATTTTTATAATGTTACTTTGATGACTTCCCACAGTACTTTTCCTACTTCAGCATTTTTCTTAATCTAAAACCTTCCCTAAAGAGTCTTAAGAATGCTTCAAGAATCTCCTTTTCGATTTCGCACGGTCAATATTTACAGAGGTATCTATATCGACAACCCAGCACAAGCATGTTTGGATTTAGGAGCTCCTCAAGTAAGATACACATGGTTTATTTTTTTAATTCAAATTCTAACCGGTTTTATCCTTAGTATCCCAACTAAGGATTGCGACTCCTGCGATTGCGATACAACGCCGATTCATTAAAAATAAATAATAATATATGATGGGGTGCAAAACCCGCAGTCCTTGAATTGAAAAACACCAGACAAAGGACGAGTCTACACTTAAGATCTTGTGTGAAACTAAGGCCACGACTCTAGACTCTAATCCATACTAAAGAAGTATAGTATAGATTTTATCAAAATAACAAAGACGGCTGCTACTTAAGTATAGATCAGAGTCTGAGTCGCGTTCTCAAATACGGACCATAGAGTTATTTAATTAAGGAATTAGAGCCACGTCCAAGTATGTGGCGGCGGCGGCGCATCAGTAGCAGATAACCTTGTGAAAATTATCTCCTTAACCCCACGATACTGACATACAAACATTCTTGTATGAGTATCTTATACATTGTAGATAATAAGAAATGTTGTTCAGACAAACACTGACTCTATCTTTTTTTTTGTGTCGTTGTCTCATATCATAAACCTTATTTACACATTTTTTGCGTAGAATAGATATATACTCAAGCAGAGACTGTTTAAAACATCAAATGTTGTTGAATGTGTTCTTGATAAACAAATATCTATACTATTTGTTCAAAACCATGGCCAGGATTCAAAAACAAACCATGATCTATTGAAGTACACTTAATACTTGTAGACTTGCAGCGAAACATAACGCTATTCTTTATATATAAAAATGAATCACTAAATCTGTTGGTAAGCGCAAAACTCGAGAACGGCTGGACCGATTTGGATGATTCTTTTTTTGTTGTGTTCCGCATTGTCAGGAGAAGGTTCTTATGAAAGAAAAAACTAAAAAAGTGCCACGGGAACGAAGTCCCGGGCGGAAAGCTAGTTAAAAATATATATCACCCCCGACATTCGGTTGCTTATTACTTTTAAACGGCTGAACCAATTTTGATTAAATATACTAAAACAACACCGCATCGAAATCGGTCTATTCGTGTTTAAGCTACGATGCCACAGACAGACACACCGATATACACGCCAAACCTATAACACCCGGGGGTTAAAATAAAATTATGACTCAACACAGTCGTTCACATCTGAGTTGTATTTACTTGTTAAATTGCTAATATACGTAAAATAGTCAAACAAATACAGGGAGTACTTACTGCTTTACTGAGATAGGATGAAGTCAATTTAAATATTACATAACATAAGTAACAGTGACCTCACAACGGTGAAGAATATGGAAGTCAGAATGGCCTCGGAAGCCATCTTGAGACGTGCTCGCGAATTCAACTTGAATTTAAATGCTCGCTTTAGCCTTCTTCAAGGCTAGCAACCGTTTGTTTTATTTGATTTGATTCATTTCTGTAACTTAGAATGTTTTATTTTATTAGTCACTAGCTTTCCGCCCGTGGCTCCGCCCGCATGGACTTTCACATTTTTTTTTAAATAAAAAGTATCTTATGTTACTTCTAGTACCTCCGAGAATATGTGTACAAAGTTTCATGATGATCGGTTGAGTAGTTTTTGCGTGAAAGCGTAACAAACATCCCTACTTTTACATTTAAAATATTAACTAGCTTCCCGCGCAGGACTTCGTTCCCGTGGGAATTGGGGAAAATCATTTCCCTATGTCCATCCCGGATAATGTAGGATTCTAATGGTGAAAGAATTTTTCAAATCATTCCAGTAGTTTCGGAGCCTATTCGATGCAAACAAACAAACAATCAAATCTTTCCTCTTCATATTATGTATAGAAGATATGGATAGAAGAACCAAACATCCTGACATAGCAATAGCGGTAGCTCAAAGAAAATTGAAGTGGGCCATTCACATAATTATGTCGCAGATTATATGACCAGAGATGGGGTAAGAAAGCGCTAGAGTGGAGACCTCGAACTAGAAACGTGGGCAGACAACCGATGAGATGGGCTGACGATGTTGCAGGATTACAGGGAAGAACTGGATGCGAAAGACTCAAGATTGAAGAGGTGGAATACTATGGAAGAGACCTACTCTCAGCATTGCGTGGCCATAGGTTGAAGAAAAAGAAGAAGATTAATAATCGAAGCCTTATTTAGGTGCCTATTACTCTAACTACTACTGTTAGTATAATCCGACTGCGATATAGTCGATATCGATAATGTGGGAACAGCCCCACGAGCGAACTTTTATAAGGGAAGTGGAGTTTTTTTTGAGAATTTCAAATGCATTCAAAAGTTGTTGATTTTCATGGGGAAACCTAAAGATTCGCTAACTAAAAAACTAAAGTTAAAGTCATCTCAGATGTAATCATTGCCATTTGACCTGTTCTTTTTCTTCTGTTTCACGAACACAATGTTTCGCAACACACGTAGGTACCTGATCTAAAATACTCCACTCTTCAGTTTTTAGGTCAATTCGGTGCCACAAATAACCGTCATTATAGGTGGTTTTGTTTAACAGCCTATTAAACACGATATTATGTCAAGTTTCATGTATTTTGTAGCTTCATAATTATAAAACACATTCACTTAAATAAACTATTTATTAAGTATCAAAAACCTAAAATGTGTTTCTTTTATTTGCTATTTTAAGTTTAAGATAAGAATATGTACATGAATGTGCCTATACATATGTATGTAGGTAACTGTTCCCAAGTTCAATTTTTTGGTTTTTACCTGTGGTTTAATTTCTCTATAGCAATAAGGCCGCCGCATTGTACACTAGATGATGAACATTTTGTTTTTTTATTGTTGTGGTTTTTGTGTGTAATAAAGAGTATTGTATTGTATTGTTTTACGTAAAAATAGGGTGTTTGACGGATCTATATATTTGGGTGCCAGTGTTTTTGTGTGTTTTTAAAACTCCGAGAAAAAAAGTGGGGTGTTATAATTATAAGTTTAACGAGTGTATCTGTGTGTCTATCTGCCATCGTAGCTCCTAAACGAATGAACCAATTTTGATGTTTTTTTGTTTGAAAGCTAACCCTAATAAGAAAGTTTTTATCTGTATTTAATCATAATTGGTTTATTCGTTAAGTTAAGACTTATACGCGATGTTGATACAATTTTTATATATAATTTTAGAGTTATCATTTATTAAGTATATAAAAGACTTTTAATGTCTTTAATAAAGTATTCATTTGTAAACCGTTTTAGTATTTATAAACTGAGTTTTAAACAATCTTAAAATATTTATTTATAGACAAATAATAAATAACTACTTGAAGAACACAGTACCTACTACAATTACATTTATTTCCAAGTTTTTTACGTCACAGTAACATACACAAAGAGGAAAAAAACAAGAAAACTATGTCAAGTGATTGTACCTAATACTTAGTCAATTAGTTGCAAGGCGAGGTCCATTGATTTATCCCCGGGTTCCGTGATACGAATTCATTTGCTGAGAAAGTATTGGAATTATACAAGAAGTAGGCGCTGTTTAGTGCCTGGCGTTACGGAAAATACAGTTCGCTTTCGGAAACCAGCACCAAATTTTTATGTGTGGTTAGGCATGTCACCTGGACCCCAAAACTGCAAGGAGACACTTTGTGAGGTGTCAAGGTCACCAGTTATGACGTCATCAATGTGGCCGCCGCCGTGTTTTGAAAAATGTAAATTACTCATAAATTACGCAGTGCACATGTACGTGTGGGATATCAAATGAAAGGATATTAAATATGCTGCATTGTTTTCATTGAATGTAACTGCGTAAATATGAAAACAACAAAAATATAGGACAAATAAGACAATTTCCAAAAAAAATAATACATATTTATTTTTATAGCTAGAGAACCATTTATATTACAGAGAAAAAAATGTAGGATACAAATAATTCTACGTTATTCGTCTATAGTTTACAATTTAAATCATCACAATCGGGTGAAAAAAGCCATAGTTATGCTGGTTTAACTAAAGCGCGGCGGATGCCATATATTCAACCGACGTCGCCGGCGTGTTTTGAAAAATGTTAATTATACTTAAATTACGCAGTGCATATGAATGTTTGGGGTATCAAATGAAATGATATTAAATTTGCTGCATTGTTTTCATTAAATGTAACTGCGTAAATATGAAAACAACAAAAATATAGGACAAATAATACAAATTACAAAAAAAATATACATATTTATTTTTATAACTAGATAACCATTTGTATTACAGAGAAATAATGTAGTGTACAAATAATTCTACGTTATTCGTCTATAGTTTACAATTTAAATCATCACAATCGGGTGAAAATAGACATAGTTATGCTGGTTTAACATAAAGCGCGGCGGATGCCATATATTCAACCGACGTCGCCGGCGCGTTTTGAAGAGTCTAAATACACTGAACTGTGCAACACACATGTATGTATGTATACATTCGGACATGAAATGAAAGCATATTTAATATGCTCTAATTTTCTAATGTAATGTACTCTGCGTAAATATAGAAATAAGAAAAATGTGTAACAAATAAATCGAATTAGAGAAAAAATATGTTTATTTATTTCTATAGCCAGAGAACCATTACATTAGAGACAAAAAATGATTTCTTCGTATAATGTTATGTTATTTTTCTATAGTTTAAAATTTAAATCATCTAAATCGGTAAAAAACAGACATAGTTCTGCCAGTTTAAATATAGTTCGGCGGACGCTAACAACGCGACATGGGTAAGGCTCACGAGCGTTTTGTCCGCCCGTTCCAGTGTATTATGAATATTGATGCATACTAACGATGGCCGTTTCTACTAATAATCAGGATGAAGACTTCACTTGGAAGAGAAACTACTTGCATCAATGCTTATGCATCAATATTCATAACACACTGGAACGGGCGGACAAAACGCTCGTGAGCCTTACCCATGTCGCGTTGTTAGCGTCCGCCGATCTTTAAACTGGCAGAACTATGTCTGTTTTTTACCGATTTAGATAATTTAAATTTTAAACTATAGAAAAATAACATAACATTATACGAAGAAATCATTTTTTGTCTCTAGTGTAATGGTCCTCTGGCTATAGAAATAAATAAATATATTTTTTTCTATAATTCGATTTATTTGTTACACATTTTTCTTATTTCTATATTTACGCAGAGTACATTACATTAGAAAATTAGAGCATATTAAATATGCTTTCATTTCATGTCCGAATGTATACATACATACATGTGTGTTGCGCAGATCAGTGTATTTAGACTCTTCAAAACGCGCCGGTGACGTCGGTTGAATATATGGCATCCGCCGCGCTTTATGTTAAACCAGCATAACTATGTCTATTTTCACC
Organism: Aproaerema taeniolella; assembly: GCA_949987775.1. Taxonomy (NCBI): domain Eukaryota; kingdom Metazoa; phylum Arthropoda; class Insecta; order Lepidoptera; family Gelechiidae; genus Aproaerema; species Aproaerema taeniolella. Next base: position 17,298,607 of record OX465252.1, on the reverse strand, counting down.
CGATTGTGATGATTTAAATTGTAAACTATAGACGAATAACGTAGAATTATTTGTACCCTACATTTTTTCTCTGTAATATAAATGGTTCTCTAGCTATAAAAATAAATATGTTTTTTTTTTTTGTAATTTGTCTTATTTGTCCTATATTTTTGTTGTTTTCATATTTACGCTGTTACATTCAATGAAAACAATGCAGCATATTTAATATCCTTTCATTTGATACCCCACACGTACATGTGCACTGCGTAATTTATGAGTAATTTACATTTTTCAAAACGCGGCGGCGGCCACATTGATGACGTCATAACTGGTGACCTTAACACCTCACGAAGTGTCTCCCCGCAGTTTTGGGGTCCAATTGACATGCCTAACCACACATAAAAATTTGGTGCTGGTTTCCGGAAGCGAAATGTTCCGGCCTTTTTTGGACGTAAGGCAGAGCACTATGTTTGTGCACAAGCGACGACGACGTGGCGTGGCGTGGCGACGACTCGGCTATCAAATGAATCTTAAGGCGACTACAGCACCCGATAAAGGCAGCACACATAGGAATAGTGCCATCTCCGTCTCTCAACAGACCCGGGCCGGCAGTGCGAACAGTGTCGATACACGAAGTTTACGGACTATGAAAGCGTGCGTGCGTAAAAACATGTTCGAAAGTTAGAAAAATGAGATTTATGGAAAGGTAACAGCTTAAATCGAAAAATGCTTTTACTACTTATCGAGAGTGTTTAATCACGAACATTTTCATAGCAAATTCAAGTTCCTGTGTGCATTTTACTATCATTTTTACAGCTTAAAAGATACACAATATTGGTATTTAGAAGTGACTTTGTAAGCTTTTTCTATCGAACCAAAAGTGCTGAATCATGTTTTCAGCAAACGACTTAAATCTATTTTATGTCCTGAATATTACCGAAGTATTTTTTTTTCTTCGATTTAATGCAGTGCGTCATGCTTATCTACGCATCATAATCGTAATTTAGGTGCTGTAGTCGCCTTAATAGTTACGGGGCAAAGGTTTTTTTTCAGAAAATAGAAGCACGAAGAGAGATCTGTCAAAGAAGATGGGGCGACGGACGAAAAAAATATTTGCTACGTAGCTATATTCACTTTACGTTACTAGTACATATACCTAATCTGTGCTTTTATCGCCGAGATGCACGCCACATTCGCTTGTATTAAACAGCGTTTTCCATACTAATATTATAAAGAGGAAAGATTTGATCGTTTGCTTGTTTGTTTGCATTGAATGAATAGGCTCCGAAACTACTGGACCGTTTGAAAAATTCTTTCACCATTAGAATCCTAAATTATCCGTGATGGACATAGGGTATATGATTTTCCCGAATTCCCACGGGAACGAAGTCCCGGGCGGAAAACTAGTATTTTATAAGTAGACTAACATTGCGCTCGGGACTTCGTTCCTATGGGAATTCGAGAAAGTTATGTAGCCTGTGTTACTCAGGGATAATGTAGCATTCTAACGGTGAAAGAATTTTTCAAACCGATCCAGTAGTTTCGGAGCCTATTCAATGCAAACAAACAAACAAATCTTTCTTCTTTATAATATTACTAGCTTCCCGCGCGGGACTTCGTTCCCGTGGGAATTCGGGAAAATCATGTAGCCTATGTCTATCCCGGATAATGTAGGATTCTAATAGTGAAAGAATTTTTCAAATCGATCCAGTAGTTTCGGAGCCTATTCGATGCAAACAAACAAACAATCAAATCTTTCCTCTTTATAATATGTATAGAATTAGTATAGAAAAGTTTAGACACCCCAAGTGATTTAATTTGTGTTAACTCTCTCTGATCCATAAATATCAGTATAATGCTAATGACTCAAGAAGTTTTTGAAAATAGTTTTACTCTACCTACTAACCTACTGCTTGCTTTCCTTTTATATAGTGAAATCTTCCAAAAATAGTTTTTATTGGGCGCGGACGAACCGAAATAAAATGCATTTTATCTGATATTTGTGGCTTGACATAAATTATTATTATGAAAACAAAGCCGTGTGAGTCCCCGGCAGAGTAGAATAGGACCACCCTCTTTCTTACCGAGGTGTCGTACAAGGCGACTAAGGTAAATATGCAAGCAAGTTCATCTGCACACAGAGAAGGAAAACTCTGAACCCTCGCCAATCCGTCTGCCAAGCGTGGTGAGTATGGCATTTACCCCTCATGTTATTGAGGGAGGCCCGTGCCCCAGCGTGGGGACGTATATGGGCTGATGAAGATGAAAACAAAAGTTACCTCTTTGGAATCAGTCAAAAAGGTGGAAATGCGCTGTGGGTTCTGTATTATACAGGGCTTTAGGTAAATCTCTTTCAACCTCTCGGGTGGTAAATCAGTCAATGAAACTGAACAACTTTCCCAAGGAACATAGGTCAAAATACGAAAAAAAAGCATCAGCTGATAGCGCATTTTGTATGGGAAGTTAAAAAAAAATTATACCTCGACTCGACCTTTGTTCCTTGGGAAAGTTGTTCAGTTTCATGGACTGATTTACCACCCGAGAGGTTGAAAGAGATTTACCTAAAGCCCTGTAGATCGCTCGTAAGAATTTCATAATTATTTACAAGTTCGTATTTATTCCGTTTAATCTTAAAACTGTGATTCTTGAGTTTAGTCTTAAAACGCGTGCTTCAAAATCTTTTGTATAGGGAACCCTGAAAACGAACTAACGCTCAGTTGCAGAAATTGTCATTATAGTTACCTAAAGTTAAAGCTCCTTACAATTAAATTCCGTCCTTGTTTACGTCAACAAAACGGAAAGTGACAGCATGACAACTCGTATGGCCAGGTGTCATCTGATTGGATGACGCGGCGCGTGACGGCTTCTTTACCGTACGGATCATTGAAAAATGAATATGTTTATTTTTAAAAACACAAACGGTAAACAAAAAAAGGTTAAAGTAGCATTAACTTTAATGGACATTGCTGCAACTAAGTGTTAATGACACAAAGATTACACCTATTCTACACTTGTTTGAATTATTATATTATTGAAATCTTATCTTCTTTTTACCAAGACTCAGCAAGAACTTTGAGAAACGCTATTAAACAATTTTGAGGCTGCTATGTTATCGATAAAATGCATCGATAACTGCAAACAATGGTTGCGTGCAGCACTAGCCACCAGGCCCGACACTATTGTTTACCAACTGATAACAATGATAAATCAATTTGTTTCAATTTAACTACTGGTAAATTGTTTTTTATAGCGCAAAGGGAATTCTTGGTAACTGTAATTTACGCACTTTGAACTCTTCTTTATTGGGTTAGGAATGCTAATTTTTAACTTTATCTAAAAAAAACATAGTTCTAATACCAAGGGGGGATTAACAAATCCCCCCTTGGTATTAAAAATAAAATAAAATAAATAAAATCTTTATTTTCATCAAAAAACAGTTTACATTATTGATACGGGGGCTGGAGTCTCCTATCAATAATGTATTCGGGGTAGTCAATATTGATCACGTCAAGATATTTTTTATTTGTATCCTTTTTTTGTATTTTTTGTAAAAAGAACTTAGATTTAGCACTGAAAGATAGGTCGTATAAGCAAGCAAAAAAAAAAGAAATCTCATTAAATTTTAAATTAGTCTGAAGCTACCTGTGGAAGCTACATAGATTGGCAAGCATCACTGTTGAGATTTTTTTTTATAGATAAGCTCTTGATCACAAGCTAGGTCAGGGGCGGAGATAGCAACCTCACACAGAAAATGCCTCGATTCACTTGAACTTTAAAGAAATTCGGGTTATATGAAATACAGACGCAGGCAGAGAATTCCATTCCTTAGCGGTGCGCAATATAAAATATGAAGAGAAGCGCTCAGTACGGATCCGAGGAATCTCGACATGATAAGGATGATACCCCACGGTGCGTCTGGACGTCCGGTAGAAGAAAGGGGCAGGCGGAATGAGCTCGTACAGCTCATGAGCACACTCCCCGAAGTACATCTTGTAAAAAACACATAGGCAAGCTACTTTGCGTCTAGTCTTTGGAGCTAGTCTTTGGAGTTGACCTGTTTACTAGCTTTTTATCACCAAGCCTTCCAGGCTCTTTTTTTATTATTATTATAAGATGGGTTAACTCTTGAACTCAATCTTGACCATAAGGTTGACCTTGAAGATGAGGTCGACGATGGAGCGAGTTAACCCAGAAAATGCCTATAAAGGCACTGGTGCTCCCATGCACCGACGGAAAACAGCAGAGTGTTTGGCGTCGGACTTCGGTAGGAGGGTGGTCGCGAACCAGACGGCCCTTTACAGAGCCTACCACACCGCATGAGACCATAGGACGACACCTCAGATTCAGAAAAAAATGAAGTGTCGTTGCCTGGGATGGCTTACTAGGAGGCAGGTCTCATTTGTGTTTCCTTAGTCGCTTCTTACGACACCCACGGAAAGAGATGGGGTGGTGTTATTCTCAACCGATCACCACACGGTAGGCTCTGCTTTCCACCGATCCAGGGCGGCTAGCTTATATTTGGCCGAACCATCCCAAAGGTGGCTGCAGTACTCCATGCACGACCGGACTTGCGCCTTACGGTTTGACGTAGCCTTAGTCGGATCGAGTTAAGGCGACTACAGCACCTAAATTACGATTTTATGATGCGTAGATAAGCATGAAGCAATGCATTAAATCGAAGAAAAAAATACTACGGTAATATTCAGGACATAAACTAGATAAGTAATTTGCTGAAAACATGATTCAGCACTTTTGGTTCGATAGAAAAAGCTCATAAAGTCACCTCTAAATACCAATATTGTGTATCTTTTAAGCTGTAAAAACGATAGTAAAATGCACATAGGAACTTGAATTTGCTATCAAAATGTTCGTGATTGAACACTCTCGATAAGTAGTTAACGCATTTTTCGATTTAAGCTGTTACCTTTCCATAAATCTCATTTTTCTAACTTTCGAACATGTTTTTACGCACGCACGCTTTCATAGTCCGTAAACTTCGTGTATCGACACTGTTCGCACTGCCGGCCAAGGCCTGGGCCTCGATTCTGTAACTCCAGTTGGATGTCGATAGGGTTTCAGTTGAGTTTCGATAGGGTGAAAGTTGTGTCTCAGAAGTGTGTCAGTGGAGTGTAAGCTGAATGAACACCTTAATGACTTCCAAATGGAAAACTTATCGTTCAAAATCCATTGTCTATGTCAACCGATCGTTTCTCAATGATTTCTCAATGAAACACTGACTTGGTATAAGTTGTATGATAGGTCATTGCCATATAAGTATTATTCCATTTCATAAACATAGAAATAAGTTGAAGTCATGTTAATGCACCACTGACATAAAGATGTCTATGACATGCACAGTTATTTTTTCTATGTCTATGACTACTTTACAACAAGTCTTTCGAAACTTCACTGACCTCTATACATGTATATACTTTGTATAGAAATACAGGTCATTGAGGACTTTTGGTTTAGAAAGTGGTATTCAACTTATTTCTATGTCTATGATGTACCCAGTATAAAACTCTGAAATGTTAATGGATAAGAGAAAAGAGGAAATTTTAAAATCTCTAAGGAACACCATTGATCAAAAATTGCTTGCTTGTTTGCTCTTTAGATCAATTCTTGTTTTTGTATATTAAATGAAATTAAACTTAGGTTAGGTTCGGTTCTCACGGGCTGAAAAGAAGCACGATTGGTGTTCTTGAGGAAATAGGGCAGGTCTGCAGATTCTCTTTCTGCATACCGACCCATTTGCCTGCTGGACGAGGCCGGAAAACTATTAGAAAGAATTATTTCCTCTGGTTCAGCACGCACTTGTGGAGCGTCGGCCCCGACCTGTCGAATGACCAGTTCGGTTTCCGACAGTCACGCTCGACGTTGACGCGATTGCGGCAAGTCTTCATATCAACAACGCCTTTAACTCGTTACCCTGGAGGACGATAAGGGAGGTACTGGTTTACCATCAGGTACCTTCCTACCTGCAGCGCCTGGTTGAAAGTTACTTGCAGGACAAGTGCATAAAGTTTAATGGTCGAGATGGAGTTCTTCATCAGAGGAAAATGACGTGTGGGGTACCGTAGCATAAACGTGCTACTGTGGAACTTCGAATATTTTAAAATTACATGATTTATTTCTTCAGTTATCGTATTTTCCGCGGACTACAATGCCTATTAGCAAATTATCACGAACCAAAACGTCACTAATTATTTTGATGCCGTTTTGGTTTGTAAGTAATTTTAGTTTTTGTAAAAAAAAAAAAATTAACTACTGCTAGTAATTTTCGAAAAGGAGTATATTTTTTCAAAGAACAAACATTAAATAAAAACTAGTCAAGTGCAAGTCGGACTCGCGCACGAAGGGTTCCGTACTATTACTTATAAAACCGGCCAAGTGCGAGTCGGACTCTATAAACACCATTATCGCTATAAAAGCGGCAAAAAAAATCACGTTTGTTGTATGGGAGCCCCCTTATATATTTAATTTATTCTAGTTTTTAGTAATTGATGTTATAGCAGCAACCGAAATACATCATCTGTACAAACTTCAACAGTCTAACTATCACGGTTCATGAGATACAGCCTCAGACAGACTTTCTATAAAATGAGCAAAAAAATCACGTTTTTTGTAAAGGAGCCCCCTTAAATATTTATTTTATTCTGGTTTTTAGTATTAAATACTAAAAACAACAAATTTTGTTGTTATAGGGCCAATGAAAAAACATCATCTGCGAAAATTTCAACTGACTAACTATCACGGTTCACGAGATACAGCCTGGTGACAGACGAACGGACGGACGGGCGGACGGACAGCGGAGGCTTAGTAATAGGGTCCCGTTTTTTCCCTTTGGGTACGGAACCCTAAAAAACTTAGTCGTATTGAGAACCTCCTCCTTTTTTTAAAGTCAGTTGAAAAGTGGTACTTATGGGATGGTAAAAGCCGAAACATCTCTGACTCTATTTTGGAATTTTATGTTTTAGAAAATTTTATTTCCTAGAGTTTCTACAGAAGTATGTCTATGTCTAAGTAAGAACGAAGTTACAAGTACTTGCTGAATAGTAAGATTGCATTAAGGTTGTATAATGTTACCATAATGTTACTAGCAATGGTCGTGGGTGTTTGTGTCTGTCTTTATAAGGGGTTCCGAGGGACCCACGACACAAGAGAAAACCTTAATGTGGGCCTTTGAGTGTATGGCGTTTTATTTATTTATAACTAGCTTTACGCCCGGGACTTCGTTCCCGTGAGAATTTCAGAAAATTATGTAGCCTATGTGTTAATCCAGGGTATCAGCTACCTTCATACCAAATTTGATCAAAATCGGTCTAGCCGTTCTTGAGTTATAAGTGTTGTAACAAACACGACTTTCTTTTATATTATAGAATTTATTTATGAAACCAAGATTATGAAATCAGGTATTGTCTAGGATCCCCAGGGATTGTTTGTATAAAAGCTCTGGAATAGTCAAATAGAGTATGGAATGAGATTATATAGTATACACTACACATACACAGTGTTTTAGGTATCGTATACAGTCCCGGAACAGCAACCAGCAATGAATGCAGGTTTCCATTGATTGTAAATATAAGGACAGATAACATTCAGAATACCTAACTACGGGTGAAAGGAACAGAAAAACCAATAATCCTTATGCTTTCTATGTTTGGAAATTTATTAGATTAGGAATCATTATTAAATTACTACTGCAAAACCATGCTCAATCGTACTTTTTGTAGATATTCCGATAATTATTTCATTTTCATGAAAAAAATCAACTTTTTGAATGGCCTCTCCTTGCCTGATGTGCAGATTCAATTCTTGTCCCTATTTACAAGTTTAAAGCCTCGACTCACACCTGGAATAAAAGTTGCAATTTATAAAAGTAATTCATATAAATAATTTACAGCATGCTGAGCTATTTCCAATATGTAAGCCAGCTGGGTCAGATGGTCACTGGTCAGCTAAGACTCTCGTCGTAGTTAGGTATGAAACAGATAAACGCTAAGTGGTAATCACTTCTTCAAGAATTAAAATATAAGAAATGCGATGCACCTATTTTCTTGCTGTGTTTTCCAAAAAACATAATATTATGTTTTTCTCAAGCGTCACACAGGTTATGAGGGCAAAGAGATAAGCGTGAACCACGAGTAATTCGTGATTTTGTAAAGATAAAGATAAAAAAATTAAAAGAGCAATTTTTGTGATAAAAACTAAAAAGACTGACCTGCAGCAGCTGATACCCGTAATCCGTTCAAAAGTACAATATTTGAAGCCTGTTTCCAAGCTTTTACTTATTTCTGACCTGGTTTTTAAAAGCTTTCGGTACATTTTATAGATATATAACAATAATCATATAATAAAGAAATTGAAATTCTGACAATTTAAATACTATCCAATTGAAAAACATATAAAAAGAAGCAAGTCTCGCAATATGCTCGCACTGCGTTTCTCTACTAAAAAGGTTGTGGGATATAATTTTTTTTAGTGAAAACTTCTTTAGCGGCGTTTTGCACTTTCAAGTATGGGTAAAAATGTTCGACTGAAAGTCGCCATCGTGTAGATGCGTTTCAACCTTGGCATGGCCATCTCGCTGGCCCAGCGCTGGCCCATCATGTAGAGGCGCCATAAAACTAACGCACACGTGACTGACACGTGACCCTGATCGAAAATTCGTAAGGCGGAGAATAAATATAGGAAATTATAACTACAAAAGTCAAGATTTCATCCGGTGTCAGCATAGAAAAAATTAAATAAAATATTAATGCACTAGGTACGTTAATGTTCAAGTTTTCACTTCTGCCGGCACTCCCGGAGTGCAACTCGTTGTTTTTTTTTATTAAGAATGGGTTCGTTCTTGACTTCAATCTAGCTCAGGGCAAAGATATGGTCGAAGATGTAGCGAACTCACTCAGAAGAAGCCTATTCACTCGTACTTTAAAGATATTCGGATTGTATGAGCTCAAAAATACAGACGCCGGCAGAGAATTCCACTCCTTGGCAGTGCGCAATACAAAAGATAATCCCTTAGGAAAACTATAAAATCTTCTAAGTATATATTTCTTAAATTTTTCTGCTGTAACATTAAATTACTTATTTAAATACACTTCTATTTTTCCAATTAGAAATAAGAATAGCAGCTCAAAATACGAAAATCAGATGAAGTAAGATTTATCATGTTTTGCATTAATATTTATTTTAAGACTCAATGAAATGGCTCAGAGTGTAACAAGGAACTTTTTTTTACATAAGTTTTTTTGAGTTATAAAATAAGTTATATTTTCTAAAACAGTTAGCCCCAATACAACACAATACAATACTTTTTATTGTACACCAAAAAATATAAGTATATCAAAGACTCCATTTATCAGCCGTTTTGATTTATTTCTTCCAGGCAACAAACTGAACAATGACAGATATTTTTAAAAGCTAATCAGTGATACTTTAGGGCAGGTTTAAAAAATGAAGTTCGATACTAGACAGTCGAGTTCAACACGGTGTGTGATTTTTTTTTTTGACAGGTTTTTTTTGACAGGTAGGTACTTACGAACACTTATAACCCATATAAAATTTATTGAAGTGGTTAACGTTACATTCGCACTTCGAAAATGTCCTGAATGGGCTCCGAGAAAAAATGGGGCCTTTTTTGTTTGTTTTTGCTCTACTTGGGAAGGACGCACTACCGAGCCCCCAGATGATAATTACATCATGGCAAGTCACTGACAGTGATTACTTCTGAGTGGCATTGACGTTTCGAAAATTTTTACGTATTGTCTCTGAATAACGTGACTCTGGCTGGAACTCGCCACCATTTTCTCAAACTATTGAGAGACGATTGAGATTGCAACGATAATCATTTGGACGGCACTGTGAGACCACTGATCTCATAATGCCGGCAGAGTGTCGATAGGGTTTCAGTGTAATGACAATGACTGATTTTTACAGAATCGCTAGCCTGTTAAGAGACGGAGATGGCTCTATTCCTATGTGTGCTGCCTTTATCGGGTGCTGTAGTCGCCTTATAACAAAGAATCGATTTCATCATTGCATAAGTACATTTTAATCTATTTATTCAACTAATCAAATAAAGTTTTACAAAATCTACAGGCGGCAAATAAAAACTTCGAGCTCGAGACTTTAAAATGTAAATAAAGATTCACTTTCACTACCACCTACTCAATAATCTACGGGCAGAACTTTTGTATTGCGTAGGAGTGGCCTTTTTCATTGATGGTCAGAGACAAGGCTCTGTGTAAAAAGGTAAAAACCAAAGCAATTCGGCCTCTATACAAGTTACGCGAACAGCTGATTGTATATAGAAAGTTGTTTAGTTTGTTTTTTCTTCTTCGTTTATAACCTCCGACAGGGTGCGGGGTGTATATCTGTATGTCTGTGTATCTGTGCGTTTGTCTGTGTCGTCTAATTAAATTCTTATGACGATGCTTAATATTCCTTTATTAAACATCGTCATAAAAATGTCCAGACAGACGTTAGAAATCGCGCATTCAACGAAGTAATAAATACATGTGATATCTCATTATGAGCACCTAAAAGCCTCAATGGTAACTGAGATATAAAGTTTCTTGAATGGGATTCGAAAATTTTCACTCTGCACACAAGTGAGCTAAATAAAAGCATACAATGTATCAGCTACTAACTCTTCCCAGGCATACTGTACCTACATAAAGGATTTTCGAGGATTTTCCTCCATTATATGAGTGAAAGACTGACCACCTACCATCACTGTACCCGTTTGTCAAATAAACTCACAGAATATTTTGTCAACTTATCATAAAGTTGTTCATAAGACTAATACTCTGCCTACTCCGATAGGGAAATAAGCGTGAGTATACATTGTGTTCTGTTCCAATGGGTCTATTTATGTTGGCGCGTGGGTGTAGCTAGACCGTTCGCTTTCTACGGTTTGCGTTGCGCAATGACATTCGTTTTGTTCATCTTTTAAGGCGTAACACCGTTGCCAAGCGCCTTAAACATTTTTTTTCTGGATTTGGGTTCCTTTCAATTAATGAAATTTTTACTTGGAAAAGTACTGGTATTGTGATAATAATTAAGAATAGTATCGTGATGAACCCCTTTTCCTAAGAAATTATAGCTCGAAATAACTATGATTCGAATAACTCTATAATTTATTATTGAACGCTTATCAGGGGTCATCCATATACTACGACACAGCATATGGGGGGGGTTCAAAAACTCGAAATTTTGCGTGACGTAATATGCGGACGGCTCATGACTTTTGAACCAATTTTAAATAAGCTAAAAACTATCTTGATTACGTCCGCTTTCAAACAAAAAACCGTATCAAATCGCTCCATCCAATTAGGAGCTACTTACGATGCAGACAGACACACACGAGCAGATACACAGATTCACTCTTTTAACTTATAACACCCCTCTTCTTGGTCAGGGGATAAAAAAAACACTTCGCTACATTGCTTTGCGATTAGCTAAATATCTAGTATGGAAAGTGTGAATTTTAATGTAGCAATTTATAATGATAGCCCAGTTGGTAATGAGCCAGACTTGTTGTGATCGGAAGGTCGCGGGTTCAAATCCTGGTGCGGGCCTGTACCACTAAATTCGTCTTTTCGGATTTATGTACGGATTTCTAATTATTGCTCGCATAACGGTGAAGGAAAACATCGTGATGAAACCCGCCTGTCCAAGAAAATTCATTTTCGAAAGACGAGCGGTCCACCAACCCGCATTGGGCCAGCGTGGTGGACTATGGCCTAAAACCCCTTCGTGTTTCGAAATGAGGCCCGTGCCCCTCGGTGGGGACGTATATGGGCTGATGACGATTTATAATGGGTTCCTTGAAGTTATTTATTTCAGGTCTTTCACAGTAAAGATTGAAGCCACAGAGTTAAAATACCAAAAACCAGTTGACAACTCCGTAAAACCAAAGTAAAACCACAGTAAAGTGATAGGCAGAACCCGCAAATAAATTGGAAGAAAGTCACATAACCATTTCAAATATCCGTGGCATGCTTGTCGGACATTTGAACCGTTTTTGGCAAATCGCGATCTGTAACTTGTTATTTAACATAGCTTTTAAAGTCAAACCGGTTTGTTGTTAAGGCGACTACAGCACCTAAATTACGATTTTATGATGCGTAGATAAGCATGACGCACTGCATTAAATCGCAGAAAAAAAATACTACAGTAATATTCAGGACATAATATTCTATATTCTAGGTAATATTCTAGATAAGATTCTTGCTGAAAACATGATTCAGCACTTTTGGTTCGATAGAAAAAGCTCACAGTTACCTCTAAATACCCAATATTGTGTATCTTTTAAGATGTAAAAACGATAGTAAAATGCACACAGGAACTTGAATTTGCTATCAAAATGTTCGTGATTGAACACTCTCGATAAGATACAACGCATTTTTCGATTTAAGCCATAAATCTCATTTTTCTAACTTTCGAACATGTTTTTTACGCACGCACGCTTTCATAGTCCGTAAACTTCGTGTATCGACACTGTTCGCACTGCCGGCCCAGGCCTGTTGAGAGACGGAGATGGCACTATTCCTATGTGTGCTGCCTTTATCGGGTGCTGTAGTCGCCTTAAGCAAAACAAGAACTTCTTGCGATTTAATACTTGAAGATTTAATACTAGTATATGGGTTTTAATGTAAGGTCTCGTAGCCTAATGGCGCTCGCTGTTCTCAACCGATCAGTGAGGTTAAGCAACTTACACAGAAGCAGGGAACCCGATGGGTGACCCATAATGACAATTTATCACGAACGTTTCAGAAGGCACGTTAAATCGTTGTTGATTGACTACAGTCGTTAAACGAATCAAAACATATTAAAACCATCGCCGGCGATATTCATGCTAAAATTTTTGGAACAACATTCCATTTTTTCTGTGACTTCACATTTCCCATCTAGATGACTATTCCTGATTTAACAATCGTTACCGAATAAAAACACGGACTCACGGAAATGAATGCTATGCTCATTGCTCACGCCATGCCATGTTAGTGCGCACTTCGTCCTGTCAATAAAAATGTCCTAAACACTAATCAAAGCAGCGTTACAAATGTTACAATAATAAAAGCTAGATGAAATTTAAAGAATTAAATTTTTCTTCTTCATTCCTTTAAAAATCATTGATGATTTTTGACTAATTACAGCCAATGTTTTCTAATTTTAAGGAGATTGTTCTTTAAGGAGATTCCATTTAAATATTTAACTCTGCACAACACTGGCAACAATGTTCGAAAAACTTTTCGTAAAAGCCAGATAAAATTAGAAGAGTAAAAAAGATTTCTTTTTAATTCCAATATATGACATTCAATGAAAAGTTTTGACTTATAGCAGCCAGTGTATTCATTTTTATTTGTGAAATGAGATTTTATTTAAATGAACTCCGGACATTTTTTTATAAAATTTATTAGATTCAAACTCTTTTCTTCTACTTTCTATTTGACAAAACCCTACCTGCAAAAAGATTTAATTTATATTGGGGGAGACCTACTTTATTAGTCAAACAGAAGCGGGTCGGTCTTTGGCGGGAACTCGGCGTGAGCGGTTGCTTTGTCAATTGAATTTTCGTTTTCGGCGTGAAAAAGTTGTTTATTGTGTAATAGTGATAGTGTATTCTGCAGTAAATTGACTAAAATTCGTGTAGTGATTAAAAATTCAAGTGATAACAGTGTTTCTGCTCCGTTTGGTATCGACAAAGATCCTCGCGGTTGTGCTTCTCGCCGCCAGTTTTCGTAAAACAGACGCTATCCGGTTTTACGTAGAACGTGAGGAGCTTAGGGCTTAGGTTAAGTTGAAGAAAGAAGATTTTTTACTGAAGACATGGCTGTATGGACATAGTTTCCCTTGCCTTTCCCGAAAGGGATAAATTATTAAGAAACAATCAAACAGAAGCATTCTAAAATGATGGTTAGCTCATTGAAATCGTGTTAAAAAAGAATTGTTGCCTAACATCAAATGAGGTAGTTCTGATTTTTTTATGAGTTGATAGTGATGAAACGGGTGATGACAAATCCAAGTTTTCGACCTCGAAAGCCTTCGGGATCACAGTCAAATATTTGAAAATTCATTTAAATTTTGGACTTTTACTAGTTTTAGTCAATTTTTACCACCAAGGCAAAACCTATGTTACCTATGTACCTATGTCACGGCAAAAGTTACTATGTACATTTTTTAGTAGACTAAATTTACAATAAAATGAGAATAATTTGGTTTTGGTAGGCCAAACAGTTTATGAGTTACGGCTATTCAATAGTCGCCAAAATTTCAAAAATAAATTCGATGGACTAGGTAGCTTGCTAAATAAAGTGGAAACACAATGAGCAAGTGCCAATCCCGATAAAAATAAAAACTCTGCGACAATTTACTACAACGATGGTGCCTTTTAATGTAAGTATTCATGCCGAGGCGAGGTTGATAATTAATATTCAGGGCGCTAATGATGTATTGTTTAACTATGTCTAAAGGTCACTTGACAGTAACTCTCTAGGGGTTCAAGCGTGGCTAGGTGCCAATGATAATAATGATGTAAATTATATAGTGACGTTAAATTAATTAGTGAAACCGAGAGAGGAGGGCGGGGTGATTCTCACCATGAAACTGAACAACTTTCCCAAAGGAACCTAAATGAAAAAAGTTTCCGACTACCTCTAAAAAGGCAATTCAGCTGATCTCACATGTTGTATGGAGAGACGACATTTTTTTAGCCTTCGCGCGCCAAATGCACACATGGTGGGCGATATTACTATCGCAAACGGCGTAAACAATCGCGCGACGGGTTAATAATTCGACCTAGCATATAATAATAATAATTGACCGGCTTTATTTACCTATCCATGACTTAGCAAATAAATTGAGGGAAATTAAATTAAATGTATATTAAAATGATTTATCAAGGACCCCGAAAAATAACATCGGGGGGTTAATGGCCAAAATTAATTTTTTTTAAAAGACCTGTACCTTGGGAAAATAGTTCAGTTTTTGTGGGTTGATTCACCTCCTTCATTTTCACTGACTGATTTCAAGGCACCCATTATGCCTGTTGTATCTTGGCATTTTTTCATTTACTGAGTAATTTATTTCTCCAAGTAATTAAATCTCCAAAACAGTTCAGGTAATTAATAAAGGTTGAATGTGTAACCATGATCCGGTTAAGGTGACGGCCGGTTTGGTCGAGTGGTAGTGACGCTGCCTCTCGATCGGCGGGTCCTGGGTTCGATTCCCAGTCGGGGCAAATATTTGTGTAAAAAGCAGATGTTTGTTCTCGGGTCATGGGTGTTTGTGTCTGTCTTTGTGTGTTCCAAGGGACCCACGACACAAGGGAAAACCTTAATGTGGGCCTTTGAGTGTGAAGCGTTAAAAAAAAAAAAAAGGTTAGGAGGGTCACGGAAGTCAAATGGCACTTAGTCAAGTGTACCCTGAAATAAGAAACGTGACTAAGAAAGGTAATATTGAGGTAGGTTATTATTTATTATTTAGGTTATACCGAACATTGCCATTTAAACAAATGTCAACTTTTTCTTTAGAATCGAAGAGAACCATTTCAAAGGTACGGAACAGCTGAAAAAGGCACCTGCACACTTAAATCCTTACGTGTGCGGGGGAAGCTTAAATCCTTAATTGTGCACGCTGGACAATTAAGGTCCGTATTACAGAACGCGACTCAGACTCTTTTTTTTATTATAAGATGGGTTAACTCTTGACCTCAATCTTGACCATAGAGGTCAAAGATGAGGTCGACGATGGAGCGAGTTAACCCAGAAAATGCCTATAAGGGCACTGGTACTCCTACGCACCGACGGAATACAGCTCTGATCTATCCTGAGTAGCAGTGGTCTTTGTCATTTTGGTAGTGAGAGAAAGAGATAATTAATACGTAAGTATAGATCAAGACTTGAAAATAAGCTAAAAATCAGTGCTTTGTCGCATCCAGCGGCAAAATTGTCACTGAGCTACGGCCTGTTTCTGCAGCTCATTTTCTTCTTTTTTATTTTATTTATGTAAGACATTTTTTTCATTTTTCATTCATTTCAGACATTCATTTTTTTTATTTTAATTCAATTTTTTTTATATGCTTTAATTTTTAACTTCAATTTTTTAAATCAATTAATTTAATATAATGTAGTAATGTAAGTTTTTTTTGTGTGCAGAAATAAACAATTCATTCATTCATTCATTCACTTGAGTCTCCTTGTGTAATGCGGGCCTAAATGTGTCATGGTTTGGTTTGTAGAGAGGCGCCACATTCATAGGTGTTGTTACCATTCGTAAAGCCCTACCTGCACAGGTTATCCTTACTCCTGCCGACTTGGGTCCGGAGTCTGTCAAGTGACTTTCAATTCAGCAAGGGATAGTCTACCCATGAAGAAGCTATTTAAATGGTGACACAAGGGAAAACCTTAGTGTGGGCCTTTGAGTGTGTAGCTTTTTTTTTTTTTTAACATGAATTTTTCGGTTTTTAGCCCCCTACACAAAAAAGGGGTGTTATAAGTTAGACGTGTGTTTCTGTGTCTGTAGCATCCTCTTAAACGAAAGGACCGACTTCGATGCGGTTTTGTTTTGTAGCTGACGTAATCGAGATGGTTCTTAGCTATATTTGATCAAAATTGGTTCATTCGTTTAAAAGTTATAAGCAGTATTTTTATTCTTCCATTCCAGAGCTATCATTCCAATTATACTCATCTAAATACTAAATCTCACGTTTATTATGTGGTGGGTGGCATCACATGTTCACAATGTGAAGAAAGCTGTAAATTGACCATATTTAGGGCGCACAGATGGTGTCCGAAATTACGATTTATTACGATTTGGAAAATACGAAAAATCCGCAGCGTATGTTCATTAGCACTATAATAGTAATGTTCAGGTTAAAGAATACTTATAATTTTTAGGGAAAGAAAAAATGTTCCGTGCGAATGGGACTTGAACTCACGACCCCAAGATAAGATCTTCTGGTGCTCTAACCAACAGAGCTACCGTGCCTTCAAGTCAAGTAGCGAAATTTCTCATTCCCTTACTAAGCACATTACACGCACACGTAAAAATTATTTGTGAATATCCCAAACGCAGGTAAGCGTTTAAAAAATTACTAAATTAACCCTTACCTGCAATAAAGACGCAGACAGGGCAGTAATAGCAACCCACAGGAGCTGCTCCCTCGCGTACTGATGCAGGATCTTGCCGCAGCCCCGCTGGAAGAGCGTGGTGCAGTCAGACGCGTAGGGCCGGTGCAGGGCATCCAGAGGACCCTGGCCGCAGCAGGAGAACGGCACGTGGCCAGATGTGCTGTAGTCGTTGGGGCCGCTGACGCCGCAGCATTGGAACTGGAAAGAAGATTAGATGGATTTCGTTTACTAAAAGTTTTTTGGACACGTTTTTAGAGGGCACATAAATCGGTGTATTAAGACTTTAGGACGCCATATTATAAATTTTCCCACATACCAGTTCTTCTACGCGTATAGGTTTTAAGTACACTCAAGAGCACGTCAAGCTTGACACTTTGGACTTTGGACCAGCCCTGCATTGATGGCGCGCAGTATAAATCAGAGCTCAGCTTAAACTGGTAGTGTATAGCGTGACCTGCTTTGACTGTACTTTTGAAAACAGCTGCCTAGCAAACGTTTGATATTTAGATGCTTCTCAAGCAGACCTACACTATCCATCATGCTGGTCCATCCGACAGTGACGGAGCTATCTAACAGACGAGACTGAATGTCAATCTTTCGTTTCCTGGTATAGCTCTGTCCCTCTCTGATGTTCCAGAAAAATGGACACTGATAAGCGCCTTTACAAAGAATACTTAATAGTACGGGGGGGGGGGGTATATATCTATATCTATACTAATATAATAAAGAGGAAAGATTTGATTGTTTGTACTGGTTCAGGATTTTGAATATAGCTGGGAGGTTTTTTTCACCCAGTATATATTCAAGCGGTCCAGATACAGCAGTTCCACTTATTGTGTTTGGTGTAAAAAATATTTGGTGTAGACTGTGGAATGATGTTGAATAACAACAGTAGAGTAAGTAACTCTCTCCGCATTCACAGGATCAGCCTACGAGATTTGCAGGGCTAAGATACACACGTGAGATAATTTTGTTATGCCGAGGTCTAACTGTTCCGTATTAACGCTATGTGATAGAACGAGAGGTCGGATCGAGATACATACGACAAGATTGAGTCACTTTCGTATGTTAGCATAGCAGACCGTTTATTTAATCTTTATTTCTACTCGAGACGACTCGTCATACATTGAAACCAAAAGTTACCCGCCTATAGTCTGGCACTACATTATGAACATTCATTTTTGTTTTTATGTTGTTTTTTGTACGATAAAGAGTATTGTATTGTATTGTATTGTTACTTAAAATAAGTCAAAGTAGTGAATTAAAATATTGCAGTCTTCCCCAATGAATAATAGGCAAGAAATTCTGAGGGTTGCTCTTTTTAACTCAATCATACCCTTATTTTCTAATTTTAATTGCCTTAATATCTGAACACCTCTGGAGCTGAACAATTTATTCCCATAGTTGCTTTTCTAAATAAGTAATCACAAATTCTATCATCCTTTTTTACAAAGATTTTGTTCAATTACATATTGTCCTAAATTCTAAAGGTAAGTTTCCATTACTTTCTCCAAATTACAGTTACCTTAACGTGCAGCCTGTCCCATCGAACAGCGTCAGCGGAGTTGGGCTCCTTCTGGACGTTGGTCTCCATGAAGTAGCTGGTCATGGTGGTCTTCACGTCGATCTCTATGTTGTCCCACTCCACCATGGCCCATACGAACACCGCGAACTCCACTACCACCACAATCGTGATCAGGATGCCGGTCTGGAATGATTAGAAAGAGAAACCTGTACATTTTCAGCTTCTTACAAATTTAGGCCCGTATTACACAACGCGACTCTATACTTAAGTAAGAGTAGTCTTTGTCATTTTGATAGTGAGAGAAAAAGACAATCAATACTTAAGTATAGATCACGAGATATTTATAAAAAAAATTAGAGCATTATGGAGTGAGAGATAATTGCCTTAAACTTTTCATTTCCTTCTTAAACAATCGAAGACAGTTTGTAGAGATTAAAGGTGAAGATGACAAACAAAGGAAATAATATACTGCATACTTCTAAACATGTGACAGTCACGAAAGGTGTTCCACAAGGATCAGTGTTGGGACCAATATTTTTTGTAGTTTTTATTAATGACCTATTGAATTATATGTACACCAATATAAATGACATAAAATTGACAATTTTTGCTGACGACACTAATGCTATAATTTCTAGAAATGACGTAAAGGATTTAAATTTTATTATTGATGAAACTTTGAAGGCTTTCGAAACTTGGTTCAAGGCTAATAATAACGAGAAAGAAAGATGTACTAGTACCAAATTTAAACGGCGTGAGATTAAATAGTGTGGAAGAAGTTAAATTTTTAGGAATTCATATTAACTCCCTAATTAATTGGAAATCTGAAATCGAAGCGATCTCTGATTCCGTCAGTTCCTCTTGTTATGCTCTGTTTAAGCTTAGGGATGTGTTGACTCTGCAACAATTAAAAATGGTCTACTGTGCTCTAATTGAATCTAAATTCCGGTATAGTATAGTGTTATGGGGTAATAGCTATAAATACAATATGGAAAGGGCTTCTGTAGTCCAAAAACGTGCTATTCGGACGATCGTACAAATTCCACCATGGGAGTCTTGCAGGGATCATTTCAAGAGATTAGGAATTCTTACCCTGCCCTCCCTTTACATTTTGGTTCTATTAACGGCGCTAGTCAAACGAAGACATTTATTCGAATCCGAAAATGAAATGATTGGTAGAGAATTAACAAAATGCAAAAATTTGAAACCAATAATCTATCCAAATTTTAATATAGTCAAAAATAGTCCTCGATATCAAGCAGTAGCATTGTTTAATAGATTGCCAGTCGAATTAAAAATAATAAGAAAACTAAGTGTATTTAAACAAAAACTGAAAGCTCTATTGTTGGAAAGGTGTTGCTACTCGGTTGAAGAATTTTAAATGTTTGTAATAGCTGTATTGAATTGTGTGGATTTGTTCTATGTTAAGTTTATTCATATTATTTGTGTGTTCTTTTTTTATGTTCAATATTTCGAATACAATGTGACAATTGTTTTATGAATAAATAATAATAATAATAGTATGATCAAAACTTGAGTCTCTTTCTGTAATCGGACCTTAGAGCTCTTTAAGAGTCGAAGGAGTCAGAAAAACGTTGTGCTATTTCCTACAGAAAGACAAAAACACCTAATTATATAGTTAATTTCTTCTGACTTTTTTACTGTTAGTTTAAGAAATCATTAAGAATTGGCTATCATCGTTACTATAAGTCACATGACTTTTTGAGCCTAGTATATATAATAGACTAGCTCTCCGCCCGGGACTTCGTTCCCGTGTGGGAATTTATGAAAATTGTGTAGCCTATGTGTTAATCCAGGGTGTCAGCTCAGCTATTTCCATACCGAATTTTACCAAAATTGGCCCAGCCGTTTAAGCGTGAAATATTGTAGTAAGGATTTGCATTTTTGTAATCTCAAAAACTACTGGACCGATCCTTACAATATCCTACTAATATATAAATGCGAAAGTTTGTGTGTGGATGTATGGATGTTTGTTACTCTTTCACGCTCAGACGGCTGGTCCAATTTTGATAAGGTATGGAGGTAGCTGACAGCCTGGATTAACACGTAGGCTACATAATTTTCCCAAATTCTCACGGGAACGAAGTCTCGGGAGGAAAGCTACGTAGGCTTAAAATATTTTTCAACAATAGAAATCAGCGAGAGACTAAGCAACATAATTTTTTTCGAATCCGCATAGGAACGAAGTGGTGGAAAGCTAGTGTAACATAAATAACTGCTTTTAACAGGCTGCCCTTACTACAGCTCCTAAAATCAGGATACACCAAACAGTGTCACATTTGTCTCAAAATTCAGACTTCCGCAAAATACAATCTGTTCAGGAATTGTCTGAGATCGATAGAACAGAAGCGAATTAAATAAAAAGCTTGGCTTAGGACCTAGGAACTGAAAGTATTCATGGCATTCTACTCATTGTCAAGCTCGTCAGCTATTGAAAACATAACAATCATTCAATTAACGCCTGAGATCATTCCACCAATTTAGTCACTTTATGTTCCATCAACTCAACGTACCACAACCACATGAATCTGATGCATAGACTTGGTAGTCCTCCACCCGATCCATGCCACTGAGCAGGTAATGATAGCCGTCATCAGGAGCAGGACCCCAGGATATTGAACACCGACTCCAATAAAATGCCGGTATATAAACAGTCTGTAGATCAGGAAGCCGCTCAAACCAAACAGTACTACTGCTGACATCTGTGAACACAACAATGCAACTCTTAGCAACATAATCCGACTAAATTCAAAAGTTTCTAATTCGTGGGTTCAAGTTCAGGTGAATGTCTCTCTTAACAAGATGACATTATTCTGTTTTGCTGGTGGATTTTCTCGGAACTAACTTTTCTTACGTACTTTTTGACGTTTCTTTCTCACGATTGTTTACGTCTAGCGCCACCTTACAACTTTAACAATACTTTGCTTTAGAAAGACTAACAGCGCCACTAATCACAGTTATCGTGATTAATTCAATTTAGTTTCATTAGCTTAATTTGAGCGTGCAATGCGCTCGTTTGGTTTGCCGATGAATAAAATGTGTGTCATCAAATATCTTTGCTGAAAGATTTCAAAAATGTTGTGATTCTTGTATTAAAATAATGTGTCGTTCTGCACTGTTTGTTATAACAGAGTTGTTATGACAACAATAGAGTAAACTAACGGGAACTTCGTGAGAAAGCGACTCAGATTGACGAATTGAGAGAAGTTTTTAAAAGCAAAAATGTACTTACAGCGAATAAGATATTGAATGTGAGGACGAGGTATTTCCAGCAGTTGGTCGACAGGGCCATTGTGATTGTACGCGTTCACATGTTTTGTACGAATTTTTTTTGAAAACAAAGAGTTCTGTGGCGGGACGTACGCAAGCACGTCGTCCACGGCAACCCGCGACTCACGAGTGATGCGTGAACCGTGATGCAACCGGCTGCCCGTGCGCACACACTAAATTAAACATTCGACATTTAAACTTTATCGACTTAATCGTAACTAAACTCTATCTTCTCTTTAAAAAAAGTAAAACACAAGTGAATGATCAACATTGAACACACCAATCAGTCAGACTGACATGTTCTTAGAAAACAAGTACAGTCATTTCGTTATCAGTTTATCAACTCGGCAGTTTATCAAGTGATAAACAGAAAGGCTGGTCGTATTGTTGTAGTAGGTAATCTAACCTAGTTTCGCGCGATAGTGAGATAAGGTCAGCCGGGGTAAGTGCCCCAACGGGGTAAGCGCGCCTACCTTTAAAATATCGAAAACTAAACAATTTATACAACTAACGCCATCTTAAATTCACGAACGACACTAAAATATAGTTCCAGATAACAATCTCAGATGGCTCTGTTCACCGTAACTTGACATATCCGCCATTTAAGTTGGAGTGTCATTTGCACGTGGGATCGGAGATGACTCGTGTTATAAATCCGGCCAAATCTTTTAAAAGTTTTATGTTTTGTGGCAAACCAACGAGGTAAGTATAAAGTTTAGATGTTTTTCTTTAAATCTGTGAATGTATTTTACACCTAAATAGGATAATAAATGTTTTTTTAACAATTTAAAATTATGTCCTCAAAATAATCAAGTGAGGGGAAAGTGCGCCTAAACTGTAGTAGTATGGCGCACTTGCCCCAAGCCAGAGTTCGGCAACCTTTTTGAATTTAGTGATTTTTCTATTTTTAACTTTGTATTTTTTGGAATGGTGACGTTGGATGTAAATCTTACACAGTTCACAAAGGTCCACAACGTAATAATTAATTACTTACACTATAATGCTTCTGTGCTGGACGAAAGAAAAACATAAAATGTTCCAGCTGCCGAATCTTTCTAGGCGTACTGTAAAAATGGATTTGAGGGTTGTATTTGTATTTTATTGTGGGCGAAAGGCTGATAGCCTATGACCACGTATAATATTTCAACTTAATATTCTTCACAATATTTATCGAATGTGGCATTAAGTAGTTATATGACCACTTGATGCTTTGCCTCCCCCAATATGTTCTGTGCCTAAGTCTAAATTAAAAGGCACATTTTTATTCTAATGAGCAATATAAGTAAGTTCCGAAGTGCCATGTACTCTAAGTCTGATTAACTTATAAGTTTCTAACTGCCGCACTTAGAGACGTCAATTAAATTAATTAATCATTTAACCAGATGTTGTCACATTCTTTATGTCTTGTTGGTGTAAACAAGGATAGCATGACATTTAATTACTTCTTAACTTTAATTGACGTCTCTGAGTACGGCAGTAAGTGCCGTCCACTAGAAACCAAAGAGCGTATTCCCAAAAGTGTATACTTGTATACTTTTATGCCATACATAAATTTTTACCTTAAATTTGTATCTTTTGAATTAATAAAAAATATAATAAATATCAAAATAAATTTGAGTTTTATTAAAAATATCTACTAACGCACAAACTCCAAACATTTAAACTAAAAAAAAGAACCACTTTGTAAAAGTAATTTAAAGGTTTGAAACCCCTGATTGACCGTCTATGGCGCACTTGCCCCAAATTCAAAATGTTAGCCGTATTTCCTTTAAAGACTATATAATAAAACAAGAAACTAGTGTGATGCTTTTAATTGTCCATGATCTATAGAGTAAAAACAATGTTTTTCTTGTAGCGCGGTACTTTAATGCATTTTTTATATGGGCGCACTTACCCCATTTCCAGGGGTAAGTGCGCCTACGTACATGTTTTGAAATTTAATCAAAAATAGTGTCAAATTATTGATAGTTTTGATGGAATCAACATTCATTGCAATAACAAAATACCAAACTCTCACATTTTATTAAATGTAGACTCAAATATCAATATTTAGAGAATTTATTACACATTAAAATCAACTATTCAGAAAGTATGGCGCACTTGCCCTGACTGACCTTAGTTTCTCAAACGTTACTCCGGGTGTAAGGAACATGTGGCTAATTTTAACCGAGTGACACTGCTGTTTAAGAGTATTTCGGTCGTCGGCTTCTATCGACACACTCTCTTGGTACTCTTGGCACAGTACATACCTGTCCTGTACTTTCACTTACGCCACTTCCGTCGCAATCCGCAACGTAGAGTTTATCTAGAGTAGGTAGCTAAGTAATAAGTAATAAGTTGAAGTTCAATACATATACAAATGATAGGTATTTTCAAGATCAATACATATATTTCTACAATCTGCATTAGGTAACCCGACCTCACCTTTGACCTTAATGGTCAAGATTGAGGTCAAGAGTTAACCCATCTTATAATAAAAATAATAAAAAAAGGTAAAATGCTCACACATTCTTAAACAACTGCAGCTACATATTGTGCATAGGGTTGCCAACCCTACTATATAATATAGTATCCTTCTATATTAAGGCATCAAATACTATATTTCTATAAAAAATATATAGTAGGCGAAACTACTATATTTTGCGTAAACCGGAACGCAGCCTTAACTAAAGCCCGCCCTCTCTCTACTCTACGTCTACCGCGAATATTACGCGCGCAATCGCTACGACAGAAGAGGCCACATCAGCGTTTACAGAACGCATATTTTCTGTGATATAACTAAATGGCGAGACGAGCGTAACAGGGCCTTTTTTAATTTAATAAAATGCGAATTAATGGTGTTTTTCAACCTAAAAATTGATTGTAATGAAGCTTATGAAAACATATTCATTTAAATAATAAAGGCACATTTTAACCACATACTATATTTTTATTCTTTTTTTTGCCATCTACTATATTTTTTAAGGAAATAACTTCAAAAATACTATATTTGATAGAAAAAAAGTTGGTAACCCTAATTGTGCATACTAAAATAACATTCAAACGACTAAAATAAAAACCTACTTATTAAAAACTTTGTTTGCGCATGTATAAGTAAGTCATTTATTATTATTTGTAAGACTGTTACCTACTAATTATAATTAACATCGATTAAAACACGATTAGCGATTACACATAGAAATTTAAAAAAATTATAAATTGTTTGCCATTTTATCAAATGTGACTGTAAACATGTAAAGGTACAACTTCGGATACAATACAATATACTTTATTGCACTCCAACACAAATAAGGTACAGTTACATTTTATACAAAAAGTTATGTGAGGGTACAAAATTCGGCCCCATTAAGTAAGTAGGTAGGTAAGTAATTTATTTTCTTCCACAAACTTTGTCTATCTATGATAAATATACCTAAAAGTGCACTTAATTAATTGATAAAATTTTGTGAGAGACTGGTGCCTAAACTAAGCCGAAACTTGTATTTGCTAAGAAGCAATATCTTATCGGCAACATAGTTTAAGGTTCAGAATTATTGTGATGAGCTTTGTTAATCGCTCTTATTGACTACCCCGAAAGTTGAACGTGAGTTGAACCTTTTACTAAACACAGACATATATTATCACATCGCGTTCCTATTTCTACTCGTAATTCGGAGGGCACATGATCGTGATCTCGGATTGGCAAGTCAGCAGCTAGCACGATGTGGCGACAAACTCGCGCGGCGCGCCACTCGGCTGACGCTGAAACTTCACTTTGATTGCGCGAGACCCCGCGCAAAGGCTTGCTCGCCCTCTGGCGTTTTCAATGTTGACATTTGCGGAGTAGGTAACACTAGAGCGGCGACCATCTTGACCTCCGTGACCCTGCGAACCGTGGACTGGATAGATTATAATTGCCACTGTCTCGCGAATGTGCTGACTTCCTCACGATGTTTTTCCTCACCGAGCAACGTTTAATAATGGTAGGTAGGTAATGCGTTACTTTTTTAGTATCAGAGTAGGTATAATTTTAATCTAAAATAAAGTAGCGAATGGCGAAGTCGCCAAAGTCAAGTAAAGATCAGTGAGGTAAAGCAAAGTACATAGAAGCAGGGAAACTGATGGATGAACAAAGTGGCAATTTATCACGAGCGTTTCCATGCTTCGGGGCACGTTGAGCTGTCGGTCCCAACTGTTGTCGATTGACCACAGTCGTTGAAACCAAGTCAGAGGCCTTACTATGCGGTTTGAAAACTCTGACACCAGGGTTAGCCAAGTGCGCCAGAAAACACAATTGACTATATATTCGCAAAGGTGCATGTTTTCCTCCGAGAAGAATAGGCCAAGGAAGAATCATTGCGTTTTGGATAGGCAAGAAACTCTGTGAGGTTTTTTTTGTTCCCGTTTAACTTGCAAAGAATTTAAATCACTACGTGTTGCTTGTTTGACACCAGTAGATAATCAGGGGGGCTACCACCTAAGCGAAGTTGATGCTGATTGAACGAATGGAATGATGTACATTGCTGTGTTTGGTTCATATGATTAATCAAGGTCTCCTTGTAAAGAAGCAATCGTCAATATTCCATTCGTTCACCCAGCGTCAGCTTCGCTTAGATGGTAGCCCCCCAGAAATATCACAATAATCAAAATATATTTGTTACTGAATTCATGCAAATAAAATGTTCTTATTTATTTTATTTTTATTTAACAGTCTTAAATTGTTCCAAAGGTAATTTTTGAATAAACATAGAATCTTATATGTATACTTATGGGGATGTCGTTTAAGTTTTTTTACTGCTTGGCAGTCATAGGTAAATGTAATTCAACACTCAAGTTTCATACAAAGAGCAATTCTTGTTAAACGAAAACAAAGGCTCCTTCAGAAGCTATGAGGTCATGGACCATTGTCAGCGTTTGTTGTATCACATAGTAATTGTGTTCTGTGATCACATATAAAACACCTTACCCGTAGTAGAGCCTTACCTTACCTTAATATGTATATATTAAGTTTTTTTTTAAGTTGGTATTGAACTATTGGCCATCGAAAGCTGTTCACGAGAAATGGCGGCAGATTTAAAAATTCGTCCTCTGAAAACTGTTTTCTACATTAGATCCACACTTCACAGCTAACACTTACACATACACTCATACACGTACTTACACGCACTTTCACACGCACTTACACTATCTCACTTGAATACATACTGGTACACATTTCTGATAAGTTACTTTATTATATTTTTTTTTACCCCAGGTCCGCGCGAAAAAAAAAAACTCTAGGCACAGCTGAAAATCAGTTTGTTGTCTGTCATAGACAGCAAGTATACTGAGTTCTGTGTCCTATTTGCTTCTACAATCTACGTCACACATTTCGCTAACCTTTTTTTTAATTGTTTAAGAACATTGTACAATGTTACAAATTGTTAAGAAGCAATAAAGTTTATCTATCTATCTATCTACTTCTATGTAATTATTTACTAACAAAAAGAGAAAAATCAAATTAAATTAGTAGAAAATAAAATAGTATTAACTTCATTTATTCAGCGTATAACTCAGTGTTTTTCAGAGGATGAATTTTTAATCTTCCGCCGTTTCTCGTGGACAGCTTTCGTTGGCCAGACTCTAATGAGCCAGACTGTAATCGGAAGGATGCAGGTTCAGAGCCTGGTGCGGCCCTGTACCACTTAATTCATCTTTTCGGATTTATGTACTTACGGATTTTTCATTAATTATCACTTGCTCAGCGGTAAATGAAAACATCGTGATGAAACCTGCACCGCCTAAGTTTGTTGGCGCGCGGTTGGTCCACTAACCCGCATGTTGGTCCAGCAGCGTGATAGACTATGGCCTAAATCCACTTCGAGTTGTATGGAAAGGGTTTTTTTTTTAAATAAGTATTTGGATGTGACTAACAGATATATGGATATAAGTATGTTAGTTCTAGTAGAAAAGTACTTTTTTTAGGTAATTCGCCGTTCGTATACAGACGAATAGAAACAATTTGCCTGCCAAGTTCTAATATTTTGCCTGGCTTTTGAAGGAAGATACCCTTTTTACTGTTTATTGTACACAATAGACATACAAAAATAAACATACAAGAGAGAGACGACACAACAGGCACTGCTTATTTCTAGGTAGACATTTCTTACAGCAGACCTAACAAGAGAGATTGGACGAAGTAAGGCGAGTACGACGTGCACAATAACGTGAAAAAGAAAAAAAACAGAAAATGAAACTTACAATACAATTTAAATTAAATCAAAAAACATACTTTAATACCTAAACAAATAATAAATATCTATAATACATACAAATGCATACATACAAACACATACATATATACCTACATACATATATATTTTTTTATTGTACAAAAAAAAAAGTTATGTGCTTAGGGATTATTAAGTATACATTTTTATATAAACTAGGTAGGTAGGTAAGATTTTAAAAATCATCAGTAAGTATAATATTTTGTTATAGATTTGCATGCCAGGCAGTGGCGGAATAAGACAGAACCACATTTTAAAATAGCCCATTTTTATACTCATATTCTGCGAATAAATGATTTGATTTGCTTTGTTAATAAACAGGTAATCAGTAAAAATAAAAACAATTAGGTAAATAAGTAAAATACAACTTTAATTTATAGGTAGTACAGAATACATCTAATTAAACATAAAATAGAACAGACATTTGCTGTTATTCTTCTTTTGGAATTATATATTCACATAAACACAAATTCCTTGTCATAGTGTCCGCCAGCGAATCGATTTTTATTATTCTCATAACTCTTCTTAATTGCTTTTCAATGTCGTCGCTGATCGGACCCACTTGATGCGCGGTACGCAACATAGCTCGAGCCTTTTCTGTCTGTCTGTCGCCCATGGCCAACAGAGCGAGCACTGCCCACCCGTCTGCTAACAACGGCTCGTATTTAACAGCTGCTGCAGCCCAGCGCTCTGCTAAACGCACGTCTCCTTTTTTAGCGTATATGCGTCCGATAAGGAGTGCTGATTGTGCTGATGGGGCCATCTTATGGGCGCGGGCAGCTCGCTGTAGAGCCCAGTTAGGATCGCTCCACATCCCGTGCAGTGCAGCTTGCAGCAGCAACGACGGACTAACAACGGCTCCAGCCCGGTCCACCTCTTCCAGAGCTTTCGAGCACTCTGCGTCCCATTCTCGCATCAACGAGAGGCACGTGGCACGCATCTGAGACAGTATACGACACGGACCGAACCTCTTTACTCCTTCTTCGGTAATCTCCATTGCATTATCCACTTGACGCCGCAACACCCACGAAGCAGCTCGCAAATAATATACATCCGGAGTAATCTTTGTAGTCAGATCAAGACGTGACCCTCTCGTCGCGCATGCGTGCTCCATACATTGTAGTATTTTTTCCGACAAACTGTAGCAACGCAAGCATAGAAAGAACGCTGCTGCGATAAGCATAGGATTGATAGTAGCCACTTCTTCCGGAAACCAATAAATTTCTTCTTCTCCGCTCGTGTCCTTCCAAGATTGTAACGTAGCTTTCCAAGTATTCTCCAATTCATAACTTTTTCGCATCTTCTTTACCGCAATAAATGCCGCATGTTCATCGTTTTCCAAGTGATAAATGGTGTGCAAAGCAGCCCATCCAATCGCCCTCATTGTACCGTCGGAATAATCCCCTTTTACTGAAATATAAAGGGCAGCTTTAGCAGAACTCGCAAATGGCTCCCCTTTATCGAACTCAATCCCACCAAATAGAAATAAAACAAATTTATTTTTTGTCTGCGAACTCAGCGCTCTAAGCACATAGCTTTTTGCTTCTGGTTCATGTCTTTCTTCCAAGCAACGCAATGCTTTACAAACTAAAACTCTTGGATGTTTCTCAGAAACTTTAAGGTTAGTTTCGATATGTATATTAGAAATCCTGAGATCGCCGGCCATGCGGCTGCGCGTGGCGGCCACCAAACTCGACAGCCGCTTGGGTGGCGCGCGAGGTCGGAACGAGGCGGTGACGGCGCGACGCGCGGCACTGTGCTGCGCCGTCACTATCCCCTGCCATGTTACAGACGAGCAGTCTTCTGGCGCGAACTGTCTCAGCATTGTCCTTACTCGTGACATGAGTCTGTGAGCTGCTATTCGTTTAATGCTTTGATTCATTTGCACTGTTCCCCTGCAAGCCAAAGCACTTAGTTCCCTATGAACGGCTAAAGCTCCACCTTCCGCGCGAATCTTCCTCACGTCCACCGTAGGATCTTCAGGGGGAGGTTCGAGATGCAAATCATACATAGGCATTTCGTTAGGAGGCGTGGGAAACCCTAAGGTATCATAAAGAGACGCTATGTTTCGTTTGGGTACAAGAGGTTTCGATAAATCAAACTTTATGATTATGTAAGGAATATGACCATATTGATCTACCAAAATAATTGGTTCGGAGTCTTTACCACTTTTACCACTTTTACCACTTTTACCGCTTTTGTCACTTTTTCCACTCTTAACGCTTTTGGCGCTACTTTTAGCGCTCGCTGGTGGAAGCCCCAACATATTGTTTCCGACTCCTTCAGGAAGTTCGACAGGAGCAAACTCTTTCAGTGTTGCTACTGTTGTCAATGTCGTTGTATTTTCAGGTAATAATAATACTTTTGCATCTACGGATCCCATGTAGTGCCCTCTAACATCTACTTTAGCACCTTTTGCGGCCAATGGTACGGCAGCAATTTCAATGATAAAAGGTGTTTCTAATCTTTCTCTTAGCAACGCTGGGTTTACAAGTAGTCTGTACATAGACTTCCAATATACAGATTTACAAAGTCCGGTATTTTTAAGCTCCACATCAGGCGGGATGAATTTATCGTCCTTTATATCAGGATATGCGGTACTAAACATAACGCCTCCTGAAGCAGCAGTAGAATAAACGACTCTCTCAGTATCATGAGCACTGAGGGCTAAGCCGAAATTTACTGGTACAGGGTCAACAACACCGTCTAGACCTATCGCTGCATTGTAAAAGCTACCGTCCTTAACTGGAGGTAGACAATGACCAGATATCATAGTAACCACAAATGGTACAAGATTTTGGAAATCTTCGACAATTTCTGGAGTTCTTATGACACATTTAATTTTACATCCGTTTTCAGATCCCTCAGTTGTTAAAAGTCTAACTTTTACTGCCAATTCTTGGGAACCCATTAACAGCGGAAGTAAATCAACAGTTCCTCCGGCCAAATTATCTGGATTTATCAGAGGATCGGATTCTTTAGACGTCTTTCCTCCAACTCTGCGTTGTATGCAAATAAGTGGCGTATTCATAGCTAATCTCTGGTAATATGGGTCTGATAAATTTATGGGTAGATCTGGCAAGTTCAAAATAATATCGTTCTCCCATTTATGATCTATCATTATGACTTTGTGGAATATGACCAATAAATGTACTTCTCCTTTTTGTTTGGGAGTGTCCGCTGCAATATCTGGAACCTCTCCAACCATTTGCATCTTTATGGACATACTACGAATATCTAAAAGTTCTTTATCTTCTTCTTCTTGTTCTTCTACAAAATAGTCCGATACATAATCAGTAGTTGGGGTCCTATCAGAAATAGTTTTTGTGTCCTCTTTAGGTGGATTCATTATTAGAGTTTAGGCTTCGTGTTGCAGTAGAAGGTATTTTCTTGCCTTTGAAATTATTACACTGTATTTAACCGAGTTAGGTAACAATTCAATTAAACGTAGTGAATGCTCCTTGTTGTAATTCAATTCATCAATTAAACGCCAGTAATTACCTTTCTCTACTGTCATCATACTGTCATCAATGGCGTGCTTAAACATTGCTTAAATGATCAAAGGACAATAACACTTTTTTTTAAGTAATGGCAACCACTTTACTGGTGACATTATCCAATACGATATTGTCATAGACATAGAAAAAATAAGTTAAGATATTGTACACATATTGTACAAGATCATAGACATAGAAATAAGTTAAATACCACTAGACTGGCTGTTGTCAAATCAAAAACGAGACCACTTGATTTTCGCCATTTTGGCGCTGTAGGCGGCAGCGGCAGAAAACCGAACTCGACGTAGTGAGGCCAAAAGTCGATTAGTCGATGTATTCCCAGCGGGGTAGGCAGGCAATCAGCTCAAGTTGTACTTTGCCTTAGTGCTTAGTACCTACTTTGCCTTGGCAATCAGCTCAAGTTGTACTTTTAACAAGTGAGGACCAAAAGTCGATAAGTCGACTATTTATGTTCTCTAGCGGAATGTAGAGCTTAATTTTTTCTTTTTCCCCAAAAGTATGTAAGTATGAGATGATCTGTTTTTCTTTCAGCAGAGCATCAATTTTGCGTAAACAATAAAACCATTTTCTCACATTAGCATGACTCAAACTAAAGAAATAAGCTTTATCTTTTGCATTAGTTTCAAAAACAATAATATTTAAAGCTGTGTTACTTTATAAAAAGTTAAAGTATGTAATTTTTCAAAACTGGTACTCTTTTTTTCAGTTTTGAAATATTATTCAATAGTTCATAAAGCCTACTACTATCCCTTAGCGGGGATCGTGACATGTTTCTAGTAACCCTTATGTATAACCTTTACCTTGAACATTTTCTTCAAATATTGTAGGAACACTACCAAATTTTAACAATTTCCTACTTCCTATGAAACAGTTAGGGTCAAAATGCTTCGAACATATTTCGTGGCTTTTCTTTGATGTCCAATTCTTCGAAACATTCATATTTTGAAGCCATTTTTTTTTAAACTTCGTCGGTTGGAAATCTGTTGTAAGAAATTTGGTTGGTTAGGTATTCTGTCTTACTGTTCTTATGAAGATTAGTAAACTCTTAAATATTTATCTAAAATCATTCAAGAGCGTGTCGAGCGACGCGCAAACTAATCAAACATTACTTGTTATCTTGAAAAGCTTAGGTACTAAGGTGTGATTACAGTTTTGTAGTATCAAGGGTCTCTTAGGAAATTGCGAGTAGACGGATATGGCGAAACTATAACTTTGTAGTCTACTACATAACCCTAAAAAAGTAATCATGGGTACTCAACAAAATAAAAACGGTTTTGTTTGCCATTGTACGTAACATCCCTACTAATATTATAAATGCGAAAGTAACTCTGTCTGTCTGTCTGTCTGTCTGTTACCTTTTCACGCCTAAACCGCTAAACCGATTTTGATGAATTTTGGTACAGAGATAGATTAGAGCCTGGGAAAGGACATAGGCTACATTTTATCCCACAGTTGGGCACGATATAACCTGTAGTCCACGCGGGCGGAGCCGCGGGCGGAAAGCTAGTTAAGTAATAATAAGTTTCTATCGACATTGTTTTTATCGACTGTCTTTGGAAGCACTAGCGAAATAAAGCAGGCGAATCAAGCGAAATTGAAAATGCGAAAATTTTATCTTTTATAGTCATTTTAACATAACTATATATATATACTTTGAAAAAGAGGAATGTCTTCCCGACAATTTCTAATCATTTAAAGTAGAATTAAGACGTTTTAAAACAACATTTTTCAATAAAACAGTTTGTAAAAAAACCATACTTGTACATTGTCCGATTATCTCCTTTTTTCTGTTTATATTTACAAACCAAGCATATTCTCATGGTCACAAAATTGAATATTAATAAAACTTTATACAAAAATTCACTTAGTCTTTAAAATTTTAACAAAATTTTAATATATTTCAATTTGTTTACAATTTACTGCGTCAAGTTCCGTTCAATTTGTCACTTTCAATGCGTCCTAAAGAGAAATGCTGTAATTTATAGAGGACTGCCAGTCCATACACTTTATGTCAGTGTACAAGATACAATAACTTATTTTTTCTATGTCTATGAATACATCATCGCCTCTAAAAACAAAAACTTGGCATCTAGCTATGCGGCCATTCTTTATTTACCATAGACATAGAAAAAATAAGTTAAATACCACTAGACTGGCTGTTGTCAAATCAAAAACGAGACCATTTGATTTTCGCCATTTTGGCGCTGTTGGCGGCAGCGGCAGAAAACCGAACTCGACGTAGTGAGGCCAAAAGTCGATTAGTCGACAAACTATATGTATTTCCCAGCGGGGTAGGCAGTTAACTACAATCATGAAAAATAAAACAAATAAATGCGTTAGTTTCAAAAACAATAATATTTAAAGCTGTGTTACTTTATAAAAAGTTAAAGTATGTAATTTTTCAAAACTGGTACATGTTTCTATCGTGGCATGTTTCTAGTAACCCTTATGTATAACCTTTACCTTGAACATTTTCTTCAAATATTGTAGGAACACTACCAAATTTTAACAATTTCCTACTTCCTATAAAACATTTAGGGTCAAAATGCTTCGAACATATTTCGTGGCTTTTCTTTGATGTCCAATTCTTCGAAACATTCATATTTTGAAGCCATTTTTTTTAAAACTTCGTCGGTTAGGTATTCTGTCTTACTGTTCTTATGAAGATTAGTAAACTCTTAAATATTTATCTAAAATCATTCAAGAGCGTGTCGAGCAACGCGCAATTTAATCAAACATTACTTGTTATCTTGAAAAGCTTAGGTACTAAGGTGTGATTACAGTTTTGTAGTATCAAGGGTCTCTTAGGAAATTGCGAGTAGACGGATATGGCGAAACTATAACTTTATAGTCTACTACATAACCCTAAAAAAGTAATCATGGGTACTCAACAAAATAAAAACGGTTTTGTTTGCCATTGTACGTAACATTAAGTAATATTTTACACTAATGTACTTACCTATAACATGTTTCTATCGACATTGTTTTTATCGACTGTCTTTGGAAGCACTAGCGAAATAAAGCACGCGAATCAAGCGAAATTGAAAATGCGAAAATGTTATCTTTTATAGTCATTTTAACAATTCAATTCAATTCAATTCATTTATTCCTTAACAATAAATTGTGTTGGAATGTCAGTACAAAATAGTATTAATTATAAAAATTCGATGTCATAAATTATAAACATTACAAATAAATAAATTAAATTAATGTCAAAATTACAATATTACAGACAGTCTAATGTGGTGTATTATCATTTACAAACTCTTCAATACTGTAGTAGCATCTTTCTAACAAAAAAAGTTTTAGGCGTCCTTTAAACACTTTATGGTTCACTATACTTTTAAGGTCTGTTGGAAGATAGTTAAAAATTTTTACTGCCTGGCTCATGACACTATGCTCAACCACTCTTAACCTAGGGACTATGACTATGCTCAAATTTTTTCTGCGAGTATTAAGCCTTCTATCTCTTGACTCAGACGTTTCGAATCTTTCTGGACGCCGCACGAGATCTGTTAATAAAACCAGAATATAAAGGCAGGAAACCGTTAGAATGCCCAACTCAACAAAATGTTGTCTACATGACTCCCACTGAGGTATACGCAACATCGTCCTTATAGCTCTCTTTTGGATAATGAAGGCCTTATTCACATTATAATGATAACTGTTACTATATATATGTTATGGACCAAGTGTTAAATTGGGCATTATTCATAATGACCGGGCATTATGAAAAATGCCCAATATGAGAGGGCAATTTGATAATAATTAATCAAATAATCAAATTGACCGGGCATTATACATAATGCCCATCACCTTTTGGGCAGAGTAATACAAACATATTTAATTGCTATTTTTTTATTATTATAGTCATTTAACTTCAAATAAACTAAATGTTAAATAATTTAAATAATCAGACTCATTATTTGGATTAAGTAGGAAGGTAAAAGGCGAGGCCGAAGGCCGAGCTCCGCATAGGGCGAAGCCCGGAGCGTCTCCCTCCCCCAGTCCAAGATGGCTGCCATGCGAGTTAAGATTTTAACGATGAGGCGAGGTCGCAGACTGAGCCCAACTCCGCGCAGGGCGAAGCCCGGGGCGTCAACCCTCTCAATTCAAGATGGCGCCCATACAAGTTTAGATTCTGTAGGTGAGGCGAGGCCGTAGGCCGAGGCGAGCTGCGTTTAGGGTGAGGCCGAAGTCCAAACTCCGCGTAGGGCGACGACCAGAGCGTCCCCCCCCCAATTCAAGATGGCCGCTATACAAGTTTATATACTAAAGGTGGGGTGAGGCCGTATGCCGAGGAAAGCTGCGTATAGGGCGAGGCCGAAGGCCGAGCTCTGCGTAGGGCGAAGCCCGAAGCGTCACCAAGAAGCGTCTTACCCGCCGACAGCCTTCCGAAAATTTCATATCCGCCAACTTTGATTTTAGTTGGGGGAATCGTGACGAGAAGGGCAAACCCCGTAGGGTCGCGATTCCCCGCACAAAAAATCCAAGAAGGCGGATATTAAATTTTCGGGCATGCCGACTTGGGTAGATTGTCGGGGATACTGATCCCAAAAATGTCGTTCATTTTGATATCCAAGATGGCGGACATTTACATTTTTGAAAAAACTGATATTTGTGTCGTTTATTATCGGGGGTGCTAATTCCGTAAACGACAACCATTTTGAAATACAAGATGGCGGACATGCATTTTTTGTAAAAATCCGTCGTGGATGTCGTTTTAGATTTTGAAATCTAAGATGGCGGTCGTGAAAAAATAACGAAAACTTTTATAAATTGCAACGAGGGCACTTCCCTCCCCGCACCGCATCAAACTTAGCTTTATTATCAAATTGCCCAATTGTCACGTAGCAATATAATAATGACCGGGTAATATAATAAATAATGAAGTTTAGATAGTAATTAATCACTTTGCCCGATAGAGCTAGACATTATGAATAATGCCCGGGCATTATGCATAATGCCCGCATTAATCAATTGGTCCATAACATATATACTTAGAAAAAGAGGAATGTCTTCCCGACAATTTCTAATCATTTAAAGTAGAATTAAGACGTTTTAAAACAACATTTTTTAATAAAACAGTTGGTAAAAAAACATACTTGTACATTGACCGATTATCTCCTTTTTTCTGTTTAAATTTACAAACCAAGCATATTCTCATGGTCACAAAATTGAATATTAATAAAACTTTATACAAAAATTCACTTATTCTTTAAAATTTTAACAAAATTTTCAAATATTTCAAATTGTTTACAATTTACTGCGTCAAGTTCCGTTCAATTTGTCAAAATTCCTGCGAATTTGTCACTTTCAATGCATCCTAGAGACAAATGCTGTCATTTATAGAGGACTGCCAGTCCATACACTTTATGTCAGTGTTATTTACTCATAATCCAGTAACCTTGTCGCTTGAAAGTATGGGGATAGTATGCGTCAAATCCGGTAGTTCTGATTTTTTGCAGACTTGTTCATGATATTGGCCCAATGAATAATCCAAGTTTGTGACCTCGTGCGCCGAACGCAACTTTGTCAAAAATCAAAAAAACCGCGAAAATTTCGGATCTTTTTCATATTTTAGCGGTTATTACCCTAAAAGACAAGTTTTTGATGATACTTTATTAGAATTTTTTTAAAGTAGACTAAATTGGCTACAATATGAGACTAATATTGTTTCTATAGACCCAATAGTTTTTGAGATTAAGCCTTTTAAAGTTTATAATTTTTTGGAACTTCGCAATTTTTTGCAATATTTTAAAATCCACCTTGTATTCAATATTTCAACCTGTAACCTTAAATGAGAAGCAAGTTGTAGTAGTGCATGGAGGGAATCTACTTCACAAAGTTGTGTGACCTCGAAGCTCATCATTTGGTGCTATAGCTGACAGATACATACAGCACATTCCTGCTCACTATGGCTCAAACGTGGCAATCGTTTTTGATGACTACCCCATAGTGGCCCATAAATGCTGTACAGGAAAAAACAAAGAGCTCTGAGCGTCTTCGAAGAATGAGATGTGATGTGTAATATTGATGCAAGGAGTGAAATCGAGAAGAGTTTCGTGTAGCAGGGAACCTGGACAGATTTAAGCTGTTTGATCGGTTGAGAATAACACCACCCCATCTCTTTCCGTGGCTGTCGTAAGAGGTGAAGAGTTAACCCATTTCATAATAATAATAAAAAAGCTGGTTCTCGTCGCAGCCCTGGCAAATAGTTGGTACTGCAGCTCGCTTAGGCTATGAATGTTGGGGTTGCCTCCCTATAGAGTAATTATGAGTCGCTCTCCTGCTGCTACTATCTCGTCAGGTGTCAAGAAAAACCGCAGCTTCCTTTTCAACGTCCGGATTTTTGAAGTGAAAACTTCTTTAGCGCCGTTGAGCACTTTTAGTATGGGGAAAAAATGTTAAACTCGCGTCAGATCGTTAGATATCACGTAACTCTGATCGAAAATGCGTAAGATAGGGTTGTCACCTTTTCTACAGAGACAATACTAGTCTCATATTGTAAAGAATTTAGTCTACTTTAAAAATGTTTCGAGAAAGTATCATCAACAACTAGTCCTTTAGGGTTATAAACGCTAAAATATGAAAAAGATCCGACATTTTGCGGTTTTTGACAAAGTTGCGCTCGGCGCACGAGGTCACAAACTTGGATTATTCATTGGGCCAACATCATAAACAAGTCTGCAAAAAATCAGAACTACCGGATTTGACGCAAGCGCTGATGTATAAAGTTACTGGATTATCATTGCAATCGCCAGTCTTTCTATACATGGTCTCCCAAAAAATTGTGATACTTATGCGGAAAGCTGAAGGTAGAGGACTTTTCGAGTTACGAAGTTTTTTCTTTCGTTCCTTCGTTCTTTCTATAAATCTGACTCTCACCACGTTTTTTGCTAGACGAGATCATTCTTTAGTTATCGTGTAGGTAACTAAACTTGGAGTCGGAGTTTTCAAACCGCTACTCCCACACACCGAAGGAACACAGCAAACTACTTGGTGTCGGACTTCGGCGGCGGGAGGGTGGTCGCGAATAGACGGCCCTTTATAGAGCCTTGGGACCATAAGATACCACTTCAATTCAAAACAAATTGAGGTGTCGATGCCTAGTACATAATACTTCAATGGTCGATGCCTTCCTTAGTGGCCTCTTAAGACACCCACGAAAAGAAAGGGGTGAAAAAAAAAGAAAAAATTAAAATTTTAAACTATTTATTTCCAAAAAACCTTCGCGTGCTTTTTGAACACATGGTGTACGAGATTTGTATTGCACGCGGCGTAAACAATCACGCTACGGGTTTAATTTCAAAGGTAGGAAAATCTACTTACAGCTAGATTATGCCCCCCTAGGGAGTCTATTAGTAACCATTTTTTAAAGGACCATGCGAAAAAGTGTCCCCACCCACAAACAGATTCCAAACCTATCTCAGTTAATACATTTTGCCACAATGATAATTACCTATTAGGTATGGCGACATCCACCGCAGGAATGGGGATCTAACACAAAAAAAAAGGTTTTTTTTTTTTTACTATTTTATATTTTCACTAATATTTTTGATACAGTTAATTGAAAAAGTAATGCACAGGACCTCTAGAAAATAATACTTTCATAACTAGTCTTAGTCTGCATACTAAAAGAGTATATATTTTCTTGTTGCATGTAATAGAACGGGTTCCTGAAAAACGGTTTTATTTAGTTTTGACGGCCGGTTTGGTGAGTGGTAGCGGTGCTGTCTCTTGATTTACGGGTCCTGGGTTCGATTCCCAGTTGGGGCAAATATTTATAGGTATTAATATTTATGTAAAAAGAAGTTGTTTGTTCTCGGGTCAAGGGTGTTTGTGTCTTGTCTTTATGTATGTTCCGAGGGACCCACGATACAAGGGAAAACCATAGTGTGGGCCTTTGAGTGTCTAACGTTTATTTAATTTCTAATTTAAAGTTGTAACAAGTAAATAAACCTTTCGCTATGCAGACTCCAAAGAACTATTTTTTGCAAAACTGTTTTTTGCTGGCACGAAATAGTTCGGCCGTTTTAGAGAAAGAAAATGTTTAAAAAAATAGTTTTCGATCTATAGTGGCTAATACGTTCCGCTGTGTTCTCGTTGTTTATATGTTCATTATCGGCCCCTGCGTGTTAATTGGACCTTTGTTTGCATCTCCTGTGACCCTTGGCTTGTTTTTTGGACTGTGATTTACTTTTTAATTATGGAAACTGGACATCGATGTGTAATGTGTCCAAGATCTGTCTTAAGACAAAGGCGACATATTTTAATTAGCATTTACATTAACTATCAAGGTGTGCCAATTATCCCCACTCCCCCTTTTTGTAACACTAATGTACCGGGATTACAGGCCCTAGTAATAAGTAACAGTAAACATGTTCAAAAATATTTTGTTGAAGTTAATAAGCAACTTTATTTCAAGAAAATAATCAAAAAAAGAAAAAAAAAATTGTTCTTGTTTTTTAGATAACCCCATTGATTTTTGATTTGAAAATTATTGTTAGAGTCATTGTATAGGGCGTCATAATGATGTTAAAAGTAGCACCAATCCTGTTTGTGGGTGGGGACACTGCCCATACTATCTTTTATATGGTCCTTTATGAAATGATAAACGTTGGTGTATTCTCAACCGATGACCACACGGCACAATAAATGTGACTGTTTAGTAAAAGGTACAACATTCGGGGTAGTCAATTTGGTCAATAAGAGCTATTTAGCTCATCACACTAATTGTGAACCTTAACGACTATCAAGAAAGTTGTACCTTTTTATTTTCAGTCACAAATACACAATAAACACGGCGTGACTAAAATAAATAAAAAACATTACCCTCCTTCTTTGGC
Source organism: Aproaerema taeniolella (assembly GCA_949987775.1). Taxonomy (NCBI): domain Eukaryota; kingdom Metazoa; phylum Arthropoda; class Insecta; order Lepidoptera; family Gelechiidae; genus Aproaerema; species Aproaerema taeniolella. Next base: position 17,258,059 of record OX465252.1, on the reverse strand, counting down.
AGTCGGGTAAAAACGTTATAACTCGCAAACATTGTAAATAAAAATTTGGGCAACCGAAAATCTAAGGATACAACTTTATCATTTTGTTTTGTCTATGTCCGTAAAAAATGTATAAAACAAGGCTGTATAAAGACTAAAATCTTTGTTCAGTGACATTGACAGGAGTACTTATAACACAGAATTTTACTTGCGTTTCATTCACCAATCTAACTAAACTCGAATTTTAATATTCAGTTTTTATTAATTTAAGCTCGTGTCTTACTACAAAATGATGTTTCATTAAAAATGTATACCTTGCTTCATGGTTTTTACAAATATTTGGTGCAGAAAGACGAATATTGTGTGTTAATTTTAGGGCTCGACAATGCTGGCAAAACGGTAAACATCGACGATTGTTTATTTCTGCTGAATCGTGTACTTTTTAAACGTGGCTGATAGTTTTCTGGGTTACTAAATTGTTTTTCAGACGTATCTGGAGGCTACGAAGACAAAGTTCACGAAGAAGTACAAAGCTATGAACCCTAGTAGAATAACAACAACAGTGGGACTGAATATAGGAAAAATTGACGTGGACGGCGTCAGACTGAACTTCTGGGATCTTGGCGGCCAACAGGAGCTACAGTCACTGTGGGATAAAGTAAAGAACTTTATATACTTGCCTGATAGCTTTGCTCTTGCAAAGCTGTGTGTTTACACACTGTGTTATTATTAAATCTATGTAACAATCACATTGTGTTAAGCACAATATAATAGAAAAAAACTGTAAAATTCAAAATCATAAATCCCATGAACTTAGTAAATATACTTTTTAGTTGTCCCTCCAAAAACATAAAATTTGTGTTTGGATTGTCCCAAAAGGGACAAAAAAAAATTTTTTTCTAAATGTCCCAATCCGTGGGTTGCCCCTTTTCCGACATGCTGAACCATATTTTTCGTATTTAGGATTATTAGCAAAATTATTAACCTGCTCTTTAGATTAATTATTTATTTATATATTTGTTATAGTGCCATAAAGGAGGTCTTGCAGCTGAATATGATTATTATGAATGATCACATTATACCCTGAAGCTGTTAGAATGTTATTTTAGGCTGTTGTCCAAAATGTTATAATCATGTAATAATTTCTTAATTACAGTACTATGCTGAATGCCATGCAGTCATCTACATAGTCGATTCATCAGATAGAGAAAGAATATCAGAATCAAAAGAGACTTTTGGTAAGATATTATAAATTATTATAGTTGAAATGAAATAAATAATATATGACATTAGACATTACAAAACAAAATGAAAATACTTTATTTATGGAAAACAACTGTAGATTATGTACAGAGTGTCTTTCTGGTTACCATATGATTTGCACTTTGTGTTGTGATGACCTAGGTAAAAATTAACCCATCTTGTCATAAAAAAATATAATGAATAATAACAACTTGTGCCTCAGTCATACTAATATTATAAAGAGGAAGGATTTGTATTTTTGTATATGTTAGTAATGAATAAACTCAAAAACTACTGGATCGATTTAAAAAAATTTTTCACCATTCAAATCAAATTAAATCAAAAATACTTTATTTTCATAGAACATACAAAGTGTTTCTTGAAAACGTCATAAAAATACATTAGCAAAATCAATGTAAACCATTGAGCAAATTAGTTAATTACATTAGCATTTTTGACTGGGTGCCTATTCGCAAAGGTGCAGTCTTCCTCAGGAGAAGAATAGGCAAGAAACTCCGAGGGTCGCTCTTTTTAAGTCAATCATATAAATTTTCTTACTTCTAATTTTAATTGACTTAATATCTGAATAACTTGGAGCTGAGCAATTTATTCCCATGGTTGCTTGTCTAACAGATTATCAGAAATTCTGTAATAGCCCTTTTTACAAAGTTTTTGTTTAATTATTGTCTTAAATTTTTCTAAAGGTAGGTTTTGAATACACATTCGAATCTTATACATTGACCCATAAAAGAGTTTATTACTTTGTGTAGACGACTATCTAGTAAATTCAAGTTATGTTTGCTTCTAGTGTTTACATTGTGCCTATCACAATTTTTCTTGAATAATTGTTAATTTTTCTATACATATAAAAGATTATTAAAATATATACTGGGATGTAAATGTCAAAATATCTATTTCTATAAATCTATTTCTAAGCGTCATTCTAGGTCTCATTTGATAAATCGCGTGAACAGCCCTTTTCTGCAGGATGAAGATCTCATTGATGTCGGTAACTTTACCCCACAGTAAAATGTCATATGACATTCTGTGGAAGCGACTGAAATAACTGTATATTTGCAGTCCGGAATGTCTCGCAGTTTCAACTTTCGATAATTGACGGATTTTTTTAACCGCGTAAGCTGCTGAACTGAGTCTGTTCGCTAATTTATCAATATGAGGACCCCATTGAAGCTTTGCGTCAATAGTGATACCTAAGAATACAGTAGATTCTACAACTTCCAGTTTTTCATTTTTAACCTGTTCAATGGTATTAACCTGATTAACGTTAGGCAAGGTAAATTTAATACATTTGGTTTTTTCTCGTTCAAGAGTAGGTTATTAACAGTGAACCATTCAACTACCTTTGAGATCGCAGTATTCACGTCGTCATAATTAGTGTCATATCTTTTCACTTTAAATAAAAGTGATGTGTCATCTGCAAATAATACAATCTCATGGGCCTCTTTAACAAGAAAAGGCAAGTCATTAATGTACACGAGAAACAAGAATGGTCCTAAAATTGAACCCTGTGGGACGCCCATACAGACTGTGGACCCAAGAGATCTAGTGCCGTTAACCTCAACCTTCTGGATCCTATTACACAAATAAGATTCCAGAAGCCTAAGTGCGTTTCCTCTTATGCAATAGTGATGTATTATCCCTGAGTAACATAGGCTACACAATTTTCCCGAATTCCCACGGGAACGAAGTCCCGAGTAGAAAGCCAGTCCCTAATATAACATGTTTCTATGTATAATAAGATTCCCATATGTATTCAAAGTCGATTTTATGACAGTAATTAAACAAAAACTTTGCAAAATAGCCCATTACAGAGTTTCTGATTATCAGACAAGCAACCATGGGAATAACCACACATAGGTGTTTTACTAACCACACATAGTGTTGGCTGTTTTATATTTAATCAGATTATTAATGAAAACAAATTGAATTTCCTATATTGAATTTTATGTGCAATCAGCTATTGTAGCTCTTACATGCAGTTGCAGAAAGGTTCATTAAAGGTAATAATAGATTGTATGACAAGGGAGCAAAGTAGTATTTATTTTTATTTATTAATAATGGGTTCGCTCTTGACTACAATGTATCCCAAGGGCAAAGATGCGGTCGAGGATGTAGCAAGCTCACCCAGAAGAAGCCTATTCACTCGAACTTTATATGATTTGGTTAATGAACTCGGAAATACAGAGACAGGCAGGGAATTCCATTCCCTAGCAGTGCGCAATATGAAAGATGATGAAAAGCGCTCAGTGCGAATCCGTGGGATATCAACAAGATAGGGATGGTACCCAGCGGTGCGCCTGGCTGGACGTCCGTCCGATGGAAGAATCCGATATTTCTTTTTCATATTTCGACCTACGTTTCTTGGAGATAGTTTTTCAGCTATGTAAAAAAAAAACGCTAAAAATAAACGCTACACACTCAAAGGCCCACACTAAGGTTTTCCCTTGTGTCGTGGGTCCCTTGGACCACACATAAAGACAAACACAAACACCCATGACCCGAGAACAAACATCTGCTTTTTACACAAATGTTTGCCCCGACTGGGGATCGAACCCAGGACCCGCCGATCAAGAGGCAGCGTCACTACCACTCGACCAAACCGGCCGTCAAATGTGGGCTGATTGTAATCCTGAGTTTTCGCTAACTAATTCAAAGTCATCCATCAAATTGATTTTTTTTTTAACAGCCCATATACGTCCCCACCGAGGGGCACGGGCCTTCTTTCGAAACACGAAGGGGATTTATTAGGTCATAGTCCACCACGCTGGCCCAATGCGGGTTTTTCGAAAATGAATTTTCTTGGACGGGTGGTCATCACGATGTTTTCCTTCACTGTTGAGCAAGTGATAATTAGAAATACGTACATAAATCCGAAAAGAAGAATTGAGTGGTACAGGCCCGCACCAGGATTCGAACCCGCAACTTTCAGATTACAAGTCTGGCTCATTACCAACTGGGCTATCACCGCTCTTATCTTATATCAAATTGAATAAAATGTTGCAATTTTTGTTCAGACAGGATGATAGCCTCGGAGCATCTATCAGGAGTTCCGTTGCTGGTGCTGGCCAACAAGCAAGACATTCCGGACTGCATGGGCGTCCACACGGTCAAGCCAATATTCAACCAGAATGCGCACCTCATTGGAGCTAGGGATATTATGTTGATGGCTACCTCTGCCTTGACTGGGTAGGTTATTCTTAAACCGAAATCTCATTTTTGAAGTGAAAACTTCTTTAGCGGCGTTGAGCACTTTTAGTAATTCAATTCAATTTCTTGTCTATGGCTCTTCTTGCTGTGATTAGGCCAGTGTCAGTAATATAGAGCTTCGATTTTCTTGGGAGAGACTGAAGCTTAGACTCTGCTTTATCTAGTAGGCGCTTATGGAGGTGCAAGTTCACTTTTAGTATGAGGAAAAAATTTTAAACTCCGAATAAACTCGCGTCAGATCGTCAGATGTCACGTGACCGTGACCGAAAATGCGTAGGATAGGGTTGCCACCTTTTTTGAAGTGAAAACTTCTTTAGCAGCGTTGTGTACTTTAAAGTACCCAGACGGATGGCAGCCCTATGGTTAAATTATCTCTGTGACAAATGTCAACGATGTCAACGATTATTCGCACATAGTGCGCAAATACCGATATTTTACTGGATTGAAAGTAGACAGTTTAGTCGAGTGGAAAAGGTGCCAGATTGTAAGCAACAGTTCGAGGCTTCGTTTCTTGAGAGAATAACGGACTTTTTTTCTGTATTTTGTTTTATTTCCATATTAATGCACAACGTTAATGTTCAAGTTTTCACTTCTGCCGGCACTCCCGGAGTGCAACCCGTTGTTTTGATACACACACTCACGCCGATTATTTCATCGGGGTAGGCATGTCATGTAGTTCTATGCGACTTTTCATTATTCTGAGGGTTATTAGATCTTATTATTTTCGTGTCTGTGAACACTTAGATCAGACCGGCCCAGTGAATGGTTATTAGATCAAACATGAGTATAGTGGTGAGAGGTTTTCAGCATTTTGCCCATGATACAGCAAAAACTCTTGCGACCCACTTTAAGGCTTCTACAGTATGCCTAGGCAGAGTTGGTAACCGGCACATTCTAAGTTTTTCTTTTACTCCCAGTCCAGCGTATAAGTGAAATAAAATAATGACTTGATGACTAATATTATTATGTGAGTAGCCAAAAAAATGATTCTGGGTTCTAAAAGTAATAAAACGCCACAAAGCAAGAAAAACAAAATCCGCCATGTCCGTCATCTTGGATCCAAAAACGGGTGGTATATTTATTCACTTTATCTATAGAAGCCCTAGAAAACGAATCCGAGATACATTTTTTATACCGTAGACTCCTGTAACTTCGCCTAATTTTCGCATGATATTCACACATTTTTGAATTTTACCGCTTAACATATACCGACCAATGAGATGAATGCTTTTTATGTGTGCGAGTAATATTTCGCTTCTACAGCATACATGCAACAAAAATGGCGTTTAAAAATTTTGGGCGAAGAAAGGGCACAAAACTTAACTTCGCCTGACCTTTGTATTTCTTAATTTTATGCTCAAAAATAAGTCATATATATTATTTACTGTTCGATGCTTATTTAAAGACACTCAGAGCTATTTGCAAAGACCTAAAAGCTTAATTTTTTTTTTTGTAACGTAGGCGAAGTTAGGCCGTGATTTTGAGCAAAATAGGAACAACCAGTAGGGTTGTCACTTTTCATTTCGAATGATAAATAATTAGGGATAGGGTACAAAGTGTTATCAAAATATTTTCAGCCGCCATAAACCACGAGTTAAGACCATGTTTCTGAATCACTAGGTTAGGTAACGAAATTTTCCATACAAAGCTTGTTATGTTTGTATTCATGGTTAAAACGCCTGCAGATATTTTGAGAGCACCTTATATATTCTACTCACGGTATGTTGAATAGGTATTTCTATTAAAAAATCTATATTTTCAAATTATCGTATTTATTCAATAAATCAGCCTTCACAGATAACACCTAGAAAACTATTTAAATTATTTAAAATCCATCTCCGGTCTAATCTACCTATATGCAAAATTTCATCCAAATCCGTTCAGCCATTTAGGCGTGAAGAGATAACAGACACAGACAGACAGATAAACTTGGCCCTTTATGATATTACTGAGATAGTAATATAATAAGACATTCAATTAAAAATACAGTTGATCACATTTATTAATAAAAAAATAAATAAAAAAACATTAAAATCTTTCAAGTAGGTAATTAATATTTTTTCGTTAAGTGGCAGCCCTAAGTGTAGGCGAAGTATGGTAGGTGACGGTTTGCAAAACACGTCCTAACATTGCCTGCTTGAATATTTAATTCAAAATCAAAGATAACTGAATCACTTATAGCGCACTGGAAAGCACACTATATTTGTCACGTACTGTAAAGACATCAGAACCTTACCTTTTACCAGTTTTCCGTGAGATAAAGATTTTGTGGCACCCGCGCAAAATCGACGTACACCCTGCTTGACGTTTTGAGTGACACTGTCAAAATGGCCGCTCTGATTCCAACAAATGAAGTTGTAGTGTTACCATTACTAAATTTGTATTCTAACCAATGAACACAATACAGTGCTACCATTATAAGAAAGAAAATATGTGCATTTGAATATTTTAGGCGAAGTAACCTACGAAAGGCGAAGTTACAGGAGTCTACGGTAATTAATTTTAAAATTTTTATAATTAATACGTATTTCTGTGGAATTTTTATATTTAAATTGTCATGATTTTTTTTTACTCTACCGTCGTAATTTTTTTTGTAGCTTCCTAAAACGTCGTGTTCTTTGACAATTATTGCCGGGCTCAGCACTAATCAGTGTAGTTGTACATAGAGAGCTTGTTTGAGGTAAAATATACCCCATTTTCATTTTCACTGTTTTTCAAAGCTAAAAGTCTACCTTTTCGTTGCCATCATTTTGTCGCCTGGAAATGAATTTTGTCACCAAAAAACATATTTCGCTGCCAGTTAAAAATAAAGGGTTACCCAAAATTACATTTAATACCTAGGTGCTGGTTTTTGATTTTGATTTTTTTGACTCTTGTTGATATGAGTCACCAGTGAAAGCTAATTTAATTTTTTTCAAATGTGGCTTCAAGTGGTTTCAGAACCACATGATGTTCTAACTACCCCGCAATGGATTATAGACGTGAGTGTATGTGTGTATGTAATTTTCTTTGATAAATAAAGTATAAAATATCCTTTCATAAATTAAACTTAGCATAAAAAGGCGTATATACATATGTGTAAATGTAAAAGAATGCGATGAACAAGGATACTAATACGTAATATTTACTTCAACAATACATCAGTGTGCGCTCTTCATATCAATTCTGCACCAAACACAGACATGCTTGAGTCAACAAACGGATAAGATATACAGTCTTCCACACATATTTTACTTTTAGTGTAGTTACTTTATGTAATGTAAGTTTCAAAGATACGCGGAGCTACGTATTTTAAAATTCATTCAATATAGGGTGATTTTATTTTTCCGAGTAATACAAGACTTTCTTTCCATCGCGACTTTTTCTCGTTGTTTTGCCTGTGTTGATTTTATCATACTACATAATTATAAAAGTGAATAATTTTGGCGTCACAGTATAAAATCCACCCCATGCTATTCGAATCGGCTGTCGCGTCGAAAATCGTAAGCTCAACTCTTCTTTTTTCACGCTGTTTGCCTGCAATGTGGAAGTTTCGAAATTATTTATATTTAAATATTCATATCTTGAGTAAATAATAGTAGAAACTGCATCAAAATCTCTACATTAATTTCTGTGATTAATATTAACATACTTACTGACAGACTGACAGTAAAAGTGATGGAAGAATTTACCATGGCTGTTGTAGCATTGTGAATGCCTAATTTTTATGAAATTGAGTGTATACCTACTTAAGTAGGCTCTATGTGTTCTCTTGGCCCGTTGGGCTAGACAGAGACCACAGATTGCCACTTGATAGGTACGATCCAAACACACGTATTTTTTCCCTCTTCAGTCACAATTCGCTTCATACACGCTCGTATATGTCCGTATTGTCCATCCATACATTGTATTGTAAATATTACATATTATTTGCTTGCATTGACACTTTGTAGTTTACGATCACGACCAATACGTTAAGTGTTTTTTAGAATCTATACAAAAAATTACGAAGTATCCATTCATTCTATCCTATTTTTGGGGGCGTTCTTTATGACTAGGTAAATGCTAAAACCGGGAATCGTTCCCAAAAATCATACATGAAGTAGTTTAAGTTATGGCCAATTATTACTTGTGCATACCTAAGCTGCGTATCTGTATATCACTTTAAGTGTCATAAAAAGCCGCTCAGTCGTTTTTGCGTGAAAGAGAACAAACATCCATCCATCCCCACAAAGAATATTACCTTAGTAAGATGAGTACATCGATATAGCTAATTAGATGGTTGATGTATCTGATTCCCGCACAGGCTAATAGAAATAAGAGCACACGGATGAAGTCGTGAACGGAGACCTAGCAAGCGTACCTAAGTGTGAAGATAAGTAACGATGGAATGACGTGTTTTTTTTATTATGTTGCAGAGACGGAGTGGACGAAGGCATTCGGTGGCTCGTGGACTGCATAAAGCGCAACAACTTGGAGCGCCCGCCGCGGAACCACGAGGACAATCTATAAACACGCGTCACGTCGCTACCACGAATAATAATGAGTTTTCCTATTAAGATAATGATGTGACTCGACCTCGACCCATTGTTTTGTACATACTGTATCAATACAATAAAACATTACTAGAACTCTGGCTGTGTTGCTGTCCTTATTTAGTGATAAGTGGTACCTTTGATAAGAGATACGTAATTGCTGGATATGAGGACTACCTGCCTGCTCCTGATAAAGTTGTGATAACAGTTCAGTGTGTACTGTCGCCGCTTGAGGTGGATTGTGAAATGTGTTCAATGCTAAGTTTGTAGTTGGGATTTGTTTATTTTGGACTTCCAAAATGGCATACCCTATGTATGAGGTGGATTGGAGTGTTCTGCCTCCGGAACAAAACAGAAGGTAGGTGGAGCTTTCAGTTTTATAGGATGTTTGTTACCCAAGTGATATGAATAAAATATACAGTTAATAAAACCTAAATAGGGATCCTCTTATAAAGTGTGAAAGTATGTTGTTTGACTGTCCTTTCACCTCGTCCTAATAGACAGGGTTATTTTTGAAGGGCTTGAAGTAAAAAGTGAACTATGCTTTTTTCCGTGTGAATGCAATCGCGGACAGGAAGCTAAATACTAGTATTACTAATAAATACAAAAACAGTTATGGTATTTCGATTTGAATGTTCCAATGTGAAACAAACATTATTTTCTCGATACAAGTTCGTTACGTTTTACGTATTTTCTGAAACTTTTCCACGTAGCATCCGTTCAGAAATTTTTAACAACAAGTAGTCACTTTTCCGGACTCAAAACAAAAACTAATTAAACCAAATAAACTTTTTCGTATCTGTATTATAACAAAAGTTACTTCATAATTTACAATCTATTTAATAAATACTGAAATATTAGTTAGTTTGACCTAAAATAATCGTAAACAAAAAAAAATCATGAACATGTTTCGAAAATAAGCAAACGTCATGCGAGTCAATGTCGGCCATGTTGAATTTCTTCCAACGCAAAGGGAAATGTCAGCTGGCGGCTGCGGTATTATTTCTTTGAAAAAACTGTGATAAAATTTATCCGAAAATACATTCTGTGATACGTCAGTGAACAAAATATTCCAGAAAATATTATGGTTTAGTTGAATTCGCGTTGGAAATATGTCAAAAGTTAGTCAAAGGTGGCATACGATTTCTCTTGCATTTATATGGTTTGTCATGAGATAAAATGATTTTATGCCTGACTAAATACCTGTAAATTGTTTCTTATGTTTGTTTCGTTATGATTTAAATGTGTTGAAATAGAAAGTTGTAGTAAAGTGTGTTATCGAAGTGGTATTGGGACGTTGTCATAAGTTGCACCTGTCTGGGGGCTGCCTGGCTACCTGGGCTACGAAGAGGCTCGCGGAGGAGTTCTGTCGATAAATAACACGCCTGGAAGCACTCACAAGCAAACAACATGAACGGCTCTGAATCCGGGTAAATTTTCAACATTATCTAAAAACTAGGTTATAGGTGAAACCATATGAAGTTTTCGGTGCGTTGTCTTACCTTCTCGCGTCACTGACATGTGGCTGATATCCTGATATGGTGTCACGTTAGATTCTCCTCAAATCTATGTTGTTTACTTTTTCACTAGAAGGCCAGCCAAAACCTGAGTCTTACTAAATCAAGTGTACACCTAAAATGTAATTAAAAATAATGCATGTTATATGGTATATCCAACCACAGCCTTGTCTTTTTTTGTCACCTACACTTAGATAGTGAATACATAATAAAGCATAGTAAATGTTTATTTTTCAGAAAAGTACCTTGTTTCTTAGTCTGTAATTGAAATCTATGCCGTACTGAAAATTTATTACTATATCTAGACAATAATTCATACAATATAGTACACATAGCTCATATTATGTTTCTATTGTTTACTGGCCAAGGCTCTTTGTGCCATTCATTTGATATAAAGCAGAGGAAGTGGGATACAATGGAGTAGATATAGTGTGTCCCAGATTAAGAATAAGTATATTCTTTTTTTTTATAAAATGATAGTCGTTTCCTTAAATTCAAATGTTTTAAATACATACACACCTGTTTGTATTAGGTTAGACAGAATCTCAAGTACTCATATTAAAGTGGAATATTTGTTGACCATGTTCATCTTCATAAAAAAATGTATGTATAGATAGATAACAAAGTAAATACCTATAACACATTCTTACCTGCAGGTTTACCTTGAGTTAGTACATGCAGATATAATTAAACAATCTGTCAGTACTAGCTACTTGCACCTAGTCTCTTCTGGTTTACATAATCATTAGCTTTATGAGTTCTTTGGAGATATATGTGTTTCCACATGTGAAACTTTTGTTAGGTACTATTGCCAAGTGACTAGATATTTCTAAACTGTTTTCTATCCTTTTTTTATTTAAACCCTCGCACGATTTATACACACCCGTGTGTGCAGAATTTATATCGCACGGCATGTAAACAAGGACACAACGGGTAAATTTACTGAAAAATTTCAACAAAAATGTTGTTTTTCGAGAAAAAGAAGCAAAGAACCTCAAAGATCAATCAGTATTTTATAAACTTTCAAGTCAATATTATTGCCTAGTAGAATTCTTATTCTCTACCTTGTTATTTGGTTTTTTACATAACTGTGTCGACTCAAACATTGAGATATTAAAGCTCCGCCTTACCAAATGACCTTTGAGTGGAAATCATTTTTAACTCGAACCTCTTTAACTTTAAAACTTTACTTACAACATTACAGTCAACAGCACATCAGGTAGGTATACAATTTTTCATTAATAAACCTGTCACTATTATAACATATAACATAAAAAACAGTGAAGGTAAACAAGTGTATTCTGATGTGCTGTGTTGTGTACAACATACATGCAACGTTTACACTATGTATAGACATGTTAATATCCATAATATTGAATAATTGGTCCTAATTGAGTCCAATAGCACTTATCTGCGATTGATACCTTGTCAATTGCAAGACATTGGCAAGTCCCCTCATAGAGGTGATACATGTATTAGATGTGTACTTTCTTAGGTGAAATACTAGCACGAGACTGCACAAAATCTTTTTAGAAAAACAATATTATTATTTTTTTATGCAAAAGAATTCAAATAAAACTAGGTAGGGAGGGAGCAAATTTGTATTTGTTGGTATGTAAGTAGTTGAATCTCCGAAATTACTTAATCGATTAAAACAACTCTTTTCAACAGTATTTAGAGTGTACCTGCGGGAAATATAATAATAAACATTTAGGTACTTTGTTTTTACTTTGTATACTTGATGTTATGTAGATGATTCCTTGAAGTGACACTGTTCACTTGTTAATAATATGAGAACTGACATACTAGATGTTAGTAACTAGATATTCACTGTAGTCAGACCTATTTTGTGGTGGGATAGCTTTACTTACAGCTAGGTAATTCTTTAAAAACAATAAAATGTGAAAGTGTATCTGTTTGAGTTAGCTATTTTCTGACTAAAATTTTTGATGGCAATATGAAATCAGTATTTTGACTTTCTGAAAGGCCAGAAACGCTCAAGGTGATCAGGGAAACTTAGTAGAATGTAAAAACTATAATTTTCTTTTACCTCTTAAATAATATAACTATCAATTATCATGCAAAATATCGTAACACTAGCTTTCCGCCCGGTACTTCGTTCCCGTGGGAATTTGGGAAAATTATGTAGCTTATGTGTTAATTCAGGGCGTCAGCTAACCTCCATACCAAATTTTATCAAAATTGGTTCTGCTGTTTGACTATGAAAGAGTAACAAACATCCACACAAACTTTGGCATTTATAATATTAGTAGGGTTCTGTACTGTAGGCCATGAATTAACTGGACCATTTTTATCAACAAGCTATTAACATTTTTCTCCTTTTTTTCAGGTTTAACCCGGCATTCAACATTGCCACAATAAAACAAGTGGTAAATGAGGCCATAGAAAGAGGTGAGCATTCAGAACTTATCTTACAAAATCTGTATTTTAAAATTTTTCTAGCTAGAGTTGTGTTAATAAGTAAGTAAAATAGTGACTGATGTGTGTAGTTCAATAAACTAGTTAAGTAAAGTTTGTTATTTTGCTGGTGGAGGTAATATTTAGTTTATTGGACAGTGGAGCTTTATCTAATAGGGAATATGCATGACTTTTTTATATCGGATTGATTAACAAACTATGAAAATACCGTTGAGATGACAAAAAGTGAAATTAAAATTAAAATCTGCCAAGAAATACGGCCGATATACACATTTAAAACTATTAATTACGCACCGATTGGACAGAGATCAGATATGGACTGTGACGTCAAATGTCACTACGTCCATACAAACTCCATGTTAAATTTCGTTTTGCTAGAAAGAGATAGAAATAAATCTTCAATGGCTTATATTTTTTTAAATTTCATAGTTATTCGAAAATTGTTTTACTAAACTAAACTGTTTATTAAATGAATGACGATTATTTTTTAAAATAAAAAAAAATCATGCATATTCCCTATTGGTACTAGAAAATCTTTCCTTCTGTCTGCCCAGTAGCTAGTAGTATATTTCTTACTATGATCATAGTTTGATCGAAGCCGCCTTAGGCATGCGAGGTGAAGCGGGGGCGGGTAGGAAAGAGTATAAACCTCACATGAGATCAACAGTGACTTTCAGCCCAGAAGCCTCTGTGGAAATCAGCAATAATTAGTACTTGAAATAGTAATCAGCTCAGCCCAGCAACCTCACCTGCACCTATCTCTGAAAGTATTGAGGTACTATTTATTTCCTTGTAGTACTATTTAGTACTTCTTCTTCTTATCGTGTAGATATAGTCAAGTGTGTGGCGAACTTGGCTAACCCTGGTGTCAGAGTTTTCAAACCGCACAATGGCCTCTGACTTGGTTTTAACGACTGTAGTCAATCGATAACAGCCGGGACTGACAACGTGCCCTCCGAAGCACGGAAACGCTCGTGATCATTTTTTTAAGATGGGTTAACTCTTGACCTCAATCTTGACCATAAAGGTCAAAGATGTGGTCGCCGATGGAGCGAGTTAACCAAGAAAATGCCTATAAAGGCACTGGTACTCCCACGCACTGACGGAACACAGCAAGCTGTATGGCGTCGGGCTTCGGTAGGAGGGTGGTCGCGAACAAGACGGAAAACTTGTACACACGGATGTGCAAGAATTGCGCGAAAGTTTAAGAGGGAAGAATAGTACTTACATGCTCGTCCATACAAAAAGAGAAAACGTTTTTCCACCTCTAAATATTTTCAAATCTAAATGATTTTTTCGTATTATGTTATTAACACAATGAACCACTAGGTTTATAGTTTTTCCATTTTCAAAATTCGCTATAGATTAAAACTTATAGGTATCTCAAATAACGTTATTTTTGTATTAAAATTTTGTCGAATTAAGTCGTCTTTTGTACAAAAAGCAATGTATTTTATTTTTAAAAGCTAAACCTATAAACCTAAAATATATTGTGCAGAACCGATCGACACCAAAATCAAAGTGATCTGTTATGATTTAGTTAGTGGAAAACGTTTTCTCCCGAAATGCAAATTTCACCAAGAAAAGTACCTATTGTCAATCGCGAGTTGCAACGGTCTCTATCGCACACGATGCCCTCAGCTTGAGCGCGCGAGCGATAGCAAATTTTTTCGTAAATTATTATTTCGCTAGAATCGCGAAGCTATTCTTCCCTCTTAAACTAAAACAAGAGCGCTTCCCGCCCACCAGCTCATCCCGTAACTTAGGCTCACTTAAGTTCGTTAGCTGAACTGTGCATCGTGAATTTTGTTAATTTATCCACTACTCGTAGTATAGCGAGAAGTTAGTAGCCAGTCCCTCACTCGCCTGCGGTTCCTACGACAACTGCCTGTCTTAAAGCTCAGAACACTCGAGTTGCAGTCTTATCACTTTTGAGCTGCGTCGTGTATTTTTCGGCCTGACAGTAACTTCCTAACTGTAGGCAATTCTTACACTGCTTAATGGACAATATTTTACACAATTAGACAATTGGTTTCCACTTTATTAGTCACTAAATATTTCAGGCACTTTAAATCAAACAAAACACATTTGATTAATCATTCATTATAATAATGTTGTTTCGCATTTTACTTTGTTTTAGTTTAGTTAATCGGTTGCGGGGAATTCTGTTAAACATTTTAAATCTAACGATAACCAGTAGTATTTTAGTATTTATTAGATACTAGATGTTTATCACTAGCTTTCTTAACACTTTCTTTACTTTCTGCTTGGTTTTTGCAGTTTTAACTTCGGAGATGGCATGTTGAAACTTTATAAAGAAGGTTAATCACATCAATAACATTCCCTATAAAAACTAAGTAACCTTCTTGTAGGGCTAAATAAAGAGAAATTTCTTATCCAGTATTGACATAAAAGAATAAAAATCATTCTATTTCTCTTTATATAATAGTTCCTTTCCAAATCTCAAAATTATCGATTTGAGTTGATACAGGGTCTGTCACACCCAATTGCAGAAACTTCTATTATATTATAATTAATGCTACTTTAAATATCATACTGTCACTTACCGTATTGTTGAAGTAGACAGGAACAGCATTACATTTAAAAAAGCTTTAGCATTTCTGCAACTGAGCATGAGTCTATTGACCATCCTTTTAGTTTTCTATACATCAGAATTCTCTCTTTGACAAGATAAGTCGCTAAAAGTCTCAGTTTCAGCATGCCTCTCCAGCTTAGCCCTTAAGTTTCCTTTACAATGCACTGATGAAAGCTTTCTGTGTCTGTGTTGTGTCCGTAACAGTCGCGCCGGTTTCAGTACGGATGCCCACACCGACTCGGCTTCGGGACCTGATCCGTCAGATCAGGGCGGCTAGGACTGCGGCCGAAGAGAGGAGCGTCGTCAACAAGGAGTGTGCATACATCAGGTCTACCTTCAGGGAGGAGGATAGTGTTTGGAGGTGAGTTTTGTCGTGAGTTCTCATCTCCCTTTTGGGTCTGATTTGTTAGATCAGAGCCTCCAAGACAGCGACAGAACACACGAGTGTCGTTAGCGAGGAGAGTGCAATAAAATTGATACTCTGCATACAACTTGTGTGATCAAGTATGTATATAAACTCTTTATTGCAAACTCTTACAGACCAACCACACAAACTCTTTATTTACCTTAGTCAAATGAAATGCGATTTTTTTTTGAGAATTTAATATGGTTTCTTTGGGGACAGTTATTCAATTTCATGGAAAAATCTACTTCTTAAGTACAATACATACAATATACTTTATTTTTTTAAGTACCTACCTTTAAGTAAGTTACTCACCCTATACATTTCTTTGTGGTAAGCCAATTAAACTCCATTTCCTCTGCAAGTAGATGTCGGAACATCGCGAAGCTGCTCTACATCCACATGCTCGGCTACCCAGCTCACTTCGGGCAACTGGAGTGCCTCAAGCTGATAGCCTCCCCGCGGTTCACGGACAAACGTGTCGGCTACCTCGGAGCCATGCTGCTATTGGACGAGCGCCAGGATGTCCACCTTCTCATCACCAACAGCCTCAAGAAGTAAGTTGAGATAAATTAATCCATATATAGGTGCAAATCATTATCGTCATCAGCCTGTGTCAGTCCACTGCTGGACATAGGCCTTTCCTATGGCACGCCACTGAGCTCGGTCTTCAGCTCTCCTCCTCCAACCACTGCCCGCTACCTTACGAATATCGGCACCCCACCTAGTAACAGGGCGCCATACGCTACGTTTGCCAATTCGAGGTCTTCATTCTAGAACTCGTCTGCCCCAACAGCCGTAGGTGCATAGACTATAACTCAAAGGTTGTGGGTTGAAATGCCGGTGCAGGCCTGTAACACTAAATTCGTGTTTTCGGATTATGTATGGATTATTCATTATAATTACAACCCGCATTGTGCCAGTATGGCCTAAATCTCCTTCGTGTATAAGAAGGGAGGCCCGTGCCCCTCGGTGGGGTCGTATATGAGCCGACAAAAAAGGACGATTAACTGACTTCATTAGATACAGAAAATACTAATATACTCCTTTATTGGTTTTTTATTCTCAACTAGCATCCCTCTCGGGACTTCGTTCCCATGGGAATTCGGGAAAATTTTTGAAATCGGTGAAAAATTTTTTGAAATCGGTCCAGTAGTTTCGGAGCCTATTCGTTACATACAAAAATACAAATCTTTCCTCTTTATAATATTAGTATAGATATTTTAGATCCTTGATAAACCTTGCGTACAAATCCGACTAGCTGTCTATTACGCCATCGCCACCGACGCTTTATAAAATCCGCTTATGCTGCTAACTGACCATTTTATGTGAAGTATTATATTATTGACAGCCCTGAAGACGCCTAAGTGCCGTAATACTGATTCTGCTTCGGCTTTACTCATCTATTATAATTGTTTGGTAATAATTGACTCGTTAAAATTGTCACCTGCGGAGTAAATCTAATTTATGCATTTAATTTTTATTATTTTTAATTGATTTTCACGGGTCTGCTTAAACGGCCTAAATAATCGAAATAGTTTTTCTTTAATAAATTAAGAATGGTTCTTATTTAAGAGTGTGGGTAATTTTTAGTCTTCAATAGGGAATATGCATGATTTTTTTTTATTTAAAAAATAATCCTCATTCATGTAATAAACAGTTTAGTAAAACTATTTTTCGAATAACTATGAAATTAATAAAAACTTTTTAAGAAAATAGAACCAACTTCAAAAAAGCGAAAAATAAATACAATATCATTTGATGTGCTATGTAGTACCTACCTACTGAGCTGCTTGAAGTCGGTGCGAAAGTGGCCTATCAAACTTAATTTTCTTAGCATCGACTTCAAACAGTTTATTTTATAAAAGTCTTCTTCTTTCTAGCGCTTAGTCCCGTTTTACAATTCGGGGTACGCTTGACCATGATCCAGGGTTTGGCAGGTTAAGTCATTACAGTGGAGCGACTGCCATCTGACCTCCGTGACCCTGCTAACGGGGGAACCTGACCGGATTGGATCATGGTTACACATTCAGTCTCCTGAACTTTCCTCACGATATTTTCCCTCACCTTCTTCTTCAATTTAAGAGCTGTGCTCTTGTCGGTGGAGTATCTGCCACTCTTTACGCCTTTCAACCAGTCCTTTGACCGTCTTTCCTTCCTTCCCTCACCGTAAGACATTAATTAGTTTTTAAGTAATTTTCCTGAAATTCTTGTCTTCAAGTAAACCGGGTAGACAGATAAGGTAAAGCACGAACAGAGTCAATGACACGTGCGCGAGTTGTATCGCGATAACACGGCTAATTTATGCTAACGCTACTTTTATCGCTCGCTACGGACGATATTAGTCTATGCCATGTGTTTTCGAAGCGTTTTATCGAGTGTATTATCTCTTTAAGGTAGGTTTATTTTTTAATATCAAGGACTTAAGCTACACCTCTTACACACATATTCGATTAATTATATTATTAAGGATTTCATTATTAGAGGTAGAATCCCTTTTGCGGTGATATTCCAGTTGGAAATGAACCAGACTTGCAACTGGAAGGTTGCGGGTTCAAATCCTGGTGCGGGCTTGTACCACTAAATTCGTCTTTTCGGATTTATGTACGGATTTCTAATTATCACTTGCTCAACGGTGAAGGAAAACATCGTGATGAAGCCCGCACGTCTAAGAAAATCCGTTTTCGAATGAAAAAAATGAATATGGGCTCATAAAAAAACCTACTCTAGAAAGTGTCTCTACTTTCTAATACTCTAGAAAGCAGAGTCACTTTCTGCAACTATTCCTACGATCCCTTCTCGATCACTACGGAAGATATGACATACAGAATACGGAAACACTTTTGTAAATTATCCTTAAAATCATTTAGCAAAATTACTTAATTAATGTGTTACAAACAATTGTTTCAATTAGAATACCTTAAATTTTTGAGCACTTCTGTTTCGACAGCCCAAGTGTCAAGTTCTTCTAGAATCAAACGATGCTCTGCCTCCCCTGACAGGAATTACAGACGAAAATGTATGTATGTTTAAATAACATTCACTTCATACACGAACGCCGGAACCACAACATATACCTTACAAAATTCTTCTAAACGTAGATTTTCCTGCGTGGTTTTGAACCCGCGACCTCGTTTTCCGCAAGCACGTCATTAGGCCAAGGCTCCATGCTACTGCCAAGCTGTGCCTCTATATTTCACGCTGATTACAAATCTTGAAGCCACTGAATTCTGAAGCGTTATGTATTTCTAATGGTCCACTAAGGACCGTATTACAGAAGGAGAATCGAGTAGGTAATCTTTGGTTATCGGTGCTGGTAACACAATTACGTATTCTTAGTTTTAATGCATTTTTATTCATAAAATATTGTGTTTTAGTTTGATAACCCCAATAAAGTAAAAAAAAATATACATACTTTAGTATTTTTGACAAAGATGACTGCTACTGAAGTATAGGACCTAAAATTGGTATATTTGTTGGCCGTTTGCGGACGAAAAGCTGTCTATTAATAGTCAGGTCTTTGATAACATGATTACAAGCTTTAATTGTCCTTAATCTTAGTAGATTGATGGGATAAAATCTTTATCTTAGCCTTGTGTATACATATAATAAGTATTACACAAGCAAAAACTGATTGACTGATCGATCAACGCACATCAGAAACGACTGGGTCGAGAACCATAAAAGTTGGTATGCGCGGTCTTAGGTAACTGAGGTAAACACTAAGAAAAGATATACTTAAATTCCTACAAAAAACGGATTAAATTGATAAAAATAATGCGTTTTTAACCTAGCCTAGAGTGATATTACGCTTCCCTTTCAATTAGTGTAAAAGACACGGGTTCGAATCTGTTTTCAAGACGTTTTCTTTTTGTGTTTACTTTATTTTTGCTCCACGTGATTGAAGTCGTAATTTAATTTTCATATATTGAATATTGACCAATGCGATGCAAAACCAATGCAAAAGATTATTTTAGTTGTCTAATTCACATCCTAAATTGTAGCTTAATCAAAGCCAACCAATAAAAAAGTTACAAAACATCGCATCTCGTACGTAAACATCGTAACTGGAGCCTAAAGGAAATAGGGGACAAACCGCCGCCTGCCTTAGCCGCCGGTCGATGATTGCTCAGCGCTGTAAATTGGACAATAAGGCGACGAGCCGTAAATCACGACCTACTAGCGAAAATGCCATCGCTATATGAAATAAGGTCACGACTTTAGGCGTCTACAGGCGATAGGTGCGAATTACCGATGACAAATATTCTAGGCTACATTTTATTTTGAAGATACATGTTATGTCATCAGCCCATGTACGTCCCTTCGAAACAGTGTAGGGGTTTGGCCATAGTCCACCACGCTAGCCCAATGCGGGTTGGTTATAATAAAACCGAATTTTCTTAGACGTACCTACGGGTGTTATCACGATGTTTTCCCTCATCGCTGATCAAGTGATAATTAGAAAGAAATCTGTATATAAATCCGAAAAGACGATTTTATTGGTACAGGCCTGAACCAGGTTTTGAACTGGTCCTTTAACCAACTAGGCCATCGCCGCTTTTAGAAGGTAACAACCTAACTTTATTACTGTCCATAATGTAACTTTTACTCTGTATCATCTTGTGTAATGTTGGTATGCATTAAAGTATATTTGTATTGTATTGTAAAATATTATCTTTTCGCTAATATTGTGCTCTAAACGTCTGTATTTCGAAAGGCACGCTAAGCTGTCGATCCTAGCAAGTTGACTTTCATCAGAATGATAATGATAATTCTAGGAAAGGAATTTATACTAAAAGACCTATGAAAATTGTAGCGTACGTGTCCGTACTGCAGAACGCGACTCGAACTCTGATCTATACTTAAGTAGCAGTCGTCTTTGTCATTTTGATAGTGAGAGAGAGACGATCAATACTTAAGCCTGGAAAAGCGATAACACATCATCGCTTTTCCAGGATCAGGGAATTTCATGGATCAATACTTAAGACTGGAAAAGATCCCCTTGTGGGATAAGTCCGCCTTTGTACCTTAAATTGATGTAATATTTATCTCTTTCGATTCCAATGTATTTATTTTGTTTGATGTGCAATAAAGGATTTTACAATACAATACAATACAATACTTAAGTATAGATCAAGACTAGTCTCCTTCTGTAATACGGGCCTAAGTTTACTCACCAACTTGTTAGTACTTGCAGGATTAGAAAAGAACGGCCAACTTGAAAAACTGGTGTTGACTTGAAAGCGGCAATTTTCTAACAAAACATGTTATCGAAACATGTTACCAAAACATGTTTGCAAAACCGCTCGTCCGCTGCGCCTATTTTTGTTATTGTTTTTATTTCATTTCAAAAACGAGTTCCGACGAAGAAGACGTGGAAGTTGTTTTAGCAATAGTTGATTTAGTTCTCCAAAGAAATAATAAAAATAGGTTCCGGGTAATACTGAGTAAATAACTCGAATAATAACTGAGAATAATAATACATATATGATACATATAATGGCGGACGTCAAAGACAATATAGGCGGACGGACCATAGATAAATTAGGACGGACGTCTTCTTCTCGTGAGTGCGAACATAAAATGCGTTCCTTTCCCTCCCCGCAGGCGAACGCGGGGGATGTTATCCATTCGTCTCGGCAAACATGTTATTGTGTTTTTGCGAACAAAACTGTTAGGCCACGCCCCTATTCGGTTAGCAAAACATGTTATCGTGTTAGCTAACACGAAAACACGGCGCAGCGGACCCGGCTTAACACGAAAACACGTCGCTGCGGACCCGGCTTTAATTTTAAAGTTGCGTAATAATCTCTCATTTGGCTTAACTAGTACAGGGAACAATAGCTTAATGTGTACTCTGTTGTATAACGGTGATCAATTCATCAATACTGAACTGACAAGCAAACTTCTTCTTTTCTTCTTTTTCTTTTATGAGGAAAAAATAGGTTGCGCTCAATAAAGAGCCATTTCGTTCCGACTAATGAGGCCGTGAGTTCAATAGAATAAGAAAATGTCCCTTTGGCACGCTTCTCTTCAACGTTTTGCTTCAGGAATTTCAAATGTGTACAGTGCTTCTATTTTCTCACTGTGGTTAGACAAAGGATGATGGGCACATTAGTATAGAACTTGGTACCGGCACCAATTGAAATAAATGATACATCGTTAAAAAGGTAATTTTCTGTAGAATAAGAATAACCGAAGCTTTAGTCCTGATTCATTGTCCAATCAGAGTAAACCTGCCTTGAAAGTTTTTTTTTCTGTGACATTATTCTTCATTTTGGCATGGTATAAATAAATAATATGATAAATAAAATACTATGCCAAAATGAAGAATAATGTCGCAGAAAAAATGAATAAATGATGAAAAATAAAAAACTTTCAAAGCAGGATTACTCTAATTAGACAATTAATCAGGACTAGCGTTTTAGTTATTCTTATTCTACAGAAAATTAGCTTTTTAACGATGTATCATTTATTTCAATTGGAGCCGGAACCAAGTTCCACTAATACCGATACCAAAATGCCCATCATCCTTTATAAGTAAAAGTTGATTTTTAAATGACAAGAACGAGACACACTGTTTGCCGATAGACATTCAGAAAATAGAAGCACTGTGTATTGATTGATATTAGGGTGGTACTTATTTAATAAAGGTACTTAGTCTAATGTTGCCTCAGTTTGGATTCAATGATTTTTAGTTTGGTTTTCGCTCGAAATGATTCTCAATTAATAAAAATAGTATGTCTTAATAGCAATACAATGGTCGTCGTCGCAGTTACATCGTCTTGGTTTTGGTTTCTACAGTAATTATATGTACCACTAGCATCCCGCTCGGGACTTCGTTCCCGTGGGACTTCGGGAAAATTATGTAGCCTATGTTACTCAGGAATAATGTAGCATCCTAATGGTGAAAGAATTTTTGAAATCGGTCCAGTAGTTTCGGAGCCTATTCATTACAAACATACAAAAATAGGTACAAATCTTTCCTCTTTATAATATTAGTGTAGATTGAACCTTCTTGCTAAATAATGAATATTATAAACACGAACATTTGTGTTGTGAAGATGAATGAATGCTTGTCATTCTTTCACACAAAAACTAATGAATGAATTTTTATGAAATTTTTTATTAATTTACATTAAACATCACAATGACAGAAGCAACATCATTCATCAAAGTTCCCATGGGAACGAAGTCTTGAGCGGACACTTATTAAGAATACTACCGTAATACGTATATAAAAAACACTAACATTTCTTTCCGAGTCTGCCCCTGCTTACTTTATCAAATATCTCGCTATTGCTAATTTTTCCTATTTGTGACGTAAGCTGCTAAAATGTTCCGTCTCTTTCACGTTACTTAAAAAAACTATCTAGCATAGCATTTCCTTTCCTTTTATCGTGTACGTATAAGTATGTGGTCAACATGACTAAGCCTGGTGTCAGTTTTCAAACCGCCAAATGATCTCTTGACTTGATTTAACGACTAGTCAATCGACAACAGCCGAGACGGAAAGCTAAATGTGTCCTCCGAGGCATGGAAACGCGATTATTTACAACTTTGGTGACCCACCACGTTCCCTGCTACTGTAACGTTGCTTGACCTCACTTACCGGTTCAGATCAGCGAGCGCTACTGAACTACGAGCATAGTACTCAAATCAAAGTTTAAATGTATGTAAATCAAATCAAATTACAATTTTGGAGTTCGCTGTGGCCTACCAATGGTGTTTAATAATGTGTTTAATTTAAATCCTTTGATGTAACTTTTCGGATTTATGTACGGATTTCTAATTAACTTGCTCAACGGTGAAGGAAAACATCGTGATGAAACCCGCTCGTCCAAGAAAATTCATTTTCGAAAGACGAGTGGTCCACCAACCCGCATTAGGCCAGCGTGGTGGACTATGGCCTAAATCCCCTTCGTGTTTCGAAGGGAGGCCCGTGCCCCTCGGTGGGGACGTATATGGGCTGGTAAGAGAGATGTAACTTTGACTTATTTTAATTAACATCCTAAATTTTTTTTAGAAATAACTTTGACTTGACTTTCAAATTCAAAATAGCTTTATTTCATAAAATATTCAAAATGTTACTTAAAATAAATCAAAGTTATATTGAATACATACAAACATATTCATTCATTCAGCATGTTACATTCTTATCAGTCCATATATGTCCATATATGTCCTCCAATCGAAACACGAAGAGGTTTTAGGCCATAGTCCACCATGCTGGCCCAATGCGGGTTGGTGGACCGCTCGTCTTTCAAAAATGAAGTTCCTTGGACGGGCGGGTTTCATCACGATGTTTTCCTTCACCGTTGAGCAAGTGATGATTAGAAATCCGTACATAAATCCGAAAAGACGAATTTAGTGGTACAGGCCCGCACCAGTCTTTGAACCCGCGACCTTCGGATTACAAGTCTGGCTAATAACTAACTGGGCTATCACCGCATGTTACATTAAATGATTTAAATACATACATACATATTCGTTCTTTTGACTCTACTGACTGACCAATGTTCATCCTTGTCCACAGTGACCTAAACAGCAACACACAGTTCGTAGTAGGGCTGGCACTATGCACGCTCGGAGCGATCGCCTCTCCAGAGATGGCGCGGGACTTGGCTTCCGAAGTGGAACGACTCATCAAGTCCCCAAACGCGTATATCAAGAAGAAGGCAGCCCTATGCGCCTTCAGGATTATCAGGCGGGTCCCGGATTTGATGGAGATGTTTCTACCGGCGACTAGGAGCTTGCTGACTGAGAAAAATCACGGTGAGTTTGTTTTATTCTTTATTAGCTTCTTCGTTCCCGTGGGAATTTCATGAATTATACATGTAAACCTTCCTCTTGAATTACTCTATTACTAAAAACTGCATTTAAATTCGATGAGTAGTTTAAGAGATCCAATCAAACAGACAGCGGAAGCGACTTCATTTTATACTATGTAAAGATTGTATGTACTTGAACATAAGTTACACAAGATACATTATAAGAAAAACAGTACAAAGGCAGACTTATCCCACAAGGGGATTTCTTCCTGGTGAGATGCTTGGTTTGGTTTTATTTTTCACTTGGAGATAATGTGGAAAGAATGAGTTAGAGAAGATTGCGAATGTAGTTGTTAGGGTCGGAAGAGGCTGTCCTAGGCGAACGTAGTTAAATCAAATTGGTGACGTACTGAGAAAGGGCCGTGTTTGGAGTACCCGACTCCGACGAGCGTGTATGAAGCAAATTATGAATGTAGAGGAAGCGAGAGAGGTGTGTTTGGGTCGTACCACGTGACATTATGTGGTCTCTGCTTAACCTGATGGGACAAAGACGTGAGCTTTTGTATACAAGGTGAGAAAAAAACCTCCTAGCTATATTCAAAATCCTGAACCAGTATCACTCAAAGAAAACATTTATGAATTTTTTATTATTATTTTTTCAATGGGAATTTTTTGCCTAAACGTAGACATTACTCCTACACCAGGCACGCGAGGGGTGCGGGTAGCGCTCGGGGGGTGCACCCGATATTTAGGAAATAAAATTCCCATCTAAAAAAATAAAAATGAAAAGTGTTCTGTAAATGATACTGGTGCAGGATTTTGAATATAGCTAGGAGGTTCTTTTTCACCCTGTATATGTTTTGGTCATAAAACTGTAACAATACGGGCTGTTCGCCATATGTTGACCACAACCACAAGTAGGTGATGCGTTTTAACCTCAACAGACGACCAACGCCAGTATATTTTTACATTTATTGCCAATGAAACCGATAGCAAAGTGAATACTAACATTTTGTTTATTTACCATGAAACTAAATTTCCGCCAGCGAATTCGTTCGCGGGGAAAGTAGCCTATGTCTCTCCAGCCCACCCAACTGTCCAAAAAAACTCGTCAAAATAAAGCAAATGATCGAAAAGGAAGAACGAAAAAATGAACAAAATTCTTTCACATTTATAACATTAATAGTAAGAATTAAGAATGTATTTTCGGACAAAAGTGTTGTCACTCACTCAGGCAAAAAGAACTACCTATTCTCAAACAATTAAAAACCTCTCTAGAAACAGTTAAATTCTACCCGGGCAAGAACAAACTTACATTAAATTAAAAATGCTAAAGATGGAAATATTTTTTTATAAATTTTCTAAGCATCTCAAAGCCTCATTGTATTTCGAACAAAGGATGTTAATTAGGGTACCTAATTGTTATACATTTGCTAGCGAGCTGTCTCATCAAGGGTCTAATTGTCTGGTTAACAAATTAATTATACGAGCCTTTCCTTACACAATTGTCTTACTACGTTTTTTAAGTGTGAAAAGGATTCGTAGAACTGTAAAATTATTTTTAATTAAATTTAAGCATGTTTTAAACTATAGTGCTCCGACTATACGCACTTACGCGACTACCGACCACGTACTTAAATTGTTAAAGTACCTACTATAAAATTGAAACAGCAGAAAAAAATCACTATAACACATGTTTAGCCATGATTTAGTTACTTGTAATTATATCTAGGCCGTCCATATATTACGTTAGCCATAGTGGAGAAATGGGACATGACAAAATTGTGGGAGGGGAAATTTTGTGGTTTTGCGTAATATATGGGCGGCCACGTTTGAACTTATCATGAAACTAACCCTTTTAATCGTTGTGTCCACAGGTGTCCTTATCACAGGAGTAACACTCATCACAGAAATGTGCGAGAACAGTCCAGACACACTCAACCACTTCAAGAAGGTAAGGGATGGCTATATTCTTAAATGGACACCTTACATGTATGACAGAAATATTTGATTAGAGAAATAATAAAAAATACAAGACATTTAATTGTAAAAAGTTCATTGTATATGTTAATCCTTAGGCTGACCTAAACTAGTAAAACTGCATATCGACCTTTGGCTATGACACATACACATAGATGTTGAACTTCGATCGCTTTATATTATTATACCTATAATAACATTAGATTACTTCTGTTTTTAACAAACATGATACAGAAACACATAGGACACAAACTTGCATAATTGCTGCTCAAGACAGGCAAGAAATTCTCATCATGCTGAAAAAACAATTAGAGAAATAAACTCATATTCAAAGTTCAATATGTGAACATGAGTCACGAAATGTTTCGTCTATTTGTGCTTTAAAATGTACGAAAACAATGCGTTTTATTTATAGATCGCTTATCAAAATCGTGATAAAATTTCATTTGCTTTACACTTGCACAGTTTTTATTGAAAATTATTTAGAACGTGATACTGTTACACATGAAAATATTGTTATTAATTAATTTATTTTTTCTAGACGTACAGGAATCTTAATTCCAGTTTAAATAACAATAGAAAAAATTGTGAAATGAGATAGCGCTGTGAATACACTACACTGCTTAAAAGTGTCCCTGTCCATGTCCATGGACCACGCAAGATTTTTTATATAAAACTCTAAAATTAAAAATGTACCCTCGACATTCATAAATTATATTTTAACTTTTAAACCAGAGGTTCCTAAACTTTTTTTTCTCATAGACCACTTTCAAAATTTAGCTTGTTCCGGTGGACCCCCTGCAGATACATTTCTAACATATTCTCAAAACTCGACAAAAAATGTGAAGATTAGATCTAACTTTGGAAATTTGCGTTGCGGTTGAGTTTCAACCACGAATTAACAATTTTGTGAAGAAAAAGCGGGAATTGACTGATTGCTTAATTAATTGACTCTGCTGTGAGTGGGATGTCTAAAAAGTAATGTTGGCCAATCAATAAAGTGATTCCATCTTTACTTTACTTTTTTGACATTTACTCACAGCACAAGGAACCAATCAATTTTCACTTATTTTATTTAGAAGTTAAGCCGTCATTTTAGTTCTTCACTTGGACTCTTACGAATTGTGAACCCCTATTTTTTGTCACACCAACGTAGACCCCCGTCGAGTCTCCCGTGGACCCCTTGGGGCTGGACCACTTTGGGAATCAATGTTTTAAACCCATCGAAATCGGTCCATTCGTTTAGGAGCTGCGATTCAGGAGATGCTACAGAAAGACAGATACACACATCAAACATATAACACCCCTCTTATTGCATCGTTAAAAAAGATTTTTTTGCAGTTATAAAAATTCTTCAGACAATTATAAGCTTCCTAAAGACACGGAATAAATAATACTGACGTAGTACAGTATCAACAAGTACTATTCTTGCAGTATCAGTTCTTATAAATGAATTTGGTCATAGAAACGAAGTGGATCCCCCATTTTCGTACAAAAAACAAGAAACTCAGCGTTTTTATTTAATTTTCCACATTAATTTTCTCATTTTAATTTTTCTCATTTCCACAAATGTTAAGCAAAACAAATCTTAGAACCATAGAAAACGAATATGTTAATCTGAAAAATCTTGCATGGACCCTAGACATTTGATGTGTGAACATGTCCGTCTCCATATACTTAATACATATGGTTTCTTGTGATAGTGGATAGGAAAAGAGTTCGGCCACTAATGCTCTGTTTGTGTTGTCCCGTAGGAGAGCGGCCAGCGCGAGGTAAAAAAACCGCTGACCACGCACTTTATACGTCAACCCAGTGATAATGCATACGATTTCACACATTTGCTACACAATAATAATAAAATGTTATATAATTCAAAACGTATAACTTTAGGATAGGCTTTCCTATTAGGCATAGCTATTCAAAACGGTTCCCACAAATTTCTTTTGCGTCTTCTCTATGCCATTTGTGCTAGAGTATATCGGAAGAACTTCATGTTGCATTTTGTTTCGTACGACACCTATTAGGCCTTTAAGCTCGATAGCCAAGGACTTCTTATGGACCTTCTTTTTTCTTCCCTCTTCTTTTCTTCATTCTTTCTTAAATACTTATCAGTCATCTTCTACATAATTTTAAGTAATGGAGGCATCGATTAATGATAGGTGCAATATTTATTACTTCGTTTTTCTGATACCTATTCGTAGGTACGATGTTTTTGTTACTAGATCGCTTGCTTAACATAAGCAACTAATACTTTGATGCTATATATTTTAAAGTTGAAACTACCAACAACTACAAGTATTTTTATTTATAAGTATTACATACTCAATTAGTCACCATATAACACGACTATAGAATCCTTTGAAGTAAAAATGTTACCATCGATAAATTTTACTATAATTGAGGCAAGAAGTATTAAAGTTACTGTTAAAACATATCATAAGTATGCGAAACGCTATCGTTAATTGATTTAAAAATAAAAGCAAAAGAGTCATAAGATAAAATACAGGTTGTATTATATCGCCGCGCAATTTTATTAGCACTAACATATTTCCTAACTGACGTCATAATGCAAAGTCGTATGCATTGTCACTGGAGCGACCATTGATCAGCATGAATGTACTGTGTTACGTATATACCTCTATACATGTTGCCTTTGAAAACCTTACAATGCTGTCGAACAATGAGTCAGTTTGGTCTTTCCGAATTTTAGTTTTCCATTGGCTTTTGTTGGTAACTTTATTTTGCGTAGTATTCGAAATTTTTACTTTTTTATTTTGTTCGATAAATTACCCAGTAAGATCCCACAGCTGGGCAAAAGCCTTTCCCTGCTTTAATGGTTAATACAAATATTACCGATTGATTAATAGCTGAATTGCGTGTTATTCTATTGTAGGCATAGCTGAAATTATTCATTACTCTTTAATTCTTATAGTTTTTCAACATAATATTTACAGACCATTTACGTCAATTTTTAGTGCAGCAAACTTGTAGTAGCTCCAATAAAATGATGCGAACGTGTTTACGTGCTTGCGTCGCACTATGCTAATGAGCAGTAGGTGTTTAGCCCTTTAAACTGTATAGGCTTTAAATATTTTAAATAAAACAAAAGACGCTTTCACTAGGCCCAAAAAGAGCCTATAAGAGTAATAACTATTGTAAGGTTTTCGAAGAATTTGGGGCAGAATTTTCTTTTACAAACTCAAATCATCAGTGTAGTTAGAAACTCAAATGTGTCTTGCACTTGAACACGATACTTGTGTATTTTAGGTAGAAATACCTTCAACTCTCGAGTCACTACTAACTGAGTTCAGATCACGAGTGTACTCCAGTTCTTAGCACAAAAGTGACTAATTCAAACAACTAGGGTCTTATTTCTTTACTTTTACTCTTTTTATTAGCTGGCAATGTAGAACCTACGATTTAGGAAGTCCCTTATTCGCTACTCTTTGCCACCTTGTACTCAAAAAGACTTAATTTTTTACTTATTTTTTACGTTACTTAAAATATACGTTGGGCCGACAGTAAGGTTCTCGTAAAGGATCGGAACTGTCGACACAAAGCCCATTTAAGTAACGTGTGCAAAACTTTTTAAAATTAAAAAAATATGCGTATAATTACTCTCCTGAATCTACCACAGTCATTAATTCTAGCTGATACCCCTTACTTTTGCTCTGAACATGTTAATTGGACCTGTTGTTGAGTATGTACTGTATGAAAAAGAACAACCAATGCCAAAAATACTTCAACATTTTTACAAGTACCATGCAAAATTGATTATTTCGTGGGACGAATAACGTGGATCCTACATTGCCAGTTACCAAATGACATCTTTTATTTTTCTTTTCTTTTTTAATGCCCAAAACCATGTAGGTTGAAATTTCGCTGTTGTATAATCTGTGTCAATGTATAAATCATTTACTCATTGGCTGCGTAATATTCAAAAGTATTTAGTTGTTCTGAGAAACGTTGCCTGAATTATTGTAATAGTGTGACTGTTAAATTACTGATTTATTTCTCTTTTTCGCTTCGTAAAGTTATGAATGTTATGATTTATTTTTGTGTGCATTCGCATTCCATGGGCATTATAAATTAAGCTTTATCTGATTGGTAATAAGGTTGGTTTTGATTTTAGATCGTGCCTAATTTAGTGAGGATATTGAAGAACCTCATCCTGGCGGGATATTCGCCAGAACATGACGTCAGTGGAGTGTCAGATCCCTTCCTTCAGGTTCGTACTAAATAAAACAATGGGTATATTTATAAAGGTCTTTCTTGGTTCAAAGACACTGCTTGGTGGGCATTTAATTATTTTAATCAAACCACACTGGTTTAAGTATATCTCGGAGTCAGTAGCTAACCAGTACAACTAGCACGGCCTGCGACAAACTCGCGCCGCCTGCCACGCTGACTTACTTAGCACTTTTCTTATATAACAAAGGATTTTTTCGAAATGAAACATTTTTTCCCTATCTGCCCGCGGGTGATTTGATAACTAATGAGCTCTACTATCACCCTTTGAAGGATCGTGACGTACTACCAATAACCCTGTATACTGTTTCAAAAGTGTTTTAGTGATCTCAAAGGGCTTTGTTGTATACATGCAGCGTAATTCGTTTTTTTTTGTCGGTGTATTATTTGTTTACATTTTTGGTCACATGGTTAGAAACAGAATATAGTAGCATTGAATTAAGCATTGTCTAAACCTCTCGATTCCAGGTAAAAATCCTTCGCCTACTCCGGATATTGGGTAAAAACGACGCGGAAGCATCAGAAGCGATGAACGACATCCTCGCACAAGTGGCCACCAACACGGAAACCAGCAAAAACGTTGGCAACACCATTTTATACGAAACTGTACTCTCCATCATGGACATAAAGTCGGAATCTAGTTTACGAGTGCTAGCGGTGAATATCCTCGGGAGGTTCTTATTGAATAACGACAAGAATATCAGATATGTTGCGCTGAATACGCTGCTTAGGACCGTGCATGTGGATACGTCAGCTGTTCAAAGGCATAGGACCACTATTTTGGAATGCTTGAAGGTAAGTGGAAATTTTTTCCGCGCACTTTTCTTATGTTTCAACCAATTTACACAAGATATGACTGAAAAATAAAAAACTTCTTTAATCATTTTGTCTACTGGTGAAAACAGTAAGAAAATCCGTTTGATAGTTATTGAGTTCATGCCGTACGTATAGACATATGCTGCAGGGAGACTTTATTTTACAATTATAATCAAAACGATTCTGTAAAAGGATGACCGAGATTGAAATTTAATTTTTTTATTTGATTCTTGTATGTAGTAGTTTGAGAGAACTTACTAATTTAATAGTTAGCGAAACTATAGGGGTAAAAGGGTATAGAGGCAGGGAACCTCATGGGTGACCAAAGTCGCAATTTATCACGAGCGTTTCTGTGCTTCGGAGGACACGTTAAGTTGTCGGTCCCGGCTGTTATCGATTGACTACAGTCGTTAAAACCAAGTCAGAGGCCATAGTACAGTTAGAAACTCTGACACCAGGGTTAGCCAAGTTCGCCAAACACTTGACTATACAGGGCTTTAGGTAAATCTCTTTCAACATATCGCGTGGTTAATCAGTCCATGAAACTGAACAACTTTCCCCAAGGAAAATACGAAAAAAAAATTTTGAGTTCCCATACAAACTTCATCAGCCTATAGCGCATTTTGTATGGGAGATAAAAAAATTTTTTTCGTATTTTGACCTGTGTTCCTTGGGGAAAGTTGTTCAGTTTCATGGACCAATTAAGCATCCGAGAGGTTAAAAAAGATTTACCTAAAGCCCTGTATATCTACACGACAAGAAGAAGAAGTACAAACGTAACGACAAACCTGTATTTACCCTCTGTCTTAACTTCCTCAGGACCCAGACGTATCAATCCGCCGCCGCGCAATGGAGCTCTCCTTCGCTTTGGTGAACGGGCAGAACATCCGGAGCATGATGAAGGAGTTGCTCCAATTCCTGGAGCGGTCTGACGCCGAGTTCAAGGCGCACTGCTCCAGCGCCATGGTGCTGGCGGCCGAGCGGTACGCGCCCAACACCAAGTGGCATCTCGACACACTCACTAGAGTCTTGTTTAAGGTACGTGTTTTTTTTACCGCTATCCTCATAGGTTTTTAAAAAACCTTAGTCAAAGTCTAAAATACCTTGGGAAAACCATAGTCAAAGTCAAAAATAGCTTTATTTCATACAACATTCAAGATGTTACTTAAAATAAATCAAAGTAGTGAATTACATCAGGAAACTTTGCTATTTAATGTAATTTTTAGTGTTTTATAACCAACTAGCTTTCCACCCGGGACTTGGCTACGGTTAATCCTGGGTGTCAGCTACCTCCATACCAAATTTTATCAAAATTGTTCCAGTCATTTGAGCGTGAAAGAGTAACAAACATTGTTCGTGGCCTTGACAGGTCTTCGAACTCCTGAAAACAGAATCCGCTAGTTAAATAAACTCTTTCAAATGTTAATTCCAGGCGGGTAACTATCTCCGCGACGACACAGTATCGAGTACGATCCAGATCATCTCTGGCGCGCCGGCGGAGCGCCAGGCCTACGCCGCCATGCGCCTGTGGAGCGCCCTCGAACGGAGCGCGCTCTCGGCGGACTGCAC
This sequence comes from Aproaerema taeniolella, assembly GCA_949987775.1. Classification (NCBI taxonomy): domain Eukaryota; kingdom Metazoa; phylum Arthropoda; class Insecta; order Lepidoptera; family Gelechiidae; genus Aproaerema; species Aproaerema taeniolella. Next base: position 17,224,757 of record OX465252.1, on the reverse strand, counting down.
CGAGCGACAGCCCTTAGTGCAGGTACAGTGTAACTAGAAGTCCGACTTGCAAAATCTATAGATTATGTCACAAAACAATCCGACATTTGTCACCCCTTTATTACGCTGTTTTATACACAAATTGCTCTTTACAATGTGATTTTAACTGATGGTACGAACTTAATGCAACAATGTACGTTATCGTTTATCGGCTATCATTAGTGGTACCTCTCAGTCTTAGAAATCATCATCATCATCATCATCATATCAGCCTATTGCAGTCCACTGCTGAACATAGGCCTCCCCCAAGGTGCGCCACTTTGCACGATCCTCCGCTGTTTTCATCCAGCCACTACCCGCTATCTTCTTTAGGTCATCTGACCATCTGGCTGGGGGGCGTCCTACACTATGTTTGCCAAGACGTGGTCTCTATTCGAGAACCTCGTTCTCGTTCTCGAATGGAGACCACGTCTTAGAAATATTTTATAATAATCGTGCGTATAAACATGCAGACACATAAAAATTGCGTACTGCCCGTAAAAAAGTGCGTACTCATTATTTTTTTTGTTATTACTTCAGGTGGCGGCTTGGACGATCGGTGAATACGGAGACTTACTAGTTTCAGAAGCAAGCAGCGCCATCTCTATGGCCGACGAGGATGGAATTGGTAAGATAGCACAAAATATTTCAATCGCTGCTTTAAGAACTCTTTACTACACGGTTATAAATCTTTATTGATACAATTTCATTTGCGCTATATCTTTTTTCGAAATGAGTTACAAGATGAAATTAAAATACAAATAATTGTGATGAAAGTTGAAACTGAGCCTCGGTGCAATACGTCGTGAATGGCTCGACCATTATGTCATTATAATTTCTAAATACCTATCAAATTCAACCTTTACGAAACTGGCCCTTATAGAAATCAATAGTGCAAGTCTCTATTTCTAATGGCCGAAACGACATAAAAGTTAACAAGGCTTTATTTCATAGAGCATATTGAGTAACTTTAAATTAGTAACCGATAATTAAGGATGTGGATATCAGCCCACAAAACTGAACAACTTTCCCTCGAAGTATGAAAAAAAAGTTCACTTCTCCAATTCTCCATACAACTAAGGGGTCGTCCACAAATTACGTAACGCAAATTAGAGGGAGGGGGGGAATCCGGCCAAGCGTTACGGTCCTGTTACGTTGGGGGAGGGGGGGTGTTAAGGTTTGCGTTACGTGACGCACAATTTTTTATTAGTACACGTTTTTTAAATTAGTTTTGCACATCCCTCATTTGCGGGTATTTCTCTGAGATAATATTGGCAACACCGAGCGGGCGGACTCGGTTTCCAGAGCCGTAAAACACTATAAAAAAAAAACGCGAGAAAAAAATAAACTGACAATTCTACTTGCCGTACTGTGCTGCAAGTGTCGCAGTTATTTGTGATTTGAAATGTATAGAGTGTATTAAGAAATGGAACCAAAACCCGTTCATTAGATGATTAAATTTTTTTGTTGATTAAAGTATCCTTATTAAATACTACCACCTACTCGTATCTTTCTTTTCTGAATATTACCCTAAAGATTTTTACAAAGCACTTGTTACGTAACGGAATTGAAGGGGGGGGGGGGTCTCAGCTAAGCGTGACGGTCCTGTTACATGAGGGGAGGGGGGGGTCAAAAATTCAAGAATTTTGCGTTACGTAATTTGTGGACGACCCCTAATGAGAATTTCTTATAAATTCCTTAAGGAAAGTTGTTCAGTTTCATGGGGTGAATCACCCCCTAAAGTTTCGCTAACAAAAGTCAACCCATATACGATGTTACTTAAAATACGTTAACGTATGTGTGTGCTGCTGTTAAAACTAAATTATTATTATTACCTTAAAAATAGACAAAATTTATAAACCCTTATGATAATGAATTCCTCCTATTCCAGAGGACGCATACGTCACAGACGAGTTTAGACAACCAGCGGAGGAATACGTCATAGACGTATATCAGAAGCTACTGTGGTCGACGCAACTATCCATCACCACTAAGGAGTACCTCTTACTGTCACTTGCGAAGCTTTCTACCAGGTTCACCACTCAGCCCAGTCAGGAGTAAGGCTTATTTATTTTTAAACTAGCTTTAAGGACTAGGCTCTGTTGCTTCCAAACCTGGGTGTGATTGCCCCCGCGGGGGTAAATCAGCTAGTCTTTGGGGTAAAATATAACCTAATAATTGAGACCTAATCTAATAAAATGCCTAGCTACATCGTATAAAAAATGATTATATTTATAAAATTGTAAGGCTGCTGTGCAATTTGATATTTTTAAATAATTATTTATTTATTTTTCAGCAAAATCCGGGTGATCATCGACACATTTGGATCTCACATTCACATTGAACTACAACAAAGAGGAGTCGAGCTCTCGCAATTGTATAGGTGAGACAAAAGAGTTATTTAATTAAATATCTGTAAGTGTTAAAAATACATGTAACTAAGAATATGGTGGGTTCGCCGATGCGTTTCAACCGGATTCAAAAAGAGGAGGTTCTCAATTCGACGGTATTTTTTTTTTCATGTTTGTTACTCGATAATTGTGCCAACTGTCGGTCGATTTTCAAAATTCTTTTTTGTTCTTTTTTGTTTTTTGTTTCTGCAGCTCTAGCATGATAGCGACAAACTCGCACTCGGCTCACGCTGAAACTTCACTTTGATTGCGCGAGGGTCCCGCGCAAAGGCTTGCTCGCCCTATGGCGTTGTCAATGTTGACATTTTGACATAGGACCGCGGTGTTGTCGCGGCGCTGTCACTATCGTACTCGGCATGCTGAAGTGGTCCCATATAAATTTTGTCTAAAATGACTTGGCACTTTTAAAAAATCAACAGAAACAAAAAAATACTGACAAACCAAAACGTCTTAAATAACTGAATGTCGTTTTCGTTGGTGGTTATCTGCTAATAGGCATTCTAGTCCGCGAAAAATAGGAAAACTGGAGAAATAAAATCACTCTATGTGAATTACTGTTGGGATTGAAGTCGGTTACTCGTATGTTTTTAACGTGGAAAATTATTAGTAAGATATTAGAGATAAGATATTTTATTTTATAAAAACTTAAGTCTAAATACAAAAAAGTAAAATTATCAAATTTTTAATTTATTAACTTAATTAAGTATTCCAAATGCTTATTAAATAATGCTATACATAATACTAAATTACATAATACTAAATTTTTATTACAAAATGGTTAGTAGGTCAGGTATGCTATATTATGATATCTAAACTAAGTAAAATGTTCACTTGTATCTTAGGTATCATGGGTTAGTATTAGTAATATTAAAATTAGTACTTTAACTAACAATATTTCTTACAGAACAACAATAATAACAACTTAGAACTTAAGTGTAATATTACTTTTACTTAATGGCTAAATATTTTTGTTTACAACTAAGATTAGCTTATAACTAAAAGCAGTTTCTCTGTATCTGCGTATGACTGGCCCGAGAGCCTTTTTACATTCAGTGTATGTAGTTCGAGTGTTAATTTTTCAGGAACTACGCGCACCTCCGGCCCGCGCTGCTGGAGCGCATGCCCCCGCTGGCGGCGGACGGCGCGCGGGCCCCCTCCCCCTCCCCCTCCCCCTCCCCCGCGCCGTCCGCCGAGCCGGCGCCCGCGCACAACCAGCACCAGGTATGATTCACTAACAAGGAATTAGAAATTTCGAAATACGAAAGGAAATTTGCCCAATGCCGGTTGCTGGACCGCGAGCCGCCTAAAAACGTTTTTTTCTTAGAACAGCCGATTTCATCACGATGTTTTCCTTCACCGCTGAGCGAGTTATAATTAATAAGGAATTCATATATAAAACTTCGAAAAGACGAATTTAATGGTACAGGCCCGCACCAGTCTGGCTTATTTACAACTGGTCTATAACCGCTCTCGGGGTATCACAAGGTGTTATTATTTTTATTTTAGAGTTATTACAATATATTAACTGCAGGCCTACTATCATGTCATAATGAAATTAAAACTATCTTATTTCAATGTTACTTGTAGGGCGTTGTCCCTTTTTCTCATATAGCTTTGTCTCTGTTTCTCCTAACTTAAAGTTACCTTAATAATGTTTTAAGACAGGGTGGTTGTTGCCACCTAAATGGGTCTCGAATAAAGCTGGTGGTTATAATTTTTTTCATTTTTTTTCAGGATGCCTTATTAGACCTGATCATCGGTTCAGACTCCCTCACGAACGGCGACGTAGAGCACTCGGTGCCTGTCTCCACAAACAACAACACCAGTAGCAACGTGAGTATAATGCTCTACTAGTGAGGTCAAGCAACGTACTCAGACGCACGGTACCTGATGGGTGACTAAAGTCGTAATTTTCACACGATAATATTTTAAGCTATCGGGCCCGGCTGTTGTCGATTGATTACAGCCACAAATAAAACAAAGGCCCGTATTACAGAAGGAGACAAATCTTGATCTATATTTAAGTATTGATTGTCTCTTTCTCTCACTATCAAAATAACAGACTACTGCTATTTAAGTATAGATATAGTCACAGTCGCGTTCTGAAATACTCAGAGCTCATAGAGCCAGAGGTAATTTGGCGGTTTGAAAACTCTGACACCAGGGTTAGTCAAGTTCGCCTCATACTATATGGAAAACAAATGCTCGCCGTTCTAAGCACAGTTTGTATCGTGGCGGCCAGATCATAACTGTTTCTTTTTAAATGTTTGTTTAAATATTAGGCTTATTTAGAAAAGAATTCGCGTAAAATAATAAACGAAAAATTTACTAAAGTTCTGCTCTATACCATACTAGCTTTCTACAGGTTACTAAAGTTCTGCTCTATACCATACTAGCTTTCTACCCGCGTGGACTACAGGTTATATCGTGCCCAGCTGTGGGATAGAATGTAGTCTATGTCCTTTCCCAAGGTCTAATCTATCTCTGCACCAAATCTCGTCAAAATCGGTTGAATAGTTTAAGCGTGAAAGCGTAACAGACAGAGTTACTTGCATTTATAATATTAGTAGGGATTTTAATAAAAAAATGCATATTATATGGATACACTGTGTGAGAGTGCAATTTATTCCTCTTAATTTTAAAATTATCACTGTGAACCCTGCCATTAAATTGCAGCTTTATATTTTGTAGTAAATAAATGTGTCTGTCTGTTATCCCCAGGATATCCTCGACCTGCTGAGTGGTCTGGAGCTGTCGGGCCGCGCGCCCGCGCCCGCGCCCGCGCCCCTCCCCCTCCCCCTCGACAACAACAACGCGCTGCTCGACGGGTTCTTCACTACCACGCAACACACTGACGCAGGTACCTATATACCTATGTCCTATACATACATACATTATATATAATTATTTACCTATTTAAGGGCTACGCAATATAACGGGAAACGTCAGCGCGCGGTTCCCCCGCATCACGCCGCTCTGTCAGAATGCGATGCAAATTGCTGATTTTTATGTTTTACGCTGTTATCATGGTTTTTTATTGGAAAATGAAGTGTATTAGAATAAATTATTTTTAAATTTTTAAACAGAAAATATTAAAAATCATGAAAAAAAATTTTGAAAATTCTAAATCACTCTGAATAATGGTCTGAGTTCAAGGTTTTAATTGTTGCGTGTCCCTTACACCATGAATAAAAAAAAAGGTTTGTACGAATAAACTCAAAAACTATTGTACCTGACTATACCCTGTTTTTTATTCTCAGAGACTAAATTGACATATGCAAATGTCAAATTTACAAATAATGTTACCAGTTTTTTTTAATAGTGTTATACCTAAATTGTCGATTTTTGAATCGAAACTTTAAAAAAAGTAATAATAATAATTTTGTCTTTATTAGATGATTAGCTTCTTAGTTTTCTATGATATTAACATTTTAAAAATTATTATCAAAATGAATTTATAATAAAACCTCTTTTGATGCTTAAAAACAAAAAAAGACAGTTGCCATCAGTGTTGTTCCCAACAGTAAAATACGACAATTCACGCTCTTATTTATGACAAAATCACAAAACTTTTAAGAAATACGACACTTATTTAAATATGACAACAGCAAACAACTTTAAAAAAAGAAAAATCTATCGGTAACTATTCTATTAGTTATTTGTGTATGTTAGCGAAAAACACGGTAATTTCTATTTTTGATACGGCAACCCTAAAAACGCGGGACGCCCTCAAAAACTATGCAAAAAGGGCTATTACAAAATGTCTGATTATCTATCAGACAGGCAGCCATGGGAATGAATTGCTCAGCTCTAGAGTTATTTCAGATTTAGTTAAAATTAATAAATAAGAAAATTTGTAATGCGATTTAAAAGAGCAACCTCAGAGTTTCTTGCCTGTTCTTCTCTGAGGAAGACTGCACCTTTGCGAATAGGCGTAGAGTCAGTAGAGTCAAAAGAACGAATGCGTATGTATATATTTAAATCGTTTAATGTATGTTTGTATGTATTTCATTGTAATCTTGACTTGTTTTAAGTGACATCCTGAATGTCCTATAAAATAAAGATTTTTCTATTCTATTCTACTTTTTTAGATATGAATAAATTAAATTAAAAATGTACTGCGTTTTATTATGTTTTCCTATACTTCTAAGGGATAAAAAAACTGGCGAAATGCCCGGCCGGCATTTATTTTATCGATATAGCGGTGCATGAGCATAATAAATACTACTTATATCGATTAGGGACATTACGTTACGTTTAAAGTAAGTATTTCCTCCCTTCTCTTTAAGTAATATAAAACCGGCACTTAATTTTGATAACATCGGTTACCGTTAATGGCACATCACTATTTAAGATTTGCAAAAAACTGGCAACCCAGGTATTGTCAATTTAGTCTCTGAGAATAAAAAACAGGGTATAATATAGGCTACAACATAATTTTTCCGGTTACGATCCCGTGGGAATAAGGACCCGGCGGAGAGCTAGTATTACATTTTTTTATTTTTCCAGTAGTGGAAGACATCCCAACCGTAGTAGCATTGGACAAGAACGGAGTTCGCATCGTGTTCGAAGTGTCCCGCGGCGGGACTACTGTTTGCCTCACGATGCGGGCGCGGTCCCAGCACGACACTTTACAGGACTTCCTCTTCCAAGCAGCCGTGCCAAGGGTGAGTCGGAAATTTGTCCTCCTAAAGAGTATACTAGTCACATCGAACATTAAAATCGCAAACTCACGGCTAGTTCAGATTTTTTAATGTTATTAGGACAACTACTAGTATCATATATCCAAGTTTGCAGCTTTCGAAAGACCTGTGCTTACTTTGCAGCACTCTATAAACCGTGAAATTTTTGAACTTTTTCTGGTTTTCTTAATATAAGTTAAAAAAATCCAGAACCAGCTCTGTACTTATAGAGATACCGCTCCCCCAAAATCAGCTGATAAGACAAGATGGCTGCCAAATGTCAAACCAAGAATGCATTTCGTTACATGCAATGTTTTTAACCAAAAAGTTCGAAAGTTTCGCGGTTTTTCGAGTGCTTTACTCGAAGTAGTACTCGAAGTAAGCACAGCTCTTTTGAAGCTGCAAACTTGGATATAGGATACTGCTAATGGTCCTAAAGACACACTAATATCTAATATTTATTTTAAAATGTTGGTACTAGGTCTAAAAAGTCATTCAAATTATGCTAACGCTACATAAAAATTTGCGAGTTTCAACATGGTCAGTAGGTCAATATACTATTGTGATACCTAAAATAAGTAAATGTTTACCTGTATCTTAGGTATCATGAGTTAGCAATAATTAAATTAATTTTCCATTACTATGTTTCCATAATAACAATAAATAAAAATAATATAGCGTTGTATAAACTCTAAAATTATACTCTAACTTAGATTCAATCTTACCTAATTACAATCAGCTTATAACTAAAAGGAGGTTCGATGACCGGTCCACAATCGAGCCAATCTTTGCCAGATCATTGGTCCCACTCGTGGGAGGCCTAATCGCTCCCAACTAACACTGTTGCGTACATTCCAGACGTTCCAACTGGACATGATGTCTCCGTCCGGCTCGGTGCTGCCCCCGCACGGCGAGATCACACAAGTGCTCAGAATCACTAACCCATCTAGGGTAAGTTACAATACTACTTCTTATCGTGTAGGTTAGGTTAGGTTAGGTGCCAGAGTTTTCAAACTGCACAATAGCCTCTTACTTGGTTTTAACGGCTGCAGTCAATCGACAACAGCCGGGTCCACCGGCTTAACCTGCTTAGGAAGCATCAGGTTCCGTGCCCTCTGTATACATTGCTTAACCTCACTGATCGGTTCAGATCAGCGGAGCCACTGGGCTACGAGTGCTACAATACAACTTATTTTATTTATTAAGAAAACTTACAGCAATTACATTGTACACTCAAGAGCATGTCAAGCTTGACACTTTGGACCGGCCCTGCATTGTATGGCGCGCAGACCGCGCATTATAAATCATACATATGTATTATTTTATGTATACATATATTCAAGTTCAAGGATATTTACATGCTTACTGATACGTATGTATATATGATAATATGTTGTTTGTGTTATATACACATCAACGCGGTCTAGGGATATTGCACCATTTTTCATACAAAAGAGGTCTGTTTGAGAAGCTATAAAAGCATACTCGAGATACATGGAGGGCTATAATTTTCAATTAAGTCAATAAATTTTGTCTTACTTCAAATTTGTGAAAACGTGAAGGAAACGAAAACTAATTTAAAGAAAAACAAAATTTATTGACCAGAATTGAAAATTCAGGTTTAGCACTTGCTCGTCTGAAAATTATAGCCCTCCATGTATCTCGAGTATGCTTTTATATCTTCTCAAACAGGCCTCTTTTGTATGAAAAATCGTGCAATATCCCTAGACCGCGTTGATGTGTATATTAAAGTTATCTGTCCGTTTTTCGACTTAGACAAGACGAGACAATCCTTAAAATCGTGTTAGGTATAAAAAACGTGACCGCACCTTAACTTTAGGGCGTTTATCGCTAAGTTCTGTTGATTCCTGACGTATGACGGCCGGTTTGGTCGAGTGGTGGTGACGCTGCCTCTTGATCGGCGGGTCCTGGGTTCGATCCCCAGTCGGGGCAAACATTTGTGTAAAAAGCAGATGTTTGTTCTCGGGTCATGGGTGTATGTGTCTGTCTTTGTGTGTTCCAAGGGACCCACGACACAAGGGAAAACCTTAGTGTGGGCCTTTGAGTGTGTAGCGTTTATTTATTCCTCACGATTAATATGTACGTAATGTATCCCATTAGACGCCACTTCGGTTGCGGATACGAGTGTCTTACTCAGTGGACGGGAACCCCGTGCTGGAGCAAGCGGAGGTCAACTCATTCCCGGCCGACCTTTTCAACTGAACTGTTACACCGTCCCTGAAACACACTTGTAAGTGTAAACACACTTACTTGGGCCGTTCTAAGTTTGCTATTGACACGTAACACACGTGTTTTGTGATCATTTTAAATATTTACATTTGCATGCGTTATTGTTGGCGCATCACATTGCGCATTTTGCACTTTGGACGTTTTCCAGTTAGTCATTTTGCGCTTTTGACATTAAGCACCTAAGTCATTGACCTACAATAGACAACTAGACTTCCAATCGCGCTCAAAAAGTGTCCGCGACAAATAAGTGCCCATCACAACGATTGGGCATTATTTTTGATAGGTTTTCTCACTCTTTCATTCTTTTGTTCCGTTCTTTTATCCTGCTCACTCATCCGTCAGTTCGTTCGAAAGCTCGGACAGTTTTTGGTTGACGTTTCTTTGAGATTGGGTATCTAGTTGTTTTATTGTATATCTGTTACTGTGAATGTCCGAAATGCAGTGTATGTTAAGATACTCCGGTACCTGTTAACATCCACCAAGATAGCTGGTGAATGACCGTTATTTATCCTATTCATGACCATTTGGGTCATTCACCGGCGACTGTTATCATAGACCACGACGACTTGGTCAATGTTCATTATGAGTGAAATTATGATGCCTGCGGTGACAAAGGGCGGTTTATTTGTCTTATTTATGTAATTTAAGTTTTTGACACGATAAGTAATTTAAGATAACATATTATTATTCAAGACTTATGTTAAAAAAAATACAATAATATTATTTGTATCTGTTTATAGCCTATTTCATTAAGTTACAGAAAGATAGAAACGGCGATATAAAGAAAAATGTGTTACTTTATTTTAGCAAATCATTATAAAAAAATGTGAGCATAACAAGAAAGTGCTTATAATAAGTAATCGTCATCTCACTCACACTCATGGAAAAAATAAATAACAAGTCCTACTCTGTCAGAAAGACAGAAAGTAGTTAAAACTTGTTTATAAATATTATGGTATTTTCGCATAGCATTACAATACCACATACTACACTTCATGAAATAGTGGTACAAATAGTATAATTATACTACGATTTCCAACCCTGAGCGTGGATTAAAGAGAGAACAGAGAGAGAGAGTATATGACTTTCTCTCTTTTTGAACAAACACTGGCGTTTGTCAACATTCACACAAATTTTAAATCGCTGAATCTAAGATTCACTGTATCTCCTCTGTGTATGTTAACATACACCGGTGCATCTTAACATTCACTAATATCGGACATTCACAGTAACATATCAATGACCTAAGTGCTCAAAAAGTATAAACTTTGTACCGTCTATGCTTGCAAATAAATACCTATTCATTTAATTTTACTGACTTTGTTGATAGATTATACAGAATCCGTTAAAATACTTGTTAAATGAACTTGTTAAAAAAGCTACCATAGTCGAAAGTTACAACTGTACAATAATGGGGAAGGTGTTTCTGTTTATTTAGTGTTTTTGTTCAGGCAAAGGAAAATTTCACAAGCCATTAAAGTGGAATAAAGGCGTGATACTGAACTTTACAAAATACAATTAAACAAAATTAAAGAAATCTGACTGCTGTTTGTCAATCTTTAGACCTTATATGAATAGATAGTTTTTTTATTTATTATTTCACTTTCCCCATTGAAATCCTAATGGCAAACTTAGGGTGGCCCTATTTCACTCTGTTAAATTGGTCAACGAAACTTTAGGATGGAAATCTGCCTATAACACTGTACAACTTTCTAGAAGAAAACGATATGAAACTCTATACAAACAGTTGATCACACTAGTTTTCTCATATTTTGAACAATGTTCCTTGAGGTTAGTAGTTCAGTTAAGTGGGCTGATAACATCCCTAATCTTCGCTTAATTAAAATCGCCCAACATAAATGACAGCACGTTAAATTACACATCTAAACACATAAAATATCAAAGTTATAGAATCTAAAACATGTAAAATTCTAAAGGTTGTGTCAGTAAAATGTACAAAATAAAAAATATATCTATAGTTCATAAATTCGATTGTGTAATTTGACGAGTTTCATTATCATTATGTATGTAAGTCTGACATGATTTTGACTTAAATCTGTTGAAAATTTTGTACACAGCTTGAGAAACTAAAACTTTATTATGTTTTTGTTTTTACATATGCTAAGATACAGACTTCTACGAGTTTACAAAACAAGGTCTTGCCTAATTGCTCTGTAACACAATTAATCATGAATTTATGACTTCTTATATGAAACATTTCGATAATAAGCAGTGAACAGTTTCTAGAATAATCTTCATTGAAGTGCAACTAAGTTCCTTAAATCTACTTATATTATTTGCTCATTTTATTTAAAAAAATGCAATAATTTTCCAGTAGTAAATGTTTTAATGTACGTAGCAAATTAATTTCTAAAACGTAGCTTTTGGTTACACTGTCTGAGATTTCTTAACATTCCACTTTTAGATAAGTTTGTAGAACCCTTAGTCAAAACTTTAGGCTTAAAAGACACTCATTTTACTTTCGACATTGCATATAAATGCTGGAATTTCCTTAATTTTATACTCTTGTAAAAGAATATAATATTTGTTTCTTTTCTTAGGCTTCCTTATAAAAAACTGTTGTTACTTTCAATGCTACAAAAATCTGTGTATTTGGCTGAATAGCATTAACGAAATAAAGACAATATGTCTTTTAGTTTGAGACCTTTATTTACATAACAAAGGACTGTAACATAAATGTACAGAGAGATGTAAAGGATTGTATGGAACGTGTACTTAATAAATATAAATATATGGAATCACTATTATAAATACTATGTGTGATAAAAATTAGCATTACCCTGCGTGGATCATGGTGTAAAAATGTAGTCATTCGATTGAAATTCCAAGGGCTAAGAGATAAGGTCGAGTTTTATCTAATTAAATGAAATTTTATTGTATGTAGACATCTGTAGAGTACTTGCTCTGAGACTGGCTTAGTAAATGTGTATATTGAGAGCAGAAGTAAATATAGCACCGAGTTTCTTAGCCCTGCAGTATTTTATTTATTGACAAAAGGATGTTCTATAGCTCGGCACAAAAGAACAAAAATTAAAATGGTACTAATTTGTTTTATAATAGTTCCATGTATCAGCAAGTTAGAATCTTTTCTGCCAAGCTGAATGTCCTGAATATTTTATTTTGATCGTAGAACATTATTCACGATGCATTTTGTTTTAAGGATAGTTATTTGTGTATGAGATTCGTTGTCGCTTCGTTCATTACTAGGCGAAATAGTTATGTTAGCTTTTATTCCTTTACATATTTCGGCATACATGTAAATAATTCAGAAACGCATCTTTAAAAGAAAAAGTTAAGTATATACGTGCTAACATTTTCACTCCCGATTTTATTAAAATCCTGGGATATTTTAAACATTTAGACACCTAGTTATATTTTTATTTTCGTCCTATTTATATTTTAGATTTTATTAACTAACCACCCACATTTTATAGAAATATGTAGTCGTATTACCTAGAGTCCTATAGAAATGTGTGAACCACGAAAGTAGTAGCAAGTCTCCGGTCAATGTATTCGTGTAATCATGAAATATATATATTTTGTTTTCATTATGTAAAGAGAGCTTGGCAAATATATCGTAATTTGGTGCTTGTTTTACTCAAATATGTATCTGATTTTACATAGAAGGCCCTCCAAAACGTGAGATGATGTTATGATTTGTGTAAAGCTATGTGAAAGATGTACATAATGAATTATGTAAGTTGGTTAATAAATATTTGAGAATGTTTATATAATCAAATTGTGTTGTTTTATTTTACACGTTATTTGTGTATACTTATTATATGCATTTGCTTTTAACCGGGTGTGTACTGTTGGTTATCTCAATTAACTCAGAAATGCATGACGACTGACTCAGGATAAAATAAAATTATGTTGGTATATTTATTCCAGTGACCGGAGTGACTTGTTGCCAGCTTACTCCATGAATAGCAATAGCACAACGCCTGCGTAGGAGCGAAAACGATGACAAAACTGAAGGCAATCCTCGACAGCCTCGCCTTTACGCATTGAGATCACCTCGGTGGAAGACAAAGATCTTTAACCTTTTAACCGCTAAAGTCTGATATATCAGACAAATAATTTTTACCAATTTAACTGAATTTTTACTAATTATTAATGTCGTGGCGTGTGGTGAACGTTTTTGACGAAAACTCTTCTGGGCGAGTTTGCTACATCCACGACCGCATCTTTGCCTTGAGCTGTGGTCAAGAGCAAACCCATTCTTAACCTTTTTAGCGCCAAGATTTTTCGTCAAAAACGTTCACCACACGCCACGGTATTAAAAAATTATTAATATCGTGGCGTTCACCACACGCCACGACATTATTAATTAGAAAATATACAGTTTGGTAAAATTTATTTGACTGATATATCAGAGTTTGGCGGCGAGGGAACGTCTGATATATCAGACTTAGCGGTGAAAAGGTTAAACAAAAAAAACTTTTTCTCGCAGAAGAATTAAACACGCGCGCGTGGGACGCGAGGGTTTTGCTGTTTCGTGGGCGAAAGGTTCACAACATAACACCACTATACCCATGATCCATCTAATACCCCTCAGTATAAATGTCTAATGTGGCGTGAAGGGGTTCTAGAACTACATGACTTTCTGGCTACCCCGAATGGGACTGTATGGATGGAGAACAAAAACAGCTCATTGAATTTCAGATTATTATTACTTAAAAAATTACAATAGTTGGAGCAAATCTTATCCTAAGTATTTCACTCGATCATAGGCGTGGCCGGCGCTGGCCGTCCGCTTACGCTGTTGAAGAGGCGATCTTTGATCATCTGTGCCATGAGTCCGTGGATCACCTCGATGGTGGTCTTGCAGGCGTCTTTAGTGGCCTTGCCCAACTTGTCTTCAGTTCGCTTCTCGTGAGGGTCTGCGCCCGCCACTATGAAGCCGCCGCGACCTGATGAGTATTATTTTGATAAGTGTAGAGTTCCTTCAATATGTTAACATAGCCTAGCACTATTTTCTTACAGTTGAAAACGTGGTTTAAAAACCACTGATGCTCTGCCTACCCCGATAGGGCTTTTAGGCGTGAGCGTATGTTTGTATGTGAATGCAATATAAAAAGAAATCACTCAAGAAAAAGATGATAAAATTTCTCCCTTAGACATTTGATCAGGTTGGCAGTGACAGACATTTTGATAAATAAACACGATTTTTTAAATTTTTGATTAAGAAAGTCTTTCTTAACAAGTCACTTTAAAATGCAATGAAGTTATTGCCGATTTATGGTTTCTCTGTGAGACAGATATTTTCACGACAGGATGTCTACTACAAATCTATTGTGGAAGAATAAGATATCCGGGAAAAGACTACTACTGTGTGAAATATTAAACAGGCAAGAAAAAAGTTTTGCAACTCCTTTAAAAATAAGTACTTGATCGTCTTAGTGTTTTTTTCCCATACAAACGGCGTCAATGGATTCCATCCCCTAAAAGTAAACGGACCCCTGTTAAATTTTGGTATTATATCAAGAACACCAAAAACTAGGTCTGTACGTTTTGATTTTTGTGATATTTTTAGTAGACAATAAGATATTTTAAACTAAAAGTCAGTATTTTTCGCCAAAAAAATTCTCAACATTTAAGAGGTGACTGTTGAAAAACTAAGAACAATTTTGGAAAAATAAAACGTACGAACCTCGTTTATACGCTTACAAATCGACAGAGACCAAAACCGTACGATTCTTTTAAGTTTTTGGGGTAGGAATTCATTGACGCCTAAACACATAATTTTGGAAATAAAACTCGGCATTTCGCCGGAAAGCTGCAATTGTCCCTTTCGCACAAGTCTGAGGCGGGTGGTTGACATCGAGACAGCATATAAAAAGAAATCAAACAACTGAGCCGCTAGTTCAAACTGAGACGCTCCTCTTAACTTCATGCTAAAGGTGTCATGCTAAATTTCGATATTTGTTTCAATACTAATAGCCAATATTAAAACGTATTAAAGGTATTAAAACGCACTAGTTAATACCTTTAAGTTCCATATAAAACAATTCTAAATGTAAAAGTCAATAATAGGAATGTGAGGATTTTGCTGTATTGTGGGCGAAAAGGCTGACATCCTCTCATCACTAAATGGTTTCATCTAATAACCCTCAGAATTTATGTTAAACGTTGCATCAAGTGCTTTTGACCCACTGATGCTCTGCCTACCCCCTATGGGATTACAGTTGTGAGCGTATGTATGTTATATTATGTTTATAGGGTGTTTTCCGCACTTAGCCAATCTATTTGGCCATTGTGAGTGTACTTAATGTATAAAACAATTCTTACCTAAACACACTTCACTTTGCTCCAACTTATCTGACAAGTCAAATATCTGTCCGGTGGTGTAATCCGCATTAGTGATCAAACTGGAGCTGCTAAGTGTATTCACCCAGTACTTATTCCAGAGAGAGTCCAACAGTCTCCTGTCCAATGATGACTTAAAATATGATACTTCTAAAGAGTAGTACTGTTTGCAATGAACTCCGAAGTCTTCTATTTTGTTCAGAGGGATCGTTTGATACTCTGATGGCTCCTCATTGGCTGGTTTGTAACCCTGAAAATTAATTAAAGAAGGATTGCTGAGTCTTTAAGAAAATTACCACATTCGAAGTTTGACACTAATAAAGGTCTACTGTTGTATTAAAGATGAAAGGACTTTACTAAACCAATCTTTTGTGATACACAAAGCCTAAGATTTTATACTTAACTAGCTTTTCGCCCGGGACTTTGTTCCCGTGGGAATTTCCCCGTCAATTTTTTAATGTTTTTAATAGTTATTCTGCTATTCGGGACGGAGAGAAATACAACAAATCAAAAACCATGGAAATCGGTCCAGCCGTTCTCGAGTTATAAGTGTTGTAACAAACACGACTTTCTTTTATATATATAGATGAATATCTGTCACGCAATAGTTCTATAGCTTCAAAAAATTACTCTTAGACCCCTGGCACACGGCGATTTCTACGGCGCCGAAAACGCGCGTATACGCGCTTTAACCGCGATTAGAACGCAACCTTGTAACCTCAGCACACGGGGCGATCGTGAAACGCGCGTTTACAGCTCGTATATCCGCAGATACAGCGATAATATCCAGTTTCAAACGCGTTTCACACGCGCGTTTTACGCGCATTTAAAGCCATGAAAACGCAAAAATCGGCATCTACGGCGCTGAAATCTGAATACTTTCAGCGCTGTAGAAATACGCCGTGTGCTAGAGGTCGAAGGCAAGATTTTCATAATAAAACTTTCGTGGATTGAAGAATTCTTTTTTGACGTTTCATATGGTCGAATCTTGGGAGATCTGTGCACTAAGTAACATCATGAATGTTCTATGAAAAAAAGCTATTTTTGATTTTAAATGGTAATAAGATATTTACTAATGTGTAGTAAATATCTCATAACCATTTAAATAAATTATAAGGTAATATTAAAAATATCTACCTTAGGATAAGTCCTGAAAGCTCCCAAACAGACCTTACCCGCTGAAATGGTTCTAACGGGGTCTATGACAATAGCCACGAACGGCTCCTGGAAGTTCTGGTTCAGCATCTGAGTGGAGACGTCAATGCCGGACAGCCAGCATCCGTAGCCAGGGTGACTGTGATACCATCCTATGGCATTCTCATGGCGGCCCACCTAAAGCATAAAATACATTTCAATCAAAATTCAACAATTGAGCAGTAATAATAATATAAAGAATCATATATGCATTATGTTCGTAGTCACATTTGTATAGTATATTGTATATATTTTATATAAATGTATTATCAATATAATTAGTGTAGCGTTAAAGTAGATAATATTAGTTAACAGTCCTTATTGCGCAAGTACACCGATCCTCCAATTAGTCTCTTTTTGTTTCTTTCGAGGGTTAGCTGGAAGAAATCTCTCTAAGGGATAAGCTCGCCTTTGTACATAGTTTTCTTTGATCCATTTCTTTTGTTTTGTACTTTTTTATTATGTGCAATAAAGTGTTTACATACACACATTACATACAATTCAAGGCTTATAATGCAATATTACAGAACTTAATGTTTTCTATTGTATCAATTTGTTATAAATGGTTTTTTTTCTATCGTAATATGTATAGAATGTAACATTTCTATGTAACATCTATAATATTACAACAGAATGTTATTGTAAGATGTTATATGTTATATTGAATAGTAAATCCTCAGGCTAACCTAGTCGAACCTAGGATAAACCAGTCATTCCAGGAAGAGACTGTATTATATTTATAAGAATAACCATTTAAAATGAAAGAAAAACAACTTTGTTCTACAACTTGGTAACAAAGCTTCTTCTTTCTAGTGCTTACTATTTACTACTACTTATAAGTTCAGTTATTTGGGACCATTTCAACTAATTTGCCAAAGTTTTTAGTGCTTAGTCCAGTTTCTCATTAAATGATAATTTATGAGAAAGAAATCTGTAACTACAATGATTAAAATCACATTTAATTAATCGGTATGCAGCTATTTACAGAACTCTTACCATTTGACTCAAAGTATAAATATATGTGATTATTAGAAAACACAAATGTAATTTTTATATAAAAAGAGAAAATAATAGTTGTTTACCTGTTTTGCAGCTTCAATGTAAGCAGTCATGTATTCATAAGCTTGTGCCTGAGCATTGACTCGTGTTTCTGTGCCTTCAACAGGCAATGCAAAGGAATCCATCACTAGCATTGTATTTGCATCTACTTTCCCTGAAAAGAATTGTTAAAATTCAAAATATAACACATGTCTGAATTAACCCGTCGCATGCTTGTTTACACCGCGTGCGATACAAATCTCGTACACCATGTGTTCCAAGAGTATGCGAAGGTTTAAGCACCACAAAATTGAGTTAAATAAAAGATAAACAAAATTCCATTTTTTTATTTGCAAAATTATGTATACCCATTCAAGATTAAACTACAATGCACAATTTTTACTTCAAAATAAGCATGTAGCTTGGTACTACTTAATTTTTTTAGATAAATTCCCTTCACTGTTTCAAAGTGACATGATGGCTGATGACAAAATGTTGTAAATTCTTTTATTTCTGCACTTAATCAATATGATTTTACTAGACATATTAGAAGTAGATTTTCACGTGAATTAAGTGGTAAGGTAGGTAGTAACAAATAAAAAATTGAGTAGGTACCTACCTAAGAGTAAGCCCATGACTTCTAAGGTACCTCCTGATCGAGCATGCATCACCATTTTCAGCAATGCAAGGGCTGAGATCTTGATGTCTTTGAAGAAGTGAGGACTGTAATAAGAAACACCAATTCATAAGCTGCTTCTAAGGTTTTAATAACGTAAATGCAGATTATTTGAAATGAATCAACAATGTCTTGGTTAGTTAGTCTGCATCAACCGAACGTCCGTCTTTACATGAATATAAAGTAAAACTTACTCTTTCTCCCATGGTTTGGCTGCAAGTATGTCCTGTTGTTGTTTTTTATCGTAGCGATAAATTTCGTCTACACTCGAAACCGATTCAATATTATTCGCCATTACCCATGTCTTTTGGGCTACAGTAGCCTGTGAGTCTTGAGAAGTTGATGCCATAATGATGCTGTGCTGATGAGAAATATAATTTTTATGAGAGATCAATAATTATCTGAAGAAAATATTCAATTTCAATTCTATTACAGAAAATAACCAACAAAGCTGGGCGAAAAATTTTGACATTGACAATAGTTTTTACTTTTTTTTTGTTGTTAAATTTATCCCTTTCGGGAAAGGCAAAGGAAACTATGTCCATACAGCCATGTCTTCAGTGAAAAATCTTCTTTCTTGAACTTAACCTAAGCCCTAAGCTCCTCATGTTCTGCGTAAAACCGGATAGCGTCTGTTTTACGAAAACTGGCGGCGAGAAGCACAACCGCGAGGATCTTTGTCGGTACCAAACGGAGCAGAAACACTGTTATCACTTGAATTTTTCATCACTACACGAATTTTAGTCAATTTACTGCATAATACACTATCACTATTACACATTAAACAACTTTTTCACGTCGAAAACGAAAATTCAATTGACAAAGCAACCGCTCACGCCGAGTTCCCGCCAAAGACCCCTTTTTTTTGTTGTTGTTGTTTATTCTTTTCTGGAAGGCAAAGGAATCTGTGACCATACAGCCGATGTTCCGTGTGATGTTTCGAACAATGTGCATTGGTATTGAATTATATCTTTCTCGCTTGCACATGTGCGATTTTGCTATACTCTTTCTCGTTTCATAGGTATTGAAATCTGTTGACGACAAAGTGTGTTATCTCTTTTTTATACAGGTAAGATTGTATTTCCATTTCTGTCTAAAATCTAGTAGTGATAACAACATATCCGCCCACTGATAATCTCTTGACCAATCAGAGCTTACCACATACAACTTTTCGAGAAATTGATCAACGCACAACTTGACGTGAGCTCATCCGAAATGTACGCAAGTTATTCTTCGAGAGCGAACTTATATCACAGAAAAGTGCGCTAATGTTCACGGGAAATCTAAACAGTTGTAGCATGTCATCGTCAAGAATTTAGGAAGTGGTGTTTGGAGTGTTTTGTTTTATATTTTGTTGTTTGTACCGATGAAGATGAGCGCTCCGATAATAATCACCGTGCCCAACAACTACTTGGCGATGGAGGAGGTGGACTCGAAGGTGGTTGTGGACGTGCCACAGCCTTCGAGGAAGCGGCGGCTGGACCACCTCACCTGGGAGGAGAAGATGCAAAGAAAGTGAGTCACCTGTTCACAACAATGCTTGTTTGCGTGTTGACTGTCAATTTCTTTGTAACGGGCCCATGTTATGCTGGTTTGTTTAAGAAATGTTACGCTAAGCCAATATAAGCTGAACCCTGTCAGGTTACTTCGTACAGGACATCAACCTTTTGTTAGCACATTTAATTCTATAATATAATTTTGCGATTTTCACGTACCTACTTAAAATCATTTTAGTATGTAGTTTATTGTGAAAGTTATTGAATCATGTATTGTTGTCACCCTGCCTAGCTGCGTCTAGAAACTTCTTTCCAGCGACTGATGTAAAAAATCTTTGTTGACAGGAAGTTGAAGAACCGAGTAGCGGCGCAGACATCGCGCGACAGGAAGAAGGCGAGAATGGACGAGATGGAGAGCAACATCCACCAATTGATGGAGGCGAACAAGAAGTTGATGAATGAAGTGGCCAGCTTGAAGGCGTTGAACGAGAGGCTGGTGAGCGAGAACACGGCGCTACGCAGCGCGGCGGCGGCGCGGGACGTCGCGGGGGCCCCCGGACCGGCAGAGTCCACTCCTCAGCAGAAGGAAGGGCCCCCGACGGCGCTCCGCGCGGCGCGCCTGCTGCTGGCGATGTGTCTCCTCTCGCAGACCTCCTCGCACACCTCGAGTCCGAAGAATATCTCGATACCCTCAATCAACTTGCAGACTCCCTCC
This sequence comes from Aproaerema taeniolella, assembly GCA_949987775.1. NCBI lineage: Eukaryota > Metazoa > Arthropoda > Insecta > Lepidoptera > Gelechiidae > Aproaerema > Aproaerema taeniolella. The sequence continues at coordinate 17,203,947 of OX465252.1, read as the reverse complement.
TCCAAGAAATTGATGCAAGTGCTGCAGGAGCGGCTCAAAATGTAAGTTTATCTTTCACATAACAACACTGTATTACATCAGATTGCCAGCTAATGCATCATATTTCCTGTTAGGTCCATTCTAGGATTTCTAGGCAAGGTGAAATCCTGTTTAGTGAAAAAATTAATTAAAGTAATGACTTCTATGTAACTTTTCAATTACATTGCAATAAAATTAGGCCCAAATAAATGACTAACGATACTTTTGTCGATGTCGTAAAACAGGAAATCCCGACAATCACGCCGGCGCGGCGGCGCGTGGCGTGGCTGATGCAATGTTTACATTCACTTGCAAAATACAGTTCTATCTATAAAATCATCACACAAATGGTCATTGTTAAAAAAACAATTGGCTGAAAAGTTTTGGCACGACTGGGATTCGAACCCAAATCTTCGGCTATAGTCTAATGCTTTTCCACTGACCTACCAAAACGTTTGGGTACCCATTCGCCGAAATCTAATTTGTTTACCTTTGTCATTCTGTAGCACTACTCAGTGGGTGTGTTCTTCGCGCGATTCTTGCACACACGTGTGTGCAGGATTTGTAAACAAGCGCGCGACGGATGAAACAATCTGACAACCAATTAATAAGTCTGACTTAAGTAATGATTCAACGAAGTTTACAGATATATCAAAATCTGATTATGGTCCACCTACTAAGGGGTTTCATGCTAAACCCTTTCCAAAGGTCAATAGAATGGATGATTAGTCATCACATTAACATACATTAGGAAGTAGGTCTTATATGACGTCATGTAAGTATTTCGTCTGATGCAATAGAGCAACAATGACGCGCATTAGTCGAAACACTCGCAAGTCGCAACTCTTGGCGGGGGTACTTCAAGTACTTACCATGTACTTGTGACTATTATAAGTGAAAGTTTGGCTTTAATAGTCTTCTGGACAGTTGCCATGGCTTAAGAAAGACCTTTACTACGTAGTTAGTTATACCTATCCTATTAGGCGATTTAGGAATCCATTGCCCGATCTATTTTAGGATGTACCTATAATGGCGTAACTTATATGATGCAATTATTCTATTTCACACGACATTGACTGCCAGTGAATCAAAATTAAAGTTCCACCTGTCCTTGGGTGACTTTAAATTAGTTAGCGAATTATTAAAAAAACAAAATACCCGACTGCACACTAAAATAAAATGTATCCTATGACACTCCCGTAATCAAGACAAATCTAACGATACCTCATACATCAAAATCCATCAAGCCGTTTAGGCTACAGGAGGTCACAAAGGAACAGACATACATACATACTTACATACACTCGAAAAACATTACCCTCCTTCTTTGGCAGTCGGGTAAAAAGAAGGTTGTGAATCAGCCCACTAAACGGAATTAGAACTTGGTCGGATAATGAAAGGTCTCTCCATAAAACTTGAGCAGACGGTATGAACAGAGTACAGAAGGTCAAAATTTTTGTAAGAATTTTATATAGTTTCTTGGAGAAAATTGTTCAGATTCATGGGGAGAATCACCCCCTAAAGTTTCGCTAATTTAAAGTCCCCATATTATTAAAAACTTCTTTATCACGGACATTATAATCATTACAAGCTTCGGTATTTATTTAGGCAGGTATGTTATTATAAATAGCACGTTGCGGATAAGTTAGATACTTGGACCGCTCCGAATCGCTGACGAGATAATACCACGAACTTGAATTCCATAGATCGCATCGCGATCAATGATAAGAGTAGATAAATATAGTTTATGGTCGTGATAAACTTAACTTAGAATAATTAAAGAAGCCAAAGTAATCTTCTACTTCGATTTCTATTGTCGCAGGTCACAGACGGGAACATTAGAGAGTGCCCTAAAGGAGCTGAAGTGGTGGGGTCCGCATCAGAGCACCTGGAACCCAGTGAAGGTGGCGACGTAGAGCACAAGCGGGACGTGCACAGGATACTGTCACAGCACTCGTACGCACACCCCTACACACCGGACATTGTCGTAACGCAACCTGACTCGACAAAGGAAGAAAACGGTGACAAAGGAGACATGTTCTTCGCGAACTATGACGACGCGAACGATTGCGTCACTATAGAGGTTCCGAGCGAGGATCAAGTCGTCGAAGAAGTCACTCCGATCACAATCGACACAGATTTCAACACGCTCACGGACAGTGGCCAAGGAATAACTCTCGAATGCGATATGAAGCTACTTTCACCCATGAGCCTATCGCCCAAGTCGGTCGAAGAGAACTTCCTAGGCGTTTCTCCCGCCCACACCCTCAGCTCGGACCTCGGCTACGAGTCGTTAGCGTCGCCGCTCAGTGAACCAGAATCTATGGACTTATCAGACTTCTGGTGCGAATCACTCTCAGAACTATTCCCTGGCCTCGCATAGGGCGTACTTCTGCCATGTCATTCCCACCAAAGACTGACTAGTTTGTAAGTGTAACGTTAGCTTCTAAGTTGAGTCAATGTTTTTAAATTATATAATATTTTAAGTTATAAAATGACAAATCAATTTAATATATAATTTGTTGCGTATTTTTTTTTACTTTAAGTATTTAAGATGTCATGTGTAGGGATGTACAAATTAGTGTTGTAAATAAATAGTTTTCTGTGTATTTTGTTGTTTCAATTAAAATGAAAGTCACCTTTTAGAAAAACATTAAATATATTTTGTTAAAATATTACAGATTCAATAAAATCATGTTCCTTAATATTGTATTACATAAATAACTAGAATCGTTTAACTCGCGGTTAATGTAACCCACTCGTCGTGTTACCAAGCCAACTAAAGCAGAGAAATGTTATTTCACGCTGGATTATGATACAACTGTGTCATTGGTTATAATTAATTAATGTTTCTAAGAAGTACGCTTATCTTTTCATATCGTTCGCAACAGTTGCGAATGTTTTTAAAAACATTTTTCAATTGGGGAGTTATTTACATGAATGATGGCGTTTACACACATGTTCCATAAGTCGTAGTTATTTATTTTCAGGGTTTACTACATGCGTGTACTGTGTGCTGTTACTTACTATAAAAATATGTTTTCAAACCAGGCCTTTTAGTAGAGTACATAGTCTTTGCTTTGGAAATTCTCAAAACTAGCTGAGAAATAAAATGTTTCACCGGTTGTCCGCCTTTACATTTAAAAAAATAAATTTGGGATCAGCAATAGTGAAATTATCAAACTAAGTAATGGTCTGCCTAACCTGTAAGGGTTTATAGGCATGAAGGAAATATGTGACTGAAAATGGAAAGGTACCACTTTGGAAGTAGTGATAGTGATGGATGAGCTATTGAAAATCGCTTTTAATGACAACCCCGAAAGTTGTACTTTTTACTAAACTGGAAGAAATCCCCTTGTGGAATAAGTCCGCCTTTGTATTGTTTTTCTTATATTGTGTCTTGTGTAACTTATGCTCAAGTACAATAAAGAATAAATACATACATATATACATACCTACACAGTCACGTTTTCGTTATGTAATTATTCGACTTTTCACGAGCTATTTACATCGACACAGTTGCACCGTAACCCGGCGCATAACTGCCCGATAAGGGTTTGGCACTCGCTAACTATGCGATAACGTAGAATACCATTAAAATATACATACATAGCAAACAACATACAATTACTGTACACAATTAACGCTAGTGGAAGAATACAACAACTTAGTTTTCGAGTAAATCATTATTGAAGCGTTCAACAAAAATTAATATAAAATATACTGAATTTACACTTACGTTTTAATGAAATTTAAAAATCCTAACAAATTATCTACATATACTTAGCTACTTCGTTTAGACCGAGTAATTGCACCTCACAGATCAAATTAATTTCTATCTAGGTATTAATTATTTATACAAAGTTTTAATTAAATCATTTAGTACAAACACTACGAATTAGTCCATCACAAACAACGATAGAGCGTGTTTATATTATGTAAAATTTTAGTTTAAAAACTAAATCAAAAATATGTATATCTACGCATACTGCATAACTTTGAAAAAGTAGCTTATTCCGCCAAGATCCTTTAGGTACTTTTATGTAAGAAATCTGAAAGAGATGCGGTAAGTCTCTTAAATCTATAGTACAATAAAATTATATGCTTACATTATAACAAAGAAGTTTTTAAGAGTTTTTCAATCTCTCATAAATTAGATTATTCGTTAACAATTAAGTGTATTATTTACTCAAACAGTGAATTATTTAATTTCTCTTTATACGTCATCTAGTTTGTAAATATATGTTTCATTTGTAAATGTGGCTTTTAAAACAGTATGCTATGACTTGTTTTTATATGAAATGGTGAATTAGAGACTTGTTTGCTGTGGGGAATTTCATAAAATTATTTTTTTAGATGCGTTTCATCATTATAAGTCCTAAATTTACATATAATAAATTGATGATAGTTTTTAATCAGAAATCAAGCATTGTTGGTAAACAGACAGTAATAAAATTAGTCTATTTCACTGTTATGTATTTCAATCTTAAAACATAAAACAACACGAATGGAAATTCCCAATTTCGATGTTTATTACTAAGTAACGGTTATTGAAGCGCCAGATAATAACTGATGCCATACCTTTCTCACTCTAATACCTTTTGTTTTATGAAATAAGTATAGAGTTTCCCTTGGATTAGTTTAACTTGATAAACCGAGCCTTAATCACAAGATTATACTATCTTGATCGTCTGTCATATTGTCTAGGTACTGGTACTTATCATACTTATATCGTTTCTATTTCATTTCAAAACTTCATAGTATAGAAGGTGATTTTCAATTAGCTAAAGATACTTTAGGGAGTTATTCTACCCATAAAACTGAACAAGTTTCCCTAAGAAACTTATATGAAATTCTCAAAATATAATTGTCGACTTCTCATACTAAGGCAATCAGCTGTTCACTCAAGTCGTATATATATGTATATGTAGAGGCAAAATTATTTTTTCATATTTCGACCTTGGAGAAAGTCGTTCAGTTTAGAGGGCTAATTCACATCCTTGATTTTCGCTAACTGAAGTCACCCAATACCTACATCAAATGTAAGTAAGTATACGATTCCTATATATACATATCTACACGAGACAGATATCGGCGCATACATAATTAATTAAAAATCCTTGAGCGATAAATCAAAGCAAAAGTACCTACTGAAAACGTCGCGAATGAGTGTAACAAATTGATAGAGAGTGTTGAGAAATTAGACAAATAAGTAAATGACAATTTCTTGGTGTCAGATAAATCGATCCCAACTTTTTGAGGTCTCTGCTAGTAAACAAAATGAACATAAACAAAAAATTGAATTGACTGTACTAAGGTCGATCGAAGATCTGTTATTTCGCATTTTCTTTAACATATCAAAACGCATTTTTCCTTAAAACACAAAAATAATATAAATTTCGTCACATTTCATTAAAAAATAAATACATATAAGCAATAAGAAAGTAACTAATTTTGATTGCAGTTTCTTCGAAATTTCTAAGACAGCAGATACATTTACATTTATTTGCATTATTTGTGCACAGTTAATCAATACTTCATAACTTCATTCAATTCCTAAGTTTTTTACATTAAAATGGCAGTTTTGCATTGTACTGTCAACGTCATCCTATTAGCAATGTCCTGCTAATTTTCATGGAAACAACCGTTTTTGATGGTAGAGCGCTATACTTTTCTTCATACAGCCTTCTCTTACTCTCGTAAGGTATTATATATTTATTACCCCTTTAATAGGTTGTGGTTGTAACAGCAGATGTTAATCTGACATGCGCTAAAACTGTCTAAAAGGTACTTTTTCTTACAAATATTGTCGATTTTTATCAAGAATTAAAAGGTCAAATAATTATTATGTACCCTTACTTTTACTGCATTCTTAAGGTATCACCAGCGCCATCTATCATCAAACAGGCGAACTAGCAAAACTGTTTAATGAACGACGTGTGGCAGTCAGGCTTGTTTCTTTATTATCGGAGACTGAAGAAGTTCAGGAAAGAAAAATAATAATTGCTCAGGGAGAAACTTCCTAAACATTTTCGTTACCTAAAAATTACAAATGAAGACATTTTAATCTTAAAGAATCAAAATGTCAGATCAGTATTCTGTATCCTTACTTTCTGCATTATTAAGGTATCAACAGCGCCATCTACCCTCAAACAGGCAAACTAACCAAAAAGCTTATCGAAGCACGTATGGCAGTAAGGCTTGTCGTTTTGCTCCTTGAAGGTGCCTTTATTAAGTTGTCGGAGGCAGAAAGCACAGACGAAGTGCTCAGGGTGGAACTTCCTAAACATGGCGGTGATGCAGCGTCCAGCTATCGGCTTGTGGCAGCCGGCGCATAGGGAGCCTCTCTTGCCGTGGTAGTGGGTCTCGCAGTACGGGTGGCCTTCGTGCTCGAAGAATGAACCCCCGTGGAAGGGTTCCCGGCATTCCTGGAATTCAGAGTAGGTTAAATTCAGAAGCGCTCATAACCCAGTAGTGCTCACTGTTCTTAACCGATAAGTAAGGTACAGTAACGTACACTGGGGCAGGGAATCTGATGGGTGACCAAAGTGGCAATTTATCAAGAGCTTTTCCGTTCTTCGGAGGGCACGTTAAGCTGTCGGTCCTGGCTGTTGGCGATTGACTGCAGTAGTTAAACCGAGTCAGAGGCCATTTGGCGGTTTGAAAACTCCGACACCAGGATTGGTCAAGTTCGCCACATGTTTAATAATACCTATACGATAAAGAAGGAAGAAAGAATAGGTGGTTTATTGGAAGTATAGCTTGTAACTGACAGAATCTTTTCGTGAATGTAGTAAAAGAGAACTGAACACTTATTATACTTACTAACATAATGGTTAAGTGGATTACTAACTCAAAATGGATTACTATTGCCCAAATGAATTATTTTTCAATTTCAATGATTGTAATCTTTCCTTCGTCGTCTTGTCAGAAAGTACATAGGGCCGCACATCAGGTTACCATATACATTATACGTGCACTCTTTGCTGTTGCGATTAAAACGGTTTTGCATCGAAAATGGGGTAACCTGATCCGCTGGCTTCTGTGTATATAATCAAACAGAAATGAGGCGAACTTGACCAAACCATGTTTTTTTTTTAATATCATAAGATGGGTTAACTCTTGACCTCAATCTTCACCATAAGGTCAAAATATTCAAACTGCCTAATGACTTAATGATTTAAAAAAATAAACAACAAGTGCCAGTTTTTAACATACGTGATAAATTGTCATTATGGTTACCTCGTCGGGTATACATTGCTAATTAATGTATGTTTTAAAGGTAAGTATACGAATCTCAACAACAACCAAACAAATACACAGGTACTTCGTGTTATTAACGTCCTTAATGCTTATAATAATGTTATCAATTTTCCAGCACGATTATTTTAGACTGTCGTAATCGTAATCACGATAATCACATTCCATTAGCATTGTTATTTATATTATTTGTATAAACAAATACCTATTTGTATGTGAAAACTCAGTAGGTAGGTTTTTTTGAAAATAATATTAATTACCTAATACATTTCTTGGAAAATTCACACAGCGTGCAGCGCCATCTAACTCCAAATTAAGAAGGTGCTGTCTTTCATATATATGTCTTTTTACCTGTGTTAAAACCTACATAATATTATAAAGAGGACAGATTTGATCGTTTGTTTGTTTGTATTGAATAGGCGAAACTAATGGACCGAATGAAAAATTCTTTCATCTTTAGAATGCTACAATAGGGATGTTGACAATTTTTTTTATTGTTTATCTTAAAAAGGAAGTGTATCCAAAACCCAAAACCGAAATAATTTTTGAAAACTACCTATTGAGAAATAAAAAAGTTATAAAAAGTTAAAAAGGCCATTTGTTTGCGTAGGTAAAAACGAGATAGCTAGCTCTCCTCACAAAACGAGATAGCTAGTCCTTACGATAATATAAATGCTAATAACTTGTTCATTTATAAACCAATTTTAAATTTTGTTTTCGGATATCAATATATTTCTAGCATTATTTTTTGTTTCACATACAATAATGTATAAAATCAAACGCTGTCAACATCCCTATTCAAACGGGAATGAAGTCCCAGGCGGAAGATGATATACTTCTTTCACACTTTTTTTTAAAACAAATATTATTCACCAATACTTGAAATTAAGATTTTAAAATGTTTGTGTTCTTCGGGAATCGAACCCGCAGCAACCTTCAGAACAGAAGGCAAGATCTTTATCAACCGAGCTATCATGCCAGCAAAATCTTCTCTAAGTTTTTGTTTTTTTCTTAGCTAGGCGACTAACTATATTGATGTAATCTTTTTGAAAATTATCACACACGTATGCCACAAAGTTGCTAAGTTGGCAGATAATCTTTTATCTAAATATATAAAACAAAGTCGTGTTAGTTACACCACTTATAACTCAAGATCGGCTGGACCGATTTTCATGGTTTTTGATTTGTTGTATTTCTCTCCGTCCCGAATAGCAGATTATCTATTAAAAACATTGGAAAATTGACGGGAAAATTCCCACGGGAACGAAGTCCTGGGCGAAAAGCTAGTTATTATGTAAGTATTAATAGTCTCATAGTTTTTATGTTTTCATCCGGTTGTACCGGACTACCCAAGATTCACCCGCCTACTCAAGATTTCTCTCAACATTACTGGGTTGACTGGAAGAGATCCCCTTGTGGGATGAGTCCGCCTTTGTACCTAATGTCACTTTATGTTTTTAACCAGTGTCTTCTTTATAATTTTGTTGCACAATAAAGGATTTACATACATACATTAATCTAAGCGCTTAATATAGCCCCTAATATTTTAGATGTCTTCCGCCCAGTTTCAGGCTTCTTTAAATATCATTCTGTCACTTTCAGTCTTGTTGACGTAAACAAGGACGGGATTATTAAAGATTAACGTTTTTGCAACTGAGTGTTAGTCCACAAAGAAGTTAGATATAGGCCAGCGCATCAGGTTAATCCATTTTCATTGCAAAACCGCTCTTATCACAACAGCACAGAGTGCACACGTGTGGTAACCTGAGTTGCGGCCGTCCGTACCTTCGTTAAAACTACACATGTTTTTAAACACGTGCCGCAAAAATAAATGGACTATAACGTCAAAATAACAATATGACGTAAGAATTATTTTTAAAATGTTGTTAGAGCACCTTTCACATTAAATTGGCACTAGTCCATGGGCTGCTCATCAAAACTATTGTTGTGTCTCGTATAAAATTGAAAGTTTTGAAAGATTTAACGGTTTATATAATAAATTATCATCACTTTTTACATTATTACATTTAAATGCTGCATTTCTTACAAAATACTACCATGTACGCGTGTATATGTAAAGTATATGTATAAATAGTACTTCAGTTATCTGGTCTTGCTTAGTCTGGAGTTAGATAGCACTGTGTGAATAGTATAATTATAAGTCTAATCATTTGGTGTGCTCAATCTAAAACAATAATTTAATCAATATCCGTCAATATAGTACGAATCGAATATCACCTATGTATGACTACTTAATTCAGTATGTTTTACTAATTTGAATAAATAATGTCTACGTTGTTTTCTTGCACGATTAGCTCTGATCGGATTAGTCTATAAAATCGATAGTCAAGCTTTTATAGTAGTAAACAGTATCTTTATTTGCTCCTAGCGACGATACGCAAATAGCGGGTCGCGTTAAAAATAGCGTTTGATCCGATGGCCCATAAACAAAGCGGCTACGGGGTGACAGCCGGTGTGGCTGCGTCTGCGCGTGACGTCATCACGATATAAATACCCAGCCGGTGGGAAACCCTATCCACCTAGCACGGAGCACTTGACCCCGTTTACTATTCCTTCGCGTTTTTAACACGGAAGGACGTAACATAACAATGGATTGATAAAAGGTCATTGCCGTACGTGCGTACGCGTACGCACCCGGCCTTGACACTCACGGGCACAGGGCACGCGCCTGTCCCGTTCAGACTATTTCCATTTTCAATGATTGTTTGTTTTTTGTTTGTTATTGTTTTTTTTTCTTTTATTTTTGTTCTCTTTATTTTATAAATCCTTAACATTACAAAAATATATTACATTACATTCCCTATCGTGTAAGATTTAGGCTCCGAGTGCTGGTGAACCTAATAACATCTGTGTTTGTTTGTTTGGCATTCGTATCTTCGTGTTGCGAGCATAGCTGGAAAAAAATGGGGGAGGGGCATCCGTTTGGGGCATACTGTGGACATTCCTTATTCATCTTCATCCACTCCGACGCATTTAGGGCATACCGGCTTCCCTTCCATGGCATAGAAGGATTTGCCTTTGACGGGAATTTGGCAGTCCTGCGATCGAAATATCCAGTTAAACGTCTTCATAAACATTCAGTTCTGAATGCTTAGAAAGTTCATACTTGACCTGGCACTAGTGCTTGGCTCTTACGAGGAATATGTACTTTTGTAATATCAAACCTTTGTCTTTGTTGGGGCAGCGATTCGGCAGAGACCTGTTTGAGGATACTGACCTTACAGACGAAGCAGTCCGGATGCCACTGCGTGTTGAGCGCGGAAATATAGTTCTCCATGATGGGTTTGTTACATCCGCCGCACTTTGGCGCGAACATATCGAAATAGTCGTTACGGCAGTAAGGCTTGCCGTCCCGTTCATGGAACCCATCTTCCCCAAATTGCTGACCGCATTGAGCGCAGAAGAAGTGCTCTGTATGCCATGTCTTCTCGAGAGCTGTTACGCATTTCTGTAAATAAAAAAATGTAAAGAAAAGAGTTTAATATAAGAAGTTGATTCATGTTAAGACAAATGTTCTTTTGCTTTTCAACTGACATCGAGAATAGGTCCGTTGCAGTAGGCACATCTCGGCGAGAACAGGTTGTGGTAGTCCGGCTCGCAGTATGGCTTGCCATCCCGCTCGAAGAAGTTCCTGGTCCCGAGCTCCTGGTTGCAATGCGCGCACGTGAAATGCTCGGGATGCCACGTCCTCCCCAATGCCGTGATCACCTGAATATTAACATCACTCGTTTAGCAAGTCACACTTGAATCACTTCAAAATGTTTGAGTCCGGTGGAGGTAAAGACCTGTCCGACGATGGGTTTTTCACAGGCGTTGCAGCATCCCTTCTGAGGGGTCTGTACTCCTTGGCGACTCATGTCTGCCCGCAGCGAGCCGAGCATGTGCTCGAGCGAGGCGGGCTCCGGCTGGCGCGCGCTGCTGCGGTAGTGCTCCTGCCACGCGCGCTTCTCCCGGTACACGTGAGTTCCGCCCGAGCCGCCTGTACCAGCCACCTACAAACAAAACGACTCCTCAATCCACGAGACCTCCTTCCTCGCTATCTTCGACTTAGATAAAAATCCAAGTCGAAAATCGCAAGCCTACGCGCACGTACAGAGGGATACCGCGCGGTGATGCTGGCCTGGAGCGAATGCGGACCGAGTGAAATGTTTGACTATGTACTCTAATATTATAAGCTCGCGGCCCCACCACGCCTGTGATGTAACGCTCGCGACTATCTTTAGATATGCGGGATTCTGTGAGTGCGAGAGAGACAAGTGTACTCCTGGAGTGACGCCTGCTGGGCGGCTGGAAATAGACGTGGACCAAGAAAGGAGAGTTGTAAATATTTTAATAAACGGAAAACTGTAGTGCAGTGTGCCGATGTTGAGGTGGCCGTGACTGTAACCGCCCGATATTAGACCTTAGCGTGACTCATTCGCTAACTTGCTTATGCTGCGAAACCATCGTAAAATCGAACGTCAACAGTCGCCGATTATAAATACAGAAGTATGTTTAGCAAGTACTGGTTTGTGAATGAAATGAATGAAAATGCGGTTTAAGTAGGCCGTGGAATGTAAACATGGGTGCTGTGAAAAGAGAGTTGGTTGTTTTATAGGCACATTGTAGTGTGTTGGCAAGTTGTGTCGCCCTTGACTGAATCTAGCAGGATCCGGCCTCGGCGCGGCGCTCGTGCGCAGTAAACAAACGCACACTTGCAGCTTGTCATGTTTGGACTCAAATTACTCCTCAAATAGTTTACATCTCGTCATAAAGACTTAGTATTTGACTTGTATATCCCTTTTCTTTGAGGCTGCGACCTACATTTGTATTTGAAGTATGCTTATAGTTAAAGAGGAAACGAGAGTCCCCAAAATATCTCTCTAGGAACATAAACTATGTTTGTGTTAATAAAAAGTGAGAAAGTTTAGACAAATTAAGTCAAAACTAATATTTAGACTTTATTAACTCAAGTCTCATTGCAGGGGGGTCTCCCAAAAGGGGAGGATTTGGCACGCTGAGCTGATTGGTGATCGCAGCAATGTCTTTATCGAAGATGCTGAAGCCCAACATGTGGTTAATGGCATATAGTCCTGTCGCTTCTTAATCAGGGTGTTGGCTAAGATAGGTACATACATACGTTTTTGTCCCATCGCGGTAGACAGATACCTGAGACACCAACATAGGTACAAAAAAAATAAACTACAATTACCGCTGGAATGCCCTATAAACAACCACAAACCTTAAAGTCCTGTAGACTAGCCATCAAGTCGTCGAGCTCCTTGGTGGCGCTGGAGGCGTGGTGGTGGTGCCTGGTGAGGGCAGTGGTGGTGGGGGGCGGGTGGTGCTGCGGTTGGGCTGGTTCCACCACCGTCTCTTGCACGGTTACCGTCACCTGCTTGGTACCGGGCCGGGGGAGGCTACCCGTCGATGGTGGCACTGGCGATACTGATGCGCGTCTGTCGGCAATCATGACACATGATAAGTTTAATCTTTTCAGAGTGTAGATTGAGTCAAACGTTGGTCTAATGGCTAGCAGGTCAGACTTGTAAGCGAGAGGTACTGAGTTCGAGATTAGTCCATTTTCGTTACAAAACCGCTCATAGCGCAACAACACAGAGTGCAAGCGTGTGGTAATCTGATGTGCGGCCTTCCGTACACTCAACACCTCAACCCAAGTTAAAGATTGTACCAATGACTCGTTTTCCGAGCTAACGACTGGTTAATTGAACACTAACCGATGCTCTTACGGTAAGGGAAAAACATCGTGAGGAAACCTGTACATTCAGGAGACTGAATGTATAACCACTATATAATCCGGTTAGGTTCCCTGTTAACAGGGTCACGGAGTTCAGATGGCAGTCGCTCCACTGTACTGACTTGTCTTGAATCATGGTCAAGCCTACCCTGGACTAGGCAAGAGTGTGTAGATGGAGCACAGACCTATATCGAGATTAAGTTAAATGAAACTTTAGCCTTGCTCAAGGTTGACAAGATAATAAGTCTATCAGATTTTTCAGCCAACAAATGGCTTCCAATAAATCGACGGCCATGTCGAATAAAGATCAAAGGCACTGATGATCTGAAGTAGAAAGAGAGATTGCAGTTCCTAAAACTACTTCGAAGTTTTTAACAAAAAGACAAACCCACAGGATGCAAAACCGATTAGCATTAGCAAGTAATTTAGACAACTAAATTCGAAAAAAAATCTACTTTTTGCGCTTAAATTGTTTTCAATTTATTTATTCGATTTGTAACATAAAGTTGCCTATTAAAAGTTCATGTGAAGTTTTCCGGACAGTTTCCTATTTTTATAAAACGTATGCTTGTACCAGTGTACCTGTTTCTACCATTATAATCTTCATTTCGTAATTGAAAATCCAAATTTTTGACACTATACAACACGAAACGCTTTATTGCACAAATACAAATCATTTTAAAAAAGAAAATCCTGCGCAAATGTAATCGCGACGTAATTCGATATGACAAATTAACTGAGACTGTTCACAGGTTTACTTTCCTCTCTAGACACTGAATGCAATGCAAACCCAAATTGATTGTGCTAATTGTTTATTTGTTTATTGCTGTTCAACATCGGTGTTGACAAATTAGATACATTGTGGGGACATGGTTGTTGAAATAAAATCACAAACTAATTTGATGCCACTAATCATCATCAATCTTTGAGCAGTTGTCTGTGAAACTTTGAGTTAAAAGGCTTCTTCTGGGTTCTAATTTTTTGGCGCATGTTTTTGTCACTAATCCTATTTAATATTATTTGAAAGCTAGAAAACATAAATAAAATGCCAAATTATTCCACTATTCCAATTAAAAATTATTCCACGCTGGACTGGACCGGGAGTGTAAGAAAAACTTAGAATGTACTACCTGCTTACTCTTCCTAGGCATACTGTGAAAGGAAAGGCAGTAAGTGGGATGCGAGGGTTTTGTTGTATCATAGGCGAAAGGTTGACAGCCTCTCACCAATTTATGTCAAACGTGATACTCTGCCTACCCCGATAGGAATTTTAGCCATGAGCGTATGTATGTAAAATGCCAAAGAAATTACAAGGAACTGCGAAACACCCTCTGGGCTTTGTTCACAGCTCCCGACTATTCATTACACATCATGTGACCAATTAACACTAATTTGGCCGTGTAACTGGCGATGGCGAGTCGAAAAACGAAAGGGCATAAATAGTGCAACGCAGACAGAAATATGTGCGCGATTATTTAATGCCAACTAAATCATACGCGCTGCTTCCTAAACAAGTATATTTGGAATGGTACCATATTGAGCTATTTGTCAGTGGCTACAGGAAATATTCTTGATACATATTCTTGGACAATTCACACAGCACCATCTTACCCTAAGCTTGCAAATTGTACAATGGGTGTTAATACTTAAAAAGCAGAATGAAGCAAATATTAAAAAGAGTATGATGAGAAGCGAAAACTGACGGCATGTTATTATTTCAAATTGTTTAGTTGAAGTTCCGGGTATAATAGTAATTGTAAGAATGGGAACATGTATTGTACCTATTATATACCATTGTATTATATACCAAATAAGATGCACGGAAACTAACAAGAAAGGAGTATTTAAGATTTTCGTTCAAAGGCTGGTATGCCGATTGAACCGATTTGGAACATTTATAGAAACACACAAATTTAAAGGACAGTATGTCCTACAACGTGACGTAACGAAGTGATTGGCAATGATAGTATGACAACTTCAATAACCATGAAAAAATACATGTATGTAAGTTTAACATAACAAGGTCAATATTATAAAATATTACATGACAAAGTACCGTACTATGTATTTCCAAACAAATGTATTATGTCCATGAAAATTATTTTGACTATTTCATCCCGCATTTCCGTCGTGTTTTGAGCGCACTCTAGTAAATAATAGAACTTGATACATTTGTTAGTCGAAACAGGTGCAGGCGTATGCACTAATTACTACCAGTCAATTTCAACGTGAGCTCTGACATTTATTTTCTTCCCTATAAATTACAGAGGGCATATATTTGCTGTTTTGCTGTATCGTGGGAGAAAGGCTGGCAACCATTCACCACTTTACTCATATTCCATCTAATAACTCTGTGAATGGATGTCTAATGTGTCGTCTAGTGGTTCTAGAACTACATGACGTTCTGCCTACCCCAAATGGGATTATAGGCGTAAGTGTGCATATGGATGGCAGCTATATTTCCGAGTTGGTCTGACAGCATCTAGCGTCGCAGGACTTCTTCATCTTATCGTGTAGGTATAGTCAAGTGTGTGGCGAACTTGGCTAACCCCGGTGTCAGAGTTTTCAAACCGCACAATGGCCTCTGACTTGGTTTTAACGACTATAGTCAGTCGACAACAGCCGGGACCGACAGCTTGCCGGGACCGACAGCTTAACGTGCCCTCCGAAGCACGGAAACGCTCGTGGTAAAACACCCATTAGGTTCTCTACCTCTGTGTACGTTGCTTAACCTCACTGATCGGTTGAGATCAGCGAGAGCCACTGGGCTACGAACGAGCGATCAGTCGCAGGATGAGCGCGTATTACTTATGCTTTTCTTCGCGGGAGAACTGTAGGAGTAAAAGGGACTCAAATGCTTACAATTATCTAATTACCCTCCTTCTACCCTTTCGTGTAGTTCTTTATGATTACTAACAGCAGTCCAAGATTTACCTTTGTGTCACAGTTTGCAACCAAGAAGGCTACGGCAACTTATCCCACTAATACCCTCAAAAGAAAACCTTTTCATTCATGTCAAAATTAAGATTACAATCAACAGTAAAGCTTATATTATTAATGACGAATTTGTCAAATACATTGCCGCTCCAGAACCTTCCCGCTCTAAAAGTGCTCGTTTTGCCTCAAAATAACCCACTTATTTCTCTACAGGCAAGCGTCCGTATAGTAATCGAGAAAATAAAAAATCATTTTTCTAAAAGTTTTTATGATTAAATGGAATTCTTACAGACACTCAACTTTCACTTATTTTACCTTTGATGTAGAATTCGACAAGGAGTTTCACAACCAAAGGGCGATTTCATAGTCGATTTTACAGTAGCCAACGAAGATGCGATGCATGAAAACGTGCGCAGGAGTGGGCTTGTGCCAAAAACAATAATCAAATACAATGTGCTCCTACTCTACAATTACCGCGAATTTAAGACACACAATTAAGAATTATAGCATGGTTTACTACGACGTAAAGTTAGTTTTACTTTGATGTGGTATAAGGCAATAATTGTCATTTTATGCGAAAGCACTCCTAGCGGCTGTAAACTACCTATTCCCAGTTCAACAATAAAATGCAGTAACAGAATTTTCATTTCAAGTAGCAGCGTGTTGATCACGTAACACGATCAATAACATCATAGAATTTTCATCGCCTACAAAAAATATTTGACGGTCGGCAACTATATTGACGTAACCAGGCTATCAATAGGCTTTAGACTCGATATAATGCCACCTTTATTTTAACATTGACTTTATTACGGTATCGATGAAATGTATAGGGAAAATTTGAAGAAAATATTATTCGAAACAACGTAAAAACTGGAGCAACGGAAACCGTAAATCTTAACGGACGTTTAGATGATTAGGATGACCTCTTGCATATCATAGAGTTTCTTAATTTGTGTGTACTTTTAGTGACGATTCATATCGCCAAGTCGTTGTACCTGCATTATGAATGTGACAAACGACATTGCACTCGAGAGCAGCTTATCCGTCATAATTTAACAGCGACACACTTTAAGTTTACCTAACTAATTTTCCGCCCGGGTTTTCGTTCCCGTTTGGAAAAAGTATGTAGCTTATTATATGTAACTCGCTGATAAGAGAGCTTTCTAATGGTGAAAAAATTGTTACAATGGGTCTAGTGGTTTTTGAGTTTATCCGTTACAATTACAAACATAAAATCTTTCCTCTTTTTTACCCGTCCCGCGCTTGTTTACGGCGCGTGCGATACAAATCTTGCACAAACGGATGTGCAAGAATCGCGCGAAGGTTTGATATTAATGTAAATAGGAACCCAAATGCCAAGCTCTTTAGTGATGTGCTGCCGTGTGTACAATATGGTACACTACATTTTACGCGTGAGCAACAAAATATACAGTACAGCTCAGTACTGAGAACTTTGCAATTTATTATGAATTGTCATTTTATTTTCGTTGTTGTGATTTATATGAAACAGCTGACCAGGTGAAAGTCACAAAGCTATTAATCAAGTACCTAGTTAGTATATTCTATTTATCACAGCTTCATAAGAAAGTCTAGTGAAACACAGTTTGCATTTTATTTGAGAATGAATTAAATATTCAGTGCTTACAGTCGGACGGAGAGAAATGGTCTAGTAAATAGAGCACAGGAGATCAAATAAACACGTTTTATAATTGAATTGGACAGCTCAAAGCAGCTGTTGACAAGAACAACGTGTCAAAGTCAACAATATCAAAGTAAGTACATTATATTACGTAATTAGGTTTGCATTGTCTCGCTCTCTGTGTTTTATTACTGACGGTAAGCAGTTCAAAATCAATCTCATACACACACACGCCTTACATCCCTGTTGGGATAGGCAGAGCATTATATGGTGCCATACATTCCTAGGGTTATTAGATGGAACATGAGTAAAGTAGTGATAGGTTGTCAACCTTACCCTCGCAACATTACCTCCACATCCCAATTACTGACTCTTACAGTATGCCTGGGAAGAGTTAGCCAATAGCCCAATATTTTTTTTCACTCCCAGTCCAGTGTAAAATCAATCACGATAACGAATTTTTGGAAAATCACGCTATGACGTTTATTAATCATAGACGCCCAATAAACTACATTTCTTAGAAAACAAGTCTTAATATGAAAAAATATTTTCTCCTTACAGCTTGAGCAATCGGCTGATTGACTTGTTAGTTTTCCATAGTAGACCGTCAGATTTGTTTTATAAAATTTCATACGGGGAAAAGTATTCACAATTCATGCCATATCATCAACAACAGATTGATAAGATATACCAAATTATTTTACGTGAAAGAACTCTCGTCAAAGTCACGTAGGAAGAAACTCGTTAAAAAAAACAAATGCTTTTCTTATCCCGCTGTAGCTCCTGAAGTGTGGCCACTTCGTAGAGGCGATTATTACAACAAAACTAATGTATCGTGCGTCGCTATTTGCAGCCCGCTAGAAATACAACATTTCACACGGCCCAAACCGACCCACGGCTATACTACATCACCATTACGAATATTATAGGCCCACCCTGTAATTTGTCGTCCCTTATTTCCTACATTTGTGTCAAGACTATGTTGACAACAGTGTAGTAATTTATGGCTAGTGTGTTCCTTGAAAGTTTTAGAGGCCATTTTTATTTATTCGTATTCCAGCGGTAGCTTATACTTCTTCTTATATAAAACTAGCTGATGCCCGCAACTTCGTTTGCGTGTTAATTTTTTCTTTTGAACAGATTACACTTTATTGATTAAATATTGATTTAATTTAAGATTTAGATTTTTACATACAAAAGTTTTTTCCCGCTAACTCCCGTTCCCGTGGGAATTTTGCAATATCCTGTTGCAACTAAGCTTTAAGTTTACTAAGGTACCTGCATGCCTTTCAAGCGTCTAACTTGAGCGGTTTAGATTTTTCATACAAAAGGATTTTCCCGCTAATTCCCGTTCCCGTGGGAATTTCGGGAATTCCTTTCTTAGTGCACGTCTACGGTACCTAAGCTACGTCCCCTTTCAAGTGCCTACGTTTAGCCGTTTAGGCTGTGCGTTGATATGTCAGTCAGTCAGTCAGTTTCTCCTTTTATTTATTTAGATTCTGTGATTTAGTAGGTACCTTCTCATTTGATTTTTTTTTCTGAAATAAACTTTCCAGTACTGCAATCAGTAAATAAATGAGGTAGGGTAATTAACATGTGATAATTTAATTTAGGGTTTTATTCAACTAATCCTATCCTACTATATTATAAAGGAGAAAGTTTGTGTGTGTGTGTGTTTGTTACTTCTTCACGCTCAAACGGCTAGATCAATTTTGATAAAATTTGATAGAGGTAGCTGATACCCTGGATTAACATATAAGCTACATAATTTTTCCAACGGGAACGAAGTCCCGGAAAGCTAGTAAGTATTATAAATGCGAAAGTTTGTGAGGACGATGGATAGATGTTTGTTAGAAAGAAAGAAAGAAAGACAAATTTATTATAACGGACACCACAACACATATAAGAGGCAAGATTAAACAGTAAAACACGATCACGATACACTACATGAAGACAATAACAAATACAATAGCAAACTAGCTTTAGATCGCTATGTGTTGTAGGGTCCGAGACAAAGGGTCCTCAACTCAGCTATATGTTGCGACTCGGGAATCAGGATATGAGACCGCGAGCCACAACGCTGGTTTTCAGTGAGTCCCATAACCAAGTGACGAACGAACGTCCGTGGACGAGACAGAATTTTTTAGGAATAAATAAATATTGGTAATGAAAAATGGAAAATACATATGTTACTAATAAATATAATACATAATTAAACGTATGTGTCAATATGGTGAAATAGTGGGTTGAGGTGTGTGTAAAATGTGTGTGCATGATGCCAACAGGAGATCGCCTTGGAAGTGTGTATAGGTACCGTCAACAGCACAACAAACTCAGCTACTCCGCTACTCAGCTCTGTTACCTATTTACGAAAAAACCACTATAATGATTTTTACGAAACTGTGCAGTAATATAGCCTATATTTGATTAAATTATATAGCCTGTATACATCAGAATAGTATACAGGCTATATAATTTTATCAAATTCCTAGGGGATCGAAGTGCTACGCGGAAAGCTCTTCTTGCCAGCCCATATACGTACCCACCGAGTGGCACGGGCCTCCCTTCGAAACACGAAGGGGATTTAGCCCATAGTCCACCACGCTGGCCTAATGCGGGTTGGTGGACCGCTCGTCTTTCGATAATGAATTTTCTTGGACGGGCGGGTTTCATCACGATGTTTTCCTTCACCGTTGAGCAAGTGATAATTAGAAAATCCGTACATAAATCCGAAACGACGAATTTAGTGGTACAGGCCCGCACCAGGATTTGAACCCGCGACCTTCGGATTACAAGTCTGGCTCATTACCAACTGGGCTATCACGCGGAAAGCTAGTTGTTAATAAAGAATTGATTTTGTTCCCCTCATGCCAAGTGAAAAAACTAGCTGCTTGTGGAAAAATTGCAAGAAATAAATATTTGTATTATTATATTATCTACAGGATTCATTCAAAACAAAAACTTGACATCATTTCATTAGAACTAGACAGAGTCTAGACTTCGTGTTTGTTTGTGTCATATTCTTCTGCCTACACTAATATTAATGGGGTGATGATTGCTTTGACTCTAGTTTTGCATGCTAGATCTTTTTGCGTTTATGTTCTAGATATCAGGCTAAATCACCCTGAATAGCAAGAGAAAAAATGCTTATATCTAAACGGGCAAGACAGGGCATCGTGTAGTTCTACGCCACGGTTAACAATAATATTAGACAGTGACAAAACGAAACAATAAATTAAAAAAAAAACACATGAGTACAGTGGTGATATTTGATCCTTACTAATATTATAAATGCGAAATAGATGTATTTATGTTTGTTACTCTTTCACGCAAAAACTACTGAATGAAACTTTACAATAATATAGCTTATACATCAGAATAACACATAGGGTCCGTAATTTTCCAAAAATTCTTACGGGAACGAAAAAAAGTTGGACACGCGGCTGGAAACAGGTGAAATGTTTCCAGCCGCGTGTCCAACTTTCTATCGCTCATTTTTTTTAGTAAAATCCATATTATTTTTATTAAGGTAAGTATTGTAGCGAAAGTAAGTAATTTTATTAAGTATGAAGGAGAAGAAGTATTGTAGCGGAAAGGGTAGTTGGGAAGACAGAAAGAGAGATTGACTATTTAAGTATTTTGTTTAAAGAAAACAACTAGATTGTACTGAAGCTATAATCTGATTTAAACCAAAGAAATGAGAGGCAAAGGAAGCGAATCAATTCTGATTATAGAACCTTTCGCTTAAGGCGTTCTAAGTGCATACAGCAGCATGTCAGGTAATACATTTGCACTACGAAAACCGGCGCTATTACAAGCGAGATAAGGTCGATGTTAAGGTCAACATGTATAGGCTGGATGTGTTGCCATGTGTTCATTGTTACTCCTAGCCTGTACTCACCCATTAGGTACGTCCGTGCTGAGCTGGTCCAGAAGAGAGTCGACGGTAGGTCTGGAAGAAGCCGGGCTCGTTGCTCCATTTGTACGCGCATATCCATCTGGACACGAAACATTGTATTGTTAATAAACTGATATCAAGGCCCTATAGGGGATTTGAAATAGAGAGCGAAATTTTAGGGAGTGATTTTTTCCAAGAAACTGAAAACTTTTCCCAAAACACCTACGCGTATATGATATTCTCAAAAAAAATTTCGACTACCCATACAAAGGCTGTCTGTCACCTGATCGCAGAAGTTGTATGAAGAGGCGAATTTTTTTTTCATATTTTGACCTATGTTCCTTGGGGAAATTTGTTCATTTTCGTGTTCATTTACATCCTTAATTTTCGCTAACTAATTTAAAGTCACTAAATATCATAATAATAATAAAATCATTTATTAATCAGGCAACAAGGCCCATAGATAAAGACCTTACAGACTTACATACATAATCCTTACTTAATATTATAAATGCGTCTTTCACGCCTAAACTACTGAACCGATTTTGATGAAATTTGGTACAGAGATAGATTAGAGCCTGGGAAAGGACATATGCTACATTTTATTCCACAGTTGGGCACGATATAACATGTAGTCCACGTGGGCGGAGCCTTGGGCGGAAAGCCAGTTTTAAGTTTGTATAAGAAAGTTTTAATTTTTGTTTATGTTAAAGTTGATATTTATATCTTCCAAGAGATCTCAGTAGAGTAATTTCATTTAAATATAATCTAGGTTAATTCAGAATGAAAAATTTCACATTCGTGGAAGTTATGTTTTATTACAAATTGATATATGTTTTATAATTAAAGAGTGATGTGTTCATCTGTAACAGTCATGTATCAGAAAATTGTAAGCCTAAGGAAGATTTTATAATTGTAAAATGCATGTGATGTTGATGATCCTTATCAAATAAATAAATAAATACTAGCTGATGCCCGTAATTTCGTTTGCGTGTTAATTTTTTTTTGTACAGAGTACACAGATTGAAAACATCTATCTTACGTGATTTAGATTTTTACATACAAAAGTTTTTTACCGCGAACTCCCGTTCCCGTGGGAATTTTGCAATATCCTGTTGCAACTAAGCTTTAAGTTTACTAAGGTACCTGCATGCCAAATTTCAAGCGTCTAACTTGAGCGGTTTAGATTTTTTATACAAAAGGATTTTCCCGCTAATTCCCGTTCCCGTGGGAATTTCGGGAATTCCTTTCTTAGTGCACCTCTACGGTACCTAAGCTACGTCCCTTCCAAATTTCAAGTGCCTGCGTTTAGCCGTTTAGGCTGTGCGTTGATATGTCAGTCAGTCAGTCAGTCAGTCAGTCAGTTTCACCTTTTATATATTTAGATAACTGAACAAAATAAAATTAAATTAGCACTATTTCCTGAATGTTTTTCCGGGTGTCTGCATTTGGGAATCTACATATATTTAATTTAGAAAGCGAAATTAACAGGTTCTTCTCCCTTTTATACTAAATAACTTTCCCTGAGGAATACATTTATAATTCCTGGAAAAAAATCGGTTTCTCATATTAAGGCAATCAGTTGATCGCTGAAGTTGTATTGAAATGATTCTTTTTAAATAGATTACTGCTAGTTGAAGAATGTGTGTGTGCTATGCAGTGTTAAGTTTGTGTTTATGAATTAATAATTTTGACATCTTATGGATTGTTAGCTGGATATTTTTGAAATTTTTGACATGTTTTTATTGTATTTCTAATTGTTTTTATGTATTTTTAAGTTAATATTTGCACACTTTGCCGATTGAATGCACAGATCACCTATTTAGTTTAAAATCATTAAGACTGTATTCTTGCAAATAAATGAATTTATTTATTTTTATTTATTTATTTATAAAGGAACCTGTTTTTTCAGGTCCGTATTACAGAACGCGACTTATAACCTGATCTATACTTGAGTAGCAGTCGTCTTTGTCATTTGATAGTGAGAGAAAGAGACAATCAATACTTAAGTTTAGATCAAGACACGTCTCCTGTAAAATAGACCTCAAACTCGAACACATCCATTCTGTTTAAAAAGTAGTTCACATCACTCATGTTCTCAGCACTTCAATGCCAGTGTTTTGTGGCGACAACTGCGTGAAATCCAGCGTTTCCACTAATTAGGCTTGAAGCCAAATCGTAATGGGCGCTACAAGGTTTGGTCACGCCGGATTAAGCCGGAAGCGGGTCAGGTGGGTGAGTGGGTGCCACGGACCTACTCAATGCCAAGCACAAAAGTCACAACAAAAATATGAAATGCCTAATGATAAATACGTAAATCTAAAAAAAAAAATTTTTTTGACAATATAAATACATAAATATTCTAATATTCTTGCTATCCGGTTTTGTCGAGTGGTAATTGCACAGCCTCTTGATCGACGGGTCATGTGTTCGATTCCCAGTCGGGACAAATATTTGTGTAGCTAGTAACTAGCAGATGTTTGTTCTCGGCTCATGGGTGTTCGTGTCTTTGTTTGATTATAACAAAGGTCTGTGTTCATCGCCACGTTTACCGCGAACTCATCACCTTACATTTCTGTTATCATCCATTTTTTTTCACTATACGACGATCATCAATGCGATGATCTCAACCGTACTAACAATGACTAGGTCTTGATAATATAATATAAGCAGTAAAAGTGTAACAATGAGAGTGCTATTTACTAAAAAATGGCAAGCAAACCGCAGCTTAAACCGTCTCGTCGGTTGCTATGACTATTGCGCGGTTACGATGCATAATGTGGCAATGTTGATAATAGGTCTTTACCTATGAAATTGCCGTGTTTCATACAATATTTTTGGAAAACTGAATTTTCCATACTATCTTTTTTGGATTTTTCTCGGGAATGGGAAATCCAAATTTAGCAAAATTTTGTGGGAAGGTTTGGACAACATTAAGTTAATTTTCATCATACTTACTTTATTGAAAGTTGTAACTGTAACAACGGAACAACAAAAATAAGCAATGAAACGGGCAACGGATGAAACGAGCTATATTTGAGCTTTTTTTTCAGCAAATAAATCTAAAGTAAATATGTATTAATTTGACTCAATATCTCCGTTATATGGCCAAGGTTTTAAATAAAAAATAATTTTAGTAATAGCTGTTCAATCAAATAAATTATGGATAAAATAAAGCTTGAGAAAAAATCGGCAATTTCATAGGTAAAGACCTAGATCAGGATTTGAAGCGGCTTTCAGAAATGTGAGTAACAACTTTGTTTGTACCTAACTTGTTTACCGTACCTTTTCAGCGCATAATTTGCAATCTTACAAATTAATGTTATCTTTAAATGACATAACAAATTCTGGCAACATTATTATCTGTCTTGATAACCTTTTTGAAGAACTTTCCAAAATAAAGATGTATTTGTAGAAAACGCGACGTTTATGACCTTAGCTTTCAAGTAATACATTATCTGTAACAGAATGACGTTGTTGTACAGACAAGATTACACTGAACTTTGCACGGTTTTTTAAGACCAACGCATAAGACAGAAAATCGCACTTTTACTGTTCAGCTATTTCAGATAAAGTTCATTATGATTGAAAGATGTTTGAAGTTTTGTACATTGCTGCATTTGACTTATATCTATCTCAGGGATATTGCCAAACCCGTGATATTAGTTTCACCAATGAAATTACTACTACCCTTGATATTACAATTTCACCAGTAAAATTATAATGGCACTTTGTCGACTACCTCCATTTAATTTTCGACGCCGTTGTTAAGTGGTCACATGATAATGGTATAGTTTTAAATGCTGAAAAAACCAAGTGTATGATTATTCATTCACCATACTTGCCTCTCAATCAAACAGTTCCATCCATTCTTACCCATACTTTTGAATGCTTTCACAACGATATGAGATATTATAATTGTAAACCTATAGAACGTGTTAAAATTGTTACGTATTTGGGCATGAAAGTAGATGATAATTTTTCTTGGTCTTATCATGTAGATTACATATATAATAAGTTGCGAGTTTTGTTGGGTAAATTTTATCACTTAAGTTACAAAGTTCCTTTAAATACTTTAAAATGTTTATATATGACATTAGTTGACTCTATACTTGGCTATTCCCTTGAATGTTACGGACTTACAACAAAAACAAATTTAAACAGACTTGAGAATATACAGTTAAGATTTTTAAAACTACTTGTAAACAAAAAGACAAAAAATAAATGTAAAAATAATTATAGGATGCTATTCAAGATCTGTAAAACTCTTCCAATTAGCCTTAAGCATAAGTATGTTCTAGCTGTACACAACCACGGCTCCATCTCATCTTTAACACTTGTTGATAGTGACGACCATGTAACAAGATCTGTGACCTCAGGCAAATTTGTTGTACCTAGAGTCACCAATTACTTTGGAGATAGGACTCTAAAAAAGAGAGTACCTTATTTTCTCAACAGTTTGCCTGAGTTCATAAGATCAGAGCCCAAGATAGGCAGATTTAAAAAATATTTAAAAAAGCATCTGCTCCATACACTTGAAGCTGAATAGATAGATATTTAACTCATTTGAAATTAAGTTTATAGTACTATGTAATTAGAGACTCTTGCCCTCGCAGACAAACTGCTCAAGCAGTTTTGTGGGGCTTTATTTTTAAGAAACAGTGTTAATTTTATGTTTAATAATATAAATAAATAAATAAAAATAAATAATAAATAATATAGTTATGTTAGGTTAGGCTATTTTAAGTTTGAAAATATCTCTACGACATCATATCTTCACTAACTAATAGTGTAAATCACTTAGTACAGAAGCTATGTATGACGAGTAATCGTCTTCGCCATCAGCAATAGTCCCAGTTCAACGTGACCTAGATCAGGGTACGTACACCTGTCTAATTTTGTCAAATCCAATCAACACACAATAGACTTTTTACTAAGCCAATGTTCTCAACAGAATCAACGTTGATGCAAAACAATGGGATTTATTCCGTTGTTAATGTCTTTATTTATGCTGTAAAGCTTTTATTTACAACACATGAGTCTATTTGTAAGCTTCGTCCCTGAAAAGTAGTGGGTTTAGGTGTCACCTACGTTTCAAGGTCATGAATATGAAGTATGAAGAATTGTTATGCCACCAAGGGCAAAACGGGAGTCAAAAGGTGGGGAAGGTATTGTTGGCTGGATGACCGTAGTAAATCTATCAAGAGTTCGATTTGGCACTGATTTGGTCGAGTGGTAGTAATGTTGCCTCTTGATCAACGGGTCTTGGGTTCTATTCCCGGTGAGGAGAGACATTTGTGTAAAAACCAGGCGTTTGTTCTCGGGCCGTGGATGTTCGTGTCTGTCTTTGTGTCTGTTTTAAGGGACCTACGAAACAAGGGAAAACCTTAGTGTGGGCCCTTGTGTGTATTATTTATTTTATTTGCAATGTGACCAATTTTATTGAATAACTTTGATATCAAGTTACTACTTATGTAGCGATCAATTTCTCCCTTTCAAATCGCCTAAGTGGTCGCAATATAAAACGAATACTATATCCAATTGGTATATCGCGAATATTGCGATTTCGTCAACACGCGCATGAGTTGCCCACGAGTGCGGGTCTTGTACAAAACGGCGGTAAATCTGATCTATTTCTGCGGATCGGAAGCCGCTCGTCTGCCAACATCAACATGCACAACTGTCAGATTCACTCGCCACCGGGACATATGATGTACATCATAACATAACTAACTCAGGAGCTGTTTGTTATACTTGTGTTACAAGCGGATATGTTCATCTTAGTAACTAGAAAAAAAACTGTGATACCTCTAGCTATGCTCTACCTCCCATGTATGGTGTACGTAGAATAGAATAAAATCATTTTATTCGTGCAAATGTGGTTACAAACTAATAAACATGGTCCAGCACATTATACCATTGATGAATGGTGTACGAAAACATTGCTCAAAATTTCATAAAATTAATTAAAATAATAATAATCAATAATATTAAAATAAAATGTCATAAAATTCAAAATGTCAATAGTATAAAAATACATACTTAATGTCAATTTTTTGTGTCAGTTAAATCTTATCAACAATCTAATTTTACTCTCATTTATTAGTGTTTAACTGTAAAATATGATGGCATTGTTTTAAACTATAAAATTATCCTTGATTTGAATATGATTTTCTTTTTACAGTTACTATGAACTTCACAATACAATGATGAGCTACACTTAGCCGCCTATTCTTCTCTGAGGAAGACTGCACCTTTGCGAATTTGCGCAAAGTTAAAATTGCTAATGTAATTCACTATTTTGACTTATTATAAGTAACATTCTGAATTTTCACTGAAATAAAGCTATTTTTGACTTTGAATTTGACCGCGACAGTTATTAACACAAGAAATCTATTTCTTTAAGAAGTGCGATCTACGGTCCGACCTGTATTTAAAACACATTTAGTTTTCAGTTGTGACTGCATTTTCATAACGACTTGTTATGTTTGTAGAGTCGATATCATGTGTATGTATTTCGAAGGAGGAAAATAGTGCAGAAATTATGCCTTCAACAAAATCAACGTTTGCTCGAAGGAGATATATAAAACGCATCCGTGTGCAATTAATATTCATGATATATTTAAACAAAAAATTATTTACATTAATAAGCTGTCTCTTAGCTGGCCAAGTGCGATTCTAATCGATTATATGTTAAGAAATCTTGTTTTGGCTTTGAGCACAGATTTGAATAGGGATTAGAAGGTAACAAGTGAAGGAAAAACTTAGCCTTTGTGTATGAGAGTTCTAATAAACTCAAAAACTACGAACGGATTTTCATACTGTTTTCACCAAAGATTGATTCAAGAGGAAGGGATATTTGACATATTTGTATAATTCATTCCCGGAACATACAGTCAGATTGAGAGCCACTTCTTTTCGGAATCCTTAAGCGAGATAAGGGCGAAGTATATGGATGCAATAAAATATTGAGTATTGAAGTCAATTTCATGTGCTGTCGTGTGTATAAGCAAAGAAAATCCTTACTATATTATAAACGCGAAAGTATGTATGAATGTTTGTTACTCTTTTACGATCAAACGGCTGTACCAATTTCGATAAAATTTGTTATGGGGGTAGCTGACATCCTGTATTAACAAATAGGCTACATAACTTTAACAAATTCCCACATGAACGAAGAACGGAATACTAATACGATAAACTTGTAATAACTCACCCGTCCGATCACTGTATCCTTTATCCGCGTAGTTCCCGTACCTCGCGTTGCTGAGGTCATCGAGTAGGGTGTCCAGCTCTGACAGGTTGCCCCGGCCAGTGGTGCGGCCGTAGCCGGACTGTCCCGTGTTGTACCCTGGAGTGTGGCCACCGTACCCCGCGGAGCTGGCAGAGTATTTCACTGGGATGATTTTCTCGTTCAGCGAGCTTGTGTTTTGGTATGTCGGCTGTGGACAAAGAATGTTGAGTGAGAAAATTGTTACCAATCAGATATTTCGACGGCCGGTTTGGTCAAGTGGCAGTGACGCTGCCTATTGATCGACAGGTCCTGGGTTCGATTCCTAGTGGGGCAAATATTTGTGTAAAAACAGATGTTTGTCCTCTGGTGTTCGTAGGTGTTGGTATCTGCCTGTTTATATATGTTCTAAAGGACGCACGACACAAGGGAAAATTTTATTGTGTAGCGTTGTAGCGTTAATAATAAATAATGTTAAATTTTATAAGTTTTTGAAGAAATTAGAAAAGCTCATGTGATTGAACAACTTTTTCTAGAATCATTCGTCGAAAGTTCGAAACATGAAGGGAAAATATTCTCGCTCTTCGTTACAATAGGGATGTTGACTAATTTTTTTTATTGTTTATCTTAAAAAAGAACTGAATCCACAACCCAAAACCGAAATATTTTTTTAAAAATATTGAGAAATGAAAAAGTTACAAGCTATTAAATTTTAATAGAGGGGGAAACTGTCAAACAACGAAAAAGAGATGCACGTACCGACATGTGACGTCACCGCCATTTGTTTATTTGTTTGCGTACGTAAAAACGAGATAGCTAACACATAACGAGATAGCTAGTCCTTACGATAATATAAATGCTAATAACTTGTTCATTTATAAACCAATTTTAATACTGTTTTCGGATATTAATATATTTCTAGCATTATTTTTTGTTTCACATACAATAATTCATAAAATCAAACACTGTCAACATCCCTATTTATGACGGGGTGACTTCAAATTATGTAGGTAGCGAAACTTTAAGAAGTGATTGTCCTAATGAAACTGAACAACTTTCTACAAGGAACATATATGAAATTCTCAAAAAATAAATGTTGACTTATCATATTGAGACAATCAGCTGATAGCTCGAGGTGTATGCTGGATAAGCGAAAATGATTTTTCTATATTTGTGACTGTGTTTAGTAAAAGGTACAACTTTCGGAGTAGTCAATAAGAGCTATTTGCAATAGCTCATCACACTAATTGTGAACCTTAACGACTATCACGAAAGTTGTACCTTTCCATTTTCAGTCACATTAAGTTCCTTGTTCAGTTTAGTGATATGATTCACATAATTAATCTTATATTAGCTAATTTAAAGTCACTCGATACAAAGTTTCATTTTTTCTATCTCTATTAATTCTTACTATAAGAAAAAAAATAACACTTCTATTTTTTTTTAGAGTAAGTTTACATATAAAAGTAATACCTATCAGGTCGCAATCGATAGCCATTAGTTCGATTGAAAAGTAAATATGAACGAAGAAGTTCATAGTCATGAAATAAATAATAAATACCCTGCCTCAAGGGGGTGTGTTCAGCTGTTTCAGTTCTCACAGAAATCAATAGTTAATTACACTGTTTCAATGAAAAAATATATTTGCTTTCTTTTCAAATGATAGTTTAAACATAACGGGTTCTTACCACAATTTTTGTTGTAAATGAGTATTTTTGTTGAAAATTGATACATTCTGGGCCGCAATATTAATTAATATCGATTTGCCAAGAAGAAAGAAGTTTTCAAAATGAATATAGACGAGTCGTTTACAGAGTTCTATCTCCAAAATTCAGATAAAATATGTGATTAATGATTATGATTAAAATACTCGAAGGATTAATTGGAAACTATAATTCCAGTTAGGGTAAGAAATTCAAACTTCTAACAGCCCTATGAGTATAAACTGTGACATAACAATAGTATGGAATGTCAGACTTTTAGAAACGTAACAACATCAAAAAAATAAAGTTTTATAATTATAATTTTGGCACAAATACCAGTTGTAGTATTCTTCTTTTTCCTGTATTTTAGTTAGTTTCTATTTCTTGTTTTATTTGTTTACATTGTGTTTTGCATTGTCACAGCGGTCATGTCATTAGTCTGTCATATAGCCGTTGACATTGAATTCTATGTCTTTGGTTACTCTCTGCCTTTGGTTGATGGCATCATTCCTTGTCGTTGGCGTCTAAACCATTGACATAGAATGATGGTTCAACCGTGATTCATATTGTCTTTGGTATTTGCCACCTATTCTTGTCAATCTTGACTTCTATTTGAATTTGAAATCAAAATTGGAAATCGTGAGTTTCGCGAACGATTTTCTGTTTACCTTTTGACGGCTGAATTTTAAAAGGTCAGTCTTCCTTCATCTCTCACGTGAGATAGAAGGACAGGACAGCTACCTTACTGTCTCAAGGCCTCCCTGGGCCGCAGCACGGCCCAGGGACTTTGCCCAGGCGCGAACCCTACGCTACAACAATACTCGACCCTAAAGTGGTAGGCGCGTGTGACCTACGCTACAACAATACTCGACCCTAAAGTGGTAGGCGCGTGTGACCTACGCTACAATAGTACTCAACACCTAGTATTTTCTCTAAAGTGGTAGGCGCGTGTGAATTCACACCACAGTTCCCTCTTTTACCACTGTACCTCGCGTGGGGCTCTCAAAAACTCCAGCCTCCTCGTACCTCCGGCTGGAAGCCGTGAGGGCAGTCCTATCCTGCCTCCGGCGAGGAGCCGTGAGGGCAGTCCTATCCTGCCTCCGGCGAGGAGCCGCGAGGGCAGCCTTCTCTTGCTTCCGGCGTGGGCCGTGAGATCTGCTGCAGACACCACCTCGAGCGCAGAGTAACCGGCATAACACGATCAAGACCTCGCTCTCCTGGCTTCAGCTACGTCGTCCTACTTAAGTCAAACTCTTGTTTTCCCTCAGCTACCTATAACTCGCCAGTGACGTTAGGGAGGCAGGACCCAAATTTGTAATATTAGGCTCTATATATAATACATCTGATCTCTTGTATCTACTCTCTTTCTCTACTACCTCTAACCTTTCACTCGACCTTTCCCTACCTACGTCTAGGGTCTTATATCTATAGGACCCTCGACGTAGCCTACCTCGACTACTGTTCACTAGGTCCTTACGGCTCTGCTGTAAGGCTTAGTGTAACATTACATTTGGCGCCCAACGGCTTCTCACCCCTGATTCTCAAAATTCTAAAACACCACTTCTTCTAGTGGCAATAAAAGACATATCAACACTATACACTTTATTAGGACTCTTTATTAGGACACTTTTATTTATCTCAGGCTCTCACTATCATCACTCAATTAGATACCTCTTCTATAAAGGTACTCGCTTTCCCTCTTCAGAGGACCGAACCTCTTTCCCTCTTCAGAGGACTGAACCTCTTTCCCTCTTTAGAGGACGGAACCTCTTTCCCTCCTCAGAGGACCGACCCTCTTTCCCTCCTCAGAGGACCGACCCTCTTTCCCTCCTCAGAGGACCGACCCTCTTTCCCTCCTCAGAGGACCGACCCTCTTTCCCTCCTCGGAGGACCGACCCTCTTTCCCTCCTCGGAGGACCGACCCTCTTTACCTCCTCGGAGGACCGACCCTCTTTACCTCCTCGGAGGACCGACCCTCTTTACCTCCTCTGAGTGTGACCTCCTCTTTTCCCTCTTCTCATCTTATAATATTCCCTCTTTGCCCTCATCTTATAACATTCCCTCTTTGCCCTCATCTTATAACATTCCCTCTTTGCCTTCTCACATAACATACCCTCATTTCTTTTACATACAACATACTAACCCTAGCTAATTATTTTATTCTCTTTACTAAGGAACTCCCTCCCTTTACGTTACTGGCTCTATACTTGTAATCTAGTTGTAATTCTTGTAGTAGTTTTAATCTAGTTTATATTGTAGTTATTTAGTACTTAACTATCGCTATAGTTTTAGTAATAGTTCTTATTCTAATTCTAACTAATACTAATGATTTTAATACTGACAATTTTTACTAAAACGAATAATTTTATCTGATTGTTTAACAACCTTTTATAATTTTAGCTTATAATTTTGTGAAATCTAATCCCAAATTACTCGATCGACTTGTTGACTATAATTGTGACTCAATTGATCTATTAAATTCTATTACCTATTGTTCTACTTAGACTTACCTCTCTACTGTAAACTACCTCTCAACGTCACTATGGCTCGTCTTATCAACTTTAATTTACTGAATAAAGCTGAAGCCGAATATGAGGTCAAGATCCGTAATGAGGAACCTGCATCGACGGTCTCTAATCTCCATTCTCAGCTAAAAATATTGTCCAATATCTCCCCTGAACAGATTGAAACATCTCCTATTCCCCTTTCAACTGACCTTGATCAAATAGATCACTCTCTAAAGTATGCAGAACTTAAATTCGATCTGGGCAAGGAACAGAACTTCCCCAAGATCGAGACATACTTGAATCACATCTTCTTCAGACTCCAACGTATAGACGTTGATACTTGTGATGATGACCCTTCTGCTCTCGATAAATTATACTCTCTCCGTCAACGCTTCAAAAATTTGGAAAAACAATTTAAAGATCTTACAGCTAAAGACGAGGAATTCCTCCCTTCACTTCAAGAACTCCCTGAACAGGACCTTACCTCCCCACATAGAAGCCCACCTATTAAAGATACCCCCCAACCTACTTCTTCGAACTCGTACACCAAATCTTTAGGTGAATTAAGGAAATTAACGTACTCTGGTGACTCTTGCCCCAAATCCTTTTTGCTAAAATTGGAAGAATTTACCACTTCACGTGGTATTCCTAAAGACAAACTAGTTAAACATACTTCTGAATTCTTCTCTGGCAATGCACTGCATTGGCTCCGTTTCAAACTCACTCGCAACCCAGCTCTATCTTGGACTGAAATCTCGAAAGCTTTAGTTCAAGACTTTAGCGAGTACGATTCCGATTACAAAATTTTGACAGCAATCCGTAACCGCACACAAGGCCCTAATGAAAATATAATTGTCTTCATTTCCTTAATGAATGGAATGTTCTGTAGACTTACAAAAAAGTTGTCTGAAACTGAACAGCTAGACATCCTGAAACGTAATATCCGCCCTTGCTATTCAATTTACTTGGCCCTCGTTAACGTAAATTCTATTGACTCTCTCATCACTACTTGCCAGAAATATGAGGAATATATCGATAAAGATCGTAACTTCCGGGAACCTAAATCGGAAGACAATCCTCTCGTTTCGGAGTTCAACTATAAACCTCCAACGTCCTCTAAGCCTTCCTCCTCCTTCAATCCTCAATCATCCTCTTTTAAACAGAATTTTCAATACAGAAAATCTGTTAACGCTACCTCTTCTCAACCTCCTACCTCTTCAACTTCGGACTCTTCTAGTAGCTCACACCCTCTTGACTCTTCCTCTAGTTCCACTCCTCCCATGCCAGCTACGAACGTTACTTACGAACCTTCTAGACGTTTCTGCCCTCGTTGCCGAGTTACCGGTCACCTTTTGAGAAATTGTAGGAAACCTAGATTCCCTATTTGTTTCAAATGTGGTCTAAAGGACGTCATTTCTTCAAATTGCCCTAAATGCAATCCTCCTCAAGCTTCTAACTCAAAAAACTAAATTCTAACTTGAACCCGAAATCTAGTTTCGATGTAGCTGACTGGAACAGTTGGTTATTAACAATTAAGACCTTTTTAGGCTGCTATAGAATTTCTTCTGTGCTTTATAAGAACGAGAGAGATCACAACCGCCCTTTCATAAAGGTAGCAATCGATAATAACTTATTTTCTGCGCTTCTAGATAGCGGCAGCTCTATCACTATCTTAGGCAATAACTCTCACCTTGGAATTTTGAAACTAGGTTTTGAACTGTTCAAGTGTAACCCGATCACCGTTGCTACGGCAAACCGACATGAACTTAAATCTCTTGGTTACTTCAACCTTCCAATATCCTTTAATGACCAATGCCATGTCATTAAAGCATACGTTTTCCCTGAAATGTTCCCACCACAGTTCCCTCTTTTACCACTGTACCTCGCGTGGGGCTCTCAAAAACTCCAGCCTCCTCGTACCTCCGGCTGGAAGCCGTGAGGGCAGTCCTATCCTCGCCGGAGGCGAGGAGCCGTGAGGGCAGTCCTATCCTGCCTCCGGCGAGGAGCCGCGAGGGCAGCCTTCTCTTGCTTCCGGCGTGGGCCGTGAGATCTGCTGCAGACACCACCTCGAGCGCAGAGTAACCGGCATAACACGATCAAGACCTCGCTCTCCTGGCTTCAGCTACGTCGTCCTACTTAAGTCAAACTCTTGTTTTCCCTCAGCTACCTATAACTCGCCAGTGACGTTAGGGAGGCAGGACCCAAATTTGTAATATTAGGCTCTATATATAATACATCTGATCTCTTGTATCTACTCTCTTTCTCTACTACCTCTAACCTTTCACTCGACCTTTCCCTACCTACGTCTAGGGTCTTATATCTATAGGACCCTCGACGTAGCCTACCTCGACTACTGTTCACTAGGTCCTTACGGCTCTGCTGTAAGGCTTAGTG
Source organism: Aproaerema taeniolella (assembly GCA_949987775.1). Taxonomy (NCBI): domain Eukaryota; kingdom Metazoa; phylum Arthropoda; class Insecta; order Lepidoptera; family Gelechiidae; genus Aproaerema; species Aproaerema taeniolella. The sequence continues at coordinate 17,168,599 of OX465252.1, read as the reverse complement.
TAACATTACACAGTGTTAAAGTGGATAATAAATATGAATTTGAAGACATAATATGTGTTTCTTTACGTACTACGCTCTGTTAAGAATCATAAATCATTTAAAATAAGATATGTTGACATTTCTGTCGCAGTAAATAATATTTTTGTACAGGTACACACGACAGTACTGATCAGGCTATCATTGCTGTTTGGTTCCGAAAACTATGTAATGTTACACATGAAAGCAATTAACTAATTGAACTTTGACAGAGGAGCTGTAATAGGGACTGCTTTCTTAGTGCAAATGAGTGAGCTGACGTGCTGTTGTTTGTATATTTTTCATAAAAAAACTTAAAGCCTATTTGATCAGTATATACTGATATTCTTTGAGTAAACAAACACTATATAGTGTAATGTAAACTATCTGTAAATCTCCTTCCTGTTTCACATGACATGATCATTAACCACGGGTTTACCACAGGTAACACAATCACAGAACCCCGTACTATAAGTATTTTGTGATTACAGTAAATCGAGCGAATGCCATCATGAAACCATGAACATGGCCAACTCACCGGATCGCGTCATAGTAAAATACTGTATATACTTACCTATAATTAGAGGTTGCTAGGCAAAATTTAATTCATATTTGATCGTCTCTAAAGCAAATAACTTGGAGGTAGCAATCTAGCGGAAAACAGAAATGAGGCCAATCCAAAGATTTTTTTACCTATTTTTTTTATTATAAGATGGGTTAACTCTTGACCTCAATCTTGACCATAAAGGTCAAAGATGAGGTCGACGATGGAGCGAGTTAACCCAGAAAATGCCTATAAGGACACTGGTACTCCCACGCACCGACGGAACACAGCAAGCTGTTTGGCGTCGGACTTCGGTAGGAGGGTGGTCGCGAACCAGACTGCCCTTTACAGAGCCTACCACACCGCATGAGACCATAGGACGACACCTCAGATTCAGAAAAAAATGAAATGTCGTTGCCTGGGATGGATTACTAGGAGGCAGGTCTCATTTGTGTTTCCTTAGTCGCCTCTTACGACACCCACGGAAAGAGAAGGGGTGGTGTTATTCTCAACCGATCACCACACGGGGAAAATGGCTCCAAGGCTAGCCATATAGGTACTTAGATTGTGAATTTAAGGTCGGTCTGTGGTTTAAGTATTAGATTATATTGGCGACGTGAAAGGCCATTAAGGGAACCTTCAGCTGCTAGTTTCTAAGTATTCCTTTGGGGAGGCAGTAGTGAATAGTGATCAGGCCGTTTTGATGATGTATCCAGCAATTTGTTAATTTTTTTTTAGTTTACGGCTAAGAGTATAGGTATCTAAAATCATGAGTCAGATATATTTGAGTAAATCAGTTCAATTCGCGCTTCGAGATTGTTGGCATAAACAGTTATTTTAGGATGTTACTTCACTCCCTATTCTTTGAGTAAACAAACGAACATGCTGGCTTTTGGTGCTAATGATATTATAATTAAGTCTGAGAGGATCTGTTGAGTGGGAGATATTAAAATTGCAGTTAAAATTCATACAGCGTATACTGGTCATAAGAAATGGCTGTAGAATTAGCCATTTACTGCGATAGTCTGGTAGTGTTCACCGACATGAAAAGAAGAAGACCCGTGTATAAAGAACGAAAATTTAACCAGAAAATAGATAAAAATACCATCTACGTATTCTGAAAATGAGACTGGAAGAGCTAAGAACGACCGATCGTCTTAAGTTATGTAATGTGGAAAACTAAATCAATAACTTAGATTCTTCAAATTCATTTTTAATGTAGTTTGGCGCTTGCAGTGACGCCGAACGCCATCTGTATAAAAATCATAGTTTCTTAGCAGTTTCTTGGACACTTTCCAACAATAACTCGGTCAGTTGAAGCATATTGGTAAACCACGCGTTATATTAATATTCGTATAATGTACCAGATGGCGCTGTTTTTGTAAACATAGCGCGAAATCGCACCGCACAAAACATTTTTATGAAAGCGCAATAATGTAAACAACTTCAATGTTTGTTTTTAGGCTAATGAGAGCCTTAATGTTGAACTAGTGATGCAAGACACGATCTATAACTTATATGGTTCGGTTGCTCTGAAAGAAATAACTTTTCATCAAAAAGCGAGAAGGTAGCATGTTTTTGTAAATTATATGCTGCATTAAAAATAATGTATTCTTTGGAAGATTAGATTGATTAGTTAAAATCTTACCGATAGCAAGAACATAAAACTTACACGCAAAAACAAAAATAACGAAATGGTACAAAATTATCTCGTCTAGACAAAACATCAAGAGAAGAGAGAGAAGGAAAACTATACACAACCGTAAAACTGGCATGACTAAAGCATACTAAAGTTAGAGAAATGAATTTAGAAATATGTTAATACTTTTAAATCATTGAGGGCAGTCAATAGTCAGCCTTTTCTTTTTCTAGAGTCAGAAGGATCAAAAGAACTAATGTGTATGTATTTAAATCCTTTAATTAATGTGTATTTGTATGCATTTAATGTAATCTTGACTTATTTTAAGTGGCATCCTGAATGTCCTATAAAATAAAGATTTTTTCTATTCTTTTGAATGAAAATCCTTAGTCACAGGCAGGCGCGGTCGCAGCCTGAAATTTTGGAGGGGGTCACTCACCCAATTCACAACTAAGTAGACAGCCTTTATCTTGAATCTTTACAATAAACCGACAAATTACATTATCTGAATATTGTTATCAATCTTTATCATAACGACGCATATCGATTTTGCTAGGATTATCAAAACTACGTAGTTCGGTTCCTTGTTTCTAAACTAGATGTCATTTCCAAGTTATGTTGGCCATCGTACGTAGTTCATAAAAACACCACTAGATGTCAGCAAACTATAAATTTATCGCTGTTAGGGGATAGCTAGAAATTTCCTTTTATAATTTGGCAAATTTTTGAGATTTTTCAATTTGACCTTAGATTTTGGGGGGGGTCATGTCCCCTGTGACCCCCCCCCTTCGGACCGCGCCTGGTCACAGGGTATTTTCGTTGTAGCAGAGAACATGGGGTTTTAAATTAGCTAGCGAAACTTTAGGGGATTAATCTCCCCATAAAACTGAACAATATTCCCCAAGGAATCTTTAAGAAATTTTTAAAAAATCGGCTTCCTATGCAAAGGCAAATTAGCTGACCGCACGCACATGTTGTATGGAGAGGCGAAATATTTTTATATTGAGACTTATGTTCCGAGGTTGTTCAGTTTCGTGGGCTGATTCGCATCCTCAATTTTAAAGTCACCCAATTTTTTAAATTTTGTTTTGAGAATTTGTGAACAGAGAATTTGTTATATTTATTTACGAAGTTACACCAATTGATATTGACAAATTACTTAAAAGGAAAATTTGTAAGTCTAAATATCAGTACTACCATAACCAACTGTAATAACAAACCAAATTATTAAAAATACGTTCAGTGACTAAGGCAAGCCGGGCTAATTTCTAAGAAACAAGATTCATCTTTCTGCATAAAATTACTGTTATAATTATAATATTAAGAGTTATGCATTACGTTTTGTCACGCACGCATGTAAACAGACAATGTTTACGCATCATTATTGGAACTAACAATGTTTACACATGCAGCGATAAGGCTAACTGACTTGAGGTATTAGGTGCATCTGGGGTCGTTTAAGAATGAAATCATATTATACTTAGCATTTGGAGCTAAGGATCTTCTTGGTATTGGTAGCTCTTTAAAGAGAAATAAGTACTTACAAGGATGGACTAGCTAGATAATCGCTGTTTTAGCATTTGTTTGAAACTGGCAAAATAACTTCTTCTAACGTATGATTTTACAAAAAATTGTATTGATCAAATCAAATCAAAATATCTTTATTTCATAGAACATTCAGGATGTTACTTAAAATAAGTCAAAATTACATTAAATACACATAAACATACATTAAAGAATTTAAATACATACATACACATTTGTTCTTTTGGCTCTACTGAGTCTACGCCTATTCGCAAAGTAGACAGTTTGGTCGAGTGGAAAAGTTGCCAGATTATAAGCAACAGGTCGAGGGTTCGAATCCTGAGAGAATAACAGACTCTTTTTGAGTATTTCGTTTTATTTCCATATTAATGCACAACGTTAATGTTTAAGTTTTCACTTCTGCCGGAGTGCAACCCGTTGTTTTTTTTTTTCATAAATAGATGCATAAATTGATACAATATGACTTAAACATAAACACACAACAAAGATTTGGATTCGTAGCAAACGTAACGTAACTGGATACAGGAAGATAGGCAGTTTCTGAGAACGAACTAGCGATGTAAGAACATCTGAAACCGTTGGCAAGAGATAAATAAAACCGACGTAAGTTACATGTCACAATAGAATTCATCCAGAAATTCAACTCTAACGTGTTGTTATATACGTTAGAGTTGAATTATACAGAAATAAACAGTCAAGTCAATCAGAGGACGCTGTAGGCGTAGGAAACCAAAGACGCAACTAAAGATATAAATCAGATCAATTTAACCGTAATAAGGATGTGCACTTCATCAAGCAAGCACAAAGAGCGAATACAACTGGATTTAAAGATGCATTTTTTTGGTACGAGTCAAAGTTAACGAAAATAACAATTGAGTCTGAAGCGTGTAATAAAATTAACTATTGTAAGATTAAATACAGTTGAACAAAACGGACACGTGGTAGAGCGGTTTTCCCTAGTGAAGATTCAGATCCAGGAAGGAGTTCTCGTCATCTGAATTGTTTTTAAGTTGTTATTTACAGTGAATCAAAGGAGTCGGCCCATGAGTTGTTAGTCCAGCAAAAAATAGTTGGACCACAATAGTTCAACTAGTTTAACACACCAGTCCTATCTTGAATGGAATTTTTTAGCACTTACCGATCCAGGTTTCGCATAATCGGAGCTAATATTTCTTGATCCATTAATGGAGCCATATCCAGTCGAGGTTGGTGAGCTGAGGCTTCCACCTGGGGAGCTCAGGCGCCCTGGTGAGGCTCCCCTGCCGAGGGGAGAGCTCGTTCGACCAGGAGAGCTGGTCCGGCCCCCTGGAGAACTGGTGCGACCACCTGGGCTTCCCACTCGCGCGCCAGGATTGATGGAGTTCTGAAGATCAGCGAGCAACGCATCTGGAATTGAAAGAGATAGTCTTGTTAATGAGTATGCTTCAAAATTTTCAGAGGAAACAGAAATATTGATCAGCACTTTGATATCCACTGCGATAGAGCCGTGTTCTTCTTCCTAGCGTTTAGTCCCGTTCCCCGGATTTGGCAGGTTATGTCATTACAGTGGAGCGACTGTCATCTAACTTACGAAGGTACCCTTGCTAACAAGAGAACCTGACCGTATTAAGTCATGGTTACAAATTCTCTCTCGAGAATGTATATGTGACCTTCGTAAAAGCATTGGTTCGATAGAGCCATGTTAATCTGATAAAATTCTATATATGTACAGTGACAATGAGATGTCCTCAGTATCAATCGAGCAGGCGTATTTTTGTCAATTAAACTAAATAAACAGTTGAGCCGATGCATTTAAATCGGTGACATCACGAAGTAAATTGGTGATCTTGTAATTGTAGTAATCAACGTCAAATGGTGTCGCTTTAACAACAGACAAGTGTATTCTTTTATATTTTAAGATAAAGATTACTGTTTTAAAGGGAGGACCGTGCCGATGGTTTAATGACGATGTTAAGTCCCCTCAATGACCCGAGAACAATTGCTCCGATTAGGATATTATTTTATTTATAAGGAAGATTTAAGTAGGTAAATTAAAAGTTATTTAAATTTTAGTTAGAACCACATGTTGCTCTGCCTACCCCAACAGGGATTAAGGCGTGAGTGGATGGACGGGTAGGTGGTTCATTTAATATCCTAAGGTACTGAAATTAACAAGAGTGAGAAGGATTTGCATTTAACCATGTTTACGAATTCGCATATTTAAAGCTTATCCTCAGCCGTCCTTGGAGGCTTGTTTGCCCAAAACTAGTTTGCTTTTGGGGTTCAATGCCATTTCGACATCCTATACTTCTGCAACGAGTATGTTTAAAAATATAATTTAACTTATTTTATTTATGACCAAATGGAAAGCAAAGAACGCCCAAGGCAACTTCCCTGGGGAACCAAGTTAGCATCAGAAGACATTTTTAGAGATTTGGTTAAGTTTGAAAAATAGAAGATGGTGGACATACTTTCTAAGGACCAGAATTGGTGAAAGAAAAGAGTTTCTTATCTTTACCAATTAAACATCATACAGTTGACATTTATAGCAACGCTTATTATCATAAATTAATTCCTTATCGGTCAACTAGCATTAATAGACTTTTAAATATAATAAATAAAAGATACAAGGTCTTCTTAGAACAAAGTCTCTCTCTTGACAAACGAGGGGCGATAAAACAATAAGATATTATTTATGTTTGTCAATTTGAAGTGCTAATACAATAACTTCTTACAGTATTTTGATAGGGAGGTTACATTTCTCTAAGAGGAAAAAAGTTTCCTCTTATTTACCATTCTACTATTCAAGTCTAATGTATGAGAAGCCTGTGTTTTATACCTAGATGGAGGCCTTATAACTTCACGCGACAAGGTTTCAGAGGTCTTAAACACACACTTCCATCAATCTGCTATGTTTTTTTCCTTAAGATGCAAAATCAAAACAGCGACAGATAAAGTAAAAAATGAAGATGATAACTAAACATACCTAATCCTTCACAAGCCTCATAAACATCTGAATACTGCGTTTGTTGCTGAGGCTTCAAATTCGAGTGGGTTTTCAATATTTTCCCGTAAATATCATCGTTCACCGAATAGTGTTGATTCGACATTTTCTACAATGTTTGAACACAGTCACTCAAAAACGTCCACGGGCAACTGGCAAGTTTAAGTCTGCGAGAAATGCCATAAAAGGAATAAAAAGAAAAAAATCAAGGGCAAAAGGGTTTCTAAATTTAAATTGATCCTTTGCCTTGTGCGCGGGCGACTCAGTTATGCCTTTACGCGGGACTGATTCAACTCTGCGCTGCGCGCGCTCCGCAAAAATCGCGAGCTAACACATTGTTCACATAAACATTTGCTATTCCACACCCATGTCGATTCCAGCTGCTTACAGCGCTTATTAATAGATTTATCTACGGTTTCCTCAATCAATTTTATGCATTAGAATAACACCACCTCTATTCAGTCATTTCCTATATGAGTTTTTGAAAGGAGCCATTCTCGATGACAAACGTGTACCAATATTTCCTAGAGGATGCCCAGGACTTCGTTCCCGTAGGAATTTTTAAAAATCCTTTCTTTTCTTTGCCTACGTCATAAAAGGAACGTTTCTGCCAAATTTCAGCTTTCTAGGTCCTTGGATTTGGGCTGGGTGTCAAGTCAATGAATCAGTGAGTCAGGACCTCCATTTTTAGATACATATTTAGATTTTATTCCAAGACGTGTATTCAGAAACATATTTAGCGCTAAGTTAAAGCACGATCCGCTTTAAGATGATTTCATCAATGAACGTGCTGACGCGGTCTTTACAATGAAGAGTGAGGCGTCACTAGATGACGTATCCACCGCGGAATTTGTCTCGGCGCACTCTTCGCCTCTTTCTTACATATCTAATCTAATAAAGTTAGAATGAAACGGACTACAGACAATTCTTTTTATGTATTTAGTATGCATTCAGCTCAACCAAAAATGGAAGAAATGTAATTTTATTTTTGGGTGTCTGTTGCGGTCAAAAACAACAAAAATCCCGGGCAAATAACTACACTTGTTCCCAGTTGCATTGCATAAGAATCTTTATCACCATTTCATAGGACTATAAGTAATGCCACTCCTGACCGTTTTTACAGAATTTCTTCATAAATTACTAAAATTGTTTAAGGCCAACAATGATAACAAAGATTTCCATGAAAATAGTATTTTAGAGCTAAATGATATGCTAATTCCAATACATGTCAAAAAAGTATAAATAGGCAAAATTATTAAAGAATACAAATATTGAGGTGCCACATTAATTTGATTGACTGTCTTTGACCACTTAACTTGGTATCTATACTGCGGTAACTCTTGGGTATGTATTTACAAAGCTAAACATAAGGCTTTAAGGTCATCTAGATACATAACTTAAGCCTTGGTTAAACTAAGTCTCGTCATCACGTGAAATACGAAACATGTTGAATTTCTGATGTCGCTTCTTACTCATTATTTTCGCAATAAGAAGGTTTCGTTGTCATAACTCTGACGTCATTGGAAATAGGTCACGGATAGAAAACAAAGTTTCCATTCACAAGAATATCTTTCTCGATTTCAGTTCTATTTCTAAACTCTGAGATAAGGAACCGAGTTCAATACGGCAGCTTTGTAGAAAATCAACTTGGACGATCTAATATTAGTTACTGAAGATGCTATAAAACTGAAGAAAGAAAAATAGGTACAAGATTTTGGAAGAAATGGAACACATAATAACAGAAGTGCCAGTGTTTGTATCTCAAACTCACGAGTGCCTGACGTATGTAACAGAGCAAATAAATAGCAACGCGGTATTGCTCTTTTACTACGCGTAGGCGTGAATCGTTTGTAAACAGTCTATATTTCTGCAAAGAACGAGTACAGACGCTGTATTGTTTACAGATATAAATTCCGTCGAATTTCTAGAAATATTTAATTTAAATAAAAAAGAAAATAATAACTGATATCATGTTTAGATAATTTTACAACATAATTAGAATAATCTATACTGAAATTAGTATTGATATAAATATAGCAATAAATAATGATATGTAACGTAAGAGTCCAGAGGGTATCAATTGAGTTCAACTTGCGGTAGGAACCCACAAGCAAGGTTATCTGTAAGTTGACACGGTGCGTTAATCAAATGATATCACTCCAATATAATAATGCACGTTCACTTTCAGCTGCCTAAACAAAACGAGAACCTAATTATTTAAGAGACTAAAACATGATTCAATGCCAATTGCCTTGAATTTGGAGGAAAATACACAACTGCCAAGTTACGTTATGTATGATGTAAACCGTCCAAAGAATTCTTGAAAACATTCAATTAGAGATTGTTCATTTCAGGTAGATTTTCACTGTTTGTTTCGATGGTGTGAGTAATCTGTGTGCTGACGTCAAAGTGCCACTCAAACATCCTGAATACATTATCGAAATCGAACCGCGTGAGCACCATTAGCAGCGGTTGCGCAAGGTTTGTTTACGGCCGGTCCCGATCGCTCCACTAACACCGATATAGCGCAAGGCCGCACACTAAAAGCAGCTGAATCATCTATTCCAACTCCTTGAATTATGCAGTCAATTAAATACTCACCGACGTATGCACTGAAATCGGTAAAGTATCGCTTCCAATCGGTGTCTTTCAGTTCGGGAGGTACCGACGGCCCTCGGTCCGCGCTGTATTTCCGCTCGAGCACCGGGGAGAACGAGACGGATTTGGGGGATGCAGAGCGCGTGCGCACGGACGCCATCCCTCTACCGGGGGATATATAAGGAGGTGTTGCTCAAATTCGCGGGCAGTCGTGGCTGCACCACGGCTGGGGGAAGACTGGTTATTTTCGCGAGCGAGATCGTTTATCTGCACGGGCGACGCTGGGTGATAGAGCGGTGGTACTGGCGGGCGTCGCGACGCGCTATTCCCGGCAGGTGGACTTCCGCCGATGTTTCACAATCGCCGAACTTCATTAACCTCTTTACACCATTAGAAGGGACAAGCTAAAAATATTGTTTTAAAAATGTAGGGCTAACACCTGCAGGTTACGTGTGAGTTACGTAAGGCGAGACGCGTAGGCGGACGGCGCCCTACGGTTACCACGTGCTCGAATAAACGTAATCAACAGGTTGTCCGTTAATTGATAAAACAAAACTGCTTTCTAAATGTATTCAGTGAAATCTCACGACTTGTTTAACACGGCTAGAAGGTCTATTGTTTTATAAATTTGAAGAGCCAACAAATATCTTTTTAAATTCAAACTGAAAAGTTATTTCCAAACCGTTAAGGCATTATGGTTAGTTTGTAATCGATCATAAACACCATAAAATTAACATTAAATGGATCGAATGCCATTATAGCAGCCCATGTGATTATGTAATGCCGTAAACAAAAGAGTATCAAATTAGATAAGTAGGTAGAACACATAACTTTGTTATTAAAATTTTTCAGATACGCGTGTTCAAGAAAATACATAAACTCTGTTTTTACTAAAAATTCAATTAACAGAATAGAAGACAAGAATACAGAAAAAAAATTCGTCACTGTTAAAGGGAAAATAAAAAATCTTATTCATAAATTAGATTTTTGTTCACATGACATTACATTCGTGAATTTGTGACATCACTAATTAATGTAATGAGACAAAAATTAAAATAACTATTCAACTAATTTTAAAACTAAAAAAACTCAATCATAAATTTAACTGAACCTAAGCCTAGTCTTCAGGGATGGCGATAGGTATAAAACATAAAAGGTGAGCATAAAATAAATCACGTCTAGATACTGCTTCACTACACATTGTTCTTTGGCATCCGTAGGCGGCGCCCATCCGCTGTGGGCGGACGACGAAGGCCGTTCTAACTTGCGTTGGTAAAATAGTAAAATAAAACGTGGTAGTGAACCAAACTAATATGATAAGCATTAGTTCAAATGTGTAGCAGCATAAATGCCATATGCCTATACTAGCTTTTCGCCCGGGACTTCGTTCCCGTGGGAATTTGGGAAAATTATGTAGCTTATGTGTTAAAACAGGGTGTCAGCTATCTCCATACCAAATTTTATCAAAATTGGTCCAGCCGTTTGAGCGTGAAAGAGTAACAAACATCCATACATACATCGACACAAACTTTCACATTTATAATAAGTATTTGTAGGATTCCCGATACGGGTGGTATAGTCAAGGCATAAAAGTTACATTTTAAATCAGCTGGCAAAACTTCAGGGGTGATTCAAGTTCACTTCAAGTCACCCAAAACATAAATAACATAGATAGATGTACAATATATAACCTATTTTTGAGAATTTCATACAGGTTCCTTGGGGAAAGTTGTTCAGTTAAGAGGAAAGTAGAGAAATGTATTGTATAGCAGGTGTGGTTACTGTCAAGTTAACTTTTTTTTTTAACATACGTAAAATTGCTGTAGAGCTTTAAAATGAAACCTTTATGTATTACTACAATCAATCAGTAGACTGAGATCCCAGGGCCGCCAGACCTTACTTATTTTCTCATAAACCAAATGTGTGGGAAATAGTAGTGCTAGTACGTACTAGTAACGTATGAAGTACCTTCAGAACCTGGTAGCAGAAAATTGGCCGTCGGCCCAGGTTAGCTGGTATTCATACGTTACTAGTACGTACTAGCACTACTATTTCCCACACATTTGGTTTATGAGAAAATAAGTAAGGTCTGGCGGCCCTGGGATCTCAGTCTGCAGTGACAATTTGCTAATCGATAAGAGTGTAAGGCTTTTTGCTCAGCAGTTAAAACCTTTTAAAGTACTCGTATAAATAAAAGACTTAAGTCATTGCTGTTAAGACAAGAACTTTTTTTACAGACATCAGCGTATCAGATTATCCCATGTTCACTCCAAAATCGTTTTTATCTTAACAGCACAGAGTACACGCATGTGGTAACCTGATGTGCGGCCCTCTGTACATGAAAAGGAGACAATAGGCAAACTAACACCAGCACCGTGTAAAACCCGAAAATTAGCGACCGTAAACCGTAAATGGAAAAGAAGCGACTCTATAATTGAATAAAAACAGCCTTTTAAAAAAAGACAATGTATTTGTATGTAATGTATATGTTACGCGAACTAAACAAAAGTAACCAGACTCTTTGTTTAACGTTTTCAAAGCAATTCAAACAGAAAGTGTGTTTAACTTTGCAAAATATCTGCCTGTTGCAAAACATTTGGGTTTTTTGCAAATGTTCGGGTATGGTGAGTATTGATGAGTATTTCATCTTCTAACGCATAAAAATGTTTTAGTGTCAAATGCATTTTAAAATAAGTATGATAATAAGTATAAAAAACCACTAAATAACTCTAAAATTTAAAAAAAGTTACAACCTCCTATATTTAGGGTCTTACCACAAAAAATAAAACTAAAACTTAGACAATGTTTAGAACCGACTTATGTCAAACTAGCATTCCGCTCGGGACTTCGTTCCCGTAGAAATTCAGGAAAGTTATATAGCCTATGTTCTCAGCGGTAATGTAGCATTCTAATGGTGAAAGAATTTTTCAAATCCGTCCAGTAGTTTCCGAGACTATTCAATGCAAACAAACAATCAAATCTTTCCTTTTTATAATATTAGTAAGATGAAATAAGTCAGTTTTAGACATTGTCTATCGTTTAGGAGCTACGATGCCACAGACAGACACACATATCAAACTTATAACACCCCTCTTTTTCGTCGGGGGTTAAAAAATGACAGTGATCGAACGTGAATCGCTGTCAACGTAAAATTCATCGTCATCTTCGGTGGCGCATCTCGCGAGTTGTGCTTGGAATGCTGTAATTACACACATCAACGCGGTCTAGGGATATTGCACGATTTTTCATACAAAAGAGGTCTGTTTGAGAAGCTATAATAGCATACTCGAGATACATGGAGAGCTATAATTTTCAGACGAGCAAGTGCTAAACCTGAATTTTCAATTCTAGTCAATAAATTTTGTTTTACTTGAAATTTGTGAAAAATTGACGGAAACGAATACGAAAATGCACTTTTTGCTTGCTTTTTGTATGGAAATAGTCGAATTTACGCATTTTTTTTATCATTTTCGTCACGTTTTCACAAATTTCAAGTAAAACAAAAAAATTATTGACTAGAATTCAAAATTCAGGTTAAGCACTTACTCGTCTGAAAATTATAGCGCTCCATGTATCTCGAGTATGCTATTGTAGCTTCTCTCAAACAGACCTCTTTTGTATGAAAAATCGTGCAATATCCCTAGACCGCGTTGATGTGTATATTTAAAAGCTAATTTGAACGGTTTTTTAGCGCAGTTTTATTCCGAATTCAAATACTCTAATCGGATTAGCCACCTACATTCCACAGATACAAAAGAATTCTATCAAAGAAGAGTAACAACATAATCTATCATCCAGTCATAAATCATATTCGAACAGATATTTGTGAAGTGTTGACGAGTGGCTAGTGATATATGACCACTGTTTGATGTTTTGTCTTTGGAAATTAATTTTAATTAGATTTTGTCTGCTTATTATGCGCAGTGGCCTATGACTTGCTTGATAATTAATCTGTCACTACAACTATAAAATATACGTTGAAGAACAGAGAGTTACCAGAGAGAGTGAGTTTTTTATAACCCCCGAAAAAAAGAGGGGTTTTATTATTTTGACGTATGTGTGTGTCTGTCTGTGGCATCGTAGCTCTTAAACGAGTTGACTTATTTCGATGCGGTTTCTTTTTAAAGCTAACTTAATCGAGATGGTTCTTAAATATATTTTATCAAAGTTGTTTCAGCCATTAAAAAGTTATCTATATATAATTATATATAAAAGAAAGTCGTGTTTGTTACAACACTTATAACTCGAGAACAGCTGGACCGATTTCCATGGTTTTTGATTTGTTGTATTTCTCTCCGTCCCGAATAGCAGAATAACTATTAAAAACATTGGAAAATTGACGGGGAAATTCCCACGGGAACGAAGTCACGGGTGAAAAGCTAGTATGTATTATAAACAATAACTGCTTGACAACAAAACATCATTTAGACTGTCTTAAATTGACTTACTTATGTCATTTTGTTATTTAATTTATCCCTTTCGGGAAAGGTAAAGAAATCTATGTCATGCATTTTTAAAAATTGTCTCAGGTTTAGTTTTATTTAACTAAAGAAAATGAGACATTATTCTTCTTCCCATCCTATACAACCTCGTCATAGACGAAATCAAAGTGGAAACGGCTTCACAATAAAATTTATTAGAAGGTCTTTTAGCAATTTCAAAACCTTTATGATTTATTTATTGGAAAAATAAACAGGTTGAAAAAGAACCTCCTAGCTTTATTGAAAATCCTGAACCAGTATCACTTACTGAACACTTTTTTTTTTTCGTGGTGGGGGCATTTTTTTTTCCTAAACGTAGACACCACTCGGGCGCTCCCCCCGAGCGCTACCTGCACCCCTTGCGTGCCTGGTGTAGGAGTAATGTCTAACAAAAAATGAACTATTCCCATTGAAAAAATATTAAATTTTTTTTTTTTATAAATGTGTTCTTTGAGTGATACTGGTTCAGGATTTTGAATAAAGCTAAAAAACCTATAATAAAATAAAAGAGCCGTTAGAATGATGGACACGACATTTTCTGAACTGTCTGCTCATCAATAAATTAGAATTTCAACAAAATCATAAAAATCTCAATGAGTTATGTTTATTTTATTAAGAAAGTAAATCCACCTCGTAACCGTTTTATGTCAACCTTTAATCTAATTGACCTTAAACTTGAATACGGAGTGGGTTCAGCTAGAGGTGTTCTAATCTAACCTTGTTGAATAATGCAACACCAGTATCTTAGATACAGTTACTATAACTTTAGACACGGAGGGTCAAAATTTCACACCTCACTGGGAAAGTATCAGTTAACGCAACTTTGCTTGATACAAAGATTCGTAGAAAATAATCACAATTTTTTATTGCTCTAGTAGACTTTGAAAATAACTTTGCTTATTTTTTCTTAACCCCTTAACAGGCATAGTACGTTTCATCGACATAAAATTTGCAATTCCTTTCTTTATTAATAATATGTTTAGTTATCGTAATATTTTATAAGTTCAAAAAAAATGGGCAAAAATCGTCACTCAAAGTAAGAAAAAAAAATTGATAGAAACAAATTAGGTATACGAGTACATTGTACAGGTAAAAATTAGGAACACACCATATTTAAAAATGATTTTTCACTACTCATGCTCGGAAAGTGCTTGTTTGTGCAGCTTATAGGCTGCACAAAATCGATTTTTGTGTTCTAGAGCACAAAACGATCTACTATAGGCTGCACAAAATCGCATTTTGTGCTCTAGTGCACAAAGTGATCTACTCATAAATGGGTCTATAGTAAGGCATAGAAAACTCCATACAGCCAAAATAATCAGAAGTTTAAAGATAAAATTTGTTATTATATGTTATTTTATTATTTCCTCGCAATCGAAGTGAAAAGCAGAGTTTATAACTCGTCCACAAAACCATTTCAAATGACTCGTTTTGTGCACTTGTTGTAAAATCTACTATTTAATGCCTGTGCAAATGGGGCCTGATAAAGGGTTAAAGGTCTGTTTATATAAAGTTGTCGCGACGTATGGGACAAAGGGCTGCACATCAGGTTACCACACGCGTACACTCTGTGCTGTCACAGATAATATAAGTGCTGTTAAGATAAAAACGGTAATAATGGGGTAACTTGATGCGCTACCCTCTGTAAATCACTCTAGATATATCTATCCTTTCATCAGGGTTTATGCAAAAGGCATGCGCAGGTATTGCGAATCCCGGGATCGATCATCGATTTTTATCATCATGTTAAGTCATACGATCTTCAAAAGTGTTTTTGAGATTCAAAAACTCCAAGTTTTTCTATTCATGCCACGTACCGCATATCCCAAATTAGTTTTACTAACGTAAGAATGTTAACTATCTATAAAGTCAGCGATGTATCAAAATCCCGGAAACTATCTACCCATTCGTAGTTCGGATAGTTAATTAAACCACCAAAATAAGAGGATCCCTTTGGCTCTTGTAAACTTCAAACAAAAGTATTGACGACAAATATATTCAAAGGTCTTTTCCATCTGGTTGGTGTTATTTATAGGCAATTAACCAGCGCGTTGCGGCGTCGAATGGGATGTCTTCATGTACTTTTTGATTGACTGTTGACATTTGAAGACTACACTGTTTCATCATGTCATGTCGATACAAAGACGCGATTCAATGTTGTTCTTCGAGGAACACACAAAATGTCAGACAACAAAAAGAAACAATTTGCAACATTAGCAAATTGATTGATGTCAAATGTTTAACATTGCACCGAACAGTGGGAGGTAAACTTACATAGAGAAAAAAGAAACATGTTTAGATGAACTCTATTGTTTACGGAACAAAGGCAATATAGTTGCAAATAGACACTGTCAATACGACTCTATAGTTTTGAAAACGAAATGTAAACTCGCGAATAATTGGCGAATGTTGCAAAACAATGAGCACGTGGATGATCCGTAACAACAATACAACGTAAGGTTACATGATCGATAACGCTTGTTTGTTGTCGTCGCACGCGCATCGAGTGGGTGCAGCGCTATTTTCACATCACATGCTCTAATTACTCCTTTGCACTCTGTCAAATAACCAGTCGACACCCAGCGAGAGACAAGATCCGTCAATTCCGTCGCGCACTTCACTAACCGTTGCCAATAGATTCACCACATACACTAGACAACACTAGATTTTAAAAGACATTCAAAAGAGGCACAAGTAACGCGGCAGCGTCGGCGTCGTGATCGGATGGGTGTCGCCGCTGCGACTGACAAGTCGAGCCTTCGACAGCCGTAGCACCGAGCTACTTCAGTGGGACGGTTTCTAATCTTCGACTTCATTGTGCGGAATTACGGACTTAATAGGGGCGTGGGCGATAAACGTATCGACAAGCCTAAGTACATGTAAGTAAGTACCAGCGGGAAGGTCGTGGCACCCGTTCGTTCTCGGAAGCAACAGGAATGCAGGGCAAGACTCCGAACATAGACTTCGAGAGGAATGTTGCTGTGAGCACTTCCTATCCCGATGCTTTATGTACTAGCCACTATCACAGTCATCAAACTGTCAAATGGATAATTCTGCGCTTTCTCCAGTGGTAGGCGACATCTATGAAATATGATCGCGGAAGATCTAGAAAATTAATCTTTGAGTCTTATTTAAGCATGCTAGAATTAGATTTAATGAAGACGAAGACAAAGAGACATAATGGCGATGGCACAGAACGAAGCGAGTCGAATCTGATGGCCGTTGCCTCACCGTGACCAACTAAGCGTAGCGCCAAAACATTATACTAGTGGCCGTCTGTTTTAGGGGTCAGCGTTGAAAGGTCTGGATTCATGTAAAAAGAATCAAGGTACATTTCTAATATAGCAATTAGTGAGAAAAATGCGGCTTTTACTGATCAATCTGATTGTCAGCGAAATATCACGAGTCAATTCAACAAAGTCTTGATGAAAAAAAAACTGTGCATACAATACAACGTCTTTTAAACCTTCGCGCGATTCTAGCACACCCGTGTGTGCACGATTTGTATCACACGTGCCGTAAACAAGCGCGCGACGGCCTTGCACGCAAGACAAAAACAGACAATAATAGAATTTTTTTTTTACTAGAGTGTACATAAGTTCGCATCATATAATGAATGAAATAAAAGCGCTACTATAACACTCAGTTGCAGAAACGTTCACTAAAATTAAAGCTTCTTTAAATGTGATACCATCATTTTTTACGTCAACTAGATGGAAAGGTATTACCATATTTTATAGATGGTAGATATTTTAAAAAGCATAAACTTAATGTTTTGCAACTGGATGTAAGTCATTCCAAAGACTTGGTTAGTTTTTTCCCAACTTAGTTTTAACCGTGTGGTGATCGGTTGAGAATAACACCACCCCATCTCTTTCCGTGGGTGTCGTAAGAGGCGACTAAGGAAACACAAATGAGACCTGCCTCCTAGTAATCCATCCCAGGCAACGACACTTAATTTTTTTCTGGATCTGAGGTGTCGTCCTATGGTCTCATGCGGTGTGGTAGGCTCTGTAAAGGACCGTCTGGTTCGCGACCACCCTCCTACCGAAGTCCGACGCCAAACAGCTTGCTGTGTTCCGTCGGTGCGTAGGAGTACTAGTGCCTTTATAGGCATTTTCTGGGTTAACTCGCTCCATCGTCGACCTCATCTTTGACCTTAAGGCCAAGATTGAGGTCAAGAGTAAACCCATCTTACTCGTATAATAAAAAATAAAAAAACTAAGCCGAACCGTACGACTATTGTTTGAATCGCACTTTGCCAATTTCGTATAATAACAATATTATGTTAACTTCTATAGCTAATTAGAGTGGTTTCCGCGTGGACTGTGTAGCGAAGCATATAGTGGGCGACGCCATTTTAGGCAGCTTGTTAGTGACCATTCGGCTCGCGGCAAATTATAGGGCTTCAGATGGTTTTGCGCACTTTTACATATAGGTACTTTAGGAATTTCGCAGACAATCATTCAGTATGTATTTATTCTTTACTGTAAATGAGCATAAGTTACACAAGACAAAGTTATAACAAAAACAGTACAAAGATGGACTTATCCCACGAGGCGATTCAGTAGCCATAAAAAAGAGTTCATGCCTGCAGTGGAAAATATTGAATACATTGAATAAATCTATACTAATATTATAAAGAGGAAAGATTTGTATTTCTCCAAAACTACTGGGCCGATTTCAAAAATTCTTTCACCATTAAGATGCTACATTATCCCTGAGTAACATAGGCTACATAATTTTTCCGAATTTACACGGGAACGAAGTCCCAAGCAGGATGCTAGTCTTAAATAAATATATAAACACATCATTCACGTATGATTTCCTTTAGAATAGTAATACAAACTTCCTTCACCTTTTCGTACAAAGTCTAAAATTAAGTGATTATTTTCTTAACCTTCCAGATTAACTAACAGTAAGCATACAGTGACGCCAGCGTCACGGGGTTCTAAATCCTGATATATTTCAAACTTATCGCAGATTTTTAGTTTAGCACATTATACGTTGTGCATAGACGTGCACATTTCCTTACAAATTATTTATATGCAAAGCAACTTGGCTTGGCGTTTCGTGAATAAAAATATGGAGATAAAAAAAACCCAGTACCCGTTATGATAATAAATCTTTTTATCTGATCTCTTCAACCACATACCAGCAGAATAATATTCAATGATCACTGATCAGATTAACCATATCTTAGAAGAATTGGATTTAAATTGGAATCTGGACCAATATAAACTGGAACAAATCCGTTCATAAGTTCCTAATGCTCGTACGCAAGTAGCTAATGGTAATAAATCGTTATCATGCTATTTGTAAGCTCTTACAATAATCAACATTTCTAAAACCCATTTTATAAACAAATGATAACCTAGATTAAAAGCTATAAAATCTTAAAAGCATGAATTTATAAAAACTAGTTGACATTTTAAAATTTTATGACTGTTTCTAAGGCGTACCGCAAAAGGTACTTATCTCTGAATCGAAGATACATAGAAAGTGAGGAAGGCTCTAGTTTGGTGTAATGATGTTTTTTTCTTAGATAGTCAATGGAAAATCAAACTTGACTTTATTTTGACGCCGCCAAGAACGTATTTTTTATTTTTGGATCGACTGGCGCATTAATGGAAGTAAAATGTTAAAAATAAATACAAAACCATTTTTGGAATGATTTTTTAAGCCTATACCTAGTTTTAAGATGAGTTTGTTTTTGTGGTGCATTTTGAAAAAGATTTAGAATACAATGCGATACTTATATGATTCAAGAAATGGTGCCCTGTGTGTCTTGACAATAAAATTTTGTGATTGCGCTTTGAATTCCTCGTAAAAACGTCCATTAGTACACGACAACTGATACCCGTATAAATTAAGGTGACCCCTCATTGTCTCGACGTATTGAGCCTGACACTGGTATTTATAGGCAATTGTGTGGATTTCTATGGGAATTACAATTTATCGCCGATCAAGTGTCAAGGTTATTGCAAAATTAATTGGTTAATTGACCATTTGATACTTTGCCGCTTCATTCTAAACATTTTCAGTAAACGATATCATTTAAAGCTACTTTAAATAGATAATTCATTAATTAAAGAGGTAGAGTGTTTCTTATAGACATCATCAGTCATTTTCACATGATCAGATATCGATTTGGGACTATTAACTTTCAACCAAGTTTAAATGCACAAGTGTAATAAAAAATGAAGGAGCACCATTTAGAATTACATATAAGCCATAGACGATTAAATTGCATTCGAATACCAATAAATGGAGTTGAATTTAACAATTCTAAACACCACACCCTCAAAAGCCCACACTTAAGGTTAAGGCGACTACAGCACCTAAATTACGATTTTATGATGCGTAGATAAGCATGAGGCACTGCATTGAATCGAAGAAAAAAAAAAGAAAAAAACTACGGTAATATTCAGGACATAAACTAGATAAGTAGTTTGCTGAAAACATGATTCAGCACTTTTGGTTCGATAGAAAAAGCTCACAAAGTCACCTCTAAATACCCAATATTTGTTTCTTTAAGCTGTAAAAACCATAGTAAAATGCACACAGGAACTTGAATTTGCTATCAAAATGTTCGTGATTGAACACTCTCGATAATAAGTTAACGCATTTTTCGATTTAAGCTGTTACCTTTCCATAAATCTCATTTTTCTAACTTTCGAACATGTTTTTACGCACGCACGCTTTCATAGTCCGCAAACTTCGTGTATCGACACTGTTCGCACTGCCGGCCCAGGCCTGTTGAGAGACGGAGATGGCACTATTCCTATGTGTGCCGCCTTTATCGGGTGCTGTAGTCGCCTTAAGAGATACATACAAACAGGGTCAGTCAAGGGAACATCTAGCTTTTTAAACAAATAATAGGTCTTTACCTATGAAATTGCCCATTTTTTCTGAAGCTTTATTTTATTCATAATTTATTTGATTGAACAGCTATTACGAAAATTGTTTTTTATTTAAAACCTTGGCCATATAACGGAGATATCGAGTCAAATTAATACATATTTACTTTAGATTTATTTGCTGAAAAAGAAGCTCAAATATAGCTCGTTTCATTGCTTATTTTTGCAGTACCGTTGTTACAGTTACAACTTTCAATAAAGTAAGTATGATGAAAATTAACTTATTCGCATTCCCGATAAAAATCCAAAAACGTTAGTATGGAAAATTCAGTTTTCCAAAAATATTGTATGAAAAACGGCAATTTCATAGGTAAAGACCTATTATTTGCCGGTAATCAAAGCCTGTCGAATAAAAGACAGAGTCCCTATCTCCCAACTTCAAAATAAACGATGGAGCTCTGTCATATCTTGGCTACCGCAACCGGTGTGTGTGACCAATTAAGATGTTGATACATGATTATTATGTCAGGGCAACACTAATAATATTTGAGGCAGCCAGATTCTTTAGAGTCCAACTATTTCAATCAATGTAACATGATAAGGTAGCCAATGTAACCGCATTGGGCACTTACATTCACCAACAGTTCCCATGGTTGGTAGCAGAGATATAGATATCAATGTTATTTTAATTTCTACTTCAGTTTTTGACAGTCTTAGATTAGAAATTGACAGTAAACTAGATACATATGAAATTAGGAGAAGTAAATTACTGGATTGATGGTAGATTGGTTTTAATTTGTATAGAGGGGATTTCAGAACAAATTAGAGACGTACAGACAGCAGCACGTCAGTTTACCCATTTGCACTACGAAAACCAGCCCTATTATGAGCGACATAAAGCCGACGTAAAGGTCAACATATATAGCCTGACTTGCTGTCGTGTATACAAAAAGGACGAAGTCTGAAGAACACCTGAATCATGCTAAAATTAAAAATGTTGTATCACCTTCGACAATCATTGCTTTTATGACTTTCAAACGGCTGAACCAATTTTGATCAAATATAGCTTAGAACCATCTCGATTACGTCATCAGCTTTCAAGCAAAAGAAACCGCATCATAACTGATCCATTCATTTGTTTAGGAGCTACCATGCCGCAGACAGACACACGGATACACACGTCAAACTTATAACATTATCTTTTTTTCCGAGGGTTAAAAATAATGGAATCCGACCTCCATGAATAACACAGAAGTTATACTGTATAATAATAAGATATCTTGAAAATTTTAAATTTTTTTCGTCTTGCCTTATAATGACTCAAACCGAATAATTGTGTAGCTAATGATAATATTGCTAACAATTCTAATGTTCTAATGGCAGAAGACGGGGCTTCGTAATACTAAATTAGGCTCAATTAACATAAAAGTATAATGATATCGTTAAGACAACGATGGTAGTACACATGACTGCTTTAATTCTTTAATTGTACGAGAACGTAATTATTATGTACAGACAGCAACACAAACGGGTAACCTGACGTTACCCATTTGAACTACGAGATCCGGCGCTATTGCGAGCGAGATAAGGGCAACGTTATGGTTGACTGTACAGCCTGATGTGCTGCCGTGTGTAATATATAAGCAACAGTGTGCTTTGGAAGCTAAAAAAATTAATATA
Source organism: Aproaerema taeniolella (assembly GCA_949987775.1). Lineage (NCBI taxonomy): Eukaryota > Metazoa > Arthropoda > Insecta > Lepidoptera > Gelechiidae > Aproaerema > Aproaerema taeniolella. The sequence goes on along the minus strand of OX465252.1, from coordinate 17,146,254 downwards.
AATCTAAAATTAAAAATTTTATGTAACGCCCAACAGTCATCGCTTATAAGTCTTATAACTTTTAAACGGCTGAACCAGTTTTGATCAAATATATCTTAGAATCATCTTGATTACGTCAGCTTTCAAACAAAAAAACCCACATCGAAATCGATCCATTCGTTTAGGAGCTACAATGCCAGATACAGATACACAGCACACAGATACACAGACACAGATGCAAACGTCAAACTTCTAACACTCCTCTTTTTTGTCGGGGGTTAAAAATTGACCTTGCCAAGCAAAAAGGCTTTAAGCTCACTGCAACGGGTATACTGCACAATCTGCACATTCTAATATTCGATTCCAATTAGTAATTCCCATTCCGAATGCGTCGTGTCAGTTTCCATCGACAGATAGCGATCGAAGCGAGCTGTATCAATTAAAAAGTTAATGAAACAGCTTGCGTCAAGTTAAACATCGTGAGGTTTCCTACACGAGGACTTTTTCCCCAAGTAGGGGATAAGAACGGTTGGATGGTAAAGATTTGTCTGCAGTTGGCTTGGCCTTCGTTCTCAGTGAACTATTTAAAAAGACGGAAGGTTTTTATCAATTTTATAACGGTATGTTTCAAAGCTTCATTTAAAAGTTTTTATTACTTTCATTTTGTGTTTTCATTCCATTTTTTGTAATGTTTTCTAGTCCCTTCCTTATTTCATTTCATTCTGTGCTTTCTTTCAGTATTTCTTTCTGATTTTCTCATATTGCTGTAGGTACTGTGTATTTAATGATAAGTACAACTGTAGTATTTTCTAATACAACAGTTGTACTTCTCATAAAATACACAGTCGAAGTCGAAAAAAATTTGAGGATTTGTTAAAACTGTGACTAAGAGGTCAAGCAAACGTGTCTTCAGCGTAGACGAGTCTTTTCTCTATAAAAACGTTTAACATATACCTAAAGCAATTCCTAACAAATCCCTGTTCAGACTTAATTTTTAACCGACTTCAAAAAAAGGAGGTTCTCAGTTTGACCTGTATGTATGTATGTATGTATGTATGTTTGTCCGCGATTATCTCGCGTTTGGCTGAACCGATTTTAATGCGGTTTTCAGAAAAGTATTTGTTACATTTAGGAGAAGGTTTTAGTATTTTAAGGTTTAAGGTTTAGTTTTAGTTAACCGACTTCAAAAAAAGGGGGGTTCTCAGTTTAAACTGTATGTATGTAAAATTAAGTTTGATAGGCCACCTTCGCACCGACTTTAAACAGCTCAGTAGGTAGGTACTACATAGCACATCAAATGATATTGTATTTATTTTTCGCTTTTTTGAAGTTGGTTCTATTTTTTTTTAAGTTTTTTAAAATGATAGCGAAGTAAGTAAATAACTATTTTGGTATTGCACATTTAATTTTATCTTTTTTGTGTCTGTCTAATGAAGGCTTAACTACCAATTTATTTTTTAAACTTTGCAGGCGAAACATACTCGTCACGCTACGTTTGACGCTTAATTAATCAGAATACACACTCAAGGCACGGGAAGACAGTTATTTCATTCAAAGATATAGCGTAACGGTGCGGTAGATTTAATTGAAAATCACTAAAAATTAAAATCACTAAAAATGATTCTAGGCAGATTACTTTGTACCTAAAGTACAAAAATAAGTGTAGGAAAAATGAGTGTCAGTTGAGTATTGCACTGGTACATAAATTTCAAACCATAGAAAGCATCGAAAAAGGGCTTCGGCTCGCCTGCGCCCCAGGCGGCGGCGCGGCGGCGGCGGCTAATGATGGCTTTTTCTCGCGATGCCTACGCGCAGTCCCACTGTCCGTATTTGGGGAGACACTCGCCAATACTGACAGACTGACAGGCGATTATGGACACTTCACACACCATTTCACCGCTTAGAATGCGTAGTTTATCTGGTACAACCTATACCTTTTTGGGTGTAACACTTTGGAGGTTACATATTGGCCCATTATAGAAACAACTTCGTATCTCAAATTTAGCACAAAAAACTTGGAGCACTGGAAACAAAAGCGAACTTTGTTGTCGTTTTCTGGTAAAAATATATTTTAACTCGTAAACAAATAATGCTTTTCAATCTCAATCTGGTAAGCAAAATCTTAACAAAGCAGATACGGAATAGCGACAGATTTAAGATTTAAGAAGTGAAAACCCTCTTCAAGAAATTTAGTACGATAACAGAGAAACTTAATTTAGTACAAAGTCTGGGACCACAAGAGAGTATTCACAAGTTCAAAGCAAAAAAAACTAGAAGGTAATAAAACAGAATGTTAGTAATAGATAGGACAAGGTCTTTGTAGAAAAGTTCAGCGAAATCACCGCTAAAAATAAAACTAATAAAACAATTTAACGGCCACATGTGTATCGGAAAGCTCATACAGTCCAAGGTCTCGTATTTTATTTTAACCAGGACCCAGCATTAAATTTTAAATAAACAACTTAGAAAATACATCTGTAATATTGACATCCTATAAGCAGCATAAATCAAAGGCCCACCTATCATGTCTAATACCTCCATACAGCAAGATTTAATGGACGCTACTCAATCCGCTGTCGAAGTGGCTACGTTTTAAGCCACAACATTAAAATTACTTGTCACCTATTCGCTAGGAAGAAGAAGTATTCCTAGTTGGTGCAAACCAAATAGTTGTTGCCAAAGGTACGCTAACACTAAATTAGTTATTCTGTGCCAAAGGGCCGCGTGCACAGTACTTGAAACTGTCGAGCATGCATGACACACTGAGGTCTCTTGAGCATGCATGACACGAATTTACGAATGTAGATGAAGCAAAATATATTTATTTGCATGTGCCAAGATGCAATCTGTATTCTCAACCTATCCCAATATAACAGAGGCGAAGACATATCACATCAGTCACACTTGATTCTAATAACCTCTTTCATAGAAAGGAAGTAACACAGAATCTTTGGAAAATGAGTCATGTGACGAAGGCCTGTTTACAAAATCAAACTGTCCAGAGATCTAAAATTTCAAACAGTTTTGCTAAGAGTGAGTCAATGACTGATCTCGACAGATCGAGTATCGCAATCTGCGGAACAGTCGACATGTTGACATTTTTCTAATGTTCCACTTGATCTATTTTCTTAAGTAGAACTTTGACGGAAGTATCTCTCTCATACTAAAAATTCCGAGCGTTAGAAGAATAGAGAGGCAAAATACAGTAACTATAAAAATAGAAGTTGCATATTTTCTTACCTGTCATGTTTCTGACGTTTCTTTCTTTAGCTGAATCGAATTGAAGATGAATTTATCAAAAAGCAAAAAGATCTCAATACAATTTTTTATGCTAAAACCACTTTTAATAACAATTTCAATCCATCGATACTCCTGCTTTGGAGTAAGATAGATTAAAGTGCAATTTTAGTAACTTAAACGGACATGAACATAGCAAACTATTAGCACGGGCTATCCTACGGGAACCGGGTCGGTACTGAAGTGGCACTGTATTCCAGAGCGTTTGGAATGCGAACCGCCATATGTTTTGTATTTGAGCATTGCATTGGCAGCTGGAAGTTTGTTAGTTTGCTCTCTATGGCAATGGATAGTACGCGGTATCGATCACAGATAATGTTACTATGGGAAACCATTTAGCAGTAAATATTGTGCTACAATTTCTTACAAATGATGAGATAAGTAGCTAAGAAGTCAATTTATTAAAACTTTAGGGGACAAATGATAGAGAAGCTTTCGACGCCCAATTATAGCTTATAGCTTCAAAATTGTTGTGTTTCAAATAAAATTCATCAATATACAAGGGCACTATTTTAAAATCGCTCACCTATCGTGTTGAACGATATATCTTTTATTGACTTGTGCGGCTTCTATTGATTCCCCTATACACTTCAGCGTAAGGGTCTAAACACTCTTTGATTTTAGTAGTAAAAAAACGCAAATCAACAAAAGACATCGCTCTACACGAGGCAAGCGATTCAAAAATAGTGCACCAGATTTGCAATTTGTCAGTTTGTAACTGCTTAACCCTGTTTGAGAGTAAAGGCTATTAAATGTATAAATGTACTCTCAAATGTGTATGCCAGTAGATAGCGGACCTATGAAGACCTTTTCACTCACTATTTAGCAAGAAAGATTGGCTAGGATGGCTTGGTATTTTCTGTACATGTCACCGGCATGTAAGAAGTAAACAAAAGATAACCACATATTTTAAAACAAATCCTAACTCTAAAAAAATCTCCAACTAAGCTCCAACTAGAGTCACTCACCCGAAGACCTCGAAGGCGGCCCAAAGTGCATTTTCCACACCTACACAACGTAAACAAAACACGATCGTAGGCGAGCAACAATGCAGTTGCCAAAAGACAGCCCGAGAGGTCAAGAGTCAAGGATCCGCTGTGACATTAGACTGAGAGCATTTTCCCGGGGGTAGACTGAGGGGCGAGGTGCGGGAGGCACGTCCCGACGCAGCACCGGTTAATGCACCCGTGACGTCACGCCTGCACTGATAACGCGATCGATAGCGCGCCGGGATTTATGAGTCTGAATTTATAATTTTTTAACTGAAGTTGGAAATAACTCGATCGGAGCAACTGATTACAATTAAGAATTGGGACTTATTGGGGGATGATCGGGATTCATAATTTATGATTATTCATGTCAATATCGCGTCAAATTTAAATTTCAAACGTTTTTTACAAGATTTTGTTCCTGTTACCATAATTTAATAGATTGACGCAAAAAAGTATGCAGTTTTACTTATTCAGGCATACCTATTGATTTATTCGTCATTATGAAAAAAAATTTTATACTCGAACAATCTATCACTTGAAAAGCCCAAACTAATTCTAACAAACTTAATCTTACTCAGCGCCACCTAACGATGTTCAACGGAACTTTGAACACAACTTGGAGCCATTCCAAGGTTCTGAGATTGCATTGGAAAGCTCCATTCACTTCTATTGATGTTTTCAACTATCGGTATAGGTGGCGCTTTATAATAATTTTCTAAGGAATATAAATAATACTTTGGATGTTCATGAATAGCACCACCCTCTCTTTCTTTAGCACTCGTAAAAGTGAACTAAGAGAACAGAAGGCACTTTTAAGTACAGAAAAGAGTCTTCTTTTAGAAAGGTTCCAATAAAATAGTAATAATCATTTCCTCCCTCCCGAATTTTCAATAAATCTAGATACGATCGGCTTTTTTGTTCAGCATTAGGATTCCAAAGGCTGTTACAAACACGTGTACAAATACAAGTAAATTCAAATTTTAAAAGCAAACAAGTTTAACATCACAATAAAAATAATTTATATCTTCGCACAGCACAAGAAAATGCTACTAAATAAATGTCCCGTCATAAACTTCCTGAATAAACAAGTGATTTAGTGGAAAGACACTTGTAGAAAAACTGAGCTGTGGCGAGTGTGAAAGATGATAGATGGTGCTTTTTACAAATCTAATAATACGAGTAAGTGTGGTTGAGGGAAACACAGATCACTTCACACAGACACAATTATTTTAAACACCCCTATGATTTCATTTAAAAAATGCTCACCTTCCTGCTTTATTGTGTAGAGTATGTGGCAACCCTGGTGTCATATAGTTTTAAAATTGCTAAATGGCTTCTATCTTCACCTAAATGACTGCATCGCAATTCAAATCACTTGTGTCAACAGAATAGAATAGAATTTTTTTTTATAGGACATTCAGGATGCCACTTAAAACAAGTCAAGATTACAATGAAATACATACAAACATACATTAACCGATTTAAATACATACATACGCATTCATTCTTTTGACCCTACTGACCAACATAAGCAAATGACATTTAAAGTGTTATTTTAAGCATTCCTTCTGCTAACCTACCATACCATCCTAACATTGGAGCAGCAGTACAGTACCTAAAGATAAAGAACCTTTCATTTTAACACACGTTGAGTACGAAGTGGGTAAGGAATAGTATTTAATTCGATACAAAAATAATTTTCCACGTTAAAAACGTATGAGTCACCGACTTCAATCCCAACAACAGTTCGCACAAAGTAGATATCTAGTTTTTTGCAAATAACTACAAACAGAAATGTCATTCATTTATTTAGAGGATGTTCTAGTTTGTAGTATATTTTGTTTTTGTTGATTTTTTTTAAAAGCGATGAATCATTTTCGATAAAATTTATATGGGACCTCTTCAGGAGTATACTCTTTCGAACAAATAAAGAATTTTGAAAATCGGACAACAGTTGCCGGAGTAATCGCGTAACAAATATACAAAAAAAAATACAGTCGAATTGAGAACCTCCTCCTTTTTTGAAGTCGGTTGATGACTTTATTTTGGTGAATATTAAATGCTGCATAAAATACGTCAATCACAGTTTTTTTTCAACTCTATGCAGTCTTCCCCCGAGAAGAGAAGACAAGAAACTCGAGGGTTTCTCTTTACAACAAATAATATTAAAATTTGTATTATTCCCCAATTTCAACTGATCTTTTTAGACCCACAGAACAAGCGGTGAGACCAAAACACCAATCAGGAAGCTTGACCTATGAATACGAAATAAGCATAATTTCTTAGCATGTAGTTTAAATGAATATGGAGCCCCATCTCTATAATTCTAAAATCCGATTTTAAAAGTTTAGAAAAGGTATTACTATAAAAGTGCCTTATAGCAAATATTACGGAAAAGAAGAATCACTTTACAAAAATCACAACTCGAATGACAAAGATTGAGTTTAGATTGACTTAAAAGTGTCAAAAAACAATAATCTGTGTAACTTTCAAAGAGAAAAGAATCCCAGAAATAAAAGGGGTTATGCAAACGATTTGAGTTGACAGCCCCGCTTAATGAGGCCGTTCACCGCATTACTAACATTCGTTTTTATTTTGAAACACTACTAACATTGGTTTTTCTACATAACGACAGCATAGAACATGATAGTCAGCAAGAGGGGTGGAATCAGGTACCTATCCGAAATGTTAACTAATGAAGCACTGCATAGTATTCTGCAGAAGCGGTGATAGCCCAGTTGGTAACGAGCCAGACTTTTAATCCGAAGGTCGTGGGTTCAAATTCTGGTGCGGGCCTGTACCACTAAATTCGTCTTTTCGGATTTATGTACGGATTTCTAATTATCACTTGCTCAACGGTGAAGGAAAACATCGTGATGAAACCCGCCCGTCCAAGAAAATTCATTATCGAAAGACGAGCGGTCCACCAACCCGCATTGGGCCAGCGTGGTGGACTATGGCCTAAATCCCCTTCGTGTTTCGAAGGGAGGCCCGTGCCCCTCGGTGGGGAGGGGACGTATATGGGCTGATAAGAGATTTAGTATTCTGAGGTGTTTATACATGAGACCATGCAGCGTAACAAAGTCGTGGTCGTCATCAACAAGTTCTACACTATACTCGCTACGTTTCACAATAAACCGACTCAAAACCACTGTCTATAGAATTAATTAATAAAGTTAAAATTCAATATAATTACTTTTCTCCTTTACAGAATTTTTGTTACGAAAAAAAAATAATTGTGCGTGAAAAGACATTTTCTTTAGAATATTGCTGACTGATGAAGGGCATCCAATAAAACTGACACGACTTGCCTAAAACAGGACAGATATGAATAAAGCATTGAATTGAATAGGACAAACCGAAAGTAGATTTATAAAGGAGTTGCTCTACGTTCGTAGAACCTGGATCTCAGGAACCGATTTAACTATGTGTGGTCATTTTATTATTATCAGGAATATTATATGTATATTGAAGGCTAACACGAGACGATGAGGGTAAAGAAAGTAAGGAAAAGTGTGAGCATTCAGTTTGAGCTCATACAACCCGAATATCTTTAAAGTACGAGTGAATAGGCTTCTTCTGGGTGAGCTCGCTACATCCTCGACCGCATCTTTGCCCTGAGCTAGATTGTGGTCAAGAGCGAACCCATTCTTAATAATAAAAAAAAGGGGATCGTTCAAAATAATCTCAATCATAGCATAACATAACATAAATGATGGAATTGAAGGACTGTTAATTCGATTAGTATCGCAAGAAATAGAATACATCGGTGAAGGAAATCACTTGGATTAAAAAGCTGTAACGGACGTAAGCTACTTTTCTGCGTAAATGAATTCGCAGGCAGGCGGTAAGCTGCTCAACGCCCCTAGCACTCTAACTAAAGCCTATTTAGAGCCTGTCAGACAAGCACTATCAATTTCAATTACGGAAGACCTTGTCAGCTTTGAAATGAAAAGGCTGCGGACATAGCGGAAAATATCCATTTTCACATACGAAGGTAAGAAGATAAACATTTTATACATAACATGGACTAAATCATTAGGTTTCACCCGTGTGGTGATCGGTTTAGAATAACACCACCCCATCTCTTTCCGTGGGTGTCGTAGGAGGCGACTAAGGAAACATAAATGAGACCTGCCTCCTAGTAATTCATAGGCAACGACACTTCTTTTTTTTTCTGAATCTGAGGTGTCGTCCTATGGTCTCATGCAGTGTGGTAGGCTCTGTAAAGGGCCGTCTGGTTCGCGACCACCCTCCTACCGAAGTCCGACGCCAAACAGCTTGCTGTGTTCCATCGGTGCGAGGGAGTACCAGTACCTTTATAGGCATTTTCTGGGTTAACTCGCTCCATCGTCGACCTCATCTTTGACCTTATGGTCAAGATTGAGGTCAAGAGTTAACCCATCTTATAATAATAATAAAAAAGGTAAGAAAAAGAAAACAGAGAATAACTCTGAAATATATTTTTTGTATTACCTCCGATATTCGATTGCTTATAACTTCTCTATTACGTCAGCTTAACAAATAAAACGCATATGAGCTACGATGCCACAAAACAGACACATTGATAGACACGTCAAACTTATAACACCCCTCTTTTTTGTCGGAGGTTAAAAATAACAATGCTGCGTTGGCCCCAATAACAGTAAACCCCTTGTCCTATTTTCATTACAGGTCAGGGACTATAATTTAGAAACATACAAATCACAGGAAATTGTCAACGAAGTCTTCAAAAGATTACGCGATGTCATTTGCATTAGGACAATTAGGAGCCAAGGTTGTACAACGAATTACATTTTAATGACAGGACAAACAAAGCTCCTTTACAACAGAAAATATAAAAAGGGGAAAAGTCATTTGGCAGCTTGAAAGCTAGTAAAATAAAATAAGATTATTAACAATTTCCTTTACTTGGTTTGATTTAACCAATTCAAAAGCAAAATCGGAATAATTAGAATATTTATTTTTTGTGGAAGAGCTCTTTTAAGGCCCGTATTACAGAAGAAGACTCAAGTTTTGATCTATACTTAAGTATTGATAAAGACGACTGCTACTCAAGTATAGATCAGAGTCTGAGTCGCGTTCTGTAATACGGACCTAAGACTCGTATAGACTCCCAAACATTACTTTTTCCAAATCTCGTAAACTAAACGCACAAAAATTTAAAATTTCAACAAAAATTTAACCTGTTTCTAAAACAAATATATATTTTTTTATCGTATATAATTTCGAACTTTGCTAACTATTAATATCTTCATTATTTCTATAGCATTGATAATTCTTGATTTAGCCTATTGAAAGGCGTGACTGGATTCAATAAAATTATGTCGACCGGATGTCAAGCCCTTGTAAGGATCGACAACATTGTCATGGTCTTTGTTGATACCCATGTTGGTAGAATTTTGGTTAACGGGTCCGCAAACCAATGACTGAGTATATTGGCGGCTATGTGTTCTGCACAAGATGGTTTACATGGTATGTATTGGCAAACGAAAACCTCTATTATATACATTATGAAACCTGTTGGTTTATCTTTTTTTAAACCCGTAAAAGCCAATTCTATTCCACTAAATAAAATAAAAAACTTTCAATAACATTATATTTCTTCGAAAACAGATGAAATATGGAATACGATTTCTTCCATTAAAACAAACAGCTTTTACAAAGAAAACAAACGTGTTTCTTTCAGGAAATAGTTCCGAGAAATCACATCAATGGAACGGAAGCAATATAGAAGAAAAGTGAAGAGAAGTGTTTGAAAGAAACAGTAAACAAGAATGAAATTGTAGCTATAATAAGTAATCGAATAATAATGAATGTTGAATCGTTTGTAGTTTCAATTGAGGATGTGTAGAATCTTCTTATTTCAATATTGAATCAACTTGCGTCGTCGTCGCTGTGTATGAAAAAGTGGACATTGTTGTTAAAGCTGCTATTCTCACACTTTCACAACATAAAGCAAGAAATTGATGAGATGGCAAAGCAAAATAACCATAAAAAGTTTATGAGATGTTTACGAGGTTGTAGACCTTTAATAGAAAAGACACTACATAGGAATAGTGCAAACATTACTTCTATTAGGTACTACAGCTACGGTAGGCGTTAACAAATTATTGTTTTAAGATGTTAATTTACGTTCAGCTGCAGCTCAATGTGTTTCTCGTCTTCCGTTAGGTTTGCATGCAGAATTAGAACTTTATATGTTTTCGATTCTTACCAAATTGTACTGGTCCAAGAAATATATAAAGGCAATCGGCATTTACAGTTCAGAGTTGTAATAATTATGTTCGCATCTTTTGATATAACTAATAAAGACAATAAAATGAAAACATATTTCATAACATCTGCTCAAAGCACGTGTAAAGTAAAACTGAAAGTGGTTTGTGAAAAAGTTGCAATTTAAACGGCTGGCAAGAAGCCAACATTATGCGACAATTAATCGGACAAGAAGAATGATTCCGATGCCATTGACCGACCCAGTTTTTCTTATGTTTATGTTGAAACTTTTCATTTTCCTCGAATGTTTGAGAAAAGTTCTTCGCTTTTTCAACATAGATACTTTATTGCACACCTTTATCCTTTATAACACAAAACACAGATAAAACAGCAAAAAAATATGATCAAACGACGAAGAAACATGGAATTGCTGATTTTTTCAAAGTATGTATGTATGTGTGTGTTTATTCTTTATTGTACATGTGAATAACTTACACAAGACACATTATAAGAAAAACAGTACAAAGGCAGACTTATCCCACTAGGGGATTTCTCCTAAGTATTATTACTTCCGTTCATAATTTCTTTGATTGAACAGCTATTATTAAAATTAGTTTTTATTTTAAAAAGTAGGCAACAATACGGAGATTTTGAGTTTTATACATTTTTATTTTGGATTTATATACTGATAATGATAACGAAGCTCAGACACAGCTTGTTTGATCGAAACAATGATGCCTGTGTCAGTTATCATAATTAACCCAAATAAACAGAGAATTCAAAATTCTGTTGCATTAAATATTGTTTATTTATACTAAACCGGTTTTCTCTTCACGTATAAGTAAAATCTTCGGACTGAGGGGAGTCTAAAATAAAAACACAATAGAAAGAATAGATGAGTGTACGTTTATTTCAAATATAGATTTATAAGAGGTAAACCATAAATAAAGATAAATACATTGTGCAGTAAGTCGTTACACAGTCCAATAAATTTAAATGTTATCATTAGAGAGACAAAAGAAAAGGATTTATTGCCTGATACCCAAAGTAGCCATAGTACAACCTTTACTAATGAATCGAATAGTATGCGGAATCATGCCCAAGACGTGTCCAGGCGCAAATCGAAGCCCAATCTAAAATAGTGCTACTACACCTAGCGCACAGATCAAACCAATTGGAGATTTAGAATTGATTAGTCTCTCTGTAGATAGAGAGATAACATATGACATAGTAATCATATAGAAGTGTGCTCTCTCAAAAAAATTTAGTTCCTCAACGGGGTGCTACATGCTTTATCTAATTAAGACCTAAAAGAACCATTTGGCAATGCAACAACAATTAGAGTTCTACCTGCAGTTGGAAGGAACCATTAAATCATTTGTTTTCTTCATTCCAAAAATGCTGTGAATTTATTTGGAATATTCAATTACTCGGTACAAATATTTCCTCATAAATTTTCTTCAGTGGACAACACCCAGTTTAGAAACTTCATAGTTTTCGTAGTCGTTAGACAGGGGTTACTCATCATTATGAATTTGCAATTCATCTGTGTATTGTACTGTCTGATAGAGGCCATACCTAGAGTTCATCTGGCAACACTAACTCGTACTAATTAATTCCTAAATAGCAACATTGTTGGCTTCCTAGACCGACTAGAAACGCTTCTGTTAGCGGCCAATAAATTATCACTACCAGTTAATTCGGAGTTCCTTGATCTTTTATGAGCCATGTTTTGTTAATTTGTTTCGTGTGGTTTGTAGTTGATTGACTTGGGAATGATCTCTGCAATTATACTTTATCAAAATTATGGTCGTTGAAAAGCTTCTTGCCTTTTAATTTGGTTAATACATCAAGACGTAGGGTTGGGTGGGTTTCACACTTTTTAATGCTTTTGAAAGATCTGAGCACAAGATGCTTATAAAACATTAAGTATATGTATATTTTCTGTGGCCGATACCTATTTTTAGCCTATTGCTGTTAGTTATTTAGTTCTCGAGTATCTTTGATGTTAAGTATAAGTTCAAGTCACTGCATTGTAATGGTTTGTTAAGTAGAAATATGGGGCACAGAGCTGATTAAATTATTAATTATACTTCAACTCTAGTTTATTGTCAGTCGGTTTGGTCGAGTGGTTGTGACATTGCCTTATGATCAACGGGTCTTGGGTTCGATTCCCATGTCGGGACAACAAGTTTTTTTTTAGTTACCCTGTGGTGTGTCCCACCGCTGGGGAAAGGCCTACCTCATTACTGATTTTTAAATATGTAAAAAAACACATACTTAGCTAAATAAAAAAAAATACTGTCCATAGCGAACTCAAAATACAATCCATAATGAGTAGACCGGCAAAAAGTGACCTAGATCCCATGTTTTGGAAGTGAATAAGACATGACGCATCGTGTTTTCATACAGCCATATGGTCACAAACTGTTTTGGTGCTACATTATTATAGCACAATACTGATCAGAGTGTTCGTTCAATTTAATTATTATTATGAGCAAAAACACTTGAATCATTGATTTATGAATTAAATGAATGAGTCATATTTCAATCTAAAGCAGATTCAGCGTATTCGTATGTTTACCTTGTAAAAACCGCAGTGGATATAAAAATGTATAGTGGCCAGCGCATCAAGTTACCCTTTTTTTGCAAAACCGTTCCTAACGTAGTAGAATAGAGTGCACGTGGTAGCTTGATGTGTCAATCTTTGTTATCACATTAAAATGAAATATCAATATAATATTGCAAATAAATTTAGGTTCGGGTCGTTATCGCTATCATAATAAGACTGCCGATTTGAAGGTCCAAGATTTGATTCCTGAGCTCTCCCAAAGCAAACATTAGCCTTATGAGACAAACGTTTCCTATTCTCAGATTAGTGTGTATTTCTAGGATTCATACTATACATATATAAACAAAAATATCATGAAGATTTTTGAGTAAAAACCAGTAATTTTCGTAAGTATTAGTAAACCTCAGGTACTATCTTGCCTAATTAAAAAAAATACATACAGTCGAACATAAAACCTCCTGCTTTTTGGAAGTCGGTTAAAACGGTTACTTTCTTAAAGCTCTCGTATAAAGGAAAACATTTAAATACACAAAAAATTGCAAAAAAAAACCCCAATATGTAATTCAAGCTATAGAAATGCTTCGAGTTGACAGTGAGTCAAACAAACTTATTGTAAAATTATGAGTAACGCTTACGATTTATGCTAAAACCTGTACCAATAGTCGTGTAGTCAAGGCGATGCAAATCAAAATAAAGTAACAATTCTGGTACCTGCGACAATTCCCAGCCAGTTAACTCCATAAAAGGGCAGCCTTAAGGCTTACAACTAACCTTCCTCGCGTGAATCATCGCCGGCCTTTTCTCAGCAAAATATAGGCCTTATAATTATTATAATTAAAACCATATTGTCTTGAGGTCACCTCGTAAATTTTGGTCACTTTTTAACCCCCGATAAAAAAGAGGGGTGTTATAAGCTTGACGTGGTGTTTGTGTAATTGTGTGTCCGTCTATGGCATTTTATTTTATTTTATTTTATTTTTCTTTATTAAGGAAAACATACAGCTATTCAACACAAAATACTTATTCTAAAGTAAACTAATCCATAAGCCAGTCAAGTTTTCACAAAATGATATAACATTATGCGTTGGATACATAAACTAAAAAATTTAACTTAATATAAACTTAATATAAATAGGAACAAGTGTCAAAAATATAAAACCAAAGATAAAACCTAACAACAAAAATAAAAACAATAAGTTTAATTTAATTTGGTTTTATGATGTTTCTTGATGGCAGAAACAAATTGGGATAAACGTAAGTTAAAAATGTCCAACTCATTGTAAGTTCTATCATAAGTCTCACAAGCTCTCACAACGAAGCGATTCTTTGCATAATTGGTCCGACAAAGAGGAGGAGCAAATGTTGATCTAATAGCTCGTAACTTCTTAACGAATGGGCCGATTTTGATGCTGTTTTCTTCTTTGTTTGAAAGCTGACGTGATTAATATGGTTCTTAGCTTCATTTGATCAAAATTGGTTCAGCCGTTTAAAAGTTACTAAAAGCATGTGTTTTTTTTCTGTTTGAAACGTCAGCATTTTTGTTTGAAAACGTCAATCTAGATTTTTCTTAGCTATATTTGTTCAAAATCGGTTCAATGTTTAAGAGTTAAAAGCGATAGATATCGGGGATTTTACAATTTTATTAATTTTAGAGTTATTGCACCACATAAGTTTTTCTTCTAATGCTTTGTCCCATTATACACCAACGCAACGGTTAACCTTTTCACCGCCAAAGACTGATATATCAGACAATTTTTTCTTTAACTTTAATATCGTTCACCAAGCGTTCGCCATACGCCACGACATAATTTTTTTTTTTATGTGGCGTGTGGTAGGCGTTTTTGACGAAAACTCTTGGCGCTAAAAGGGTTAAAGTACTGGTAACATAGAGTACATTTAATAATTAAACCGATTGATCAAATAAATCCACAAAAAAACACAAGAAAATCCAAATTAATTAACAAATACCACAGCAATAGACAGGTTATCAAATCACATCCAATTTCGGAAGCAAGTTTTTAATGCGTATTAATTACAATAAATTCTGATATTTTAATGGCATAAAAATAAGGAATTCATACGTACTGCGTCCTAAAGAGGATGTATAAATGAATATGTATTATGTCGTAGGTTTGATCATAGTCGCAATATGGTAGAGGCCAGTGGTTGTCAACTTGAGAATCGATAAATTGCTATTGGAACCTTTTTGCACTAGCTATATGATTTGGCTTTCACACTGGACTGGGAGTGTGAGAAAACCTTAGAATGTACTAGCTGCCTACTCATCCCAGGCATACTGTAAAAGTCAGTAAGTGGGACGGACAATCGTGGCATAAAGTGGTTCTAGAAGTAGATACTGATGCTCTGCCTACCCCTTTAGGGATTATAGGCGTGAGCGTATGTAAGTAAATGATATGGGTTATTTCCTAAACTTAATCGTGACCAGGGGCACCCCAAGTTAATTTTATAATAGTTGTAATACTGCTAATACGATTTGATATAAAAATACTGTGCATAGTGTGTCTTTAATGTTAATATCTACCTTCCTACTCCATTCGTTTGTTTAAATTCCCCAAGGAATATATGTCGAAAAAAAAATTCGCATCTCCATACAACCGGCCGATTTGTCTTTTGTATGGGAAATCGACAATTTTTTTTGGAATTTCATATAGGTTCCCAGGGAAAAGTTGTTCAGTTTCATTGGAAGAATCACCCCTTACATGTTTACTAACACGAAAACCAATTACAGAAAAAACCACCAGTTAATAATCCCTGACTCAACCAACTCCATGAGGTATTACATAATCAGCCACACTCTAACTCCGTTTCGCAATGCAATAAAATAACATACATATAATATATCATAGGTATATATTATAAGTATATCATATACATCACGATATATGTTTCCAATGTGATCATCGCTTTATATTGTAACCTTGCGGAATAATTAGCCACAATTAGACCTAAACGATCGCAATGTAAGTTGTATCAAAACATGGAATAGAATAGAAAAATCTTTATTTTATAGGACATTCAGGATGCCACTTAAAACAAGTCAAGATTACATGATATACATACAAACAAACATTAAAGGATTTAAATACATACATACGCATTCGTTCTATTGACCCTACTGACTCTACGCCTATTCGCAAAGGTGCAGTCTTCCCCAGAGAAGAACAGGCAAGAAACTCAGAGGGTGCTCTTTTAAATCGCATTACAAATTTTCTTATTTTCTAATTTTAACTAATTCTGAAATAGCTCTAGAGCTGAGCAGTTCATGGCTGCTTGTCAGTTAGGTAATCAGAAATTTTGTAATAGCCCTTTTTGCAAAGTTTTTGTTTAATTACTGTCTTAAATTTATCCAAAGGTAAATTTTGAATACACATGGGAATCTCATTATAGAAACGTCCCATAAAAGAGTTCGTGACCTTGTGGAGACGACTGTCTAGTACACCCAGTTTATGTGATATGATAACTTTTCAACTTTTGCTATGACATCGTGTTTTGTACGACACTGTTGTGATAAAAGATACAATAAAATATAAATACTATCATTAAACTAAATCATCTGAGTTCAAGACCTTGAATACATACAACTACATACTTATGGCTCCTATATCTACGTATACATATAGGAGTGTTAAAAAAAGACGTTTTTGTTAGATACTTCGTAGTTAAATTATTATGTTTTACACTATTTATCTGTATTTGTCTATTTATTGCATTTGAAACGGCATCCCTGGGGTAGTGAGGGTAGAGAGTTGATTCGGGAGATTGGCCGGAGACTGTCAGCTCGTGGTGGTGACTCCCGCTCTGGTTCCTACCTGGTCCAGCGTCTGTCTATTGCCGTCCAGCTCGGCAATGGAGCCAGCTTGATGAGGACATTTGGGCCGGGTCAGATTCAGGGCGGGTTATTTAATTGCCGAAACTTATGTGGATTTTCAATTTTTATTTATGTTTTTATTTTGACATGTTTTATTGAATAAATGAATTTTATAATGTAAACACATTATTTGGTACTTTATTTTCTCTTTTTTTTGCATTTCTTGTCTGAACTCTACTGTTGCTTTGTAATTTTCTCCTACTGTACTAGTCTTTTTAAGTGTGAATGAAAATATGTTAATCTACCTATCTATTTACTTAATTAATCTTAAATCGTAATCAATCAATAGATAATTGAGTTTCATGTTTATTATTCCAAAGCAACGATACGACCTGATGAATACCAGTTTTAACTTTAGTGAAAATATCAATTAAAAATGTTATACAGAAATTATGCAGTAAAAGTTTACTTTACATATTAACAAATAGTCTTGTAAAAGAATCATGCATACATCTAATAGAATCAAAGTCTTTTAATAGAATCATGAATTTTAGAAAAAGCACAACACATTCACCAGACACGTAAAAGACGTCCTTGTCATAAATAAGGGATTGAGAGTTTGATCTGCAATTACACTCCATATGCAGCTGCACACATTACATCAACTGGCCTCGCAAAGGTCGGCTTAAAAATTCAATGGAAACTGGTTTACTCCACTCATGTGAACTTTAAATTTCCTGTAGCAATTCCTCTGTTAATAGTGTCAAGGTTCCAATCGAGATTATGTCATTTTTGTCACACAATGCCGTCATGTATTGCCTACAATACGTGAATTACGCAGAGCCTTGTGTTAAGACGATAATTTATGAAAATTAATGCAGCATTGAGTTGTCACTGTTACTTTAAGAAGATAATAATATAAACAACAATACCATAGTCAGATCGAAGTACAATCAATTTCATTTCATTTTAAAATAATTTCTCCCAAAAAAGTATGAAATAAAAAGGATGTAAAAAAATTGGTGTCTAGAAACTCAAAACAATGTACTCGAGAATATCACAAATTAGAAATTCAAATCGACAAAATTGGTAGAAACAGCTGAACAAAATGTTTTAGCATATGCATAAGCCATAACAATTGTTATTGTAAGACACAACCTTACAACAAATAATAAAGAAGTCGACACTGAAGTTAAAACTGAGACATTAATCGTTTGCAGAAGGGCTGTAGGTGGAACTACATTTAGTAATTTAGGCCTTGCAGAAACCCTAGAACTGGCTTAACGTGGGCACTACCCACGGGACGCGGGCGCTGATTTGCATCAAAGGCTAGATAACACATCCATATTCATTACTCAACGTTAACTGACTGGGCTAGAACCTGGATTGGCACGCCAACTCGAGAGAAAATTACAATTGGCAAGGTAAAACATAATAATGACGATAAATATGCTGACAGCAAAATAGGCACAAGGTAGAGTAAATTCTCAAAAAAACAGCAGTTTGTTGAAACTTGGTAAAAATGTAAATTCAGTAACAGTTTACGCCGATTCCTTCTTCAAGATGGACTATAAAACCAGTTAATGGGACAGTAAAAGTCCGAATATTATTAGGTCCCACCCACGAGTCCTTCCCAGAATAGAATTGGACGTCATAAAAGAAACACTGAACAAAACCGCAAAAACATCTGACTATTGCTAATGAAACTAAATTAACCTCCTATTGACCGGTTGCAGGTGACCTCACCCCATCAAACAGTCCCGCAAATCGTATTACTAATGATCTGTAAGAGGATCTATTTAGTTCAGACAGGTCTATGAAAACTGAATTTTAACGTGTTGACACGACACTCGGCTAAACACTCCGAAAATAACGAGCTGGCAACCACATCTGAGACACAAAAGAGAAGTATACACCTTTCCCGCGACCGACACTCCAAATCATATTGTAGTAAATAAACACAACGGATTTTGAAACAGATCGGAGGCACTGCACTCCGGCGCACCTTATAAAAATAAATAGACCGGACGAAGTAAGTAGACGCATCGTTTGTAGCGAACACACGCACTGTTACCGAACATTATGACTGTAAACAAACACACGAGGGGCACAGCTGTCGATTACGAAGATTTATCTCAGCGATTGATGTACAAGATTGATGAAAATAATAAAAACAAAAATAATACTCACAGCCGGGCGATATTCCGTTCTCCTTCATGGCGCAGCGGAATGGATAATAAGTGCCTGGCAGCACCTTGCCATACATTGTCCGATCCATCTTCGGCCAATCGTGAAGCTGTTTTTTAGAAATAAAACACCCACGGAGCCGCCACTAGGCACTGCGCACCATAATCACAGCCTACACGGGTCCCGAGCAAACAGCGTCCCACGCCCGGCGAAAATGCACAAACACTTGCAATAACAGCCTCAACTACAACTGCATTAAGTGAAAAGTCTTCAAAGTGTACCTCAAGGACGTGTTGTGACAACAGTATCAAGTAGCCGGTCGGTTGATATGGGTGGTCATATCGACGTTTTTATTGGTGGATGACGGTGGTGATAAGGTGATAAGTGATAAGGCAATGTCACGAGGGCGAGGTCGCGCGCGCTGCGAGTAGAGTATTCGTCAACGCGTCCCAGTCACAACTAACGTAGTGTAGAGAGGTTCACGTAACCGGCGCCGGCGCACGGGCTCCAGCACTACGTCTGGAGATTATTTATATGCGGACACGGACACAAATCAAGTGCATTCGTCAAAATCGAACAATTGTTCCGACAACCGAGAGATTTATTAAGGAAGCACTGCCTCTATAGGGAATGTAGAGTTCAAGTCAAGACTGAAAGCGAATACAATTACTCATACACACATACAAAGCACACATCCGTTTGACACAACACTTACACACTTACACATCGCAAGAACACAATTTATTGCAGAACCTAAGTCTACTTTTTAATCTTATCAGCTTTTGTTATTATTTTCTAGATTACAAACAGTTTACGTGCATAAGTTCATAGCAAATGAACCTCGCATTTTTAGATTTCCTTTACGAAAACAGCTGCTAAGCTGCTACCAAGTTAAGAGCCCGAGAAGTTGTATTTAAAATATGTGTGAGAGAAGCGAATGCCAGCAGTTTAAGGTTTCACAATGTAGTAATAATTCTTGAAAGGTAATTCTCGACATTCTCGCTCAAGCACGATCTTGACGGAACACATTCGAATAGGCTATCAATCACGTCTTGCGGTGAATAATTCTAAATTTCAAAGTTGGTTCCCGCCAAATTGTAGCGCATCCGGCGCCGCGCGTGAGTCCCTTGACGCGGCACTTCCGGCTCATCATTCTCACTCCATCACATTCTTCTCAGGTTTACGATACTCATTAGTAAAGAAAGTAGCTCACACTTTGATCTGTTTGGAATACTAGAGAACCGTTAACCAATCTTTAACGAGAATTGTTTATTAATACGGTTAGTGCGTTTGTCTCTATTTGACCAGACATCGGTCACATGCGCAAAGTGTCAAAAAGTTGAAGTTCCGAAAAACAAAAGAAAACCCTAGTGGATTCTCATTTCGTCTATTTTACCCAAAGTTCTGAATTTGCGCATTGAAAAGCGAGGTATTATCATAGTAAGTTAAGAAGATTTTTGTCCAATTAAATTCAGATTTGATTTTGGGTACCTATCGTTGGTTATCTACGTGACTGAAGGATCATTCAGAAATGTCTGCCTTTCACGTTTATACTACTTCTGCTGCTTACAAGAAACATAAAGAACATTGGCCCCTACGAATCGTTTTATGGTACTAGGTACTTAAGCGCTAAGTTAATCTCTAAGCGACGCCGTTTCCAAGTAAAATTCATAGGAATAACTTCAGCCGTGAGTGTTAATGAAGACCGTCAATGATAGTTCTGTTAACGGAAATAGAGTACTTAGGGTTATTCGAAGAAAATCGATTTCAAAATTATCACTATCGTGTAGAATATTTATTGTGATTTTCTTGTTTTAGGTAAACTGGAAGTTGAGACGAACACTATTTTCTTTGAGGCCAATGTTTCGAATACTAATGATTGCGCTGGTTAGTCAGCTACGCTACTAGACTTTTAGCTGGTAGATATGCTCTTTTGCTCTCTCATAATGGGTTGATGCTTACTTATTTCGACCAATTTGCCTTGGAGAACGATGTTCAATTTAATGTTATGTTGCATTCTTAATGCTCACTAACTTATTTAAAACTAGCTTTCCATCCGAAACTTAGTTCCCGTGGCAATTTGGGAAAATAACGTAGACTATAAGTTATTTTAATGTCTAAAGTATCAACTGGAAAGTTTTATTGAAATCCGGCCAGTAGTTTTTGCGTGAATGAGTAACATCCATCCATCATTACAAACTTTCGCATTTATAATATTAGTAGGATTATGACTTTCGAAACACGACCCCGCAGACCCTGGTAGAAGTCCGGGAAAGCATTTGGCAGAAGAAGAAGAATAATGAAAACACAAGAATTCGTCTAAAATAAATTCACCATTTCTAAATTCCCCCATTGACGCAGTGAGTCTTCTGAACAAATTACAGTTGAGTGTTCATTTACCATTTTACGGTCACCCCAGCTGTTCATTATTCCCGAGCTAATAAGGAAGTCAACATTTGTTTTGGCCGGTGTGCTAACACGTCCCACTTACATGCGGTTAACTGGCGGATTGGCCGTGTTGACTATCCTGCAATACACAGGTAACACAGGTTCTAAACGTGACATCATGAGGGTGGACACAAGAGTTAGAGTGTAAGTAATGTTTTGAATCAGGTATGTAAATTATGACAGGCATAGTTCAGATATCCTTCATCATCAATAATCATCATCACCTTAGCTATTACAGTAAAACTCACGGTAGAGAAACTTGCAAACAGAAAAACGTTGAGAAAATTTCTTTAGTTTTACTTTCACCAAACCAAGTAACGTTCTAGGCAGGGTTAATAGTTAAAAACTAATGATTTTCTTACATTTGTCGTATTAATTTGGTAGAGTTATCAATGGCTGCATTTAAATAAAAATATTGCAAGTCAATGTGTTACTTACGAATAATTCAATTCCTTACACATATAGGATTAGAAAATTCTGAAAGTGAAAGACACATACAAAACTTTTCTGGAACTTTCACGTCAGATTTCTAAGCCATTCATGCCAAGACGTTATTAAGTTGAGTGATCTGATCAGTGATTAGTAATCTTGTTTTTCCATATTACAGTGCAGACGATGCAAAACAGATATTAGGCGGAAAATCGAAAATTACAGGTAATCGAGTTTTTACCTCAGTATGGCCAATAGACACGAGTTGCAGTTGCCTGTGCAAATTATATTGTTAGACTATGCTTAAAACACGATTACGGTTTCAATATCACTGGGTGAACATAAAAGACACGTCCAAAATTAAAAATTTGACGTAGGGCCACTGGACATTCAGATCACCCTCAAACCCCCATATGTTCTGTGACTTGTTGTAGGTTTTTTTTTGAAGTTTCGTATTATCAACCGACATCGGTTTTAATTTTGTTTTCCTATTGATAATTACTTGGTTTTTTTCTGTTGATGTGACTTGTATTCGTACGCTGCTGGCGGGATGAGAACGACTGGAGGAAACGAAGGGGGGGACCTTTGCCTGCAGTAAGACAGCGTACTTATCCCTATTTTAGTCACACCTGTCCGAGATTTCATCATTTTTGGACAACTGAGACACCTTTATTCATACTTAGTTATCAGTATTCTCAGATTGATTCACCTACAACACAAGTGATCAAAATTAGCTATCTTTATCTACCACCGGCATAGATCCTGCATGCTAAACAGTTCAGAAAACTTACTACGTTCGCGTCATATGCAAATATGCCAAGGAAACCGTTTTCCTAAGCCTTAGCTAACAGAATAGAAACTACTGTTAGGTACTCCACTTAAATAGGTAAATAGAAACACATTTATATGTACTTCTTAAGGTGTTTATAGTTTTATCGTTATTGCGTATTCATACCTTCTGCTGAATACACAGGGCTTTAGGTATCTCTCTTTCAACCTCTCGGGTGGTTAATCAGTCTATGAAACTGAACAACTTCCCCAAGGAACAAAGGTCAAAATACGAAAAAAAAAATTCATCTCCCATACAAAATGCGCTATATGCTGATGGGAACTCAAATTTTTTTTTTCCCTATTTTGACCTGTGTTCCTTGGGGAAGTTGTTCAGTTTCATGGACTGATTAACGACCCGAGAGGTTGAAAGAGAGATACCTAAAGCCCTGTATGTTCCCTATCGGGGTAGGCATGTGGTTTTAGCGGAACCACTTGACAGCACAGCACGTTAGCAAGTATTCATAAATATATGTATGGGGTGACTTTAAATTAGCTAGCAAAACTTTAGAGGAGATTCTCCTCATAAAACTGAATATCTTTGGGGAAGGAAATGTTAAATTTTAAAAAAAAAAACGACTTGTACGAGTATATTATGCCATTTGCCCATATAGGTCCCCACCGATGACCACGGGCCCATGGTAATCGACTGATCGCTTAAGTGGTATGGAAAGGTAACTTTAAATATATTTTAAAGTTCTTCAGGGAAATTTGTTAAGTTTAGTGGTCTAATGCTCATTTTTAACTTTTATTTAATAAATAAAAATATTTTAAACTTATTTTAAAATGACCCAATCTTTCCTCATGCGACTTTGTTCGCGTATTAATGTCTAATATCCATTCCATACCAAACTATCCAATGAATTCAACGCTATTCTGCACACATTTTTAAATTGATTTGCATTTAACGGACTGCAAAAACAAGTTGGTTTTACAAACTAATTATTGCAGTTAATATGAATGATTTTCTATAAAAAAATTATTTAACAGCATTGTTGGTTTGAAAATTATAGATCGTAGGATAATTTGTTTGAAATGGATTATGTGTCCTTTAACCTAAGATGTCACTTTCGCCCCCTTCGATTATCCCTGAGCAAACATCACATCGATCCGTTACTCCGTTACGACTAACAAATTAACGAACAAACACACTTTCACGATATCTTTTCGCCCATACAATAAAATTTGCAAAATTTCAGACTTTTTTTCAGACAGACACCAAAACTTTCTTAACACCTTTTTCAAAATTTCAGACTTCTAGCTTCAGTTTTTCACTGTTAGTTGGCAATACCATACCAGCAGAGAAATAAATTAGACGTAGGTTTACTTTTAAAGATCGCATCACCGAGAAAGACTTCACAATAGTGTACATAAAATTACATCGCTATATCAGGCCTATAAATATGGTTAAAAACAAATACTGACATTGAATTTGGGCTAGAAATGTCTAGACTAGTTTGAACTATAGCCAACACCAACCGACCGACTGCCAAGACCGAAACCAAACACTACATCAATAATCGAACTTCACACATGTTTACAATCACATCGCATAATGGACTTTTCCCAGAAACTCTTTAAAATAAGCAATCTTTTTTGAAAAAAAAAGTCTTAAGAATATTAAAGAGTTTCTAAGTAACCAGCACTTTTTGTTTTTCTAAACATTTACCGCGCGTTTTACTTTTCTTTTTTTTCGAAAAGACTGGTGTTCCTAGTTTAAAATTGGAATATTTTTTATTCCCGCGCACCGGCCCGCGGCCTACGCGTCCGACTGACAGATGTCGACGCGGGTAACGCAACGCGTTCCGTGACGATGAGTGACGTCACCACTTTCATGATAATATACTTAGGGGTTTCATCAAAGTAATGAATGACTCTCTCCTATTCATTATTATGTCGCCCACTGACAAAAGGTTACATAGCCGCATTTACAGAAAGTGACAAACATAAAAGAATATTGCGTGACTTAAAATTAGCAAGGGAAAATTAAGAATGTAAATTAGCCCACGAACTGAACAACTTGCCCCGGAAGGCTCCTTAAGGAATGTTATTCAGTTTCATGGGAAGAATCACCCTTTAAAGTTTCGCTAAGTAACTAATTTAAAGTCAACCTATAGTGGCAATGCAACTCGTGTCTATTGGCCATACAGACAGTATTTTGCATTTCCACCTCTTTGGATTAAATAAAAACTACTCATGATGAAAGTTTTTAAATGTCCTTTTCTATGGCTTCTTTTCTATGGAATAAAAATGGTGATCGTATATCTGTCAGGCCAATTCCAATATCCCGTCCCACATTGCACCCTTCAAGATAGGCGTGTCCTAATGCATTACGTGACACTATACGACACAGTTAACAGTACTTTGTATAATTAAGTTAATTAACTGGCCGCGGCGGACGAATTACCGCATACATTAGCGTGATAATGTGGCTAACGTGTCGTACTTAAGTTTAGTTTTTGTGGAGGATGGGGAAGTTTCTAATTTATTAAATACTAGTTTCCCGCCCGGGATATCGGTCCCGTGGGAATTCGGGAAAAATTATAAAGCCACCTGCTGATAAGAGAACTTTCTAATTGGTGAAAGAATTTTTAAAATCGGTTTAATAGTGCCAAAGATTACTTTCTACGAACTTGACCTCTTTATGGTATCACTACCTTTCCGACCGGGACTTTGTTCCCGTGGAAATTCGGGAAAATGGTATAGTCTAAAAGATTTTAAAAGATTTATTTAAATCGTTAAGTTTATTCGTCACAAACACCATGAAATCGGTTAAAATACAAATCTTTCCTCTTCATAATATTAGTGTAGGTAGATGTGATTTATCTCAAGCAAAAAGAACCTACAAAAATCACTAAGGCTTCGCTAATTTCGAATTGTAAGTTATTGTGCGTGCTACTTAACCCGAAAATCTCCGCGATTTATAAATATTTTGAGTAAAAAATGTATCACGTAGAATTCTAATGCAGTCCACATAACACACATTATAAATACAAAAAAAATGATAAATTCTAATACTATCTCCCGGAAGGTTAGCTCCCCAAGGAATATGATTAAAGGCGACTACAGCACCTAAATTACGATTTTATGATGCGTAGATAAGCATGACGGACGCACTGCATTAAATCGAAGAAAAAAAATACTACGGTAATATTCAGGACATAAACTAGATAAGTAGTTTACTGAAAACATGATTCAGCACTTTTGGTTCCATAGAAAAAGCTCACAAAGTCACCTCTAAATACCAATATTGTGTATCTTTTAAGCTGTAAAAACGATAGTAAAATGCACACAGGAACTTGAATTTGCTATCAAAATGTTCGTGATTGAACACTCTCGATAAGTAGTTAACGCATTTTTCGATTTAAGCTGTTACCTTTCCATAAATCTCATTTTTCTAACTTTCGAACATGTTTTTACGCACGCACGCTTTCATAGTCCGAAACTTCGTGTATCGACACTGTTCGCACTGCCGGCCCAGGCCTGTTGAGAGACGGAGATGGCACTATTCCTATGTGTGCTGCCTTTATCGGGTGCTGTAGTCGCCTTAAAACTAAGGCGAAACGGCACACCTTTCGGCCGAAACGAAACAACCTAGGCTGATGTATCAAGGGGAAACATAATGAGTACTAATTAGTGAATTGAACATACAAACATTCGGTGATAACTAGTGTGCACACGCTGTGAACGTTGTTAGAACAAGTAATTAAAAATGGTGCAAGGAAAAAATGCCAAATACAATGTGTAAAATTAAAATATAAGTTTGTTCGTTTGTCTTACGTCGCACACAACTTATCAACAACAAGGATAATCTGAGACAGCTCTAGCATCACATGAACGCATGCACATCCAAACACACGCACACACATAATACTCTCAACTATTTATTAATTCATACTAAGATTTAGTGTGGAAATTTTTATTTTTTTATATAAAACCCATGTCAGACCAAAGCATTGCTATATTCTGTGGATTCCTGTCTAAAATGGTTCCAATTGTTGAGGTTGTGTGATATTATTCTAAAAATAAAATAAAAAATGCGTAATTAAAAATTCTTACTGTCTATCTATACTATAAACATAAATGCTGACTAACAGTGTTGTGCCCGAACTAGGTTATATTGCAACCTGTATCTAATTATATTAGTATTAAGGATCAATATTACCTAACTGTTAATTTTCAATATATTTTTTTTACCATCCCATATACGCCCTCAAAAACTATAATGGTTAGCTATCTGGGTGGAAGGAAAGATCACACGTTTTCCAAGAAAAATAGTACTAAAAGCAGTAAAATAGTCAACAAATAAACCATGATAGAAAGTCTTTAAATTGGCAAATTCAATGTGCTATACAAAAAATTTACCATAATGTTATGCTTTAAGATTTCCTAAAGAAATACAAGTAAAAAAATATCCATATCCATATACATGACCATATATTAGGAAAGGAAACTGTCTTCTTCACGCAAGGGAAATAGTGGGCGAAATGCTAGGTAAACTACGTATATCAAGACCAGTTCTTAAAGCAATAATATGCAAATATCCGCTAAATTGAGAATTTAAATACCAAACACGTTAAAAAGTTATCAACTCAAATGTTTATGTGTAGTAAACATCGTAAAGAATCACATTTTCGATGAATGAGGCACTCGTAGATCCTGTTTGATCGGGTATTGCACATTTTTGTCGATCTTTAAATCGGGGTTTTCCAAATATTTTACTATAAAACAAACCTGTTTTATAAAATAAAATATTAAGCTAAGCTAAACCCGACTTTAAAAAAGGAGGAGGTTCTATATTCGACCGTATGTATATTTTTTTTGCTGAAGTTACACTTACATCAATGTATAAGGCTTCAAAAAATAAAAAAACTAAGGAAAAACAATATAAAGTAACTCTGTTCTTTTTAACCGACTTCAAAAAAGGAGAAGGTTCTATGTTTGACTGTATATGTTTTTTTTAATACACGAGTATGTTCACCGATTTCACCACCAACAGTCGACCGATTTTCAAAATTCTGTTTTCATTAGAAAGCGTATATTTCCATTGTCCTCTGACTTGAGAGTCTAATGATGATGGGATCCCAGAGAAATCGAGGGCAACCCTTAAATTGTATATGAACTTACCATGCTTTCCACATATATTCTAAAATCTTTTATTTTATAACGCAGTAAACAGATAACTTTTTTTTGTATTTTTCGCTTTTTAGTTCTGCTGTTTTTTTAAATTGCTTTATTTTTTATTTAAAAGTTTTATATTACAGGTGCGCCCGAGCTTAGTGGCGTTCCATTCACCGTTCGAAAACAAAGCATGGGCGCCAGATGCGATATTAATTATTATTACACCAGTACTAATCATACTATGATGATCAGGTCTGGGTGGAACACGTTTTTCAAGAAACATAATAAAAACAGTAAAATTATCAACAAATAAACTATGATATAAATAATTTTCTATGGCAATAATCCCATTAAACATCTAAAAATACAACAATCTCATCTCTTTAACTCGAACGATTGCTTGTAGATTGATGGCAGCTTGAAGTATGCGGCTGCTTTATGTCTGAAAGGAATGCCCATCGAATGCGACAGTCACAGTAAATTGTAGCGTTCGGATTCCAGCGGCATTGTGAAACATTCTTAGAAACGGTTGAGAAATATGAGAAGGGTGAACTATGCCTTTGCCTATGGTCACAATTCGACTTCTCTTTTATAATATCTCTAAAATAAAAAAAACATATCACCACCGACAATTATCGCGTATAACTTTTAAATGGCTAAACCAATTTTGATCAAACATAGCTGAGAACCATCTCGATTACGTCACCGTTAGCATTCGTTTAGTTAAGAAGCTACGATGCCACGGACTGACACACTTTTTAACCTTTTTAGCGCCAAGAGTTTTCGTCAAAAACGTTCACCACAAGCCACGACATTAAAAAATAATTATTGATGTCATGGCGTCCACGACATTAATAATTAGAAAAAATACAGTTAAATTGGTAATTTTATTTGTCTGATATATCAGACTTTGGCGGTAAAAAGGTTAAACCCTCTTTTTTGTCGGGGGTTAAAAAATGGGTTCGCTCTTGTCCTCATCTAAATAGGGAAAAATACTAAGTATGTTTAAGCCTATTCGATCCTTCGTGCGGCTGCGTCTGTTTCCGAGTTCTCTTTAAAGTTCGATCAAATAGAAGAAGCCTTTCGATCGAACTTTAAAGAGAACTCGGAAACCAGACGCAGCCGCACGAAGGATGATGAGAAGCGATCGGTGCGGATTCGCGGGATGTTGAAGACGACATGTTAACCATCCTCAACATGTGGATGCCCTGTATAGATTTTTGATTCATTATTATCACTTGCTCAGCGGTGAAGCAAAACATCGTGATGAAACCCACACGTATAAAAAAATCGTTTTTGAAAGGCGCGCAGTCCACCTACCTGCATTGGGCCAGCGTGGTGGATTATGGCCTAAATCCCCGTCGTTTTTCGAAGAAAAGCCGGTGCCCCGCGGTGGGGACATATGGAGAAGTGGCATGAAGGGGCCAGGTTTTGAAAGAGCCACTTGCATTATTTCGGTAGTTTAGGCACGGATTTGGTTGGTGATAAATGATGCAAATGGCTCTCAAACTCAAAACCTGGCTCCTTCATGCCCCTATATGGACTGATAAAAAAAATAGAAACCAAACTTAGCCTATCCTCGTTTCAACTCATCATATTAACACCCTGCGGTGTCTAGTTATAAATACAGCTATAATACTTAAGGTGGGGACATAGCGGGCGGTTCTATTGGTTATCATTAATCACTGGCACACTAGGGCGCCTCCGAAGGCAGAAGGCCAGGAAAAAAGGCAGTAAGACAATGTTTTCAATATGTGGTCTAGCTATACTATAACTTAAACTATATTTATGTTTTTTTTTTTAACTAAGCAATGCGCGACATTCGAGCGCCCTTTCCGTACAAATGTTCGCTCAATTTGTCCTTTTTGTAAAAATTTGACTGGCAAGAAAAACTTAGAACAAACAGCGTTACCTTGATGCCTTTGATGGTGCGTAGTCGGTCTTCGATCACCATTGTAATAAAATAACCCACCATTCAAGTGGGCGATAAGTCATTAAAAACGTAACTGAATCTAATGAATGGTTGTAACTTGGGGGTGAAGAATTACGCTTCCCGCTGTTTTACGTGCCTCTATTAGAACATTACGCACTGAGCGCGTAAAGTGGCTTGTTAATGGTATTAATGTAGTGGTTTTAATTTCCCCTCCCTACAGTAATAGGGTACAGCAAAAGTTCCAACCTATTTCTTGAATTGATTGCTTTCCAAGATCCATTTTAAACCAACTGTCCTACGATTACCTTACCATATTTTTTCTAGATAAAACCATTCATATTAACTGCAATAGTATGTTTGTAAAAACAACTTGTTTTTGCGGCCCGTTCAATGCAAATCAATGTAAAAATATATACAGAACTAGTTTCGAGCCGCAAAATAGCCTTAGCCATTACAATCATTTTTAGAGATCATGATAAGAAAATGGTGGTATGTGTAACCAGCTCTCCTGGTGGTATAGACATAGACATAGACATATACTTTATTGCACACCATAGATAACACAAAAACATTACAATAACAGACAAGGACAGAAAACAGTAATGTACAAAAAGGCGGCCTTATTGCTAAGGTAGCAATCTCTTCCAGGCAACCTTTGGGTAGGAAAATAATGGAAAAAAATATAAAGCAGAGCGGGTGGTGGCTAACAATAAAAAAAATACAAAAATATATTTATATTATATTACGTAAACTACAGCTCTAATATTTAAGTACAACCAGACCAGCTCTCCCTATGGTATGATGCAAGTCAATAAAGATACTCTTAAGATTTTACACTTTCATGGCTGTGGCAATAATCTTCCTTTATAAGTTTGACCTCATCTTTGACCTTATGGTCAAGATTGAGGACAAGTGTTAACCCATCTTATAATAAAATAAATTTTACACTTCAAACAAGTAAGTTGCAGAAATAAGATTTGATTGACTCAATTAAACAAAGTGATTATTACATAGGATTTGATTTATATATATAACTAGCTTTTCGCCCGGGACTTCGTTCCCGTGGAAATTTTTCCGTTAATTTTCCAATTTTTTAAGAGTTATTCTGCTATTCGGGACGGAGAGAAATACAACAAATCAAAAACCATGGAAATCGGTCCAGCCGATGTTGAGTTATAAGCGGTGTAACTAACGCGACTTTGTTTTATATATTTAGAGATAACCAGCTTTCCGCCCGCGGCTCCGCCTGCGTGGACTTTACGTTATTATATACCCAGTTGTGGGATAAAATGTAGCCTATGTCCTTCCTCAAGGTCTAATCTATCTCTGTACCAAATTTCATTAAAATCGGTTAAGTAGTTTAGGCATGAAAGACGGACAGACAGACAGACAGAGTTACTTTCACATTTATAATATTAGAAAGGATTCATAGAATAATAAAATGATGATTGCAATTAAAGTTAATATATAAGAAATCTGAATCCATGTTAAAAATATGAAGGATGCGGATTTAAAATTATTTCCCCTAATTGCTTAAATAGATAAATAAAATTAGGAAGGCCAAAAGTTTTTTTTTTAAATCTTTAAATGAATATCCAAACAAAGCAACAGACATTCATATCTTTTTTTTAAATCTTTATTTATTATAGAGGGTTTTGAGACATGCCACCCTCATCATGGCACTCACAAATAGAAATCCAAAAAAAAGACACAAAAATACCATACATAACCAAAACAAAACCTAATCCCTGTCCTTCACATATTTTTTATACAAACAAATAAGCATCTTGGCATGAGCAGACTCTGGGAAGGCCAAGATGCTGTTTACGATGCCAATATTGGGGCAACATTCATATCTTGAAGAGTTGAAAAATAAACTCTATAGAGAGAAATGACTTTTCATAGTTAATTTAAAAAAACAACATAACTTTCAAAATTCTTTTTACTCTTGCTACACCTACTGTTTAACTACAACTGAAGTTATCTGAATTATCTGTAGGGGAAGGTCTGGTGACCTATAATACAGGTTTCATTATCTCGTGTAGGCACAAATACTTAAGTATTTACCTATGTAAAATGTTTCTTTGTGAAACTTGTTGTTATTTGTGGTGTGTTAAGAAATAAAGATTTTTTTAACTAATTTCAAAATTTATTTTTTTAGCTAATTTAATAAGACAAATCACAGATGCAGTCATACAGATGCCCAATGAGTTTTATTGATTAATATTTATTTAAAGCAACAGTTTATGTAAGAAAATTTCATGCTTCATGAGGTTATGGAAGACTAGCTTTCCACCTGGTACATCATTCCCATAGGAGTTCAGGAAAATTATATAGCATATATATCACCAGCTGATAAAAGAGCGTTTATAGAATTTTTAAAATTGGTTCAGTAATACTAATTTCAGAGATTACTTAATACACAAACTTTACCTCTTTAGTATTATTACCGAAGAAACAAGGTCTGGGAATTATATGGACTGTGAACAGGCACTAGGTAATTCTTAGCGTCTATGCTGATACCTATATTTACCATTTTTACCAAAACCATTTTTTGTTTTACCTACGTCTGTAGTAAGTATGCCCAGCAGTGGGACGAAATAACTTAAATTAGGTAAAATTAATTCTACAGCACTTTCATTTCTAAAACCAGCACCAAATTTTAAATAATAATATACATTTTTATTTGTATAAAGGTTATCGAGGCATTTGTTTAAAGTAAAAAGGTGTATGTAGCACTCAAAATTCAATATAGTTTCAGAGAAAATTCGTCTGCAGGATAAGATTTTTGATAAAATGTGAGAAAATAAACAATGATACATAACCCAAACGGCGTTCCAAGTTATGTAAAATACCAAGTGCAGAAAAAATGTACTAAAGATATAAATGAGAAAATAACAGGTAAGAATGGCTGTAAAAGCACGTCAATGCAATCCGGAGCATTCAAAACAGGTTATGATATCAGCGACGAAATTAAAACTCACCCAAGTCGTCCATGGTGAAATGTTGCGGTTACGTGCTCCAAACAACTGATTAACACAACTAGCAAACTAAAACACAATTGCTTAATAAATAGCGCGACTATGTCACTAGTTAATACTGATTTATATTGCAAAATACTTTATTTATTGGCTGTAGAAAAATAAGAAAATTCTTAACCAAATATGGCAAAAAATATTATGTTGGCGAAACTGATCAGCTGGCAAATTTGACAGTATTGGTTTTTTTTGTTAAGAAATAATGGAAACTAAAAGAAAAGAGCTGCATGGAAGGGGTTTTTTTTGAAATAGGCGTATCTCTTTCTCTCATGGTCAGTGACGACAATTCTTGAAAATTAAACGCAATAACAGGTTCACCAACGTATAAAAATTAACTATAATGAAATATGTCAGATTCGTTCAAAAACTGATAATGATGATTACCAAAATATTACAAACTTGAAATTCAGACTAAAAATATTTTGTTGTAAAACAAAAAATAAAAGAAGAAAAAATATTTTTTTGGTAAATATCCCAAAATAAATAATTTCCCGAACTAGGATTAAGAAATTTTAATAATATTAGAAATTATTATTTCTGTACTTATACTTTTGAACGTGTTTGCTAAGTGTATTGATTTAGCTCATTAATTTACTTTCATGTTTTGTTAAACGCCCTATTTTCTTCAAATACACAAGTTATCTGATACAAAATAAATTTGAAATATGAGTAGTTCAGGGGAACAGTTGACCTTAGCAAGGGATATTAAAAGAGTGATTGAATTACTGGAAAAACTTCAGCAAAGTGGTGAGGTTCCTGCAACGAAACTTGCAGCGCTACAAAAAGTACTACAGAGTGACTTTCTTAATGCTGTACGTGAAGTATACGAGCATGTTTACGAAACTGTCGATATACAAGGATCAGCGGACATAAGAGCCTCGGCTACAGCGAAGGCTACAGTGGCTGCATTCGCGGCTGCCGAGGGGCACGCTCATCCCCGCGTTGTCGAGCTCCCTAAGACTGAGGAAGGCTTGGGCTTTAACGTCATGGGTGGCAAGGAACAGAATTCTCCTATATACATATCCAGAATAATTCCTGGAGGTGTTGCTGATAGACATGGAGGCCTAAAGAGAGGAGATCAACTTTTGTCTGTGAATGGCGTGTCAGTGGAAGGGGAAAACCATGAAAAGGCTGTGGATTTGTTGAAACAGGCAGTGGGATCTGTGAAGCTGGTGGTTCGGTACACTCCAAAAGTACTGGAAGAGATGGAGATGAGATTTGACAAACAAAGAACTGGACGCCGGCGCCAGAACTACAACTAAACAAAAACTGTGTTCACTCTGATATTATTACGATGTTTATAAATATGTTGATGTTTAGTTTTAATTTATAGTATGTTTGATTATTTACTTGTTGACATATGGGTGCAAGAATTTAAATTTAGTGATATGAATGTCACTAGCCCGAGTATATTTGGGTCAAGACATGCATAAATGAATTATGTACTTAATTATTGTTAAAATTTAACAAATATAGGATAAGGATAAAGCCAAATAGGTAAATTTTTTTAACAATGTACTGCACCATTTTGCAATATAATAGGTTCTCACATCACACTGACATAGATAAATTAATATACTATGCAGTAATTCTTTTTAATTCTATTTATTATAAAATCAGTATTGTAGGAGGTATCATGAAATTAAAATCTAATAATTACTTATTATACTTTTTATTTAACAATATTTACATGTTTCTCTATACAGGACAAGTCTTCACACTATGTATTATTAAACCTAACACAAATATATGTGTATGGGAGGCAAAAAGTGGGAAGTCCTTAACTCCTTTAACATTTCCTTTTCTTTAGTATTTATCCGAAAGTTAATCCTCAATGCACTCATACCAAATCCCTAATAGAGTTGTCAGTAAGTCATGGTTAGAGAAATAATATTTTTACATCTCCTTCTATTTACATCTGAACTGAAAACAAGTTTACCAAGAGTCAAAACTTCCAAACTTATAGTTTTTATCCTTCTTAGGTTTCTTGGCAGGTACTTCCTCTTGTTTTGGTTTCCCTGCAGTGGAGGTTTCTTGTAGATTGAGGTATTTGCCCACTCCTTGCCTGAATACTTTGAGAGGTTGATTTAGGGCCTTTTTGGGCTTCACTCCAGGGCCTTCTGCCTCAGCTTGCCTTTTCAACTCTTCTGCTCTTTCTGCTACAAGCTGTGGATGTAAATATTAATTTTGAAACATAATATTTCTAAAATCTTAATTAGGGAATACCTCGGCCCTGAAGTGGAATAACATACCTAGATTAAACTAAATTTTCATGTGCTTACAAAATATAATAAAATCAATCATAAATAACTCTAAAATTAAGAATGTTATATAACCACCAACATTTACCTATATACTTGTCAATGAGAGTTCTGATACATACTTGCTCCTCAGCCTCAGTAAATGGGTCCACAAACACCTGTGTGGCCTCAATGATGATGTCGAGTACGGGTCTGTCCTTATTGTCTACTTCGATTTGCTCGATCAGGTTCAAAGTGTCCAGGCCTCCGACTAGCTTGCCGAATATTGTATGCTTTCCATCCAGTTGCTTGCACGAACGGAATGTTATGAAGCTGGAACAAAGTAAAAAATGATCCAGGCATACAATCTTTACTAATATTATAAATGTGAATGTAAGTTTGTTTGTTTGTTACGCTTTCTCGCCTAAACTACTGAACCGATTTTGATGAAATTTGGTATAGAGATAGACTAGACCTTGAGGAATGACATAGGCTACATTTTATCCCACAGGTGGGCACGATATAACCTGTAGTCCACGCGGGCAGAGCCGCGGGTGGAAAGCTAGTTTATTATAAAACCAAGTCCCCTGCCGCGTCTGTCTATCTGTATAAACGCGATAAACTCAAAAACTACTGGACAGATTTCGCATTTATTGTTATATTAGTATGGATATAAAAATATTTTGTTTTAAAATTGGTTCCAGCTGACAACACTTATAGACAACTAGCTTTCCGCCCGCGTGGACTACAGGTTATATCGTGCCCAGTTGTGGGATAAAATGTAGCCTATGTCCTTTCGCAAGGTCTAATCTGTCTCTGTACCAAATTTAATCAAAATCGGTTAAGTAGTTTAGGCGTGAAAGCGTAACAGACGGACAGAGTTACTTTACTTTAGTTAGTTACAGAGTTACCAAGTCAGGCCATTGTGCGGTTTGTAAACTCTGTCACCAGGGTTAACCAAGTTCGCCACACACCTACACGATAAGAAGAGAAGAAGAGTTACTTTCGCATTTATATTATTAGTAGGGATGGCATCAACCTGGCTATTTCCATACAAAAAAATCAGTTGGTTAGTTTAGGCGTAAAGACGTAACAGACAAAGAAAGTTTCTTTTTTATATTTATCTATAGTACCTATAGATAAACTTACAACTGTGACCCGTTGGTGTTTGGCCCGGAGTTGGCCATAGAGAGCACCCCTCGGCCCGTGTGGTGCAGGTTTGGCCTGAATTCGTCTTCAAACGGCTTCTTCCAAATCGACTCACCGCCCAGGCCCGTTCCCGTCGGGTCTCCGCCTTGTATCTTTAACGAAAAATTATTAATAATATAATTTTCCACGTAAGAGTCACCGACTTCAATCCCAAAAAGACAATTTTTTCGAGAGTTTCCCTCAATTTCTTCAAGATTCCACCATCAGATCCTGGTTTCCTTACCATGGGACCACCCTTGGGCTACTCCCTTTCCAACAAAAAAAGAATAAAATAATCAAAATCGGTTCATAAACGACGAAGTTATCCGCGGACATACATAAAAAAAAACGGTCGAATTGAAAACCTTCTCCTTTTTTGAAGTCGGTTAAAAATGCACTAACAGATCAGCTACAAATCATCTCCATTACGTCAGCTTTCAAAAAACCGCATCAAATTCGGTTCTTTCGTTTGGGAACTACGATATCTATCACAAATTAAAACCTCTCTTATCACAACAGCACAGAGTGCACGCGTGTGGTAATCTGAGTTGCGGTCGTCCGTACAATTGTAGGGATGATGAGTGATAAAGGCTACTTTTCCTTACGAACGAAGTCGCGGGCGGAATAAAAGTAATAGACTACGTATGGTTCTTACACAAGAGCGCTTTGTTTTTGTACCTACGTAACAGAAAGTTTGTGCGTACGCGCGCTCGCACTTCACACTTTTTTTTATGTGGGGTGACTTAGAATTAGACAGCGAAACTTTCCTCATGAAACTGAACAACTTCCCCCAAGGAATTTTGACTTTTCATACAAAGGTGACGAAATTTTGTTTTCCTGTTTCGACTATGTTTCTTGGAGAAAGATGTCCAGATTAGTGTGCTGATTCACATCCTTAAAGGCACCCAATATCATGTTTATCGATCTAAAATAAAATAAAACAGCACATAGAAAAGTTCAACAGGACAACGTGAAAGGGACGGAAAAACTCTATCTAATCAGCCCATTTCAATCCATAGGCCTTTCGGACATTTAGGCTAGGCATATTGCATTAATCTATCCAATCCCTTGCTAATTTCATCGAATGCCAAAAATGATGTATGTGTACAATACAATACAATACAAATATACTTTATTGCACACCAACATTACAGAATATGATACAGAGTAAAAGTTATATTATGGACAGTAATAAATTTAGGGTACAAAAGGCGGCCCCATTGCTAAGAATCAATATCTTATCGGCAACCTTTGGGTGTGGAGAAGACGATATTACACTATATAAGTGTGGGTGCAAAAATACATACATAAATATACTTACATAAACTACATTACACACATACAATATACCTAACATAAATAGATATAATATATACTATACTTAACATACGCCTTACAGAAACACACAATGGAAAAGTAACACCTAACATTCTAGAGAAAGGAAAAACGAAATATACATTTAAAATAATATAATAATAAATACACAAGGAATATTATATGAAGACAACCCAGCCGACTATCACACAACGACAAGAAACTAATAATTGCAAAGCAGTTCAAAGTGCCTCCTCAACATATTCTTGAAAATGGCTAAGGTTTGCGCAAAAATCAGTAAAGGAATAATAAGTAAGATCATAACCGAAAAAGCCAATTTAAGATGGAAGCATAACAAACAGTGCCGCCAGGCAAAAACGGCATACGAAAAAAGAAAGTCGAAGCAACTTCTAAAGCTAAATAGAAAAGACATCGTGGGTCTGCTCACGGGACACTGTCCACTGAACCGACACCTAACAATAATGGGCTTAAAAAGTGATCCCACCTGCCCAGAATGCGACAAGAAGGAAACAAGTCTACATTTCCTGACTGAGTGTCCAATGTACGCGCTGGTAAGATGGGAGACAATAGGCATGGATGAGGTAAAAGATGAACAAATACAAGAGCTTAACATAAAAGATATAATTGGGTGTGCTAAAGCTTCTGGGAGGTTCAAAGAGGTGGAACTGTCAGTGCAGAGGTAAAACTCATTCGCTGTTATGGAGAATTGGGTGAAATGGTCCCAAAAAGTGGATTGATCACCCGCCTGTACCTGACGGGCGTCCCCTCCAAAGATAGATAGATAGAAGGTTTGCGCGGATCTTATACCATTAGGCAAGGAGTTCCAAAGGCGTGCGCCGTGTACTGTGAAAGATTTGGTATAATAGTTAGTTTCATGGACCGGCAGATCGATGAGGAAGCTGGTGTTGCTGCGCGGTTCACACCCGTGGCCATCTGACCGAAACGCTACGTTAGGTACAGAGGCCAGCGCATCAGGTTACTTCATTT
Source organism: Aproaerema taeniolella (assembly GCA_949987775.1). NCBI lineage: Eukaryota > Metazoa > Arthropoda > Insecta > Lepidoptera > Gelechiidae > Aproaerema > Aproaerema taeniolella. The sequence continues at coordinate 17,107,635 of OX465252.1, read as the reverse complement.
TCATTGCAAAACTGCTCTTATCACAACAGCACAGAGTACACGCGTGTGGTAGCCTGAGTTGCGGCCGTCCGTACTAAAAATTGTAGTGGCCTAACAGGGTTCGTGTTGCATACTTAAATCTTGTAAGACCTTGTAAACCCACAAAGACAATTTTTTTTTTATTTTGACACAAAAATACTTACCATGAAATTCCTTATAGACCTGTGGAACTTAGTGCCAACGTAATATTCATTGTGACAGTGTTTGATGAAGTTATCGCATGCTTTCGGGACCACGTCGCAGTAAAGCTCGAAGTTCAGAGGGCCGTAGTTGGTCACCAACCTCACGTAACCTGAATACAAAAATTTACGTCATAAATTCTGCGATTTCGCTTTGCGCTAAAATCGTATTAACATAATAAACGTGAAAGTTGTGTAAAAAACGCACAGATTTGACGTTTTTAAGTGACTAACTCTCAGTTGCAAAAACGTTAATCAAAAAGCTTCTTCATGTATTGCAAATCCATCACCACTAAGATTATATAACTAACTAATCATCCCGCGGCTCCGCCCGCGTGGACTACAAGTTCCATCGTGCCCAGCTGTAGGAAAAAATGTAGCCTATGTCTTTTCTCAAGGTCTATACCACGAGTCAGATAGGTTGAGCTATTAGGGCGACCTCAAAAAAAAAACCCAAAGCTGATTTTTGGTATGGACGTTCCTACAGGTCCTAGAAGTAAGACCCTAGAGTTCCTCACATGGGGAGTGCCGGCGTCCCCCCCTCCCACCCCCCTAAAGGTCCTTTTTTCCAGTTATTGTTGTTTTATTCAAAAACTAAAGAAGCTAGATTCAAACTGTCAAAGAGTCAAATAATCTGTATTAAAATACCTATCGATTGATGTAATAATCATTCCCGTAGAGCCTTTAGTTATTATACTGTAAGTGTTCAAAGTCCAAAAAAAAATTCAAAATGCGTTTTTTCCTCAAAGTTTGCAATTTTCTCAAAAAACTGTGTGAGCTATGCGAAAGTTGTCTATGAACACATTGTTCCCTGTATATTAGTCTACAAAATGAGACCCTATTTTTGAAAATCGCAATATTATTTAAAAAGTTACAGTATTTTATCTGATGAAGTGAAATACAAAATTCGTAAATACATACAGAACGATACATGGCGGGGTACCTGATACCAAATTATCGGATATTTATGTTTTAGTAGGTACAGTAGTTATCCAATGTATCCATACCAAAATCATTGTTTTTAAAGTCACAGGTTTTCAACACTAAAACTCTACAAAGATATGAATAATACATTCTTATAAATTTCGTTATTGTCTCAGAAACTATTATTGTTTCAAAGAACACATTTACATTTAGGTACTTTTACGACGCAGAGCAAAGGCAAAAACTTCACCAGATATATCAGTGGAATCAAATAAACTAATCCGAACTCAGCAATCTGACTTCTTGCGAAATGAGAAGAATAAAGATAATCTCATAAAATTATTAGTCAATTCCTTCAACGATGCTGGCCATACAGCTTTACAATGCTCTGATGATGCAGATGTGACAATAGTAACTAAAGCGCTGGAATATGATAATTTAAACGAAGACATCGTAGTAGTAGCCAATGATACGGACATTCTAATTATGTTGATTGGTAGATCACAACATGATACAAAAATAAAGATTCTGCACCCTCCAACAACACAATCCGCTGGCAAAACGTTTAACATATCTGAAATTAATGATGATTTGGGCACATTCAGAAAAGCAATGCTTTTTTTCCACGCCTTTACGGGCTGTGACACAAACCAGTGCTTTTTTTAATAAAGGAAAAAAACAGGCGTGGAAAAAATTCAAGCAGTCGCCGTCATTGCTAAATTTAACTGAAATTTTTACAATTGCCGATACTTCTCAAGAAACCGTTATTGCCGCCGGGGAAAAGTTCGCGTTGGCACTATACGATAACAATAATTGTTGTGAATCATTGGACGACTTGCGGGTATACAAATATCTAAGAAAGATTGCCACACAACCCGTGACTGCTGCATTTCAATTGGCTTAATTGTCGCCAACTTCCGATGCCTGTGCTCAGCACTCACTGCGTGTATATCTGCAGGTACAGGAATGATATGGGAATACGCTGGATCCACAGGATTGGGGTTGGAAAAAACGGGGAGAACGTTTGGAACCAGTCAGTACATTGCTCCCACCTGCCCCAGATCATCTATTAAATTTAATTACTTGTGGCTGTAAGAATGAGTGCGGAAATAGGTGTGAATGCAGGCGAGCTGGTATGAAATGCAGCATCATGTGTGCACGTTGCCGCGGTTCCTCGTGTGGCAATGTACCAAGTGAAGATGACATTAACGATTAAAAGCCTCCCTGGATTGACTTGTTGTTTTACAGTTTTATCCCGCGTTTTTACTACTGTAAAGCTTTTTCTTAGACTTGCAAGTATTTAGACTATGTTTTTTACTGGTAAACGCGAATATGATCTTAGTTAAATCAAGTAGTCCTGCAAAAAGTTTTTTTGTTTTGTTTAAACTTTGTTCAAGTATTGCGATAAAAGTGATGGCCCTATGATAATGATTCTTACACGGTTGAATAAGTAATTCAATACACAATACAATGACATTATATGATTAGTAATTATGCTATTGTTATTCCATATAATAATTTTTATTTACTACTGCCTATCTCATTACTGAGCATTTGGGTAAAAAATCATCTGTAACTTTTCTATTTCTTTAGCGATTTAAGTAAATAGGGTCTTGTTTTAAAGATACGTACATAATCATTCCAAAACATGTACATCATTTGAAACTTTTTATGTGCTTGTAATAGTTTTTCCGAAAATTACGAAATTCATATAAAAAAAAATAACAAAAAAACTTTGTAGAATTTTAGTATTAAACCTAGAGACTTTATAACAATGATTATTGTATATACATATTAGGTAATTACTGTAATTACTAACTAAAGTAAAATTTTTCGACATTTTAGTATTAGGTACATCATGTATCAATGTTATAAACTACTATGTATTTTAGAGCCATATTTTTCGTCACATAAAAAATAGTGTAACTCTTTTAATAATGGAGCGATTTTCAAAAATAGGGTCTCATTTTGTAGATAAGTATATGGGGCACAATGTGTTCATAGACGACTTCTCCATAGATCGCATAATTTTCAGAGAAATATGCAAACTTTGAGGAAAAAAGCGCATTTTGCATTTTTTGTTAAAACTTTGTCCAAGTATTGTGACAAAAGTAATGGCTCTATGATAACGATTTTTATACGGTTGGATAGGTAATTTAATACACAATATAATGATATGATTACATTTGTAATTATGATATTTTTATTCCATGTAATAATTTTTTTTTACTACTACCTACCTCATTAGTGAGAAATTCGTAAAAAAAAACCATCTGTAACTTTTCTATTTCTCTGGCGATTGAAGTAAATAGGATCTAATTTTAAAGATACGTACATAATCTATCCATAATTAATGTATTTGTTGAAACTTTTGATGTCCCTGTAATAGTTTTTACGAAAATCATAAAATTAATAACAAAAAAAAAATATTTTTTCTTTTTAAAATTTTAGTATTGCAACTAGTAACATTATAACAGTGGTTTTTGTATGGACGCATTGGGTAATTACTGTTCTTACTAACTAAAATATTATAACTCGACATTTTAGTATTAAATACCCCATGTACCACTGTATTTAACTACTATGTAATTTGGGATCTTGTATTTTGTAAGATAAAAAATTCTGTAACTTTTTAAATAATATTGCGATTTTCAAAAATAGTGTCTCATTTTGTAGACTAATATATAAGGCACAATTTGTTCATAGACAACTTTGGCATAGCTCACACAGTTTTTTGAGAAAATTGCAAAGTTTGAGGAAAAAACGCATTTTGAATTTTTTTTCGGACTTTGATCAATCACAGTATAATTAATAAAGGCTCTACGAAAATGATTGTTACATCGATCGATAGGTATTTTAATACAAATTATTTGACTCTTTGACAGTTTGAGCCTAGCATGCTTTGATTTTGAATAAAACAACAATAACTGGAAAAAGGGACCTTTTGGGGGGTGGGAGGGGGGGACGCCGGCACTCCCCATGTGAGGAACTCTAGGATCTTACTTCTAGGACCTGTAGGAACGTACATACCAAAAACCAGCTTTGGGTTTTTTTTTTGACCCTCAACCCTATCTGACCCGGCGTACTAATCTATCTATCTATCTATTTATTCATTCATTCATTCTGTACCACATCCAAATCGATTCAGTAGTTTAGGCGTGAAAGTGTAACAAGCAGATAGAGTAATTTTCGCATTTATAATATTAGTAGGGATAACTATGTATCGGACAAGCCTAGGGACAGCTTTCGCAGCTTAAGTTTGTGGTGACAAATTTAGTTTCGCTACTGTAATATATGAGCGCTCTTTTCCATAAATGAGTGAGTCCAGATTATGTTAGATCACATTTCTAGGAACGAGTATTTTGAATTTAAGATAAATCTGTAAGCTGTTGTTATCCTAAATAAAAAAATACGCTCACAGCAGTGAAAGGGTTAATGGACGTCTCTGCAATTGAGAGAAATAAATTATTTTTTGACTATAACATTACTCTTTCATAGGATTTTAAATCATGAAAGCCAACCTTTTTTCTTGACCCTCTCGTACTTGACCTCGTCCTCGCATATGATGGCTGCCTCATGAACTGTCTCCGGGCCCATAGCAGTGGATGTGAAGCTAGCGGCCACCATGCCGGTAGAATAATGTGCTGCGTTGAACTTGTCGGCCACCTAGTCACAATACATAAATATATAAATAATATAATATGTATATAATTAATTTAAAAAACAATTAAAATCATAGGGTATAAAATTTTTATAAATTGTTTTACTATTTTAATCATTGTTTATGTCACCATAACATTGTAAAACCTGTAATACTGTAATTTTACTTAGTGAGATTATTATCGCTCGATACTTTGTTAATTGTCTCAATTATTTCACATTAATGGACTTTTTTTAAATATTATTGCAAAAAAAAACCATTTAATAAGATGTGACAATATAAAAGAGATTATATATTTTAGAGGTCTGTCTCCTAATAAGTTACTCAGAAATTATTATATTTAATGCCACAATTACACTTAGTTCAAGTGTTTTTAATTTTAATCTTCTCACTAACAGACAAGATTTTTTTTTATCAAATCTTTAACTAGCTGTCCGCCCGGGAATTCGTTCTCGTGGGAATACGAGAAAATTCTTAAAATTCTTAAAATTCAATTCTTAAAATTCTGTAGTGTTAATCTAGCTAGAGTGTCAGCTACCTCCATACAAAATTTTATCAAAATTGGTCTAGCTGTTTGAGCATGAAGAAGTAACAAAAATACAAATATATACAAACTTTCACCTTTATAATAATAGGTCTTTACCTAAGAAATTGCTGATTTTTTCTCAAGCTTTATTTTATTCATAATTTATTTGATTGTAATAGCTGTTCTTCAATTGGTTTTTATTTAAAACCTTGGCCATATAACGGAGATATTGAGTCAAATTAATACATATTTAGTTTAGATTTATTTGCTGAAAAAGAAGCTCAAATATAGCTTGTTTCCTCCGTTGCCCGTTTCATTGCTTTTTTGCTGTACCGTTGTTACAGTTACAACTTTCAATAAAGTAAGTATGATGAAAATTAACTTAACGTTATCCAAACCTTTCCACAAAATTTTGCTAAATTTGGATTTCGCATTCCCGAGAAAAATCCAAAAACGTTAGTATAGAAAATTCAGTTTTCCAAAAATATTGTATGAAAAACGGCAATTTCATAGGTAAAGACCTATTATTAGTGTGATGATAAAATGTTCGAAATGTAAATTGGTTATTATTAAAAGTAGTTTATTATATTATAAAATTTGACAAGATAAGAGAGAGACGATTTAGACAGACTATTGCAGGTGTTACAACTTCTGCTTCAGCAGCTTTTATGTTTAGTCCACTGTAAGAAATGAGCCTCCTCTCTCTCATGCAAACCCTTACAGTCCTGTGCCAACCTGGTCCTGGTTTTACCCACGATCTTTCATCAACCCATCTAGCTATAGGTCCACCTGGTCTTCTTTTGCCCAGTTTTGGCCACCATTCTGTGGTGGACTTACTTCAATTAGTTTTATGAAAGAGAGAGAATACAGTATGTTTGACAAGGTAAGAGAGACTGTTGTGTTGCTGAGTAATTTTTTTCTTTCCTTGTAAACAAAAAACTTGTATACAATGTTCAAACCTCTTTTTTGGTTTCCTTAGCTTCAGGAGCTTTGTATTCCTTCTCCAACTCTTGAAGTATGTCCCTTGTTTCAGCAGAAACAGTCTTTAGTCTAGCATGGGGGTCCTTTCTTAGTGCTATCTCCTCTAAAAATAAGAAAACATTTGTTATTTAATTGTCTTTTTATAAATAATTAACTAAGTCATAAAAAAATTATTACAATCTAAATTAAAATGATTTGCCGACAGTTTGTTTCAGTATTAGCATTCAGTCAAAATTTTTTAAGTCTGTTTTTTGTAAACGGCAACAATAAATTTTGCTATTTTAAAAAACAACATGTCTTTCATTGGTAATAATAAACAACATGCCATTCCAAAACATACAAGTTGACCAATTACATATGTCATGATGTTTTAAATGTTTTATTATAAAGATTAATAGCTCAGAAATTAAGCAGTAGAATTTTGGAAATCTTACCCTCTGTCTCAACCCGTAAATTATTTTTAATATGATGGAAATTCGATATATTATGTTTTCCCAAATTATTTGGATCTTGCAGAGTGATAATGTCATTTCTAGTGAAGGGGGTGTCATTGACCAAATCCTTGAAGTTCTTTCCTTTGATGTTAAGTTGTTCCACGGCTTCGTGAGAGAAGACATTCCCAGTTGTTTTAATTGCAACAATGTACGAGTTCTTTGTAAACGGTTTGAAGAGGACCGGGCAGTGATAGTCATCATTAGAATTTTTGAAGAAGTTGAGCTTTGTTAAAGATTTTATGTCCAGCTTCTGTAACAAATAGTAATAAAACTTGGAAATAAAGAAGTATCTTTGTATTGATAGTCTGTTCCAAATTATAGTTAAGTTTAGACCTACATTATTGGCAAGTTTACAGAAAATAAGAGAGAGGGGAAAATAAAATGCTCCTTTTTAAAGTATTCAGCACATCAGTTTACACAATTTTTGATGAAAACCATGCTAATTGTAACAGCACAAAGTGACATACTAATGGTAACTTTTTATGCTGACATCTGTAAATCAGAGTACCCATGTTCTCTCAATTTAATTTGCTAAGACCAATTTTTTACCTTTCCAGTAACAGGGTTGATTTTAAACTTTTTTACGAACTGTAAAATAGCTTCTAGCTCAAATATGTTCCCATCTGCATCCATGTATGGATCATCAAACGGTTGCAAGCACAGGGCGCAGTGGTCGAAAGGAAGCCGCTTGAATGAGGTGTCCTCTTCCACTGCAGTGCCAGACCTCTTCCCGCCGTACAGAGTAGTCCACTCCGTGTATGTCAGGTACCTGGGAACCAATAATTTATAAAAAAAATTGCCATTGCACCAATAAAACTGAAATTATTTTAGGTACACTTTGAAAACACAAACATCTTATCCTTCTGATGCTGGCGTTTACCCATTTTGGCGTCTTTTAGTAAAGGCTTTTGTTAGAATGGAATTTTTACTGTCAATTTATGAATATTTCACATAAAATTCATTAAAACATGAGAAATGCTCTGTAAAATGAAAACAATGCAGAATAACAAATCTTTTTTTTTTGCAATTATAAAGACACATAATATAACAAGTGTAAAAAAGCAAGATTCACTTTTCAAATAACGTTATAATTTTTCAATTATTTGCACAGACTAATTAGAGATACTACACGTATATTATATATATTTGTACGTATATTACTTGACTATTACTACGTGAGCGAACCAAGGAGTATATAACACTGGAGCCCATATATAACTATACTCTTTGACTGGAGCGAACCTTAAGCGAACTGACAACAAACGTCAAAATAAAGGCCGCCTGATATACTGCCGATTTTTCTCTGAAAATATTTCAACAAATAATTTGCATGGGAGAAAATAGGGAAATCAACTCAAATTGGAAAATAATAAAGGCTTAATATTAAAATTTGGTCTAAATAAAAAGAACGTATGCCTAATAATATATTTGATGATGAGTATGTGACGAGTATGATGTTATGATGATGTTTTACAAATTGGTAGAATTTGTAAGATATGTATAGCAACACTGTTTTTCTTTTTTAAAACATGTCGGACAGCGGTTGTGTTGTGCGTGTGTCGTGAAATTCTGTAATTTTATGTAAAGTAGATTGATTTATACTAGAATCTTTCTGTAGTTTAGGATAATTTTACTAAGCTGTAAGTTGTGTAACCGTTACATTGATAAAATTATTAATTTATTGAAATTATTCTCGCAGTGAGCTTGTGTGCACTCCGTGGGTTTCAGTGGATGTTTGTGTTGGTGAGGGCGATGGACAAGAAAATGTGCTAGTGGACCGAAGCTCTGAAATATTGTTCAACTATCAGCAGTAGATTCTTTTATCGTTGAAAGGTACATTTGATTTTCACTTCCTTTTCAATCCGCTGTGTGTACTGTCCGTATAAAGTCATGGGAAAGTAACTGGCTGCCTTTGCGCTTTCCAGTGTGGAGCACCTAACCTGGAGATTCATTCATTACATAGCGCAGGATTTGTTTATATTGGGCTACTTCCTTCTTCTCTGTCGTATATCAAGAGTCGGCTGTTTCTTGACTTGATCTCTGGTGAACCTAAAAATTGTATGTTATCGGATAACGCCAGCCCACAAGATGGCCGACTGTTATTCGTAAGGTACAAAAACTTTTCTTTCTTTGTATTTCCTCACGTTCTTTTTGGTTTACTGTGTCAGGTACAAATCTGTGGGGCTCTTTTATGTTTTAGCCAGTTTTTTTGCTTCGATTTGTAGTATTAGATAGAATTTACAGTGATGTCCTTTGTTCTTGTGAACCTGTGTTTTTTGCTTGCAATTTTTTTTTTCCACGTTCATCACCACTAATATTAAATGAAACTGAAAGTAATAATAACACTGATGGTTTGGGATCTATGTTTTCACATGTCAATCAGATCCCCTGTACCTATATAGTATTGATCTGTGTCATGTCATTGCACTCAAGTTTTGTTTGCTCATTCATTACATTCTGTTAGCTGCAACATGTTTATTTTTGGACATGATACTGCTCAGAACATCGGTAGGGTTTTATTTCATTAAAATTTCATCAATCACAACAGCATGACAAATGTTAATTTAACTGTTAAAAATCCATTCATACCTCACCTCCATTATGCTTGTTAATAATTTGCTTTAGTGTAGCGGATTTAGTTGTGTGGTGCTTTTAGATAATGTCCGGTGCGTCTGGTTCGTCAGGAGGCACGGGACGTGGACGAGGAGGGGCAGGTTCTAGTGGAGCAGTTGCAGATAAACCCGACACAAAAGAGAACAAGCCGAATCCAAAGATGTCAAAGGCCCTGGGGACCTCAGCTAAAAGAATCCAGAAGGAACTGGCAGAAATCACATTAGATCCCCCTCCGAACTGCAGTGCAGGTCCCAAGGGAGATAACTTGTACGAATGGGTGTCCACTATCCTCGGACCTCCAGGATCTGTTTATGAGGGCGGAGTGTTCTTCCTTGATATACATTTCTCACCTGAATACCCCTTCAAACCTCCCAAGGTAATCAAAATTCAATCACAATAATAGACTCAGCTAGATTCGTAAATAAAACCTTTATTTCCCTGATACTTTTGTACAATTAATAAAACTAAATATGTTGTATCATGTAAAAATCATGTCAAAATACTTGTGTAATTTTTTTTTCAATTCATAAGATTTTAAATATATATATATTTATTAAACATACAATCGATACAAGGACCATAAGCAGTTTTTTAACAGCATAATAAGACATGTAAGGCACTCCCTTCCATCGATGGGTTGCCTTTTTGATTATGTTCCTTAGTCTGTCAAATTATCCCAGGTGTGATGCCTTTTGAGGCACCTTGTTAAATTCATAAGTAAGACCATTAGAAAATGTCTTACAGGTAAATTATGATTGATAAGATAAGATAAATCTTTATTAATAGACACAATAAAACAATGATTGGGATATTTTATGCTAAAACTTTAAAGTATGTGCTGTCTAAAAACTTAGTATTTGTAACATCTTGATTCTGAAGCCTTCAAGAAGAAAATTTGACATGAGCTGCTACGTTGTCTTATAAAAGTAAAACATTTATTTTCAGGTGACATTCCGAACTAGGATATACCACTGTAACATCAACAGCCAAGGGGTTATATGTCTAGATATACTCAAAGACAACTGGTCTCCAGCGCTCACTATATCTAAGGTCCTCCTATCAATATGTTCCTTGTTGACTGACTGCAATCCAGGTGAGAATTATAGCATTTGTTTCATTTTCTTTTTTTTTTAAAGTTAAAATTGCCACATTCACAAAGGCACACACGAGTTTTATCAAGACATAATCTTGGAACTTTTCCTTATGTCTTGGAGATCTCTAGTCACTAGGTGAACTAAATCCAGGTGGGAATTATAGCATTTGTTTCATTTTCTTTTTTTTTTAAGTTAAAATTTCCACATTCACAAAGGCACACACGAGTTTTATCAAGACATAATCTTGGAACTTTTCCTTATGTCTTGGAGATCTACTAGTCACTAGGTGAACTAAAATTTATAAAAAGGAACAAAAAAAGAGAGTTGGAACTCCATCAAGAAGTAAAAATACCGACATTGAACAACTAAAATACCAGAGGCAATAGCTAAACTGTCTGTAAAATAGGTACTATGGAAAAAAGCATACTTTAAACTTTGTGGGTATTAATTGACTTTTGAAAGTAAAATATATCGTATGATCCAGGAAAATAAGCCAAATGAGGGTGAGAATCTCGGAATGAGAGATAGTCGGCTAAAAGTTGTATAAACCTTTATTTTAACACTCTAAAGCTTGTCTCAAAACCTACATATCGTAGGGTGTCCGCGTCTACAGAAATTCCAAAGTCAAAGGTCAAAAAATCGATTTTTTATATATTTATTGCAAATATCTCGTTTCCTATGGGTTTTATGCTATTTGTACCTGTAATAAATATTGTAGAGAATTAAATTCTCTACAACTTTTGTTAAAACATTTTTTTAATATCTTGAACCATTTTCGAGAGAGAGGGCAGAGCGCGCGCAGTGTTTAAATCGTTAGATCCTACACGGTAATTCTGATTGAAAAACGGTATGAGAAACCTAACAGTGTTTTTTACCCGACTGCGCGACGCAAAAGAGTAAAGTTAAGGAGGGTAAGGTAATGTTAAGGTGGTAATTGTAATCTTGACTTGTTTTAAGTGGCATCCTGAATGTCCTATAAAATAAAGATTTTTTTCTATTCTATTCTAATGTGTTTATCAGCCTATGTATGTATGTTTGTGGCACTATTTAGACCAAACGCGTGGGCCGATTTTGATGAATGATACGTCGTTGGATTCGTCATGACGGCGCAAATGTCATAGAAAGTATAAAAATTTGGAAAAATCAAAATGGCCGATTTTGGACGCCATAATGTGAAAAAAAAATGAAAATCGACAAACTATGGTGACCATAACCCCAGAAGCCTCATCCTGGAATTGAACGTTTTACATATGCCAATAAATAGTTCCGGAAATAGTGATAAATAGTACTACAATGAAATAATTAGTACCTCAATACTTTTCCAGTTATAGATAGGTGTTGGTGAGGCTGTTGGGATGACATCACTCCAGAATCCTCACCAAGAACGGCTGAAGCTAGCGACATGCTGATGATCTCAAAAAATAGTTATGAAATAGTTCTACGCCTGTTCCAAATCTCTAAAATAATGCTTCAGGGAAACCAGAGATATGAGGGTATCTCGGTGATTATGCTGGGCTGACGTCATCCCAGTATACTCATCACAAAATCTCGATATCCGCTAACTCTTTCCTGTCGGAATTATTGTCAAAAAATAGTTCTACAGTTTGCATATGGTATGTGTCATATAATACACATAATGTATCAAAAAAGACAGTCAAATTTCAAAATAAAAAATCCGGCGTCCTAATAATGGGTCCCGACTGTTAAAATCTTTATTATGTTATTTAATAATATTACAAAAGTCTCGACTACTGAACTTACTTGTTTTTTTCTTTTCAGTTTTTACTACGCAGTCGGGTTTTTTTATTTTTTAAATTAATTTATTTTATTTAATACCTATTCAACCATACCCCACTTGACATAGTTCGTCGATTTTCATTTTTTCTTTTTCACAATATGGCGTCCAAAATCGGCCATTTTGATTTTTTCTAATTTTCATGCTTTTATGACATTTGCGCCGTCATGACAAATAAAACGACGTATCATTTATCAAAATCGGTCTACGCGTTCGGTCCTAATAATGCCACAAAGGTATAGACCCACATACATACATACATGAAAATGATGAAATATGTCGAGTGGGGTATCGTTGAATAGGTATTAAAAAAACATTGTTAGTTTTTCAATCAGAATTACCGTTTAGCATCTATAACGATTTAAACATTGCGCATGCTCTGCCCTCTCTCTCGAAAATAGTTCAAGATATTAAAAAAATGTTTGAACAAAAGTTGTAGAGAATTTAATCCTTTACAATATTTATAATAAGTACAAACTGCATAAAACCCATAGGAAACGAGATATTTGCTATAAATGTATAAAAATCGATTTTTTTACCTTTGACCTTAGAAATTCTATAGACGTGGACGGACACCCTACCATATGTAGGTTTTGAGACAAGTTTAAGTGTTTAAAAATAAAGGTTTATACAACTTTTTTAGTTGACTATCTCTCATTCCGAGGTGAAACCCCTAATACTCCTGGATAAATAGTTCCAAACAGGAACTAATATAAGTACAAAAGACATGGGTTTCTATATATTAAAGATTGGGTCTTTCATCGGCTTTGACCTTATTATTTGATTTTTAGGTTACGTGCGTCATAGTTAAAGCTGGTTTCATACTACTTACTAGGGAATGCACACACTACACACAAGAATAGAAAATTTAAGATACATAGAATATAACCATACCTATTTTATTCAAGATTTAAAAATAATCTGTTTTTTTCCTGTTCCAGCTGATCCACTAGTGGGTAGCATTGCAACACAATATCTGCAGAATAGAGAGGAGCACGATCGCATCGCACGCCTCTGGACCAAGCGTTACGCGACATGATCGCACTGCCCCAACACTACGCTGCTAAGGAACAACATAAAGTATCATACTCAGTACCATTCTGTTCTAAATCCATCCTATTCACGTAAATATAAGCTTACAATTTATCGAGGTAACAATCGTGCACATTTTGCGATGTTATGTCGCTTTAATATCGATGTTTTAGCTGTAGATTTCGTAGTAGCCCTTCACACACTTTATAATTAATCAATTAATCATATTATAATAGGATAGACTTATTATCTATCAAAGAATTTGCAAAAATGATTCTTATTTTATGCTTTAGTCTCAAAGCTCGAAACTCATACTCAATGTTAGTTTTTAACGAAGAAAGAATTCCATACTGGATTCTTTCAGTTAAGTCGTATCAATGATATAAAAGTTTCTAGAAGTAAGGTTGATCAGAACCCACTTTTTCTGTGAATAAAATTTTCCTGTGCCCCTAGTATGTACATGTAATAGAATAATTCAGTGTAAAGTTATAAATAACTTAACACTTTGAAAGAAAGAAAGAAGATATAAGAAGACATTATTTTCAAACACCACAACAAAAAGAATGACAACAAGTAATATAAAGAAAAGACAGGTAAAATGAGTGAAGAAAGAGAGAGATAAAAAATTAACATTGTACAAACAAGGACGTACCAACTTGTGTACATGTGCTTTGTAGACTTTTGCAATGTAGCATTCCAAACACAACCAGCAAGTCGCGCCACTCAAGATGGCGGTGAAATTCACTTTGATTCACGTTCGATGAATCAAAGTAAACTTCGTTCGGTTGTGCTCGGGCTGCAGGGGCTACTATATTTGCCATAACTCGTTAGACCATGGCGTCGCAAAACGTGCACTTAGTTTTTATGGCTTATTTAATATTTAGTTGCAATTCATGTGATGTAAACATGCTTGAGACGGTCTGAAGTGTATAGTTTATGGGACGGGAGTTTTAGTTAGTTGTCAATTGAAGGATTTTCTGTTGATGTTTCTTGTTGTTTCGTCATGTGTTGATGAGCCGATATCTGAATGTATTTTGAGAAAGGTATTGAAACTTGAGAATTTTATGATTTTTTTATACCATTTGACATTTCGTGTTGATTTTAATTATTTTCTCAAGTTTCTTTGATTTATTCTCTCAGCTGTTCACATTTTGTGCTCATTTCTCATATACACATATAAAACATAACAAAATTAATAAAATCGTACTGTAGGTATAACGAGTGAATTGAGTCAATTTTCCGCAATAGTTGCGATGATCTCAAACACTTCTGTTTAGTATAACACGACTATATGCGAAACCTATTTATGAGAATTTTTTGAATAAATCGCATTGTCTAGTAAAAAAACGTTTTTGATTTCAGGGTATGTATTTGATTCGAAACAAAGCTATGTAATTGTTTAAAAAGTTGACACCTAAAATTCACATAACCTCTGATTTATCATTAATTAATTTCCTATTAATATTTTGATAGAAAATCAACTATGACTATATCAAAATAATACGATTGAATGTGCTAAATCAGTTACAACAGACTATTAGTTCTGTTACCAGTCATACCAAAAAACCCGTCGAGTTAACTTCGACTAAGTGATCAACTTGCCTAAATTAATAATCTTACAGCAATAACAATAAATGTTAGTAATGTTGTTATTACAAAAAAAACCTCGAGGTGTGATTCACTCCTATGTTAAAATTAAAGAGGTGATGCTATTCTTTATCCAGCCAATACTTTCGAAAAACTATCAAGACTTTGAATTACGTGATTGTGATATTGGGATAGTCTGAATTGGAAGGCGCGTTATGCTTAGGCCCTGACAAGTTTACACAGAGTTTGCTATCAATTAAATGTTTCGTTGTAGGTTGTAGAGCAATGTGTAAGGTTCGTTTGGAGTGTTGCCTAGATTCTGAATTCTCTACAAAAAGCGTATAATAGACACATTAACCTTTTCACCGCCAAAAACTGATATATCAGACGTTTAAGTTTCGTGCCCTCGCCGCAAAGTTTTTCTACTTTAATATCGTTCACCAAGCGTTCGCCATACGCCACGACCTTAAAATTTTTTGATGTCGTGGCGTGGTGGGCATTTTTGGACGAAAACTCTTGGCGCTAAAAGGATTAAATCATGCCTTTGTACCATTTGGGTACCTATACATTTTCTGGATTAAGAAGAGGAATTCTTGCGTGGTATTTCTCTACCAGCAAAAATATATTCTATGATTCAATCTAGTCCTATTGAAAAAGTTAAAACGAATTCTCGCATTGCTCTGAACATTATGACTGCCGTTAAAGCTTAGAACACACCTAGTCATGTAATGCGTGTGCTTAGTCCCCGTAATGTGTACCTAGTATACACCCTGTGGAAAATATGAAACCATCCACAAAATGCCATAGACAATCGTCACATCGCTTGTGTTTTATACACGCGTAACGTCTCAAATACATGTGCGCGATTCAAAGATTTACACGAACGACGACGTGTTATAAATGACTTAGGTCTGTTCTTGGAAGGGCAAACCTTGCACAAGCGCCCGTCACGTGCGTTAAAATGTATGAGAGTACTCGTCCGCTTCATTTACGCTCATTTGCAGGTTCATTAAAGTTAAATAATCTTTAAATGTAAAGCTGTCCTTTACGTCGACAAGACAACGTGACAGTATGATACTTATAGTAGCATTAACTTAAATGAACGTCTGTGTAACTGAGTGTTTGTGCTACTCCCGTGTTCAGCATTCGATTCGATACCAACAGAAAGTCTATGTGCATCTTATTCGTACACTACACAACTGACAGTGACAAGTATAGTCTTGTCGAATGTAGAAGTCCAATTGAAAGATTATTAATAGGGGAGATGCTCAAAATTTTTTTGCACGAAACGGGCGTTCGCTCCAGGTTTTAGCGGAAGCACTTAATGTAACAAAGAGAGGCCAGCCATCAGGTTTCCCATGTTTGTTGCAAAACCGCTTGCAACAGCAACATTTGCAACAACATAAAGTGCAGTGCACATATGTGGTAACCAGCAGGCCGAGTACGATAGTGACAACGCCGCGACAACACCGCGGTCCTATGTCAACATTGACAACGCTATAATGGCGAGCAAGCCTTTGCGCGGGACTCTCGCGCAATCAAAGTGAAGTTACAGCGTGAGCTGAGCGCGAGTTTGTCGTTATCGTGCTAGAGCTGCTGATGTGCTCGCCTCTACCTTTGTGCACACTTAGCGGCCGTCCATATATTATGCCACTCAACATTTTGACTTTTGACACGCTTTTTCCCATCTCTTTAACGTGTAACATATAAAAATTACCCCTCAGTCCTCATATGAGTGTGACAAAATATACGGACGGCCCCATGGGCCTAATATTACTATTCTAGACGGGCGTCAAAAGATTGGTTATTAATTGGTTTATTACTTTATTAGCATCAATGTTTTAAAAGTTATTTTTTTCAACGAATACATTTACTATTCGTTTTGTAATTAAATTTTTAGTCTTATTTTGAAGTTAAGGTAATAGGTATTAATTTTTTTGGTATATTCTATTGACATTTCTTATGTGCAATTAAAACCAGCCTAGGAAATATTTGCTTAATAATTTTAAAATGAACTCAATATCTTGTAGGCTATTTTTACGTCGGATTTAATGTAAAATTATTTATTTTATAGACGGTTGCGGAAGGACTTGTGGTATACGGTGAATTTAGCAATGCAAAGTATCGAGTTAGAAAAGGGCCATTCATTGATTACGTCACAGACTGCTGCGATCTATTTTTGTTTACTTTAATATTTTGTTAACTATTTATAAACTTTGGGCCGGTTTACCATAACACAGTAAGGTCCTACAACTATTCCTACTAATAATATTATAAATGTGAAAGTTTGTTTTAGCTGCCTTCAGAACTTTCAGCAGTGTACAACTTCGTAATACTTTTGTGGTCTTACAAGTATGTACTTATACGCAGTTTATTTTACTATAAGTACTTACTGAGAAAATCGGTCCATAAATGGCGGAGAAATCGGTGAACCTACATAAGAAAAAAAAACATCCAAACGAACATAAGTCGGTTAAAAATAAGTATCACTCCTTGCAAATGTGACGTAATTTGATTAGCTTAGGGCTCAGAGTCAGTTGTATTAAGGTTTTTCGTGACATATCATCTTGTTCCCGAAGCTCGCTGTGCCAAACAGTCGGCATACACTTGGTCTGACACCACTCCATATTCCGAATAGGATAAACGGTTGTAGATGTAAGTTATTTTACTGTATTGTATGTCTTAACCCTAGGTAGGATGTTAGCTGTGTAATTTTTAGCAAAAAGCGTGTGTCGCGCGTATGTGAATGTTTAGGTGATAGTCGTAATGGAAGGCATTACTGAATGTAGGTGCGTGGCTTATTTCGGCTTTGGCCAGGTCTCAGATCTTGATTTTAACTAGACAGGAAATCAGTCCTCAATTGGTCCAAATCCTGAATTGGGAATAAGGTTGCAGCACTGCCCCAAAAAAATCCTTATAAAACTTAAGGGGAACTTAAGGGGTGACAAAATTTTCTCCTTTGGTGACTTAATTTCGACTAATTGAAGACTGATGTTCTGTCTAGTTAAAATCAAGATCCGAGACCTGACCAGTGCCGAAATAAGCCAGGCAATGAAGGTACGATATTTTTTATTTACGGTGAGACTGGTGCTGTGAGGTTCAAATGCTAGCGACATACTTGAATGAACTAATGAAATGTATTTAGGACTGCGTAAATTGGGTGATCTTATTAGCTAGCGAAATTTAAGGATGCGAGTCGGACCATGAAACTTTCGTCTTATTGCCTTTGAATGAGAAAAAGGCATTTTGTTTTTGAGAATTTAGGCATGGGTTGCCTGGGAAAGCGGTTCGGTTTTACGGGAAAAATCGCCCCCTAAGTTTTGCTAACTAAAGTCACCTCATATTTTGTCAATGTGATTTTTTTATTATTTTATATTTATATTTAACTCGAGATGTGTTGCTTGCAGACGGAATCCTGTGTAATCGCGACTGATGTTCCTCTTGATGTTCGTAACTCTAATTCTTTGTAATATTCATCCTTTGTTACAATTTATATCATGGTATACATAGGAAAATAAAATTGTGTGTAACCAGAACACTAACTGCGGTTTTATTATGGACACTCGACTCGTACCTAAAGCAAGGACGTAGCTATAGCTTTCAGATGGGGGGGTCCCATCTTAGGTAGGGTCGAGAGATAATACTAAAAAAAAATTTTTCGCGAACAAGAAATGTACAGCACATACCTATATAGATACAAAACATTAAACAACACTTGAAGCAACGAATATCAATAATCTACAGAGCGAGAGCAAAATTTGTGCGGGAATACTTAGAAAAGTGAATGCCGGCGCCCCACGAACGACGAAAGTGTTGCTAGAGTTGAATTAAATTTTGACAGACTGACGCAACAGACATCAAGGCTTCGTTATTTTTTTACCATTTATTTATTTATTAAACCTCTTGGCCCTAAGGGACCCCCAGGACCCCCCCGCCCCCAATATACGTCCTTGACCTCTGTGTCGCATTAGGGTGGCAGAGATTGTCACCAATTTGCCTTGACTTATAAGTTAGAAATGAAACTCTGATGCAGATTATATGGCTTTTATTATTTATTATAAATTAATAATATAATATGCCTAGAGACGTCTTTAAATATACATCAATCTAATATTTAATCAGATGCAAGTTTTTTTTTGTTGAATTTAATTTGATTTTTTAATTACTTGTAATTAGTAAAATTTTGTTACAAAACTATGGAAACAACTGCATCTTATTAAAAAATTACAGTGCACACCTAGTTTCCACTATATACGAAGGTAAATCGAGAAAAATCCGAATTAGATAAAAAGTACAAAGATAGAAAGAAGAGACTGAATTTGGCATTTACAGTTTCCGAAAAAAATCAGTCTTCTAAACTGAGCACACACTAGTGACACCGATAATACATGTATTTTATTGCGTTCAATACCAACTGTCCCACCCAATTGCTTCGTCGTCTAAGGGGTTTCTTTGCATTTTGTCAAAGTAGATGACACGCGGAACATCTCTATGTTTTATATCATTTCGGGCATCAGCCGGATTTCTTTAAATCCAACTGATGCCCGAAATGATAGAAAAGTTAAATTTTGCACAGATGAAATCTACATGGGTTCACAGCTTACAGAATTTGATAATGATTAATTTTATGATGATGAGATTGATGAGTCAGGCAGGACTTATTGATTTGCAGTAATTAAAGTATTATACTAATGTCTGAACTATCTGAATGCGATAAACTCAGAATGTACTGAACGGATTTTCATACGGTTTTCAGCGATCCAAGAGGAAGGTTTATGTGTGTAATTAATTCCCGAAATTCCCACGGGAACGAAGTCCCGGGCGGGAAGGTAGTTCCTTTATAAGTTATTAAATGATTGCCCTACCGACCTCATAGTTATTAGAACCCGTTGAAAAAGTTTAAGAAAGAAATAAAATCATAATACATAGGACAGTTGACTTTGAACGCATTTTTTTAGTGCTTGACATTTTGCTTATTACACAAACAGATAAAGATAAAATGGAATACAATATCGCACATATGACTACCCCGCTTCAATTGTAGATACTATTCGAGAAAAAAATATCTTATTTAAATATCAAACTATACAACAAAATTAGCACTTAAATAGTAATCTTACTATAAATAAGACGTTCTTATGAAAAATAATTTAAAAAACCGGATTTATATAACGAAATAAAGTTCTGGTATAAAAAAAATAAAAATATGTATGGAAAGATTTCCGCTGCATCCCCATTAGAGCTGTGACTAGGAGGGCTATGATATCGATTTGAGATCTGTATTGACTAATTAATCACTTAGCAGACTCAATGTGACGATTTTTTAAAATAAGCTACACCAACAGAGACTACAGACAGCAGCAAATCAGGTTGCCCATTTGCAATACGAAAGCCGACGCTATAACGAGCGAAACAAGGGCGATTTCAAGGTCGACATGATGTGCTGCCGTGTGTACATTAACGATATCATCTCACCACCATAGCTAACATAGACAAGTGAGATCATTTTGTCGTATATCTCGTTCCGCCTTCTTGTTACATCGCATAGCGTTAGAAAAATTGGCAGAACGACATCACATCACTTTATAAATGGCAATCGTTTGTTATAGAGAAATAACCATTTCTGAAAATCTCAAGAGAAACACAAAATAAGTACCAAAACACGCAAAATACTAGGAAAATTAAGATTGCAATTTTGGGTTTTCTAACTGGCGTCTTTCATTCATTTTTTTTAGGTTGAGGCTCTAGAATCTAGTCTTCGATCACCCTAGGTCTAATTAATGTTAGCTATGATGATAACTCTCCCAGCCGTAAAATTAGACTGGAGTGAGACAAAGAGTTTTTAGGGAAAGAAAAATATTCGGCGTGACAAGGACTTGAACCCATGACCCCAGGATTAGATCTGGTTCTTTCCCAAAAAAATATTTGTGAATATCCCTCTATGTGAGTAAGCATTTTAAAATTACTGAAGTTAATTGACTTGAATAGATTTCATTAAGAAAGGACTTTCCCTCGCTTCTCACCAGTCTTGGAGATCCAATGTGGATGCCGCTTTGAGATGGATCCTCAATATCCTACCGAGATATATCTGAAATCAACACGCCCTTACATACAGAAATAAGTTAATGAATCATTAACTAAGTGGTATTTGTGGTTAACTTCTTCATTAACTCGATAGATGACAGTGCTTTCCTATTAGGATTTTAGCGCCACCTATCGAAGCCGAATAAAACAAGAGAAAAACGCTCATTGGCGCCAACTTTTTTAACTGTTTTTGACGAGCGAGGCTTGAAGCATCATACCTAACACCCAGTTGCATTAAAGTTAATGCTTTTTTAAATGTCATACTATCATTTCCGTCTAGTTGACGTAAAAAGCATTACATTTAAAGAAGTTTTAAATGAATGTCTCTGCAACTTGGTGTCAGAATCGTGTTGAAATTCAATTAAATAGGACAGAAAACATATCACATAATACCATTTCGTTTAGTACTCGGTAAGGATGTTAAAGACCCTCCTAAAAATTAAGGTTTGTCATAAATATACCGACTTCTCTTGCGTTTTCGTCTCGTACGAAGGGCGTTACACGGTTTCGTACTGGCTGCGAATGGAGCGAGCCAGACAGCACGCAAAAATCACTCCCAATAGCTGAAAAAAAATTAATACAAGTTATCATCATCATATCCTACCTTCCCACGTAGCCCAGTGGCGCTCGCTGATATCTTAACCGATCATTGAGGTTAAGTAACGTACACAGAGGCATGGAACGTGATGGGTGACCAGAGTGGCAATTTATCAAGAGCGTTTCCGTGCTTCGGAGCGCACGTTAAGCTATCGGTCCCGGCTGTTGTCGATTGACTACAGTCGTTAAAACCAAGTCAGAGGCGATTGTGCGGTTTGAAAACTCTGACACCAGGGTTAGCCAAGTTCGCCACACACTTGACTATACCTACACGATAAAAAGAAGAAGAGGACCTTCCCACTCCATACGTACCCTCAGCTAAAAGTCTGTAAGAGGGATTCGAGGGTTTTGCTGTATGAATAATGGGCGAAAGGCTGACCACCTCTCACCATTATACAACTTGTTCCATCTGATAACTATCACAATTTGTGTCAAACGTGGCATTAACCACCGATGGTCTGCCTACCCCGTTAGGGATTATAAGCATGAGCGTATGTATCATCATTATATTCAGCCTATACCAACCCACTGCTGGGTATAGGCCTCTCCTCTGTAGCGCCAATCGTCACGGTCTGCTAACCTCATTCACAGAGATATAGAGATTTGACGACATCGTCTGACCATCAGGCTGGTGGTCTGCCCACTGACCTTGTTGCTCCCCTTGGCCACCCTTCTGTGACTGCATTGGTCCACCGTCCGTTAGGCACCACCTAATACAAGTTATAGGTGGTGCCAAATATGACAGTAAAAGGTGGTCTTTGCACTTGCGAAATATGTGGGTAGGTATGGTCGAATAAGAAAGTGCTACATCAAGTTTGGTCACAATTCTTATACATTTAAAACGTCATTAGCTTAATGTCTTTTTATGTATGTTAGTCTGTAAGTTATTTATCTATGGGCCTACAGTAGAGCCGAATCCTAAAGTTACGTATGACAGCTCAACCACAGGTCGCTATAATCTTGCTATAACCTTGTTACGTCGTCATCTTTTCAAATCAAAATTCAATAATTAATACCATATCTCTCCAATTAATTACAAACTAAAGATATACATTATCATAACTCTAAACTAAATTTTTTTTTTCTAATATTAATATCATTTGAAATGCTCGTCATACGTAACTTTAGGATTCGGCTCTACTGTAGTTGCCTGAAAATAAATTTATTTTTTATTTTATTTATTTATTTGGTACACAAAACAAGATATAGTCAAAAGAAAAACAATTACAAAGAAAAACTAGACTCTATCTATAAATATGTATGCACATACAGCTTATTATACAGGGCTTTAGGTAAATCTCTTGCAACCTCTCGGGTGGTTAATCACTCCATGAAACTGAACAACTTACGCCAAGGAACATATAGGTCAAATATTTTGACCGATGTTCTTTGGGGAAAGTTGTTCAGTTTCATGGACTGATTTAGCACCCGATAGGTTGAAAGAGATTTACCTAAAGTATACAGATAATGATAATGTTTATATTCGGTGGGTAAATATTCTAACGTGTATATAAGTAATCCAGATTATTATTATTGTTTGTCTTCATTCCCCGAATCACGGGCAACTACATCCCGGACCTTTGGATGGCATGCGTGGGGCCAAATAAATTGCCACTTTGGTCATCCATCAGGTTTCCTACTCCCAGGTAAGTTTCTTAACCACACTAATCGTTTCCGAACAGCGAGTGCTTTTGAGATAGATAGATAGAAATTCTTTATGGCACACAGTCACAAAAAAGTTTGACATAACTAAATAAAAGAAGTGGCCTTATTGCTAAGAGCAATCTCTTCCAGGCAACCCTTGTTTCAAGGATAACTTTAAACTTTTTTTTCTTTCTTTGAGCTAGGAGGGATGTTTTAATAACATACCTGAACAACAGCTATACCAATGCCAACGCTGCCGAGGCCGTAAGCGATGCCCTGCATGAATTCGAGGAGTTGGGGTAGGCAGGGCGCCTTATGGAAGTCCTTGCTAGCGGGGCTGCAGGCCACGGTCGAATTGTTCACTATCTCCTGGCTCATGCAGCATGAATCAGGGTATGGGAGATTGTGTTTGGGCCAGTCGTCCGTGCCGTTGATTCCACAGCAATGCAACTGTAGAAAGATATTTTTGTTGTAGAATTCCACAGAATACAGAATTTTTCTTTTTGCTTTATGTTAATGGTGTTAAGATTCACTTTTGCTTGAAATCGTTTTTTTTTTCGAATAAGATGCAAAGAGACTTTAAACACTAAAGACGTATAGAAACTAGAAATGAAATAGGCAAGAAATAAGTTTATATTCTCTTTGGAAGTATCGGCTGACCTGATTTAAATTCTTTTTGAAAGAGAATATCCAAAGGGACCACTGACATAAAGTGTACTTATTTTTTCTATGTCTATGAAAGGGACTAGCTAGGGACTAGTACTACGATTGGCCAAAGATAGTTTTCTTTTATGCATCAGAATAGGCAAAGGACGGAGCCATACAGGCAAATCTTTTTTAGGTTATTTCCTCCACTCAATGGAAAACTTGATGCTGACCCATTCATCATTTAACTTATTTTTATGTCTACGCATTGATCTCAATCAAGATCTCAATATATGCTGATCATCGTCCCTAATCTAATACTAGAAATAGTATGATAAATATAGAGATCAGCAGTTTTATCTTTGGAACGGTAGACCACAGACACTTATTATGATAGACACTTCTTGATTAGACCGGAATTAGACATTTAGACATCTTTCAATTTCGCTTTGTCAAGACTATCTGCTGGCTTTGCCATGTTTCAAAATTCAATTCAATGGTGTAATAGTCAAAATTGTTTTATTTTACGTTATATAAAAATGTTGTAAATGTCTTATTTTAATATTTCACGATAATCAAAATCGGGAACTATGACAGAGGCTGCGGTGCAAGAATACAAGGAGAGTTTAAAAGCGAGGGCTGAGCATCTGTTGCTAAAAGAGATTCCGGTAAAAATAATATTGTTGAACAATTTGCTGCAGAAGTTGAATTTCCAGCAGGTGACGATGTCGGATATTCACCAAGATGTGAACGTGCCGGTGCCGCGCGCGCACGACGAGCCGCGCACCAAGCGGCGCCGCACCGACTGCTCGCTGACCACCATGCACCACGCGGACGCAGTCGGCTTCTCCAAAGTCTACACCCTGCCCAACGGACCCTCGCCCTGCAACCGCTGGCTGTGCGACCTCGTCCGCACCGTCAAACCGCACATCCGACAACTCGTCGAGGACACCAACCTCCTCAAGATGTGGATCTCCTACCTCATACCCAAGATAGAGGACGGCAACGACTTAGGCACCACAGTGCAAGATCAGACACTCAAGGAGATTGAATACTCGGAGACGAAGGCCGAGGAGTTTTTGGAACAGATTTCTACGTACTTCGTGACGCGTGCGAAGATAGTCTCTAAAGTAGTCAAGTACCCGCACATTGAAGACTATAGAAAAGCAGTGAGAGAGCTCGACGAGAAACAGTACATGTTGCTTTGGCTGAACACGTGCGAAGTGAGGAATCGCTATTGTATGCTTCACGACCTCGTCACAAAAAATTTGGAAAAAATAAAACGGCCACGAAGTACGAACATAGAGAATTTATACTGAAATTTATAATTTCACCTCCTAAATCGAGCAAGTGATGTGTTTGTTGTATTTATTAATTATTATTAGTGATTGTGCAGTGGGCTTTTGCGAGGTTTTTGCGAGATTAAACATATTTTAATAAGCATTTGCGTGTTTGACTTTGAAATGTTATCGCGGACCGTGTTTATTCTCTGGTTGTTTGATAGTGGGATGGGCACAGTTTATTCGCATCATGGAGGATGACCGCACGATACGTTATCTCTTAAGGCGACTACAGCACCTAAATTACGATTTTATGATGCGTAGATAAGCATGACGCACTGCATTAAATCGAAGAAAAAAATACTACGGTAATACTACGGTAAAAACGATAATAAAATGCACACAGGAACTTGAATTTGCTATCAAAATGTTCGTGATTGAATACTCTCGATAAGCAGTTAACGCATTTTTCGATTTAAGCTGTTACCTTTCCATAAATCTCATTTTTCTAACTTTCAAATATGTTTTTACACGCACGCACGCTTTCATAGTCCGTAAACTTCGTGTATCGACACTGTTCGCACTGCCGGCCCAGGCCTGTTGAGAGACGGAGATGGCACTATTCTTATGTGTGCTGCCTTTATCGGGTGCTGTAGTCGCCTTAAGAGGTCGTCTGTTGCACAAATAATACAGTGTTTGAGTGCAAATTCTGTTCACTATAATTAATTCATCTTAATAATTATGCATTGAGGTATACAGTGGTCGAATTGGACTAACTCACGTACCGGAACGTATTTCCTTTCAAATCTTGCAATGTTTTATCTTCCATTGTGAGTATGAGTCAAATCTTGACAGCCGTTTTTCAACCACCTGCTGTTTTGCAACTAAATAACACTTCTTATTCTAACATCAACTAATCCATTAGCCAGTTAAGTTTGCAGATAAAGTAGCATCTAACACCGTCTTGGCACCCACTTTATTTATTTATTTAATGAGGATCATCTACATCACATTGATTTTACAGTTTTTCTAGAACCTTCCTTAGGCTTACAATTTTCTGATACATGTGACTGTTACAGATGAACACATCACTCTTAATAATATGTTTTTCCAAACAGATCAGTACCCAAGCCAAATAAGTTTGATTAGTCTTCTACACACCGACTTCAAACAGATCAGTAGGTGCTACGAAGTACATTAAATGATTTTATCTATATTTTCCGCTTTTTTGAAGTCGGTTTTCTTTTCTTAAAAAGATTATTTAATTTTGCATTTTTAGTATAAATAAAAGAAAGTACATGAGAAACATTGTAAGTGCCTATTAAATTCGAGAGTTTCCCTCTATTTTCCTGGGATTCCATCATTCGATCCTGACTTGGTGAAAATGGGACTATCTCTGGAGTATTGTAAGCCTTTTGAACAAAAAAAAATATTTTGACAATCGGTCCACAAACGGCGGAGAAATCGGTGTACATACATAAAAAAAATCCTCCTTTTTTGAAATCGGTTAAAAAAACTTGTGGTCATGTAAACTGGAACTTCTTTGTCCGTTGTTTAGTGAGGAAGTGTATGTTTTAGATATTCAGTACTTTATTATTATCGGCCAGTGTTTTATTTTTATCAGTTGTTTGCTAGTAAAAAACAATGCATTTAGAATAAACAACGTGCACATTGAAAATCCACGTCATACAGACATACACAGTACAATTAACATAACATAAAACATAGTGTACATTAATGCGGCACTTAGATAGATGCCAAGCTATTTGCTTATTCTATCTAAGGCATTGCTTATATCTCTAAAATAAATAAAAAATATTGCTCCCTTTACATCGTGAAGTAAGGACATACAAATAGGTAAATAACAAAAATTTACACATATACTTGCACTAATACAGTAATTATCGAAAGGCCTTCCAACCCACACTGGGCCAGCGTGGGTGGACTAAGGCCTAAATCCCCTTCGTGTTTCGACAGGAGGCCCGTGCCCCTCGGTGGAGATTATATGGATTAACAAAAAAATATTTTAAACCAGCCAAGTGCGAGTCGGACTGGCGCACGAAAGGTTCCGTACCAATCTATAAAAACGGCAAAAAAATCACATTTGTTGTATGGGAGCCCCCTTAAATATTTATTTTATAGCGACAACATAAATACATCATCGTGAAAATTTCAACTGTCTAACTATCACGGTGCATGAGACAGCCTGGTGACAGACAGACGGACGGACAGCGGAGTCTTAATAATAGGGTCCCGTTTTACCCTTTGAGTACAGAACCCTATAGTACTTACATCAGTCTGCAGGATGTCGAAGGTGTTCTTTACGTCGGTGTTGTTGTTGTACTGCGAGATGGTGTCGTTCAGATGGCGAACGATGGACGCCTCCATTTCATCCCGTTTGAGGTAGCCGGCGATACCCACAGCCATCTCAGCCACGAAGATCACCAGCAAAAATGCGGAGAACTGCAAATAACAAATGAAAAGATTAAAACTTTAGGAATCACGGAAAATTATGGCTCGGATTTTTTTTTTAATTTTTATTCAACTGACACATGTTGGGATTCTTGTTTCGCGACGAAAAAGATAACCTATATTATTATCTATCCTACTTCCTACTAATACTGTAAATGCGAAAGTTTGTGAGGATGTATGGATGTTTGTTACTCTTTCACGCTGAAACGGCTGGACCAATTTTGATAAAATTTGGTATGGACACCCTGGATTACCACATTTTTTATTTTATTTTTTATTTACTTATCAAAAATCACTTATACTATTATTACAAGAACTGTTCCACGAAAACCATGTTGGTTTATCTGGGTAACAGGTGAGTCGTTCATATTTTTACAATATTTGTTACTTACAATGTGTGTAATACTTTTTCATTCTGCTCCTACACTTGCCTCCACCCACATACATTTCCTGCAGTTCCCTGGGCAAATCGTTAATTATTTCCGGAACAAGATATTTGTCCTGTCTCATTCCATATTTATCACTCACTTTTGGTAGGAGATACTTATGACCTGCATTTAGATTTCTTAAGCCAGGTGGCTTAGTTATTTCAGTTAGTAAACTCGTGTTGTTAAACTCAGTTAATATTAGGCTACATTATTTTCCCAAGGGAAGGAAGTCCCGTGTGGAAAGCTAGTAGCTTCATAATTTCAGGATATAATGCAGCCTATGTCCATCCTCAAAACTTAAACTCTATTCATACAACATTTTATCAGAATTAGCTCACGGCCCTAGCTAGTAGGAGGGGGGGGGGGGGGGGCATTGTCAGGCAATGCCCTACCTTAAAAATACCAAAAACTAAGATATTATAATTGAATTATATGTTCATTGTTTAAGATAAAAAAAAATGTAGCAATAGGTTATAATTAATCTGCCGTGAAATGGTTTACTCTAATGGAAGATGTGACGAGAGATAAAGTTAACCGCGAAAATATTGCATTAGCAATACGTTACGTCAAGGATGGTGAGTCGTTGCTGATGGTTAAGACTACTGAAAACCTTGATGTAGCCACTTTCACGGAATTGACGTTAAATACCCTTACGGAAAATAACATTGACCCCTCTTGTATGCTTAGCCAATGCTACCTGAACTGGCTGAGTATAGTTTAGGAGTAAAACGTTGCAGACAAACAGCAAAGTTACTTTCGCATTATTAAAACATCTAATGTTTGGATATCTCCCTAAAATTGTTTTGGTTTAAAATCAGTCTTAGCCGATATAAAATAGAGACATGGCGGGCGTCGACCTGGCTACCTTGTTTATCGGCTGTTTATCGATATTCCAGAAGTTGTTCACTAAACCCTTTTAACATTATCTATGTCTACATGCGTCGTAAAGTACTTCGGGGAATCCATATCACATGATAAAATAACTGACTCATTAACACACTAGTTTTGAGTCAAAACTCGTGTAGTTTTGTTTTTACCGACTTCAAAAAAGGAGGTACTATGTTCGACTGTATGTATTTTTTTAATGTATATTGTATGTTCACCGATTTCTC
Organism: Aproaerema taeniolella; assembly: GCA_949987775.1. Classification (NCBI taxonomy): domain Eukaryota; kingdom Metazoa; phylum Arthropoda; class Insecta; order Lepidoptera; family Gelechiidae; genus Aproaerema; species Aproaerema taeniolella. Next base: position 17,078,448 of record OX465252.1, on the reverse strand, counting down.
CGCCAATTACGGACCGATTTTCAAAATTCTTTTTTTGTTCGAAAGAGTATACTCCAGAGGTGGTCCCATATAAATTTAATCGAAAATGATTCAGCGCTTTTAAAAAAATCAACAAAAACAAAAAATACTACAAAGCAGAACATCGTCTAAATAAATGAGTGACATTTTCGTTTGTGGTTATCTGCTAATAGGCATTGTAGTCTACAAAAAATACTAGTTATCTACTTTGTGCGAACTGTTTTGGGATTGAAGTCGGTGACTCGTACGTTTTTAACGTGGAAAATTATCGATTAAGATGTTTCAATATTTTTTTTCTATTATACATACAATATTGATGTAATACACACATCAACACTGTATTGGGTATTGCACGATTTTTATACAAACGAGGTATGTTTGAAAAGCTATAAAAGCATAGGTACTTAAAATTAAAACACATCGAGGGTTAACAATTCAACATTCTAATTAATGAATTTTGTTTTGCTTGAAAAATGCACTCTTTTCTTGCTTTTTGTATGAAAATAGTGGAACGCAACGCATTTTTTTCTCACTTTCGTCATGTTTTTTACAAATTTCAATTTATATTTCTGTACATTTTATACATAGTCAGGCCTTTGTTGTTTCAAGCACCTGCCTATATTTCCGCACCTGGACGATTCATAATTTTACTTTCACGTGATTCTTTCATAACGAAAACTTTACTTTTAACCTTAATTTTCATTACGAAAACAAACGCACTAAAAAGTTATGAAATTAAAAAGACAAAAAGAAGTAGGTAGCAATATAGAAGTTATTTAAAAAATGCAGCAATCCATAAGTCCATGTTACACTTGTTGAGTGGACTAAGAGTAAAAAATGCAATTTCACACGACAACTTGTTCGATGTTGTGTAACGACCTTCCATTGTTCGCACCCGTTTGGAGCTTCATTCAATTGAATGGACATCGTATTATAGGTACCTACTTTACTACAGAATTAACAATACACACACTTACATACATAGCTCACACCTGAGATTATTCATAAGCATAAATATTAAGGGCCAGTACAGAAATCAGAATACTTAATAGTGCTGCCAGCAAAACTAATTACACTGTTTTTGCTGTCGAGTAAACAGAATCTTATTAAATAAAATAAAACAAAATTAAGTCGGGTTTGTTCGAACACATAATTCAAGAACGGCTGGATCAATTTTGATAAAATTTGGTATGGAGGTAGCTGACACCCTGAAATAACACATAGGCTACATCATTTTCCCAAATACATGTTCACGGGAACTAAGTCCCAGGCGGAAAGCTAGTTTTAAATAATGAATGCTTTGAAAGTATTTTGAAGATCATCAAATATATAGTTTTCACCCTAAAAACAGAAAACCCCTTTCTGCTGCAGCAGCAAATAAGAGCTGCATTCTTGCAGTTAAAAGGCGGCTACTTAGCGCTAAATAGAAAGGAAACTTCCATTTAACGCGCGCGTGTCACGGGGCCAGTTCATCTTTATGTCAATTGACTCTGCTGAGCACAAGATTGGCCGACTTACGGCTTTAAACAATTGTTATTTCATTTGCTTGGTTATGATTATTAAGATTGCAGCGGTTAAAGGTTATTATTGGTTGTACGGGTGTTTCTATCTACTATCTCATGGGCGTAGCCAGGGAAGAGGTTTTGGGGTTCAAACCCCCCCTCAAATTTTCAAAATTATGATTATCTTCCTGCCCTTATCCCTCTACGAAACACCGTAAAGTGCCGATACGGCAATATCAGTGTTACCTCCAAATTTATTTTCTCAAACCCCCCCGAAACAGAATTCTAACTACGCCCGTGTACTATCTATCTATTGAAATTGGATGACTTTGAAATTGAACAACGAAAAAACAAAAAAAAAATGAAGATCAATACAACGAGAGTGATTAGCTTTAAAAACAATGAAAATAAAGAAAAATAAATTTATTCACCATATGAAACAGACGTCAAATTACAAATGAATAAAGACTAGTGGTGAAAAGGTGCTGCCTCAGCCAGGCTGTTTTTCAGTCAGCACCTGAGTGGACGGCTAACATCATGCATATAAATAAGATGCAGCACAATAATTACTAAGAAGAATAAGGATTTTTGGTTGCAAGACTACTTATAAACATTAAGAGATAATTTTCCACGTTAATACGTATGAGTCACCGACTTCAATCCCAACAACAGTTGGCACAAAGTAGATATCTAGTATTTTTTGCGGATTACAATGCCTATTAGCAGATAACCACAAACGAAAATGTCATTCATTTATTTAGATGACGTTCTGGTGTGTAGTATTTTTTGTTTTTTTTAAAAGCGCTGAATCATTTTCGATAAAATTTGTATGGGACCACGGGACCACTTCAGGAGTATACTCTTTCGAACAAAAAAGAATTTTGAAATTCGGCTATAACAGTTGGCGGAGTTATCGAGTAACAAACATACAAAAAAATTTAAAAAAAACATACAGACGAATACAGACGAACCTCCTCCTATTTTGAAGTCGGTTGAAAAGACAAATGTTTAATTTTAGAATGTTGTTCAGCAGGCCGAGTACGATAGTGACAGCGCTGCGACAACACCGCGGTCCTATGTCAAATGTCAACATTGACAACGCCATAGGACGAGCAAGCCTTTGAGCGGGGCCCTCGCGCAATCAAAGTGAAGTTTCAGCGTGAGCCGAGCGCGAGTTGAGCTGCAGTTCCATGGGCGAAATCACGTTCTAAAGTTCCGCTTACTAATTTAAATAGACATTAGACAGACAAACGATGACAGCTTAAAATAAAAATGTGTTTTTAGACGCCAGCAGGTCGAGTACGATAGTGACAGCACCGCGGTCCTATGTCAAAATGTCAACATTGACAACGCCATAGGGCAAGCAAGCCTTTGCGCGGGACCCTCGCGCAATCAAAGTGAAGTTTCAGGGTGAGCCGAGCGCGAGTTAGTCGTTATCATGCTGGAGCTGCTGTTGAAGTGAAATGCGGTGAATGAATCCATAAAATGTGGAAAAGTTAGCAATTTCTACATGCTTTATTGCATAAACAAAGTTAGAAACATTTTACATAAGAATAGTGTACAAAGGCGAGCTTATCTCTAGAACAGATCTCTTCCAGCCAACCTAACCGGTGAGAAATAGTGTACGAGATGTCAATTTCAACAGCTATCAGTATCCAGTACGTTAATGCCTGTTTGAAACAGGGATACCCGCCCCCCGATCGCGGTAAGTTTGAACGTGTTTACCAAAACTAAATCGTTGACGTTTCTATTGTATTCAACGTTTATATTAGGCTGAATACAAAGGAAACGTGAGCTGTTTAGCTTTGGTAAGCACGTTCAAACTAACCGCGATCGGGGGGCAGGCGTGAGTGTATGTATGTTTTTTTTTAATTATAAGATGGGTTAACTCTTGACCTCAATCTTGACCATAAGGTCAAAGATGAGGTCGACGATGGAGCGAGTTAACCCAGAAAATGCCTATAAAGGCACTGGTACTCCCACGCACCGACGGAACACAGCAAGCTGTTTGGCGTCGGACTTCGGTAGGAGGGTGGTCGCGAACCAGACGGCCCTTTACAGAGCCTACCACACCGCATGAGACCATAGGACGACACCTCAGATTCAGAAAAAAATGAAGTGTCGTTGCCTGGGATGGATTACTAGGAGGCAGGTCTCATATGTGTTTCCTTAGCCGCCTCTTACGACACCCACGGAAAAAGATGGGGTGGTGTTATTCTCAACCGATCACCACACGGTTAAACTAATTCCACCTTCGTTATCATGATGAACATTGTTGAACATGATGAACATTGTTTTTGTTTCAATGTTATGTTTTTTGTGTGCAATAAAGAGTATTGTATTTTATGTATGTTGGATAGCGAATGTACTGCGAGCATCAGTGTTGATAGTTTTAAGACAACCTACATTTTGTACTAATCTGCCGGGCTAACAATCTTGTCATGTCGATGTCGTTTTTTCCGTACTGACGCTATGCTATAGGACGAGACGGCGGAACGAGATACCTACATGTAACAAAATTGTACGCGTCATGTTGGCTACGCTGAAGGCTTTATTTATCCTCATTTTGTTTCAAGTTTGAACGAGGATAAAGTTCATTAAAACACAACCTAGCAGACTGCTTAACAGTTTTCTACGAATTTCGCAGAACAAAAAATCAATAGAAGAAACAAAGAGAAGATTACGTAAGATGAAGCCGTACACAAACTCATTAGTTCATGACACACAACTACACAGCACAAAGATTAAGAGCTCTGTAAACACGAATTATGTCACCACCCTGTTTCAATAGGTTTTACTTAAAAAGTTCAACAGAAGAATAGCTTTAATTTGTAAAAAAAATCTTAACAATGAAAAGCACACTGTTTACGTCGTCAATAATTTATTTTACTTACTTGACGACGTTAATATCCGCCGAATACTTTTACGAGTGAAAGTGATGGATGATTATTGAAGGGGTGAAGAATGAAACGGGCTACTTGTCTAAGGCCCATATACCACAGAATAAATAATAGTACTGACGTACCCATACTACAGAAGGAGACTCAAACTTAAGTATAGATCCGAGTTCTGTAATATGGACCTAAGACTTAGAAACTTAAGTGAAAAAAGTCAAGGACGGAAAGTAGTACCTATCCAATATTGTGCATTCAATATAAATATAACACAATCAAATAGGGTGTCAGTTTTTCACGATTATTCCACTTCAGGTCTTTGAAAAAGAAAAATGCCGAGTTTTATTTCCAAAATTGTGAGTTTCGGCATCATGATTTCCTACTTCAAAATCTAATGAAAAATGCCGAGTTTTCTTTCCAAAATTGTGCATACGTTCCGGAAATAATGATTTCCTATCTCAAAACCTAATGAAAACGTATGATTCTGTCTCTATTGTATAAAAAACTAGGTAGGTAAAAAACTAGGTTTTGTTCTTTCCAGAATTGTCCTTATTTTTTCGCCATTCACCTCATAAAAGACGAGAACTATTAAAATTTTTTTAGCTTCGAATATATTTTTGTCTCCTAAAAATATTTTTGAAAAATCGAAACGTACAGACCTACTCTTTAGTAATCCTACCATTCTATCAAAATTTTACAGAGACGCCGCGCCGTTTGTATGAAAAAATAGTTAAACCTATGCTCTTAATCTGAGACGTCGTAGTCAGTCCCCTTATTTTTACACCACATCAAAACTGTCTGCCGCAACACTCTACAAGTCTACATAGATAAGTGGCTGAACCAGAAACCTATTAGACTGTTAGTGGCAAATGACCGCGATTTGAAACGTAACGTGTTTTGTTGGAATATTATGCTAAGAGCTGCGGTTAGGGCTGTCAACTTGGACATTAAGTAATAACAAGATAAAATATGTACAGAGACCAGCGCATCGGGTTTCTCCATTTTTATTGCAAAACCGCTGTTATCACAACAGCACAGACTGCACGCGTGTGGTAAGTTGCGGCCGTTCGTACTTCAAAAAAACAATAAAAGTTCGTTACTATTCATATTGAGTGCCTTTAAATTAGTCAGCGAAAACTAAAGAAGCCAATTAACCCTAGCTCAGACTTAAGTAACGTGTGTATTATGAATATGATTAGCACAAGTCACTTTCCCCAAGAAATATGGGTCGTACAATATGAAATCGTCTCCTCAAACAAGTTTGATTACTTTTTTATATGGGTGTAGTAAATATGCTACGCACCTCGCCTCACTCTTGACACTCTTGTATATGTATATGTAAGCTAGTCTGTAACCGAACTGCAGTCAATAAACTGTTCTTAACCTGACTACACGTCTCTCAATGCCACATCTTGCAATAGGGTGTCGCTGATTAATTTAAACTCATTCCATTTTATTTTAGCTTCTTGCCCGGGACTTTGTTTCCGTGGGAATTTCGGGAATTAATTATACACATAAACCTTTCTCTTGAATCGCTCCATCCATTGGTGAAAGCCGTATGAAAATCTGTTTAGTAGTTTTGAGTTTATTGCGGCGGTGGGGGACTTTTATAATAAGTACAAATAATTAAGTGAGTAAATTCAGTTTATAAGTTATACAGCCTACGCAGTAGTGATAAAGATAAAACTATCACAGGTTGACTGTCCATATAACGAACTAATGAATGACTAATTAAATGAGTTCATAACAAGCCCGACTCATTATCGATAGCAAATTCGCATAATAGGTACTTATACATATTTCTCTTTTTACAGAGTATGTACAGGAAAAAAATATACGTACACACGGCAGCACATCAGGCTATACCTTGACGTCACCCTTATCTCGCTTGTAATAGAGCCGGTTTTTATAATGCAAATGGGTAACCTGATTTGCTGCTATCCGTTACAGTGCCATATTTTCTATCAAAAAGTGTTTGCAGTTTATAACTTAACCTTTCTACCCTAGGTTGTACAACTTGTGACAGCTCTTTGCCCGTGACTAACTGAGTGAAGATAATCATAGTAAGCCTTACTGCGTGTTCAAGAAACCTAAGTCCTTGAGCTTAAGAGCTGTGACCATAGATTGCCATCCAAACGTCTTATAGAAAGTGAATGAAACCAAAACATCTATTTTCGTGTATGAATCTTTACGTAAAAATAAGAGAACACATTTATATTGCAACAGACGTGATTATGAGACGAGAAACATTCTTGTGGCGAGTATTTTTAGTCTTTTAAAACATATTGTATCGCAACACGGTTGTTTACTGATTCCACTCGTTATAGGATGTTGAACCCTAATTGTTGTACTTTTTTAGAGATTTTTTCAAACTGGCTACAAATATTTAAATAATGGTTAGTATTCTAATATAATGGCTGTTATTTACAACGAATTGATTTGCTTTTCAATAGAATCTAGCTCAGGGCTCAGGGGCTAGATGTGGTCGAGGATGTAGCACACCCAGAAGCCTATTCAATCGAACTTTAAAGAGATTCCTTAGCTAAGGGAATATAAAAGATGAAGAAAAGCGCATAGTGCGGATCCTCTAATAATATGTAATTAATTAGGTTCTAGGAGCTTGGGACCCTAATCCTAATGCGGCAGTGTTCCTATCTTTGGAGTACACTGAATAACAGCGTCGATGGCTCTTCAGACTTCAGGGTCACGACAAATGCTGAGTGGAAGAGATCATTCATTTTTTCCAACACTTATATGCGCACCATCTCCTATTAGAGCGGGACCTGTTCGTAAAAAAGTCTTCAAATAACGATTTTCGTGGGACTTACCTCCGCCATACGAACTACTGGTATGTACTTATTTGGCATATTTTCCTGAACACAAAAAGTGCGGTAGTCACTTTCTAAGGGTATGGAGGGGGTAGCTATGACGTGACGTATTTTATTTACGCTATATTTAGATAAATACTGGACAGATTTACTTAAATAGGGTCTCAAATGAAAGATAATTTAATGAACATTGTTTTATTCTAAAGATTCATTAGTGTAAACCTAGTAACAAAATAAATATTTTCAAAAAACGACATTTTGTAAAATTAAACTTTTTTTACTGTGTGAAAAGAACAGAAACCGTTAGGATTACGGTAATTTAGCTCATTATAAAAAAATAGCTACACTTATCAGCATTCTAATGAACCTAAAAACGTTTAAGTCGAGCTATAAACAACGGAACTGCAGTCGTCTAAGTGAGCGTGGGTAGCGCCGAACTGACTACGGTACTTAGATTTTGGTACGAATAATCTTGAAAATAACGTGACAAAACGGGTAGAATCACAGCAAAATGAAAAAGTATTATGAACAGGCATCATTTTTTTTAACAGGCATTTTTTTTGTCATAAAATTTTCTTCATTTTGTTATGAACTATTTTCAAAAATTCTCGTAACCAAAATAACGCTTCGTATCGTATCGAAATAAAACTCTTCATACTTGCACGTACTTGCGTTATATTTTAAAACAAAGGACTCAATGGTACTGGTCTGTACTGATGGGTATGAGAGTGTAAACGTACGCACTCGAGGCAGAGGCAGGTCGCTGGCGTGCGAGAGTGTACAGCCGCCATTATATTTTTTACATCGGCAACACTGAGATTCATTCCGAGGAATCCCTGCACCGTGCTGCGACGTGGACTTTGGCACTTGTCGCTTCATTCATTTGAAATCATTTGGTCAGGCCTATGACACTGTTAGTACCAATAGCTGCGAAATGGCGCTGCTATCGCCTTTTAAAACTTGATGTTTGATATGTGTTCCTATAAAAAAGTTCTTTAGCTTCATGAGGAGCCCTAAATTTTGTTAATTTAAAAGCATTAATAAAGCTTTTTTTATTTGAATCTTTGGCCCATTTTAATAAATCATACATGAATCGAAACAGACTCTTGAGTAACTGTTGCCTTTATGTTGTTGCTACGTAACAGCTACTAGTTTGGTACCCTCTAAGTTTAATTTTTTGCCTGTTCTTGGAGGATGATTGCACATTAAACAGACATAGTTAAAAATTCTAATGCAATTGTTTTAATCATCTCCTTTTCAGATAACTAGATTATGTAATATGACATGCTATGGTTAAAGTTACATTACACGAATCAAATGTTTTTGACCCTGATTGATTTGTTAAATACATAGTTTCATTAAATAATAAAATAAGATATTAATAAAATAAGGTAAAAAATATAATAAAATATAAATACAATGGCGGCTGTCCACTCTCGCACGTCAGCGACCTACTTCTGCCCCGAGTGCGTACGTTTACACTCTCATGTCCATCAGTACAGACCAGTACCATTGAGTCATTTGTTTTGAAATATAACGCAAGTACGTGCAAGTATGAAGAGTTTTATTTCGATACGATACGAAGCGTTATTTTTGTTACGAGAATTTTTGAAAATAGTTCATAACAAAATGAAGAAAATTTTTTGACAAAAAAAAATGCCTGTTAAAAAAAATGATGCCTGTTCATAATACTTTTTCATTTTGCTGTGATTCTACCCGTTTTGTCACGTTATTTTCAAGATTATTCGTACCAAAATCTAAGTACCGTAGTCAGTTCGGCGCTACCCACGCTCACTTAGACGACTGCAGTTCCGTTGTTTATAGCTCGACTTAAACGTTTTTAGGTTCATTAGAATGCTGATAAGTGTAGCTATTTTTTTATAATGAGCTAAATTACCGTAACCCTAACGGTTTCTGTTCTTTTCACACAGTAAAAAAAGTTTAATTTTACAAAATGTCGTTTTTTGAAAATATTTATTTTGTTACTAGGTTTACACTAATGAATCTTTAGAATAAAACAATGTTCATTAAATTATCTTTCATTTGAGACCCTATTTAAGTAAATCTGTCCAGTAGTTATCTAAATATAGCGTAAATAAAATACGTCACGTCATAGCTACCCCCTCCATACTCTTAGAAAGTGACTACCGCACTTTTTGTGTTCAGGAAAATATGCCGAATAAGTACATACCAGTAGTTCGTATGGCGGAGGTAAGTCCCACGGAAATGAACTTTATTCTCCTTGGGTCCCGCTCTATATACACTAACCGCCTTGCCTACGATATAGAAGAAGAGAAAGGGAAGGGAAGAAGGGAAGTATAGAAAAATAAGGAGGATATTGAAGGGGGTCCAAGGGTTTGGGCTGGGCGTTGATGAGTAGGACCTTTATATGTATATAAAAAAATAAAGAAGAAGAAAACAAGTAAAAACGCACTTCAACTTTCATGCGACAGCTCTTTAATTCTACAAAGCATTTTAGAATGTCAAATATGTTTCGCAAATAACACAAATATTTTAAAAATACAATGAGGCTATGTTACTCCAGTTGGTTCTGAAATTCTATACTTGTTTTTGTCTACTGTTTGAAGGTTTCTCTGATTTGTTTCACATGTAATGACAGTAGCACGTAAGGCTACATTTGCAATACGAGGCGCTATAACAGTCAAGATAAAGGCGACGTCAAGTTCGTCGTCTAATGTGCTGCCGTGGGTCATGCGTGACGCTTTTTAACCGACTTCAAAAAAAAGGAGGAGGTTCTCAATTCGGGTGAATTTTTTTGAACAAAACTTAGCCGTATCTTTTTTTATATTGTGAAATGTAAATATACATAAATGTGATAATACTAATCGAAAATAAATACTATTTTTACAAAAGATAGACTTTTTCATTTTTACAGTAACAGCTATATTGTGCGACTTTACATTAGTTAAGGAAAATTAAGGATGTGAAACTTTCCTCATCGAACAAAAGTTCAAATGAAAAAAAAAGGTTCGCCTCTCTATGCAACCCGTGCGATCTGATTTGCTATTGTAAGGGATGTCGAATTTCAAATCGGTTCCTAGGGGAAAGTTGTTCAGTTTCATGGGCACGATCATCCCCTAATGTTTCGCTAAATGATTTAAAGTCTGATAATGATAAAATGTAAAGCTGATAAATTCATGTCAAAATTGTGTCTACCGTTATACAAAAAAGCTCTTATTCGGACGATATACAATTGCTTGCTTGTTTATCGTGTAAGTAGTTATAATCAAGTGTGTGGCAAACCAAATAGCTTCAACTTGGTTTAACAGCTGTAGTAAATCGTCAACAGCCGGGACTGACGGCTTTACGAGATTTCCTGCCTCTGTGTACGATGTTTTACCTTACTGATCAGTTCAGATCAGCAAACGCCACAATCATACTATTTTATAAAACGAAGCCCCCGACGTTTCTGTCTGAACACGATAAACTCAAAAACTACTTAACGGATTTCCATACGGTTTTCCCCAAAGGACAGAGTAATTCAAGAGGAAGGTTTATATGTATAATTCATTTCCAAAATTCCCACGCGAACGAAGTCCCGGGCGGGAAGCAAGTGTAGTATATAACGCACAAACTTTACAAGTTATAGGTAAGCTTATATACCTATATTAAAGTGAGTAGGTATGCCCTACATTTTGAAATAGTACCTTTTTTTTCCCTAAAAACATAATTGTAAACAATTTTCCTCCTATCCGTAAATAACCTTCGAGATCTCGCTCTTTCTCTCGTGTTACGTATCGGATGTCTCAACTTGAGGTCAGGCCAGTGCAAACGTATCGATTTATATCGCAACACGTGTACACTCTAAAACATATCAAGCTTAGCACTTTCATTTGTGGTTCTTATTCCGTAGTGTGAGACGGAATATCGCACTACAACCTTGTCGATAGTTTAAACGAGAAGTTAATTGTGATTAATTTAGTAATTAATTACAAGATTCGAGTTGATCACTCAAATTATGCAACAAATTGAATATTTGGAGCCTAAATTAAGAGTAACTTCCATGCTGGACAGGGAGTGATAGAAAAACGTAGAATGTGCCAGCTGCCTACTCTTCCCAGGTATACAGTAAAAGTCTGTAAGAAGGATGTGAAGGTTTTGCTGTATAATGGGAAAAGGCTGACCACCTGTCACCATTATACAACTGGTTCCATCTGATAACCCTCACAATTTGTGTCAGACGTGGCATCTAGTGATTCTATAATTACTGATGTTCTGCCTACCCCGTATGTGTGTAATTAGGAGTGCGTGGCGTAAAGTGGTTTGGTCTGCCTAAATGGACATTTAGGCAAGAACAGCTGAAGCTCGCAAATATAATTTATTTTGGAATAAACACTTAGGCCGTTTTTCCACCGAGGTCGTCGCCAAAAAGGATAGGTGACAGGCGTGTAGTGGACAGGCAACCATAGTAAATTAAATGTATCTTAAACGCTACTTTGGCGCCATTATCTCGTTTTCGATGACAATTGCGGCGGGTAGCAAAAACTGTCTAAGACCAATTGCCTTAGACAATTTTTTGCTACTTGCAAAAGTGAACTAAGCATCTCGCACTGATGCTAACTAAACAAATAAGTACAACAGAAATATTAGGTACAATCACGGTAATTACCGTCATACGCGAACGATTTTTTTGGCTTTTCGACAACATTTTAATAGATTTACGTTTGAAATCTGCAGGTTGTGCCGATGGAAATTCCTAAATTACTTTTCCAATGTAACAGACTATGTTAACTGATTTAATATCTCTTGTGTAACCTAATTTTTTTGTGGTGTGGAAATAAACATTTTTTCTATTTTTTTTTAAACATTCCTACACATTTTAAACCTTAAAGTTATACTGCAAATGCATACACATTAAGGAAATACACATTAGGTTTAATATTTGCAAGGCGTAGCTATATTATAATGGCTTTTATATGGAGGGGGTTGCAACTAAGGCTTCAGTGAGTGAGACCGTTATCAAATTATTCGTCGCGGGGAATTCCCCTTATCAGATACTAACGAAATTAAACAAGAGTCTATAAGAAAAAGTGTTGCCAAAGTATAAATCGTAAAAATGTTAACCCCTCCAACCAGTTATAATATTAATAATAAGTTTTCTTCCTAGCTTAATGAATTCCTGATGACTTACCGTAATGATCATGCAGTGGTTTTCCTTGACAGCGCCGCAGCAGCCGAAGAAGGCGACGATGAAGACGATGACGCCGATGATGATGAGCACCATCGGGCCGGACGTGTAGAACGCTTCATCAGTGAGGTCGATGAACGGGTGCGCCTTGATTTCCGCCTTGATGCCCACGATCAAGATGATCAGGCCCGTTATCTGAACAAATACCATATATTATAAAGAATTACAAGAAACAGACAATATTTTGTACTAGCTGATGCTGGAAACTTCGTTTGCGTTATTTTAAAGTATTTTGATTGAACACAATGTTCGACGTAATTCTTTAAATTAAGAAAACTTTTTTATTTATATAACTTAAACAGACACTTTTTTAGTTTTAGATTAGCGCGCACAAATGTAAACACAAACAGATAAAAATTCGAACAATCTTAGTTTTGGAATCTATTGCGTTGAAAAAGCCTTCAATAATAGTTTTTCTCATATGTCTTCAGACAGACAGTGATCAGTCACATTTTTAAATAGTGTGCATGGCAGCAGTGGTTACTGACATTGCACTTTTGGTCCTGGCAGAATATCAGCGCTACAGGAAAAACTATAGCATTATGCTGAGCCAGCAACAATTTTGTTGACAACACTGGCAGTTACCTTGTTTTATGTGTTAGTAAAGTTTTTGTAATCTTATCTTTGTTTTTGTGTCTATACTTAACTTAGTGACTTATGTTTTTCAAGTCTGTGTTGTGGCAAAATAAAGTATAATAATATTCTATTTTAATATCTGTGAAAAATCCAGGCTTTCTCTTTTATTAGAATTTTGACATGCTTAGATAAGGGCAGCTTTTGTACTAAGTGTGAGAGAGTACTTTTTCTTAGATTTTAAAATTATCATGATGTACTAGGTCATTATCAAGAGTGGTGTCGCTCCAAACCTTGCTTTAAGGAAAATGTAACAGAATGTTATTGAGATAAAATGTATAACATTTTAAACAGTGGCCTTCAATACTCATGTAAATTTTCTGACCATGTGACAGTGACTGATAAATAACTATTTCAATTTCACAAGGCCATGGAGAATTTACAATAAAATAAGTAATAAAAGTTGTATTTTTAAACTAAGAAAATCAAAATCCGATTTATAAGTAGGATCCTTGCTTCAACTCGTACAAACCTTTACAAAACATACATAAGTATGTTTTGTAAAGGTTTGTACCTATTGTATGTAGAAGGCTTGTAAAAAGTAAAATTACAATTAACTACCTACTAAAATCATCAAGTTCAAATTAAACATCTTTATTGACAATGATAACCAATGCAAGGTAAAGTCATAACATTTCATGATATGTCATACTTCTGACTATAAACAGCTCATGTTTTGTTATAATGTTATTATTGTATTACAAGGAGCATTATTCGTTTACTTGAAACAATCTACCAGAGTGAACAGCACAGTTAGTTAAAATATTCTACAGGATAGAAAAGGATAGAGAGTGGGTACAAAATACCACTTATGAATCACAAGAGACCTGACTAGTTAATCTTAATTACTCTATTCAAGATAGCAGGAAGGTGTACTCAATGAAAGGAAATGGAGCATTAGAGATTCTTTCTTCTACTGTTGGGTGATTTTTATTGTAGGTATTTAGGTATATTAGTTTCAGTGATTCACAATGTGTATGTTTGTGTATTTAAGCATGTTCTTTAATGTGTATAATATTTACTTTATGTTACTTTATGGTAAGGGTAGATTTTTCAACACATACTAGGTACCTATTTGGGTTAGTCTTCATAACATAAACCATGAGAATTAGAGTGTGATCACTATTGTACTGATAGGTATGTTATGTTGTGCTTGAATATTGACCATAATGGACAATTTTCAATGCTCTGACTGATAAGACCTAAGGACTATCACATTAAATAAAATGAAACCAAATAAGTATAATACCTACCATTCTCAAACTGATTTAGTGAAACCTTCACATAGGTAGATATTACGAGAAAATTATCAATTTAACTGAAAAGCCTAGGTACATAATCAGTTGCAATTTTTTTCCCTTCAGCATGCCTGTTTTGTGTTTCGTGCCCACATAATTATGTTGTGCAATCAATTAGGTATATGAGTCAGGCTGTGATTACATGGCAAACTAGCACAATGCAAACGAATTATGCCTGTTGCATTTGTAGGTAGGTAGTTTAATAAAGTTATGATAAAATTGTTCACTCGGATAGATTCATTAAAATGATAAAGGAACACAAAGTACTGGCTGCACGAGTGACCTTTCCGTTCTTTTTCAAAATCACTGGCTGGTTGGTTCATAATAAATTCAAAACATTCTAAAAAAACAAAACTTACCGCAAACAGCAGATTGAAGCAAAATAGCAGGTATTTTACACACGACATTCCTCCTCCGAGAGCCATTTTGAATTTTTTTCACACTTGTTTCCGAAAAAACCTTCGATCTGCAACAAAACACTAGACGTGATTCCCCTTCGTAACAAAGGTGTTCGTGAGACGGTAAACATCGATTTTGCGTTGTTGACACAGGTGCGTCACTCTACTCAAATTGCAGTCAATAAAAATTATACTAAACGCCAGTGTCTAGTTTTTTATTGAAAAAACAAAATGGAATCTTCTGTAGATATTAGAAGAAACAAAATCTTACCGATAAAATTTAATTTGCGAAGAAGAAATCGAAACAATCACAACACGCTCGTCCGTCAAACCGCTAATGACTGGGTTGCCATACAGAAATTATGGGCCTACCAATTTGGCTGTCAAGAAAATGTTACCGCTTATTTGTAGAACTTAGTTACTTAGTAGTTTTTAACCGGATGTAAGTTTAAACGCGCTTGTTATTGCAACAAGATTTATTATATGTTAGTGATAAACAATTTTCCTAATGAACTCCTTTTCACTGGATATCTTTAAGTTTAGTATTTATTAGCATTCATAGATAGAAGCAATCCACAAATCTAAAAGCGAAACTATACTGGTTTTATATATAGCACGTTTGTTTGAAAAGTTGTTAAAAGTTTGTTTCACTGCATATTGAAACATCTGCATCTAACAAGATCTATTTTTGATCAGTTTTAAAGTCGGCTTCACTCGATAGTATCTCCTGACGTAGGCTAGGTGAGTACTTACCAGATTAGGTGGACAAGGTAGATAACGAAGATGATTGATAAATATTTATCATCTCCGAGTTTGAGTTAGTTTACTTATCTCTTCCACTATATTGACAGGATTTTAGTTAAAAAAAATGAAGTTAAAAGTGCCTGTGCCTAAGTTCCTCAAATCAGTGAGATATACGTTAGCCGCCGTTAACGGTATTTTCTTGGTAAGAATTGTTATTAAGTACCTACTGGGTACTTCTGTAAGCATGTTCGTAAATACTTGAAAGTGGTTAACTTACGAGTACTGGTACAATCTAACATTTTACTTTGATCGTTTACGTAAATCGATTATTTTTTCGTGTTTGTCTTTCTATGGCCCAAGGGTATACTTAATATGGGCCTTTGAGTGTAAGTAGGTATCGCGCTTACGAAAAATACTTTTACATTTATGTTAATAAGGCACATATTAATAAATAGTTACTACATTAAGGATATAAAAATGGCTTTTCCATTTCTTTTCCAGCTAACCGGAATTTTTCTTCTCATAACTGGAATCGTAGTTCTCACGATCTATTCGGATTATGATGCCCTTATCACCAGAAAGTTTTTCACGATGCCGGGCTTCGTCATCGCTACCGGCACCATCATATGTCTTGCAGCAATACTGGGATTCTACGGCGCTGTGTCTGAGCAGTTTTATTTTATTGCTGGGGTAAGGAGGATATTGATAGCGCCTGCGAAAAAGTGAATGCAATGTTTTTTGGAATTGCTAAGTAAATTTTACCAGGCGTTATTAATTTACGAGGTAACAAATATATCTATAAAATATTTTTTTTCTAGTACGTGATAATTTTAGTAGTAATCCTGGTGTTCGAAATATCCATGGTAATTGTGGCGTACGGCATGGAAGGCAACGCGGCGTCGGATATCCGAAGCACCATGCTGGAGAGTTTGCGGCTGTATGGCACCAGGATAGAAATCTCCAAGATGTGGGATGAGCTTCAAATGGGGGTAAGATCTTCTTCTTAAAGTCCGGGCCGTCCCACCACAGAATGTATAACTACCAACGTAGTTAAAAGTCGTGCAGTCTATATGACATGCCTTCAGTTCTGATAACTTTCCTTTCTTTACGATTGGATACAATACAATACAGTACAATATACTTTATTGCACTTCAACACAAATATGGTGCAGTTACATTTTAATACAAAACAGTTATGACAGGGTACAGTCAAGAGCAGGCCACGCTTTACAGTACCAGTTTACGCTGAACGCGCCATACAATGCAGGGCGGGTCCTTTACTATGGGTTGATTGGTCAGAAATTAAAAATATCAAAATGAAGGTAGACGTATTTTTTCTTTTAATCCGGTATAAGTAACATAGCTATCAAGTGTCATTTATATGAGACGCGTGTGTGTATTGTGACCAATTTATGATTTTCCTTGTTGGAAATTACGCTTTCTAAGTTTTATTCAGACTTTAGAAAAATATTGTTTCAAAAGTACGAAGAGATAAATTATAAAAAAAATCATGAGTGATGATGAAGGTATGTAGTATTTATAATATATTAATTTAATACACTACGCTTACTATTCATTGTGTAGTAAAATTTTACTTAAAAATTGCTTTAATTGCATGAATAATATTTTGTTTCCGAAATTTTTCCAAAAAGGGTATTTTGCCTTAGTACTTATTGGTTTCAAACAGTTCTTTGGTCGATGTAGTTTACAGTTTTGAAGTCCAAAGTTAGGGCAAAATCCCCCTCCACCCTCAGTAATGGTTTAAAGTGAGGGGGTAGAAATTTCAAAAATTTGTGCCACTTGTTTTTCGGATTTTATTACACACATTTGTGGATTTTATTATATATAATACATATTTAACAACTTTGCCTAATATTTAACTAAAGAAAGATCATTTTATTTGATCTTTTTTTCTTCCCTTAGGAATCGTTATTTACTCCATAAAAAGGAGAGATTTGTGTGAAAAAATATTTTCTTTTCAATACAAGAAATTAGACAGAAAATTTTTAAAACCAGAGGAGATGATTATCAAGGAAACAAATAGTCCTGATTCATCTAAACCAGCAGTTAAAGAAATCTTACAACCTTTTCCAAAACAATTCAAAGATAAATGGCTTAAGTCGAATAGAGACAAACAAAGATTTTACCAAGATTATTCGTCATGGTTAGAAGAATCGTGCATTTTTAAAAATCATTTCCTAAAAAAAGTCAGTTTAGGCAGGCCCCCCAATGATTTTTTGGACGTGCGTCCAATTCTAGTAACGAGTTGCTATTTTCTGCTCAAATGAATCTCAGGAGTGAGGGTCAGCTTTCCAAAGCAAATACATTAAAATATCACCAAAGAGCCCTACAGAGACAGCATTTGAACAAAAAAATGTATCACCACAATCAGCTTTGTCTATGTTAACTGAGGCCAAATTAAGTAGAAAACAGTATAACGTGGCACGAAGCTACGCACCTCATATCTTCCCATTCTGTAAAGAAGTGCAAAAAGCCAAACGAGAATATTATCCTGGTGAAGTTAAAGTAACTGAGACTACTGCTCGAGTTCCACTACAGAATCTACTCGACCATACCATTAGTCGCCTCACAGACATTTTTAATTTGTTTTTAATATCTTCGGATCCTTTTATATCTTCCTCAAGGGTTATAAGGAAATATAAAATAGCTCTTCCAAGTGTTGTGCTTGCAATGATTTTGCCTGATTAGAAATATAAGCACCTTTTGTAAATATACTTCCTGTATAAATACTTCCTGTTTTTGTAAAAGTAGTTACTAAGTTTATTTTCACACTCTCTTTGTATTTATGGGTTTATTATGCACTAAGGAGTTTACTTAAATATATATTTTGCTTAAATACTCGCCTAAGAATTAATACATGTCTCTAAATAAAGTAAAATAATATTGACCAGCCCTTCCATAGAAAGGACCCCACTGTGGGCCGGTCCAAAGTCCAAAGTGCCAAACTTGAAGTGCTCTTGAGTGTACAAAAGGTAGCCCCATTGCCATAATATTACAGTGCCATTGCTAAGAAGCAATATCTTATCGGCAACCTTCGGGTGTGGAGAAAAATTATTAAATCGTGTAGATGTGGTTGCAAATATAATACATGCATTACATAAAATAAATTACACATCCTTACTAACATTATAAATGCGAAAGTAACTATGTCTGTCTGTCTTTCACGTTTAAACTACTGAACCGATTTTGATGAAATTTGGTACAGAGATAGATTAGAGCCTGGGAAAGGACATAGGCTACATTTTATCCCACAGTTGGGCACGATATAACCTGTAGTCCACGTGGGCGGAGCCGCGGGCGGAAAGCTAGTAATATATAAATTAGATCATGGGGCCCTCTCGTTACCTACTACGTTAGGTACATAAAATACTATACACAAAAAACAGTTAAATAATATACATAAAACATACACTTATGTACCGTAATACAGAAACCTTTATTCCACGCAAATTAATTTATTAACTCATAAGCTTTCCGCCCGGGACTTCGTTCCCATGGCAATTAAGGAAAATTATGTAACCTATGTTCTATGTTCATCAGGGATAAAGTAGGATTCTAACGGTGAGAGATTTTTTCAAATCGGTCCAGTAGTTTCGGAGCCTATTCAATAGAAACAAACAACCAAATCTTTCCTCTTTATAATTTTAGTGTAGATTAGGTACTATATTTCAAATAAGCATGTGTATTAAACAAATGTTGAAATGAACGGGTGTGGGTACAGCAAGCTGACCACCCTGAGTCACAACACAATAGAGGGAAGTGAGTTCGACTTTAGAAACTGAATCATAGAAACAATAACTTTATTTTCAAGCGTCACAACACACAAGACAAAAAATAAATAACTAAAGAAAAAAGGCAATGGGTAGGCAAAAAGAAAAATAAGGTTACATTCTTCTCACCAGCTCATATACGTCCCCATTGAGGGGCACGGGTCTCCCTTCGAAACACGAAAGGGATTTAGGCCACAGTCCACCACGCTGGCTTAATGCATAATTTAAACTAAGTTACCCCTAGTAACCCCTAGCTGGTACCACATCGACTACGGAGTCGTAGGCACCTTCACCTGTGAGACCCCCAACGCGTACCCCACCGGCTGCACTGACGTTTTGGGAGAGCTACTCAGCTGCAACGCTTATGTGGTTGCTGTGTCGGCTATATAAAAATGAATTGCTGTGCGTTTGTCTCGCTAAAACTCGAGAATGGCTGGACCGATTTGGCAAATTTTGTCTTGAAATTTTTATCTTGTGACAGTTCAAGAAAGGTTTAAAAGGTGAGAAGATATGGAAAGACTGCGAGGAATTATATCTAAGGCGTTACAAAGTTCGACGGGTCAGCTAGTTTAAATTAAAAATCGTGGTGAGAGCCCGTTATTATGTTTAAAACCAGTAAGTTACCCCTGGTAACCCCTGTCAATCTACCCTGGTCTGCAAATATAGAGTCCTACGCTATAACTCCTCAGTACGAATGCTGCGGCGTGACTGGTCGGTTCGACTACGCGTCCAACCAGATCCCAGTGAGCTGCTGCCACATCGACTACGGAGTCGTGGGCACCTTCACATGTGACACCTCCAACGCGTACCCCACCGGTTGCGCTGACGTTTTAGGAGAGCTCCTCAGCTACAACGCCTATGTGGTTGCTGTTTCGGCGTTGGTTGTCACGTGTTTGCAGGTTTGTATGAAATTCTTAATCTCCTTGTTGTACAAATTTTAATGGTCTCTTTCTTTTTTTTTAAGCTACGTGAACAGTAGAAGATGAAGATGGAACTAAATTAGATACATCAATCTCGCTTCCCGTCCCGAGTAATTTTCAATGAAATGGATTCTCCTATTCAGTCCAGAAACTTTCTTATGTGAAGTTTCACTTTCTTATGTGAAGTTTAGCTTTTTAGCTCAACTAAACGGCGTGAATCTGTCCGTATAACAAAAAAATAAAACAATATTCAATTTTCGCTTACTAATGAGAAAACCAAAATGTATAATTGTTCAGTTTCTTACAGCAATTTGTTAAAGAAATTCAAACACTTCCAACCCATCTATCACGCACACAGAGTAAAATAGAGCAATCATAATGAAAACCAGTACAAAGCGTACTTTCTCCGCCAAAAATTCTTTTTTTGTCATTAAATTTTAAAATCTTACTGTTTTCTCCTTAGGGGGCGTCCATTAATTACGTGAGGTGTTTTTGGCGATTTTTCGACCCCCCACCCCCTCTGGTGAAATGTCGTGAGATTTGGCTCAACACCCCCCCCTCCCCCTTTTATCTCACGTGAGTTTTATGAAATTGCTTAGTTTTAGTGTAAATACGTTAATTGGTAATTTATTTAGAAAACTTACATAATTTGCCTAATTATTTTTTAACTTTTAATAATCGAACAATAAAAAACAGCTACGATTTACCAATTTAAATTTGAAAAAAAGAAGATTGTTCTAATTCAGTCCACGGGAACTCAGAGTGGCTACTGGAAGAACATGGTTTAGTTGGTTTAACTTAGCTTTCCCACAATTTAACACTATTTCTTTTGGGGGAAAATATTACGTGATATTTGTAGAGACTCCCCCTCTCCCCCACGTGAGATTGAGTGAGATCCGGCCCGACCCCCTCCCCTCCCAAAACGCCTCACGTAATTAATGGACGCCCCCTTACTGCAAAAGTTAACAATAAAAGTATGTTTTTATTTTATTACCACGCACACACTTTATAATATGTTTTAAAAACAGTAATATAAATTTACCGTGAAGAAAGAAGCGCTCGTCGTCTTAGCGTTCGCTGATCTGAACCGATCGGTGAGGTTAAATAACGTACATAGAGGCAGGAAACATGATGGGTGACCAGTTTGGCAATTTATCACTGGGCTACGAGTGCTTTTCAATGACAGTCGTATTGAAAAAAGCCTCGACCTAATTCTAGATTTAAAAACTACTTAGTTTGAGAATCTTTCGTTAGCTTAGATACCAAATTCTCATTCTAAAATGTCGGCAATAATTCATAGAGAGCTAACTTCTGATCTCTATCTATTAACTGACTATATAAAGTTAGAGTCTCATTAAAATCTTTTCTGTCGCGTTCGTTAAAAGGTCATGCAAGGCAATTAAATGTCGTCTATAGGATCTGTCTACTATGCTGTAGTTTAGATTCTCTTAAATTTTACTGTACAAAACGGTTTTACTTATGTTACTGAGAATCGGCGTCGGGCCGACAGTTTCGATCCTATACGAGGACCTTCATCAGGGAGTGTGAGGTAGATCACAAGACCGTGTCATATTGTGAATTCTAAATTATCTTTTCGATGAGAAGTATATTGGTTGTCTTTAAAACCCAATAATTTAAATTATTTGGTGAAAATAAAGGATGTGACCCACTAAGGTGTAGGTGTAAGGTGTAAGGTGGTGGTGGGTCTA
Source organism: Aproaerema taeniolella (assembly GCA_949987775.1). Lineage (NCBI taxonomy): Eukaryota > Metazoa > Arthropoda > Insecta > Lepidoptera > Gelechiidae > Aproaerema > Aproaerema taeniolella. Next base: position 17,056,504 of record OX465252.1, on the reverse strand, counting down.
AGGTGGTGGGTAAGGTGTAGCCCATTAAACTAAAAAAAACTTTTCTCAAGGAACATAGATCGAAATATGAAAAAAAACCTCTCCACACAACTTGTGCGATCAGGCTGACTTGACTTTGAATGGGGATTTTTATTTGCTTTAAGTTTTATTTATTAAGTGACTATCAAAGCTTAAAACGACAATATGTACTATGTATTTGATATCCGTTTTATGTACAAAATCAGTAGTTATAATTAAGATTACTAGAGGATTAGGATTAAAACTAAAGAAGTATTGCAGCATTGTTATCGTATCTTCACGCATGTTTTTTTTAACTTTTCAAACATACATTTTAAGGAAGAGTTGATATAAATCCTTCATTTTCCCTGACACATTTAAAGTCACCCAAATATGCTTTATACGGAAAGCATGATGTTTTTAAATATAAAGTAAGTAATAATAATCGGGTGACTAGGACTTGATTTTTTGTTTAAAGGACAGCTTTAAGGCTGCGTGGCTGCGTGCTCAAAACCTGTTGCGGGATATACCTAATTCAAGTAAATGCAGTTTTATTATTGAGTAGCGGCCAAGAGGAAATTTTGTCTTCAAATTGCTTGAAAATATGTAATCCCAAGTTGTTGAATAACTTTTCCTCTTGTCTTGGCTAGGAGGTCAGTGTAAATAATTTGAATTTCCTTCCATAAAGAAGGAGACTCAATTCTTGATCTATACTTAAGTATCGATTGTCTCTTTCTCTCACTATCAAAAAGACAAAGACGACCGCTACTTAAGTATAGATCAAGAGTCTGAGTCGCGTTCTGCAATACGGACCTTAATCTCCGATCCGGCATGAATCCGGTCAGGTTCTCCAATTGGCAATCGCTCCTTGAATTCCGAATAAGTACCTACCTAAGAAAGTCATCATCATTTGCCTGGTGTTCCTAAAGTAAGATAATAAATTTAATTCTACAGGTGCCGATAACAGCAGTGGCAGCTTGGCTGGCGTACAGGGCCAAATACGAAGAAGTGGAGTTAGAATCGTAATAAATGTATTCGTAAATTACAACCAGTCTCTTATTTACCTATTTTTAACCCGTCGCGCGATTGTTTACGCCGCTTGCAATAGTTCACCAGGTGTACATCTGGCCGCGAAGGATTAATGAAAATTTCGTAATCTAAGCATACCTACATAAGTATACAATGTTCATCACTTAAGGCGACTACAGCATAGCACCCGATAAAGGCAGCACACATAGGAATAGTGCCATCTCCGTCTCTCAACAGGCCTGGGCCGGCAGTGCGAACAGTGTCGATACACGAAGAAGTTTACGGACTATGAAAGCGCGCGTGCGTAAAAACATGTTCGAAATTTAGAAAAAGGTAACAGCTTAAATCGAAAAATGCGTAACTACTTATCGAGAGTGTTCAATCACGAACATTTTGATAGCAAATTCAAGTTCCTGTGAGCATTTTACTATCGTTTTTTACAGCTTAAAAGATACACAATATTGGGTATTTAGAGGTGACTTTGTGAGCTTTTTCTATCGAACCAAAAGTGCTGAATCATGTTTTCTGTAAACTATTTATCTAGTTTATGTCCTGAATATTACCGTAGTATTTTTTTCTTCGATTTAATGCTGTGCGTCATGCTTATCTACGCATCATAAAGTCGTAATTTTAATTAGGTGCTGTAGTCGCCTTAAGTACAAATTATCTAATTGAAGGTTTTCTGGCACACGAAAATAAATATTATGTCGCTCACGTAGTTCCATCCATACACATACGTACTTCCTTTGAGGGTAGGCATTTACCCCCATTTATCTCAAAACAGTCGCGTCCCTTCACTTTTAGTACTAGCACGATATTAACTCTCTACCTACCTAGCAAACTCGAAACTGCTTCAAAATAGTGAAAACCCCTAAATAGTTCCAATTCTGTTTGTTACTAAACTACAAACGATAACTATGCAAATTTATGAAAAAAGCAAGTGTAGAGTAATTACAACAGTGCTAATTCATTCCAGAGCTGGTAAGGCAACAGGTTTTTTTATCGTTACGAGTTCTACATATCGACTGAGTCGTTTGTAGTCATCCGTGTCTGAACCAGAAAATGTATCTAGTCTAAGGAGCTGGTCGCACTAGTAGTGATGGGCCGTGGTAAAATTGAGAGGGAAAGTGGGAAAATTTTCGTGGGAAATTGACGTTTTAAAAATAGCTTAATAATAGAAAATTTTTTTTTTTTTTACGATTCATCATTTCTTGTTAAATGTGGCGCAACATTCTAGTAAGATAGAGTCAATTTTAAAGTTTTTAGTAAAATTTGTACTAATATTTCAGAAGTACTCGACTGTACTAAATTAGCATATATGAGGTTCTTGTACAACTCATATTATGTCAAACGTATTGTGTTTTTACAAAGATTATTTTACTTAAAGTTATACAGGGCTTTAGGTATCTCTCTTTCAACCTCTCGGGTGGTTAATCAGTCCATGAAACTGAACAACTTTCCTAAGAAACAAAGGTCAAAATACGAAAAAAAAACTTTGAGTTCCTATACAAACTTCATCAGCATATAGCGCATTTTGTATGGGAGATCAAAAATTTTTTTTCGTATTTTGACCTATGTTCCTTGAGGAAGTTGTTCAGTTTCGTTGACTGATTAACCACCCGAGAGGTTGAAAGAGAGATACCTAAAGCCCTGTATACAAAGGTACAATTTTACATTTATCAGCTATTGTTTGATAAAGTAAAATATGTCAAGGTTGTAGCTATAATGTTAACCATTTCCCAGTCTTAATACTTAATTTCCCATGAAACAAGTAAGTACACAATAGAAAGTTGGTTTCCCTGATTAATCCAAAAGTTCCCAACTCTACATCTTGTACTACAACGTAATTAAAATCAAATGATTTCAAAATAGACTTGTTATTATTAGTACTTTGTTATGCTTTCAGTCTGTCTGAACATCTGAATAATGCTCACGCGCCTTTATTGTCTTTGATTCGACAACGCAACCATACAATAGTGAGTCAAATATCGATAACAGGCGTGATAAAACTGATACATATTAAAACTGTGTTTATCTACACAAAGATAGGCTCTATCTCGTCCAATTCTTTATTCACGGAATACAGTGACTAAAACAAAAGACTACTGACTCCAAATTTTGATAATAAAACTTATTGACGAGTAAAAAAAAAAGTAGGAGTCGAGATAAACCCGCTTGTTTTCCTTATCAAGATTACTACAGTGATAAAAATACCCAACGTTAAAACTATACTCGGCTACACGTCGCATTGTCACGCGGCCGGCGCGAGCGCACTGTGTTATCGTATTTTACTTTCGGACTCAAAAATGTGGCAAAAAATATTTACGACCGTGAAATATACGCTAGTGACTGTCAATTTTTTGTTTTTGGTAAGTTGTTCTACGTGAGATAGTGCTGTTGAAGTGTTGGATAGTGTTTTAATGGTTTGACGTGATGTGTTGCAGATTACTGGTATTATAATTCTGTCAGTGGGAAGTTCTGTGCAACGAGCGTACAATGGGTACCATGAATTCTTGTCGGAGAAGTTTTTCTCCCTGCCTGCCTTCTGCATCGCGACAGGAATCATCATATTCCTCATCTCATTGGCTGGGTTCTACGGCGCATACATGGAGAACTACATGATGAATATGGCTGTAAGTCTTCACTTTAGTATCAAAAACTATTCGATAGATTTACGATGGAATTAAGAGCCGTTAAATCACGATGTGACGTAGTGTTTGCTATATCAAATACCTTGTTGATAGTCGATTGCTGTAGAGCTGGAAATTGCTTGAGTGTTTGTTGAATGATATGACGGCGCATTTTAATGCAATATTATTTCTTTACATTAAAAGCATTTAAATATTTTAACATTAATTTTGAAAAAAAAATCTCTAATTATCTACCTAACTCTAGCTAGATGACGGCGGTAAACAACGTATCTAAATTCTAAAATAAATAAAACGAAATCTAGAACGGTTCTGAGCATAAACAAAGCTATAATTATTTAAGCCCTATTCATGTCCAGGGTGATCTATTCAGGAACTACAATAAATTATTGCTCGTATACGAAATTAGAACATTGTAAATCGAAACTCGCGCGCCGCGAGAGTGCCCTAGTTTTCTACGTCAGGCTTAAATGTCAAAACTATAATTGTGCGGCATTAATTTTATTATTACCTGTCAATAAGGTCATTGGTAACTGTTTCTCGGACCGCGGTCCGGTGTGGTGGTGTCTCTACCTCCCAATCCGATGGTACTGAGCGCGATTCCCGGTGAGGGTTAAATAAATTAGTGTTTTGATCTCTGATCTGTGTATGTCACTAGGAACACATAACCTTTAATAATGGGCTCTTGTGTGCGTCCTACATATTTGTATTCTGCCGTAATTGTTACAAACCTCAATTGACCTAGGCTTCCGAAACATAATGTGTTTGATTTAGACAACTGTAACTCTAACAATGAACACAATATCTGTTAAATTCAAGGTCTAGGCATTCTCTAATCTTGGATGCTCTTGAGATACAATATTGATTCCTATAAATCTTCGAGAGAATTTTAAATCGAAATAATGCGCGACTTTAAATTAGGTATACATATAGTTAGCGGAAATTTTATGTATATTCCTGAGGCGAAATTTAAGAATGTGAATCCCTGGACGAAACTAAAAAACTTTTCCCCTGGAACATAGGTCGAAACATAAATCCGTATCACAATTATCAGTTCCTGGGTTTTTGATGTTCACTGTCTCCATATTATTCAGTGAAATTCATCCCGACAGAAAAAAGGGCATTTGACAATTCGATTATCAAAAGGATAGGAACATATCTTTATCTATACTAATATTTTAAAGAGGAAAGATTTGTATTTTTGTATGTAACGAATAGGCTCCGAAACTACTGGACCGATTTCAAAAATTTTTTCACCATTAGGATGCTTCATTATCCCTGAGTAACATAGGCTACATAATTTTCGCGAAGTCCCACGGGAACGAAGTCTCCCAAGTGGGATGCTAGTGTTCAATAATACAAATTGCCGTTCTATTCCGTTCTAATTATAAAAAGGCCCAAACTCTATAACCAAATAAACTTTCTAGGTCAACCAGGAAGTTTTATAGTTATAGGTCTTACTTTATGAATGATACAATCGTTGTTTAACAAATTTTCTTAAAATTACACGGAAATTATACTGTTCGGTTCACACGATTTGTTTATATTTATCACCTTTGAAAATTTGAATTCAGAACAATGCGCTTTTATGTTGCTTTTTGATTCGTCTACAACAGTGTTTTTCAATCTTTTTGAATTCACGACCCCTTTGGATCACATAAAGTTCTGGCGACCCCCTAAGGTCCCTAAGACCCTTTTAGGCTAAATCTATGTACTACTTTGGAGATTAGAGTTTGCCGCGGGGTAGACGCGGAAGACGCCTAGGCGGCGGGAGGCATCATTATACAGGCACAGCTTTTTCACTAAAATTGTCTTAGTTTAGTGTAAGATTCACAAATTTTTGTCTTTTTCTTTTACCTGCGACCCCCCGAGTAAGGCTTCTCGACCTACCTGGGGGTCGCGACCCACAGATCATTTTGTCGTACCAAGAACAAAGGAAAGAAGGAAAGAAAAATGTTCGGCGCGAATTGGACTTGAACCCACGACCCTATAGGTGTTCTTTTCCCCAAAAATACTTTGTAAATATCCCTCTCGTGTGTAAGCGTTGCAAAAATAATAAGATCCAAAAATAATAAGAATACAAATACGTGTATTTTGGTTGAATTTTAATTAGTAGGTGAAAATAAATCAACACACTAAACTGAACAAACCCCAAGGATAATATGACAAAATCGAAACAGAGAAAAAAAAATCACCTTGTCTCATAGACGTTGATAGAACTTAAGCGATTGCCTTAGTTGGCAAGTCTTACTTATTTTTTGAGGGGTTCAGCTTCATAGAGTAGTCGCCCCCTATTTCGTTAAATAAAAAGTCGTCCAATAGCGTTGAATGCTGTACTTAACTCTCTATAACCCACTGTCGTAGCTAAAGGATTTCGATGCGTTTTTGTTTTTGCGTTTTTCTTTGTTGCTTGAAATACGACGTGATCGAGACGGTTCTTAGCTATTTTTTCTCTAAATCGGTTCAGCCGTTTAAAAGTTATACACAATAATAAAGTTAAAGACAGCTATAAAAGTCGGGGGTGAAACAAGTTTATTTTTATTTTAGAGCTATTCAAACAGGTTTCTTATATGCCTTCCAGTTCGCGGGCGCCATGATCCTGATCTTCATCTTCCAGCTGTCGGCCTGCATCGCAGGGTACGCGCTGAAGGGCAACACTCTAGCCCTCATACAGCAGCAGCTCACCAGCACCATGGACCTCTACGGCGACGGACCCAACAAGAGCGTCGAGGTCACCAAGCTTTGGGATGAAGTCCAGGAGGATGTAAGGTTTTTTACATATTTTTAGGGTTCCGTACCTCGAAAGGAAAAAACGGATCCCTTTTAGGATCTATTCTATTCTATTCTTGTGCATAAATGGCTCTGTCCTTTTAAAGTAAGACAATTTTGCCAATATATTTTGTTGTCCGTCCGTCCGTCTGTCTGTCAAGACCCTTTCTCAGGAACGTGTGGAGGTATCAAGCTGGAATTTATATAAAATACTCAGGTCTACTGTCCCTTGGAGCTGTAAAAAAACCAAACTTCTAAGCCAACGCAATCAAAAGATACAGCCTTTAATGTCCCAAATTTCCACAAATTTTCGACACTCGCAAGGGAATCAAAACCTACAGGATACTTCCCGTGAACTCAGAATCTTGAAATTTGGTACGAAGCAACAGATTAAGTAAAAATTGTGGAAACCGTAAATTATTAGTTACATCATTTAATAAAATTATTTTTAATAATTTTAAACTTCCTCATGAACGCGTAGAGGTATTAAATTGAAATTCGTATCAAATACTCAGGTCTATAATACCTTTAAGCAGGTCTATAATACCGAAACCCTCGGTGCGCGAGTCCGACTCCCACTTGGCCGTTTTTTTTTTATTTTATTTATTTGGGAATTTGGGATACCAACAGCTGCGGGATACCAACTATGGAGCTGAGCAATTTATTCCCATGGTTGCTTGTCTAACAGATAATCAGAAATTCTATAACAGCCCTTTTTACAAAGTTTTTGTTTAATTATTGTCTTAAATTTTTCTAAAGGTAGGTTTTGAATACACATGGGAATCTTATTGTAAAAGCGTATACATTGACCCAAACAGAGTTTGTTACTTTGTGGAGACGACTGTCTATTAAATCCAAGTTATGTTTGCTTCTAGTTGTACCTATCTCAATTTACATTGTGCCTATCACATTTTTTCTAGAACAAATGTTCATTTTCCTTTACATATAAAAGATTATTAAATAATATATACTGGGACGCAAATGTCAAAATATCTATTTCCTTAAATCTATTTCTAAGAGACATTCTAGGTCTTTTCTGCAGGACAAATATCTTTTGGGGAGGTTTAGGAAATTATCTAACACATCCCTCAGTTTATAAGTAACTGTTTATTTCACTGTATTTTCACAAGTACATAAGTGTCTACTTAACTAGGTAACAACTTTTAGTTCCGCGCTGCGTGTTCGCAATGTCATACTGTGTCTCCTATAACACAGTTCCATCTTATTTAAAGGAACGGCCAAGTAAGAAACTTGTCGTTCATTGGAAAGCTTAAACATTGGCGCGTATTTGGCGTTCGCAGGCTGGCCAATAGCAGCCACAGAATTTGGTCGCTCCATTTAACGGAGCGGTGGCATCCGCCACAATCTTATTGATGTCGGCAGCATTACCCCACAGTAAAATGCCATATGACATAAGGCTGTGGAAGTAACTGAAATATACGGTTCTCGCGGTTTCAACGTCCGATAATTGAAAATTTTTTTTAACCGCGTAAGCTGCTGAACGGACTCTGTTCGCTAACTTATGAATATGAGGACCCCATTGAAGCTTTGCGTCAATAGTGATGTCTAAGAATACAGTAGATTCTACAACTTCCAGTGTTTTATTTTAACCTGTAATACTCGTACATTGGTATTAACCAGTTTTTTCTCGTTCAAGAGTAGGTTATTTGCAGTAAACCATTCAACTACCTTTGAGATCGCAGTATTCACGTCGTCATAATTAGTGTCATACCTTTTCACTTTAAATAAAATTCATGTGTCATCTGCGAATAATACGATCTCATGGGCCTCTTTAACAAGATTAATGCCTATTAAGGCACTGGTACTCCTACGCACCGACGGAACACAGCAAGCTGTTTGGCGTCGGAGTAGGAGGGTGGTCGCGGAACTTTAAAGAGCCTACCACACTCAGATTCAGAACAAATTGAGGTGTCGTTGCCTAGGATGGATTAATAGGAGGCAGGTCTCATTTGTGTTTCCTTAGTCGCCTCTTACGACACCCACGGAAAGGAATGGGGTAGTGTTTATTCTTACCGATCACTACACGCTATAGTTTAAGGTTGTTTGTTTTACCCGCGTAAAAAGTTCCTTGGGCTCTACTCCGGACGGCCGATAATTGTCACTACAACACAGTTCATCTGTACTTATAGCGTAAGACTGACATTCGACGCTTCGGAATTTCGGTCGTAGATAGTACATAGTAGAGCCCCTGGTCCCATGGAATTTAAGCCCTGTGGTGATCGGTTGAGAATAACACCACCCCATCTCTTTCCGTGGGTGTCGTATAGGCGACTAAGGAAACACAAATGCGACCTGCCTCCTAGTAATCCATCCCAGGCAACAACACTTCATTTTTTTCTGAATCTGAGGTGTCGTCCTATGGTCTCATGCGGTTTGGTAAAGGGCCGTCTGGTTCGCGACCACCCTCCTACCGAAGTCCGTCGCCAAACAGCTTGATGTGTTCCGACGGTGCGTGGGAGTACCAGTGCCTTTATAGGCATTTTCTGGGTAACTCGCTCCATCGTCGACCTCATCTTTGACCTTATGGTCAAGATGCGGACTACCACATGCGTGCCCTCTGTGCTGTTACGATAATTACGCGTTTTCGCAGTAAAATAGGGTAACCTTCTGTACATTTCTTATTCTTCCACGTAAGTCACTGTAGGAAATTTAACCGGACGTGTCTGCAACTGGATGTAAGTTACATGTCCCTAACATAATCATGGAGGAAAATACATCGGACATACACGCAAAATACACTCCTTGGCAACACTGGACATTGGCGAAATCAACAAAAGGATCGCCACAATTGAAGAAATTGAATTGAATTACATGTCAATTACTTAGAAAAATTTCGAGAAGTCAATGTCGCAAATTCGTCGTACATTGATTTGCACAAACTGATTTGATTGTAGATGTAAACCATAATAATTCAGTAATGAATCAATAGATATTGTCGGTAGTAGACTCTGGTGGTATTGTAGGTGTAAAATCAGTGCTCGCTTATTGTGCAAAGTATTAACAAGAAAAAACTCTCTTTTTCAACCCAGCATACAGCTCTTAAAAGACTGAACCAATTTTGATCAAATATAGCTACAAACTATCTCTATACCAGGGGTTCCCAATCTTTTTCAGTCCGCGGCGCACTTATAACTTCAGAATTTTGTCTCGGCGCCTTAACCTAGCTAGACAGTCGAAATAGACAGATACAGTTAAACAAAAATTTAAATATCCACAATATGAAGTTATTTTTTTTATTTATTCATTAGAATACTCAATTAAAACAAAAACAGCTACCTAGTCAAGGTGATAAGATGAGTTTTGTGAACTCTACACGTTTTTCAAAGCGTTGTTGGAGTGTTTATTTTGTACCCGCCAATCCTTAAGTTAAGGTCTCAGACCAAATATTTGGTTTGAGGTTAAGGTTTCGGATCGGAGTATGGCACAGAGGATCGCCTCACGGCGCCCCTCTGTACTGGCTACGGCGCACCAGGGCGCCGCGGCGCACAGTTTGGGAACCCCTGCTCTATACGTTAGCTTTTAAACAAAAAAAATCTGCTTTGAAATCGATCCATTCGTTTGGGAGCTACGATGCCACAGTATTTATTTGTTAGAAAACTGACGTAATCGAGATGGTTCTTAGTTATTTTGATCAAAATAGCTTCAGCCGTCAAAGAGTTCTATGAATGTCAGGGGTTATACAAAATATTTAATTTTAAAGCTATCTATGGTACTAAAAGTAGACCATAAGAACCTAGAGTTGAGTACTATAAACTGTGACAACATATCTGTGTATTATAAGATTACACGGCTTACGCAACGTTACTTACACAAGACACCTAAACAAGTTCTGACGTAGTTTGAGGAGTACGGAAGGATTAAGAAGCCTTGACCTGCCCCTGGCAACGTCATAGCGTCGCTTTTTGTTGCAAGAATATTAGCGTCTTTGCGCGCTTTTAAAACTATCACAACACTATTAAGATTATGATATTGAATATTATATACATTTATTTAGATTACTTCAATAAACTAACATGATAGCAGAATCCAAAAAAAAAATGATCAAAAATATTAAAAAGTTATGGCCAATAAAACTTTTTTTCTATCTCTTTCTTAGAAAACGAATTTTGGAGCTACGATGCCACAGACAGACACGCAGATACATAAACATACAGATACACACGTCAATTTTTTTAATGACAGTTAATTGCATCTACAAACTTGATGTCCGTGCCCTTGTCTTATTATATTTTATATTTTTAATATAAATGAGTACACTTCAAATTTATAATACCCCTCTTTTATCGCGGGTTAAAAACTAGTGAAAATTGGCATCGGTAGATTTAACCTATTCTATTATAGGATGCTGATAAGTATGGGTATCGCTGAAAATCTGAACGAAGATGGCTCCGTGATATTATTTCGCTATTTAGGTATTCCTGAATTGTTTGTTTGTTTCAACTCTTCATCATCATGATGTATGACTTCAATTTCTGGACAAAAGCTTCCCCGAAAGATCTTCACACGTATCAATCTTACGTCATAAGTCGCAACCTAGCGAGATCGATAGTCGGTTCTCTTTACACATAGATAGAAATACGTGTATTCAATGACTAGCAACTTTGACATAAACAAACACCTTCACACAATACACAAATACATACCGTCAAGGGGAATTGTGATGTGAAACGCTGGTGAAGGAAGAGGTCCTAACTCATAATAGTGTTGTGGTAGGAGCCACAAAGCTGATATTATTCTGTCAGTCTGGTGCCTGTAAAAATGTACGCGCACTTCGTAGAATAAACATTATTATTGCTCTAAACAGTCGCTGTTAGTATAAGTTTGCATTTCTTTGGTTTGATGAATCTTTGTTTTGTTTTACAGTTCACCTGCTGCGGGGTTACGAATGCAAGCGATTGGCTAGTCCCGCTTGGCACCACGGCCCCGGACAACTTAGGAGTACCCATGTCCTGCTGCATCATCGCCCCAGGTTAGACATATTGTCTTTTTGATATGTCTTTATAAAATGTTTGCTAGCGTTTTCACCTACGTAAATGGCAATAATATGCAATGCAATGAGATAAAAACAGAATATTAATAACCTGAGCTTACAAACAGAGCCGATTACAGGTTATCCTACAAGATAATAAATAAATAAACGCTACACACTCAAAGGCCCACACTAAGGTTTTCCCTTGTGTGGTGGGTCCCTTGGAACACACATAAAGACAAAAACAAACACCCACGACCAGAGAACAAACATCTGCTTTTTACACAAATGTTTGACCCGACTGGGGATCGAACCCAGGACCCGCCGATCAAGAAGCAGCGTCACTACCACTCGACCAAATCGGCCGTCAAACTGTGGTGAAAATATTCCATTTCTTCTTTCATGCTGGAGTGGGACTAAAAGAAAAACATAGAATATGCTGGCGCCTACTCTTCCCAGGTCTGTAAAACCAGTAAATGGGACGCGAGGATTTCGCTGTATTGTGCGGGAGAAAAGCTGACAACCTCTCACCACATACATGATATTTAATCTTATAACCCTCTGAAATTATGTCAAACGTGGCATTAAGTGGTTTTAAAACTACTTATGCTCTGCCTACCCCGATAGGGATATTAGGCGTGAGCGTATACAGGGCTTTAGGTAAATCTCTTTCAACCTCTCCTTGGGGAAAGTTGTTCAGTTTCATGGACTGATTAACCACCCGAAAGGTTGAAAAAGATTTACCTAAAGCCCTGTTTATGTATGTATATCACAGAATATTTACACCGATGTTGTATAGGGTTCCTACGTCAGTCCTGCCACTGTCCCTTTAGTTTTGCAATCCCTTAAACTACATTGACGACCAAAAATAACTAGTCACTTACATAAACCGATATTTCACAAGCCAGTAAAGATAGCTTCATGAAAACAAAAATAATCTTATAAAGATGTTTATTTTACACTCTGTTTTTCTTATGAGTGTAGTCTAGTATCTTTCAATATCGTTAAAATTATCTTGTTCCATTAGTAGCACTTGTTACACCACCTTGTACATACTTATTTATAATTGCTATTCAGTCCTATTCTACTACGTCTAATTCCTATTAGTTTATTATTTTAGTATAATTACATTTAAAACAAAACATTGTTTCATACGATAACGACAAACTCGGGCTCGGCTCACGCTGAAACTTCACTTTGATTGCGCGAGGGTCCCGCGCAAAGGCTTGCTTGCCCATGGCGTTGTCAATGTGGACATTTTGACATAGGACTGCGGTGTTGTCGCGGCGCTGTCACTATCGTAATCGGCCTGCTGCTCTTGCCATCTCTATGCTTAACCCTATTTCTGACAACCGAAAACAAAACAAAAAAAGGTTTTGGCTGAATACTTGAGTTTATTCGTTAAGGTGGGAATTCACGTGTCTGCGTTGTCTGTGTTTAGCACATTCAAACGTCGACCTCGGATCCACAAATCCGTGTTAGGGTGGTTTGATGGTGAGAGCCAACCAGTGACCAGCTCTGAGTCAGTACAGTCAATCCGACGGTCTTCTCACAATCCACTACCTGCCCTGAGTGAGACTCGGCACGAGTATCAACGGCTCTCTGACATCAGCCTAGTGCTATCTCCATCTTACCCTCAGTAACCAACCCAAACCCCTTTTCGGCCAGCTGTTAGGATAGTATATCTATGTAAGTAACTACATAGTTATTATTGCCTGGGATTGTATATGATCTTTATTGATGAATGATGATACTATTGTATTATATTATCCTATAATGCATATCAAACAAAGTAAGTACATTGGAATCAAGAGGGTAATAAATATTACATAAATTCAAGGTATAAATAAAAGCGTACTTTTCCCACAAGTTTTTTCCTACTTTCCACAAATAAAGTACTTTTTCCACAAATAAAGGCGTTTTTTTCAAGAGAGCAAGAGGAATCATGATACGTAGGCGTACAAAAGGAAAATGATATAAGGATAAAGATAGATTTATTTATTTATAAGGACCTCTCATTGGCCCTTTGTTGCTTAATTTAGTTTTTAAAACAATTGCATGAGCTGTTGGTCTTCCTAAAATTAAATAAATAAATAATAAATAAATGAATAGATTATGGAGCGGTGATAGCCCCAGTTGGTGAGCGGTGATAGCCCAGTTGGTAATGAGCTAGACTTGTAATCGGAAGGTTGCGGGTTCAAATCTTAGTGCGGGCCTGTACCACTAAATTCGTCTTCTCGGATTTATGTATGAATTTCTAATTAACACTTGCTCAACGGTGAAGGAAAACATCGTGATGAAAATTCATTTTCGAAAGACGAGCGGTCCACCAACCCGCATTAAGCCAGCGTGGTGGACTATGGCCTAAATCCCCTTCGTGTTTCGAAGGGAGGCCCGTGCCCCTCGGTGGGGACTGGGGGTGTATATGGGCTGGTAAAAGAAATGGATCTTATGGTCTGGCTATGCTCACAGGTACAATTCACACGATGACTTGCAACACGACGGTGGCGGTGCAGACGGGCTGTGGGGATGCCTTCGGAGCCTGGGTGAAGGGCCACGCGGGGGCGATAGGAGCCGCTGGAATCTTCTTAGTGTTGATGCAGGTCTGTATTTCTTTTTAAGAGGGGTGTTATAAATTCGACGTGTGTTTCTGTATGTCGGTTTCAGTACGCCAAGTTATTAAATGTTGAGTTTCTATAGACCAATAATTAATTGATCTACATATAGCCATTTCATTTAATGCCGGGGTATAATCTACGGCCTAGGCGTTCATTTAACCAGATGGCTTCCACGAACCTTTCTGCAACTGAGTAAGATGAATAACTCTAAAATTTAAAATTTCGTTTAATCCCCGACAGACATTGCATCGCTTGTAACTCTTAAATGGATAAACCAATTTCGATTAAATATAGCTAATACCTAACCATCTCGATTACGTCAGTATTTAAACAAAAAAACCGCATCCATTCGTTTATAGGAGCTACTTACTTACGATGCACACAGATGCACAGACATACAGATACACACGTCGAACTTACAACACCCCTCTTTTTTTTCGGGGGTTAAAAATGAAGACGGGACTAGAAATAGACGAGAATAAGTTAATTAATCGATTCATATTGATATTTTTTAGGCGTTAGCGGTCGGAGGAGCGGTGTGGATGGCAAAAATATCAAGAGAAGATACCTACATACCTTGAAGGCATTTACTTAGGGTACACATAATGTAATATTTACTTAGCTTATATTAACTTAGTTCTCATATGTCAATGGATGTGAAATGTAAATAGATTGAACATAAAGAAGCTTCGAGTAATATAACTACAATTTCTTTATTAATAGGGTGCTTTTAAATAGCGGAAAAGGATTCAGACAGACCATGAAACTGAAAAAAATCAGCGACTAAAAAAAAATATATATATTTCGTACCGCTACAATCAATCTGATTGCACAAATGGAGAAGCGAATTTTTCCTGTTTCGGTTTTTTTTTCTAAGTAACCAATCTAAAAATACTGAAATTACCCAACAGAGTTCATACTAATTTTTATTATTTTTAAAACGCTTACCCGCGTGAGGGATATTCACAAATCATTTTTAGGGTTCCATTTTTTCTTTCCCCAAAAACTATTTGAGAGTTCATACTGTATTGAGAGTATAGAGCCAATGTCCATTGCCATACATTTTTCCTCAATAGTAAATATTAAATGTATTGAGTTATTAATTTTATTTTATAAACTAGACCCAACCAAATAAAAATACGGATATGGATCAGTCTATGAAACAGAACAACCTTTCCTCAAAAATGTACATGTGATTGCCAAGTATGAAGACACAGATTTAAAAAAAAAAAATTTCATCTCATGGAGAAAGTTGTCCAGGTTTATGGGCGACTCTAATATAAAGTTTGGTTAACTATTTTTTTTATTATAAGATGGGTTAACTCTTGACCTCAATCTTGACCATAAGGTCAAAGATGAGGTCGACGATGTAGCGAGTTAATCTAGAAAATGCCTATAACGGCACTGGTACTCCCACGCACCGACGGAACGCAGCAAGCTGTTTGGCGCACTGGCACTGGTACTATTCTTTCAAAGACACCCCATTTACAAATTAATATTGTTGTATTTTATTAAAATTCAGAGACATGGATAGGGAGGCGCGGATATCGTGGTTCGCGTAGCCGATCACGGTCGTAATCTACATTAAATTCGTCGTACATTACTTTTGCACATCGTGATTTGAACTGAAGGTATAAACCAAACGCAGTAATGCACGAAATCATTCTATGTCAATCTAAATTGTCGGTGGCAGCTCCTTAGAATACTTGTTTTGTTTTTATGGTTGGAAAATTCCCGCTTTTCTTTGCAGACTTAGGCCAGTATTACAGAAAGAGACTCGAGTCTTGATCTATACTTAAGTATTGATCGTCTCTTTCTTTCACTTCCAAAATGATAAAGATGACTGCTACTTAAGTATAGATCAGAGTCTGAGTCAAGTTCTGTAATACGGACTTAGAATAAGGTTTCGTAGTTTATTACGGAACCCTAAAAATTGACAAACGACGTTCACATGTATACTTAGTTAGAATTAATTGACTCTAGTCTATGGTGTGTGGCCTAAATGGCACAGGCATTGAAGAAAAATAAAATAAATGTGCAGCACCTACTTTGGTGGTTACTGTTGTTGTTGTTATATGAAGTATAAATAAAACCTAAGACTTTTTATTTTGTTTTATTGTGCAGTTTAAGTAGTACCCAATTTTCCATTTTGAACTGAGTGGGGACGATAAACAAAGATTTTGCCGCCATTCTCAGGCAAACAATAAGGGTAAGGGGTTTTGTTTTACTATATTGTGGGATTCGTGGACGAAATTATGCAAATATTGTTAACAAGAAAGAATGAAAAGGAAGAAAGACCTCGTGGATGTGGTGAACTTTAAAAAACCTGATTCCAACGTTTTCAAACCGCTGCCTGGGGGGGTTATGATCCAATCAAATTGTAATCTAAAGAGCCTCTGGTGAGAATGTTATGGGGTAGTTCTGTTTTTTCATTCTATATGTATTTTGGGGTACTGAATCCGAATCTGAGGTTTGCGGAAAAAATTTCGTGGCGGAACATTAAAAAATCGCAAAAAAAGAGAAAATTTTCTGCTTTTTTTCCGATTTTTTGCTTAAAACTCAAAAACTATTAACTTTTAGTAAATAGTATATTTGCAAAAATTTAAGTATTTAAAATTCTCTACAAATATCACTATTTAGTTTTTTTTGAGATGAACTGTTCCGTCTCAAACGCGAGTTCCAAATTGAAAATTTTCAGCAGTCTCTGCAAAACCCACTTTTAACATTTCAAAACATTATTTTTTATTAGAATGCTTTCATTTGATTAATTTCTCATAGTTTTCCTCACAAGTGACTATAATGAAAAAAAAACTCGAAATTATACAAATTCAGTATTAAAACATGTTAGGACCCTAACAAAATAGAACTTAAAATATCACTTACGTTTTGATCGTATATTATTAATATTACAAATTATAATATGCAAAAATTATATGAGCTGTTGTTTTTTAAAAGGCAATGGGCCCTGGTACATATTCTGCATGTTTTGGAATATAAAAGAGGTGGTGTCATTTCTCAAGGAAAGATGAGGATTGCAAAATATATTGTGAGATTAAACATACCTTCCGCCTCGTGCTGAGGTTCTTCGATGCATGGGGTCCTGGTGCAGGGTCTCATTACTCCATCGTCGGCGTCGGGGGTCGTTCTCCTGGAAAATAAAAAAGGTGGTGAGACTTTGACTTGTGATCATATATCAAGGAGAGATGAATGACTACAAAATAACTTATGAGATTCAACATACCTCTGTCTCTTTCTTTAGTCTCTTCTGCGTCTATGTCAGAGCTGTCTTCTGGGGGCTCAACGTTGTCATATAGTCCTTCGCATGATGTGCAGATTAGGGAACAATAGAGGTCCGCCTTCCTGCATCCACAATTACGTTGGCAGCTCTTTTTACATTACATGCCATCGAAGAACGTCAGCACGATGCGGAAGGTATGTTTAATCTCACAATATATTTAGCAATCTTCATCTCTCCTTGAGAAATTACACCGCTTCTTTTATTTTCCAGAACAAGCAGCATATTTACCGGGACTTATAGCCACAGAAAACTCTCAGCCAGGACCTTTTAAAAGACAACGGCTGGTGTAACTTTTATAAATTATAATTTATAGTATTTAATAATATATGATCATAATTTACCATATTTTAAGTTTTATTTTGTTAGAATACTATCTTTTTTGATACTGATTTTTTATAATTTCGACCTTTTTTTTCTTTTTAATTACAAGTGCAGAAAACTAGAAGAAATTTATTAAATAACAGCAAGTTTTGGAATGTAAAAAGTAGGTTTTGCAGACTACTGAAAATTTCCAATTTTCAACCCACACTTGAGAGCGAACGGTTCATCAAGTCAAGTGATGTTTGTAGAGAATTTTAAGTAGTTTAATTTGTGTAAAAAGACCATTTACTAAAATTTAATAGTTTTCGAGTTTTAAGCAAGAAACCGGAAAAAAACAGTTATTTCTTTTGCGATTTTTTTTAATGTTCCGCCACGAAATTTTTTCCGCAAACCTCAGATTCTGATTCAGTACCCCAAAATACTCGTACATATAGAATGAAAGAAATCAGAACTACCCTATAACTTTTCTAGCAAAAACACAATTTAACAGGAGTATTAAGCAACTGTAACCAAATGACATCAGCCAGGACGGCCATTCCACTAATCAATGCAATGTCATCCCAATGGCGGTGGAATGTCAATGGTCGTCATTTTATCCGTTTAGATAGCGTAATTCAGAACCATTAACTTTTTCAAAATTATGACCAGCGGCGGCGCTAGTCAGATTAATCATTAGAGGAATAGCCGCCATGGACCGACCTAAAGAAACTGTCATGGCAAATTGCGACTGTTAGACTGAGATCCCAGGGTCGCCAGACCTTACTTATTTTCTTATTAACCAAATAATTATGTGGGAAATAGTAGTGCTAGTACGTACTAGTAACGTGGATTTACCAGCTGACCTGGGCCGACGGCCAATTTTCAGCTACCAGGTTCTGAAGGTACTTAAGAACATTACTCATTTGTCTTGAGGTCTGGGTGCTACAAAATATATTGTTACACCTCCCTGAACATCATATACAAAAATCAAGGCTCAGATTGTAGGTAGAATCTCATAATTTACTTGCGAGCTGTAAAGCGTCTGTTAGAAATTACAGTCGATGGAGAGTGTTTGGTGGTGTTGATCATTAATTTTTATATTTAATTAATTATATTCTTTAAGACATGCAGCACCCAGACTTCAAAACAAGTAAGTAATTTTTGTAAGAACCTTCAGAACCTGGTTGCTTAGGTGGTAAAATTGGCCGCCGGCCCAGGTTAGCTGGTATTCATATGTTACTAGTACGTACTAGCACTACTATTTCCCACATAATTATTTGGTTAATAAGAAAATAAGTAAGGTCTGGCGGCCCTGGGATCTCAGTCTAACAGTCGCAATTTGCCATGACAGTTTCTTTAGGTCAGTCCATGGCGGCTATTCCTCTAATGATTAATTAGAAAATAAGTAAGTTCTGGCGGCCTTGGGATCTCAGTCTATATGGTCAATTGGTCACCAATCAAGGGCGCTTGTTCTTTGCTTACCCTCACCGATATATCAATGAGCAAGTAATTACTATCGTTTCTAAATGAGAACCATAGGACAAAAAGTCCTATTAAGTAAGTTGCTACACAATGGTACATTTTAAATTTATCCAAGCAGAAAATTGACAACGATTTGAACTCGAGCGCACCAGCTTTAGAGAAGCAACCTTGTGTAGTTAGAATAAGAGATAAACAGAAAATCTTAATGTATTCATCGTGACTGTAAGTATTAAAGCAATTTGCTAAACCTTTGCTTGGGAAATACAGCTAGTAGATTAAATGAATAGGCAGATTTCCTCAAAACACATGTTCTTATGGCTTATGCTCACTCTACAGATAAATCATATTTAGTAATTATGGTAATGGAAGTAATTTTTGAATCGTAAGAATGTTATCGTATTCTAAAAGTGATTCTTAGTTCCTGTAACTGAAAAATGTAAATCAACCTTTGATTTTAGAACTACATAGGTAAATAGAATCGTGAAAAAAATATATCTGCTTTGAGTAGAGCTCACAAATCAAATCAATATTTTTTTAACTATACATAACATGGTGTATGGTTACATCATATGCTCAACCCAGGTAAACAATACATTACTATGACACTATTAGCTACTGCTCGTGTCTTAATAAGTTTGTAGAAAAATCTTGTGCTAAAACACTAGCGTCTTTTCACTAAAAGTGAAACACTAGGGTTACATTTTGAATAATTAGTCTACACAAACGTGTAGATACCCTCACATAATATATTCGAAATGTATTCAGAAGCAGTCAGAACATATTAGTCTAGTTAAAAAATTATATTAGTCTAGTCTAGTTATACCTGTCTAGTTAAAAATACGAATTGAACCTTTCAGCGTCATAAATTTGCCGTGATAGAGTTACGGTGTGCGCTGTATAATAGCGAGTAATAAAGTAGAGCGAACACTTAATACCTTTGAAGGTCGCTTATAATCCACATATACCTAATTGAATTTAGGCAAACATTACTCATATTCCAGAAGGTAATATATTCTTCTAAATTCAGTAATGGTGTAAGTATCGCCCCCGCAGTTATGTAAAAATGACACGTTGTTGTTTGCTGCTGTACTTAGTCCAGCAACCGCTCAGTTGTTAATTGTTCTGAGGAAAAATCGAATGGCATTGAAAACATAGCCAGTTGAAAACATACCGTCGACCGTAGAGAACGAACGCGCGGTTTTATTTCAACACTGTTTCACATTAGTGGTTCCTGATACGTTATCAATTCAGCGATAAGCCGCCTGAAAATTGCTGTAGTTCAGTTTGACGCAACACCTGTTTCAGAGACGTTTTCAGTGCATTTTTGGATCGAAAATGACGCAGAATAACATGGAAGTGGGAATGCGGTGCATAAAGTACATGCTGCTCTGTGTTACCGCCATTTTTGTGGTAAGTTTTGATTCGAAATTTGAGTTATCCTTTTTTGCAATAGGTCACAATAGGAGATAAGGATTTAAGGTGTGGTAACCTAAGTCTCCATTGCATATTTGAAAGAAAAAAATACGTAGACGACTTTTTTACTGGCATGAGAGTTCTTTAGAAGGCCTTGGTCAAGGCAAACGGAAAATAATTTCTTTTTGTTATCAGTGGAGTATTGCACCATTGTTCTGACTTTATGGCGTGTGTGTGGGTATTGTGTATATTTTACGTAGGTAAACATACTTACTTACATAAGTAGGTATAACATTTTAGTCGTATATGTACTTACATGTTGGCTTTGTTGTCTTTGGCTGCTACAGTCAAGTTATTTGCTCAATGATGATGCGACAAGTCGTTTGCTTTGATGACTCATTTATTTGATATGAAACTAAATGTGTGAGACAGAATATTACTTACGTTGTCTCACGCACAATGGCCCAATCGAGAAGCTAACTGCGGAAAACTTCCAATAAACATAACATACGTTTTCTCTTTTTTTTTATCAGCCCATAAACGTCCCCACCGAGGGGCACGGCCATAGTCCACCACGCGGGCCTAATGCGGGTTGGTGGACCGCTCGTCTTTCGAAAATGAATTTACTTGGACGAACGGGTTTCATCACGATGTGTTCCTTCACCGTTGAGCAAGTGATAATTAGAAATCTGTACATAAATCCGAAAAGACGAATTTAGTGGTACAGGCCCGCACCAGAATTTTAACCCGCAACCTTCCGATTACAAGTCTGACTCATTACCAGCTGGGCTATTACCGCTATTATAATAACTAATTAATAACAATTAAAAATGCAGATAGCAAGAATCACTCTACGATAACATGGTCCCTCTTCTCAATCAACATCCTTAACACAAAGCTTTGAGTTGGCTGGAAGAGATCTCTTTTAAGAAATACGCGGCATATGTGTAACATCTTATCCTATCCTACTAATATTATAAATGCAAAAGTTTGTGAAGATATATGGATGGATGTATGTTACTCTTTCACGCTCAAACGGCTGGACCAATTTTCATAAAATTTAGTATGGAGGTAGCTAACACCCTGGATTAACACATATGCTACATAATTTTCCCAAATTCCTACGGGAACGAAGTCCCCAGCGGAAAGCTAGTGAATAATAAATAAAAAATAACTTGTGATTTGTTGTAATTCAGTTAGGCGTTTGTTAGGTTCTTAGAAAATCGTTAGATAACCTATCCGGAAAACTATATTTTCTGTCTTTATAAATTAGACCTAGTTCAACGACTGCGGCCGGTTTGGTCGAGTGCAGTGGTAGTGACGCTGCCTCTTGATCTTCGGGCCCTGGGTTCGATTCCCAGTCAGGGCAGATATTTGTGTAAAATGCAGATGTTTGTTCTCGGGTCATGGGTGTTCGTGTCTGTCTTTATGTGTGTTTCACAAGGAAAAACAAGGGAAAACCATGTGTGTCTTTAAGTGTGTAGCGATTATTTTATCAATACGAATAGGTACGTACCTACTTAATTTAAATATTGTATTCAAACTTACTTCAGTATTTCATATACAGCTAATTAATTACTATATAGAACTTATTTTATTTATTTTGCTGAATAACAAACTCGTGATAAGGAAACAAGGATAAATAACAGAAAAACAAATTTCCTACTTTACTCATATATTTAAGTATTTTTTATGTACATACAGAGGGCCGCATATCAGTGACCAATGGGCTGTTACTGTAAGAACGGGTTTCACCGAAAATGGGGTAACCTGATGCGATGGCCCTCTGTACTTACAGTTTACTTTAAAGTATACATATAAACATACATACATGTATAATACATCAAGCTTAGCTCTTAGATCATAGTCGCGTTCTTATTACTTAAAGAAGAGAATTACAACTTCAGTTAACGTTTGTTAACTAGGCGTAGGCCTTTGGAACTCCTTGCCCAGTACAATACAATTCAATATAATATACTTTATTGCACTCCAACACAAATACAGAAAATACTTAGTTACATTTTAATAAAGAACAGA
The DNA here is from genome assembly GCA_949987775.1 of Aproaerema taeniolella. Lineage (NCBI taxonomy): Eukaryota > Metazoa > Arthropoda > Insecta > Lepidoptera > Gelechiidae > Aproaerema > Aproaerema taeniolella. Next base: position 17,033,923 of record OX465252.1, on the reverse strand, counting down.
TATGTCAGGGTACAAAGGGCAGCCCCGTCGTCGCTAAGAAGCAATACCTTGTCGGCAACCTTTGGGTGTGGAGAAAATGTAATAAATCGTATAGAAGTGGGTGCTAATATAATACATGCATTACATAAAATAAATTACACATTGTATACACATAAATATAACAAATATATATACATATATTTATATATATATATATATATATATACATCCATCTCACAAACATAATTATATTTAACTATAGACATATATAGGTACCAATAGAAATATACAATGAACATTAAGGAAAACATTACAGAAAGATGATTAAAAAGGACATTCTACGGAAAAAAATTAAAGTAGACAAAAAGACAGTACCATGGTCGCACCAAGGTTTGCGTGAAATCCGCGCAAACCTTGGTCACTTTCTAAACAATGCTGAGGAGGCACTTCAAATCACTTTGCAACCAGTAGTGTGTTTTTTCTAGGTACTTTATTTTTTTTCCGTGGAATGACTTTTTTTTTATCATCTTTCTGTAATGTTTTCCTTCATTGTATGTTTCCATTGGAATATATTTATATCTAATATACAGGGCTTTAGGTATCTCTATTTCAACCTTTCAGTCCATGAAACTGAACAACTTCCCTAAAGAACATAGGTCAAAATACAAAAAAAAGTTTGAGTTCCCATACAAACTTCATCAACATATAGAGCATTTTGTATGGGAGATCAACATTTCTTTTTCTTATTTTGACCTATGTTCCTTGGGGCAGTTGTTCAGTTTCAGTTTCACCCGAAAGTTTGAAAGAGAGATACCTAAAGCCCTATATAAAATTCTCGTGTCGCGGTGTTTGTTGCCAAACTCCTCCGAAACGGCTGGACCGATTTTTTCATATTAAAAAAAAATGGAAATCCACCGGGACAATTCCCACGGGAACGAAGTCGCAGGCGGACTGCTAGTAGATATATATATATATTTATGTTTGTTAGGTGGATGCTTCTTAGCAATGGGGCTGCCTTTTGTACCCTGACATAACTGTTTTGTATTAAAATGTAACTGTTGGAGTACAATAAAGTATACAGGGCTTTAGGTATCTCTCTTTCAACCACTCGGGTTGTTAATCAGTCCATGAAACTGAACAACTTCCCCAAAGAACATAGGCAAAATACGAAAAAAAAAATTGATTTCCCATACAAAATACGCTGTATGCTGATGAAGTTTGTATGGGAACTCAATTTTTTTTTCGTATTTTGACCTATGTTCTTTGGGAAAGTCGTTCAGTTTCATGGACTGATTAACCACTTGAGAGGTTGAAAGAGAGATACCTAAAGCCCTGTATTGTATTGTATTGTATGTTCTACACTAGACTACAAGAATTTCTACTTTATGAACAGTTTTATTTAGATTATGACATCTTTGTCGATAAAAGTAATAAACTTAATGATAATGTATTTAATCTTCTTCTCTTATATATAAAAATTAATTGCTGTTCGTTAGTCTCGCTAAAACTCGAGAACGGCTGAACCGATTTGGCTAATTTTAGTCTTGAAATATTCGTGGAAGTCAAGGGAAGGTTTAAAAGGTGAGAAAATATGGAAAAAGGCGTTACGAAGTTGGCCGGGTCAGCTAGTTAATAATAAAACATTTATTCAGAGCTGAGCATCGTTAACCAAATAGTTAACTTCGTTAATCGTTAATCCGCTACTCCAAAAGTTAGCTTCGTTAAACGTTAAAGCGTTACATTTCGGAAGAATTAACTCAACTTAACGTTAATTGTTAATCCGTTAACATGTGATAAAAATTGGAATTTTTATATCGTTGCGTTAGTGAACTTATAAAACCAAACCTGTTGGTTTAGGTTTTGGAAGTTAGGTAACAGTTTAGGAACAAAAAAAGACATAATTCAAATGTGTAATTTAATAATTCAAATGAGTTATTTAATTATCTGACGTAAGGTGCATATTCCTCTTCATGAAAATTAACATGTTAAGTTCCCGTCCGCAAGCGAGGCTCGTTTTGGTGTTAAAATATTTTTGCCCGTGGAAAAAAGACGTTCAACTGAAGCGCTTGAGGGTATAGCAGTATTGTATTTAATGAAAAGATTGGCGCGGTGCCGTGCGGTAAATATAATTGGATTAACGATTAACGGACCTCCGCATATTAACGGAATTTATCGTGTCCGTTAAAATTTTTTTAAGAGTTAACTTAAAAGTTAATTCGTTAATCAAAATTTTAACTTCGTTTATTAACGGTTTATCGAGTTAATGCCCAGCTATGCATTTATTTCTTCAAGGCAGCCACACATACATTACAAACGTTCAAAATTAAATTTTTATGCTATTGCATTTAACAATTATGGTACATGTTGCGATTGTGATAATGGTTTTATGGTTGCTTTATATAAATGTCTGCTGTAGTGAGGAAACAGAGGCGGCGTTAGGCGTAGGGGCCTCGCGCCTAAACAATAAATAAATTGACATACCAAAGTTTTCTTTAGGCTAGCAACATTTTTTGGCGTTGCTTTGCTATGGCGGTACACGAACGGGGAAGCCCCTCTTACAAATTTTGTTTTATTTAGTCTAGCAATATTCGTTGGCAATATATTGCTATCACAGGAACCCCTTGCCTTGTAACTAGGCTTTGGGATTTCCCTTATTGTTTGGCTTTCAAAATAGTTTGGATTGCATTGTCTTTATTGTAATAAAGTAGTGAAAAGCTATGTTTTAACTGTTATGCCACCAGTGGGCCTCGCTAAATGTACCTAGCCCACGTTGAATTTTGGTCTTGCCCCGCCACTGTGAGGAAAAAGGCCTGGGTTCAGCGACTTTTGCCAGCTTGATAAGCAGGCTGGCAATACAAATATTCAGTATTTCAGTAATATTCAGCAATTATTGCATTTAATGCAGATAAATGTTTAGGACCTCCTTAAGTTTGGTTACTCTCAGAGTTTTCCTTTTTTTTACAAGCCCATATACGAAACGTAAAGGGGAGTTAGGCAATGGCGCAACACGCTGGGCCACTGCTCGTTGGTGGACCGAGTTTTTATTACATACAGAAAACTCATCCACCATAGTCGGTTCGTGTAATACTTAGGTCTTCGTCTTATCGTGTAGGTATAGTCAAGTATGTTGCGAACTTGGCTATCCTGGTGTCAGAGTTTTCAAACCACACAATGGCCTCCGACTTGGTTTTAACGACTGTAGTCAAGTTTTGGTTTAACAACATCTTAACGTGCCCTCCGAAGCACGGAAACGCTCGTGATAAATTGCCACTTTGGTCACCCATCAGGTTCCCTGCCTCTGTGTACGTTGCTTTACCTCACTGATCGGTTGGGATCAGCGAGCGCCACTGGGCTACGAGCGGTGTTATTACTTAGGTACAGAACTTGTAGAGATTAAAACTAGAATATGGGCATTTTTATGGGGTCTAAACACACAATATGCCAGGGACTTCCTTTCTACGGGAATAGGGAATATGCATGAATTTTTTTTATCGCATTGATAAACAAAACATGAAAATACCGTAATTGAGATGACAAAAAGTGAAATTAAAATCGGCCAAGAAATACGGCCGATATACGTATTTAAAACTATTAATTACGCACCGATGAGACAGAGAGATCCGACATGGACTGTGACGTCAAATGTCACTACGTCCATATAAACTCCGTGTTAAATTTCGTTTTGCTAGAAAGAGATAGAAAGAAAATCTTCGATGGCTTAAATCTTTTTTAATTTCATAGTTTTTCGAAAAATAGATTTACTAAACTGTTTATTACATGAATGAGGATTAAATTTTTTAATAAAAAAAAAGTCATGCATATTTCCTATTTTGAAAAATCTTACTTATTCATATTCATAGTCTACTTATACCGTTAAGGGATACTTTGAGCAAAATTTCAGCTTTCTAGGGGTATGGGCTCGGTGTTGATGAATTAATGAGTCAGGTCAGGACCATGCATTTTCGAGTTTTCCGCCCGCGACTTTTATTAGGTGATAGTACTAGGTACTAGGTACTATTACAGAAGGAGATTCAACTCTTGATCTATACTTAAGCATTGATTTTTTATTTCTCTTACTATCAAAATGACAAAGACGACTGATACTTAAGTATAGATCAGAGTTTGAGTCGCGTTCTGAAATACGGACCCAAGCTACGATTGTTATAGTATTTTACAATGCAGTTGCTCGGAAATGGCCCCGTAACATGGCCACGGAGTGTACGTTTACGTACCCCATAAAACACATGTCATGTTATGTAATTTGAAATGAGAAGAAGATTTTGTAAGGAAAAAAAATATTTGAACTAAATAAGCAAATAAACCATTTTTCATATACCAAAATTCAACTTCAGTGGTTATTCTGTGATCCAGTAAAGTTATTTTTTTTATCAAATGATGCATAAAAAGTAAGCAAAAAGTGAATAAAATACTGACAAAAATGTATGAAAATAAATAGTAGCTGATTTGATAGTTCAGTGACCCTTTTGACAAGTGAGAGTATTACCTTTTTCATAAAGCTTCATACTGGCTTTATAGAATAACAGCAAAGAGTTTCTATGCCTGACAAAATAATTATTTCTGACGAAAATCTTGATTTTTAGTGAAATAAAATATAAAAGTAAATTATCTCAGAAATCTGAGAGAGGAGCTCACTATCTCACAGTTGAAAAGTATTTATCATGCCCTTGTCGAGTCTCGGTTGCGCTACAGTATCAAACTTTGGGGATATAGCTATCTTTATAATATCTCTAAAGCATTCATTGTGCAAAAAAGAGCTATTAGAATTATATTAAGATTGAAGCAGGAAACATCTTGTAGAGGCTATTTTTCTCAACTGGGAGTTCTCACCGCTCCTTGTCTCTATCTATTGGTTCTCATCTGTGGCGTTGTCAAACATCCGCTGAAGGTTGAAACCGAAGAAGAAAGACAATTAAGAATGACTACTAGAAGAAAAGATATCCCCGTTAAAGGTGACTCAGTGCAGGCTAACTTGCAAATATATACACATAGTGCTCGCTACCAAGCAGTCCGATTATATAACCGACTCCCTGTGGAATTGAAGTCCATCAATACATTTTCAACCTTTAAAAATAAACTTAAAAAACTACTTATAGAAAAAGCATACTACTCAGTTGACGAATTTATTAATGACAGAAACACATGCAAGCTTTAAGGGATATATTTTAATGTTAAATGTGTATCATCAATGAGTATTTAATGGCAATTCTGTTTTACTTTGTGTGTCTTTAAATACCTATGTAATAGTTATAGCAATTTTCAAACACAATGTATATTGTTAATGAATAAATGAATATATTTATTTTACTTTTTCAATAAAATAAATCTGATTTTTAACAAATAATTGAACTATTTAATACGATCTGTAGGCGCAATTGGCATTTTATTTAACTTAGCCTTTGCCTCATAATTGTGGGAAAATATTTTGCTCGCCATTGTTTTGCCCGCCATTTGAAATTATTTGTGCAACAAAATTATTTTTGTGTTATAAAAATGTTAATTCTTTAATGTTTTGTGTTTAAATGTAAAATATTTATACACATTGTTCAATTGTAACAAGTTTTCAGTGAATGTTTATTAGAAATACTATCTTTTAAGAACTTGGATATACCTAACGATGTAAGTTTTTGACAACATTTTTTTTTAGTTTCATTTCCTCGGCTACTGCATTGTAAAACGTTGAACAATATACGTGCCTTAGGTAATGTGTAACTGGAGCCCTATAAAACACTCGCTTCGCTCGTGTTTCAAATGGGCTCACGTTACACATTACCTACGACACTAGTATCGTTAATAACTATAAACACAATGTACTTATAAAAACACACAATTTCTAAAGGAAATTGTTATCAGAGTTCTGAATTTAAAGTATTGAAATGATAACAGCTGTATCTTTCGTGTTTGTGTACAAGTACATCAAATACATACCTAGCTGTGAAGTCACATAAGGGACCATACATAAATTACGTCACAAGAATTTCATGATTTTTTGACCCCCTCCCCCTCCTTGTCACAGCTGGTCACATTTGTAAGACTCCCCCTCCCTAGCGTGACGTCACATATTTTGCATATTTTCCATTTTTTTGTAATTTTCTAGTAAAAGCAGTAGGTAAGTACTTCATAGATTTCTTTTTTTTTGGGAACTCAAAACTCATTGTCTCAACCAAAGTAAAAACGTAAAAAGAGTGCTTGGGACTGAGGAGGTTAAGTTTGTAGTTAATAGTTAACACGTTTTGATACTCATACCACATTTTGAAATGCGACGTCACGAAACTTATGACCCCTCCCACCCCCTTGTCACACAATGTCACACTTTGTCTACCGCCTTCCCTCCCCTTAACGTGTGACGTAATCTAAGGATGGTCCCTAATGGTATTTGTAGTCAAGACTGTTTTTAAGTATAATTTATCAACCTGACACGAATAGCACCACCTGTTTCGGTGGGTATTATACAGTGGTGGTCATATAATTAAGAACGCTTATTTAAAGGGAAGATTTTTTCAAACTACTGAGTTTATTTAGTTCCATGTATTTTTTTGTATTTCTCTCGGTATCACAAAACTTTGCCATACTAATGGTTAATTCGTTGGTACACATGATTAGCCAAAAACTAAATAGATAAACTTTATGCATTCGATCCGAACCTAGTATTACTCCTTACTGGCTGGTCACATAATTAAGAACGCTGAAAATTTTATTTTTTATTCAAATTTAAATAGAGAACACTTCGTGGCTCTATGGTTGTAGGTCACTGTTTGTATCAATTTGGCGCCATTTAATTCTATAAAAGTTTTAAAAGTGATTGTTTTGTATTAAAACAATGGGAAAAAATAAAAGTTGTGATGAATCTACAAGGGAAGTGATAATAAAACTTCGTCAAAAGAATTGGTCGTATAAAAAGATAGCCGACCATCTGCAATGCTCCAAAACTATGGTTTTTCACGCTGTGAAGCATTTTGCTACTTATCAAACAACTTCAAATGTTATACGTGCACCTAAACAACGTAAGTCCTCTTGTCGAGACGATCGAAATATCATTCGCTTGGCAAAACAAAACCCTTTTAAAGGCTCGAATGACCTAAGAAAAGAATATTTTGGTGAAAACAACCCTTTAGCAATCTCAGCACGTACTATTCGAAGGCGTTTGGTAGAAGAAAAGTTGCACGGAAGGATAGCCAGGAAGGTGCCTATGTTGAAACAGTGCCATAGGCAAGCCCGGCTTGCATTCGCAAGAAAGTATGAAAACTGGACAGTAAGTCAGTGGAAAAATGTACTTTTTTCTGATGAGACAAAAATAAACAGGGTATGTTCGGATGGTAAACGATACGTACGACGCCCTCCGAACAAAGCATTCGACCCTAAGTACACAAAAGTGACATTAAAGCATGGTGGGGGAAATGTGAAAATTTGGGGGTGTTTTTCTGGACATGGGGTTGGACCTGTTAAGTTGATAGAGGGAAACATGGATCAATATCAATACAAAAATATACTGGAAGAAACAATGTTACCTTATGCTGAAGACGTGCTTCCTGTTATTTGGACATTTCAGCACGACAATGATCCTAAGCATACTGCACGCACCGTTAAGGAATTTCTCAGGGCGCAATCAGTTTCGGTGTTAGATTGGCCAGCTAACAGCCCGGATCTCAACCCAATAGAGCATCTTTGGTGTGATGTCAAGAAAAAAGTTTCAAATCGACAATGTGGCAACTTAAGAGAGTTATTTGCTGCTTTTTTAGAAGAATGGAACGATATCTCTGTTGCCAAATGTCAAAATTTGATAGAGTCAATGCCTCGCCGGTGTAAAGCCGTAATTAAAAGCCGTGGTCATGCTACCAGCTATTAAATTTAGTTTAAAATTTTATAAATTGTTTGTTTTTCTTACGCACTTTCATTTAATGTGATTTAAATTATCTAAGTTTGTTATGGAAAAACTCTCAAGCAGTTTTATAAATCGTTCTTAATTATTTGTCCAGATTATTTACTATTTGTTTTTTGTTACTGTGTTTAATAAACTAAATTTATAAAAAAAATGGTAGAGGTTATATTTTATATTCCTAACACCTTTTGCTCTATTCATGTGGCTATTTCATAGCATAGCTAGTTACTTGTAAGATGGAACACATAACTAGATATGATGTGGTTAAGATAAATATTTTCTAGAACATTAAATCGTTCTTAATTATATGGCCACCACTGTAAGTTTTATAAGAGTCGACTATGGCCCGTATAAAACAGAAGGAGACTCAAGTCTTGATCTACATATAATTAAGTATTGATTGTCTCTTTTTCTCACTATCAAAATAATAAAGACCCCGAGCGCTACCCGCACCCCTCGAGCGCCTGGTGTAGGAGTAATGTCTACGTTTAGGCAAAAAATGAATTATTATTGGAAAAAATATAAAATAAAAAATTTTTTTTTCGTAAATGTGTTCTTTGAGTGATACTGGTTCAGGATTTTGAATATAGCTAGGAGGTTTTTTTCACCCAGTATACAATGAATAAGACGGGTATATACCCCGTCTAGTTTTGATATCAAAACTCCCACCGGAATAATATATTTTAGTAAGTACTACAGCAAAGCTCAAGGCTATACTTATCAATAGTACCTAGTATTGATTTTTCACCCCGCTATAACATTAATGCGTTGTATGACTTGCTTTTTTCAAGGTCTGCTATTAAATGTGTGGGTAGTTATTCGATTTTTGCTAATATTATTGGCATATTATAAATGCCGATTAGATTTGCTGCCTGAATCATCTAATTATTTAATCGACTTATGAAAAAAGGAGGTTCTTAACTCGACTTTATGTTTATTTTTCTTGTATGTTTGTTACGCTATTACTTCCCAATTGTCAGCCGATTTTCATAATATTTTTTTTGTTCGAATGAGTATATACCTATACAGGTTGAAAAAGAACCTCCTAGCTTTATTGAAAATCCTGAACGAGTATCACTTACTGAACACTTTTTATTTTTAATTTTTTTATGTTTGTTTTTGGAGGGGGGGGAACATTTTTTACCCGCACCCCTCGCGTGCCTGGTGTAGAAATAATGTCTACGTTTAGGCAAAAAATGAACTACTTATTCCCATTAAAAAAAAATGTTTAAAAAAATTTTTTTTTTCATAAATGTGTTCTTTGAGTGATACTGGTTCAGGATTTTGAATATAGCTAGGAGGTTTGTTTTCACCCTGTATAATACAGGGTGCAAATTTGCAAGCTTGCCATATTCACCGACGTGATAATAAGTCATGTTTCCTACTTTATTTGATAACTTCCAAAACGGAATACTTTATGAAAAACTAAAATTAAACAAAACTTTTTTTTAAGTGTGGCCCGGAATAAACTACATAAATGTTTTTCTTGTCCATATTAATTTTAGGAGCAATAGAAATTTACCTAATGTTCGTTTATCTCAAATCAAATGATAAAAAAAACAAATGATTTCCGATTTTCCTTTTTACTTTTTAACCCCGACGAAAAAAGGTGTGTTACAAGTTTTTGTGTATCTGTATATCTGCGTGTCTGTTTGTGGCATCGTAGCTCCTAAACGAATCAACCGATTTCGATGCGGGTTTTTTGTTTGAAAGCTGCCGTGATTAAGATGGTTTTAGCTTCATTTGCTCAAAATCGGTTTAGCCGTTTAAAAGTTATACGCAATGAATGTCGCAATGAGTAACATTATTAATTTTAGAGTTATACGGGATTCCTACTAAGAAATAAAGAATTTTTGTCAAAGCAAAAAGCCTAAATCACATTATTTACAACATTTACACGTTTATTTACACAGTATTTTTATTTTATTTACTCAGTACTTACAGTTTCTAAGTTCTAGTTCGCAGTTACAGTCATAGTCATCTTAGAGTGCCCATCATTTCGCACTAAACACAATCTAGCAGAGACGCAAATTCTTCTTTTAACAACCCAAAACGAATACGTGTTCTGGCATTGTTTTAAACGCAGACACAGTTAAGGAGTCAATGCCTCAAAGTAAGCCAGTCTTCATCAAGATGGTCTAAGTTGGTGACTATGATATGTCCTCAGTTCTGATGACTTTCCTTACGATCCATTGTGTTATTCTTGGTAATTTTACGTATTGTCCCGTGGCGTGAGCGCGACCAGTGAAAATACGCGTTCAACTCAACTTATAACTATTAATTTATGAAAAATTTCGTAAAAAACAAACAACCATTTCTGCCAAAACTTGTGCCAATGTCAAGTTTTTTACTTTTTCTTATTTGACAGCAAATAGTTTGTGTAAGTTAAATTGATAAGTTGACAAACCGTACAAACCGTGATCAATTTAACTAATAGGGATGTGCATGAGTTTCGATAATGTATCGATAAATTAGTGCTGTGTGCATTAATTGTCGATGAAAAAAAAAATGTTTTTTTTTCAATTTTGTTTTATAATTGATTTAAATTCTTTAAAAGCAGTACAGTGACCTCAGTGAATATGGCAAGCTTGCAGATTTACAGTTTGTATACTCCTGAAGTCCCAACTAATAGGCATTGGTGGGATTCAAGTAGGTTGACTCTTACGTTTTAAACGCGGATACACCCTGTTTTTTATTCTCAGAGACTAAATTGACAATACCTGGGTTGCCAGTTTTTTGCAAATCTTAAATAGTGATGTGCCACTAACGGTAACCGATGTTATCAAAATTAAATGCCGGTTTTATATAACTTAAAGAGAAGGGAGGAAATACTTACTTTAAACGTAACGTAATGTCCCTAATCGTTTTTAGGGTTGCCGTATCAAAAATAGAAATTACCGTATTTTTCGCTAACATACACAAATAACTAATAGAATAGTTACCGATAGATTTTTCTTTTTATAAAGTTGTTTGCTGTTGTCATATTTAAATAAGTGCCGTATTTCTTAAAAGTTTAGTGATTTTGTCATAAATAAGAGCGTGAATTGTCGTATTTTACTGTTGGGAACAACACTGATGGCAACTGTCTTTTTTTGTTTATAAGCATCAAAAGAGGTTTTATTATAAATTCATTTTGATAATAATTTTTAAAATGTTAATATCATACAAAACTAAGAAGCTAATCATCTAATAAAGACAAAATTATTATTATTACGTTTTTTTAAAGTTTCGATTCAAAAATCGACAATTTAGGTACAACACTATTAAAAAAAACTGGTAACATTATTTATAAATTTGACATTTGCATATGTCAATTTAGTCTCTGAGAATAAAAAACAGGGTATAGTATTCTGCAAATCAAATTTATTAAATACACGTTTAATCACGTTAAATATTATTTTACTTTTTCATAGTGATATACATTCATACATATACATACATATACATTCTGTTCCCTCAACTAAATATCCAAAAAAGTTTCTTGTCTGCTCGTGATAAGGTTCAAATTAGAATTACCTTGGCTTTTTACTTGGGGCATTAAGTGTACCTGGAACTTTTATATCTAACCACTCACACACTTATCAGTATGTTTTCAACGCTATTTAGGTAGGCTATAGGAATAGCGTGAAAAGATAAAATGCTAATATCGTGTGCTGGTATATTTGCGATAGATAACATACACATTATAATGACAATACCTCCATTATTAGCACAGGTGTACTAATGTCATGCAGAGCCTCTTCTGACAATGCTTCGTTCAAATATAGCGTCAGTTAACCCTATACTTGGTAATGTGCACTGAAATGCACATAGTTCTAAAAAAAATATACCAGAAAAAAATGCAATTTTTTTGGGTTTTTTTTGGCAACACTTTGTAGGAAAATATTTTATTTATTTGCAAAAAAATCTACCAACTTTATTTGGCCACACAAGCTGTCAGTAGGTCGCAAGATGGCGGAACGTGTGCAGGCGTCCACGCAGCACAAGATAAAAATCGATTTTTATCCTATTATATATTGTATAAAACCTATGTATGTGTGTATTATATTATTCTTCAATACATACGTTTTCGATATTTACTAGTATTTTGTAGTGATGCACATGATTTTCAATCGTAACACATGTATATTTATTGATGTGTCTACAAATGCACATTGCCAACTCACTCGCAAATCGACCTTCTATTTACCGTGTGCATTTAGATACACATTGCCAGATCGCCAGTTTTTTTTCTTTGATTTAATCATTATAGTACAGTTTATATAGGTATATTACGTATTTTGCACGCTCTATCTGCCTTTCCGATCAACTTTCCGTGGCTCGGGTTTGCTGGAAGAAATTTCTTTTTAGAGATAAGCTAACCTTTTGTGTCGTATTTCTGTGTGTGATTTTATATATTTTTGTCATGTGTGCAAAGAACTGTAAATAAATAAATAAATAAATAAATAAATAAATAACTGTCGACAGAAAGATTAATCATTATGTACTAGTTTTTGACTTCGACTTCGTCCCCGTGGATTATAAAATAATAATAATAGATTGAATTTTATTATTTTAATAGATCATTTATATGTACAACCAAGAGCAACTCACGTTTTATAGTTGAGGTGCTTTGACATGTGCACCGATATAGAAAATGCCGGCGGCGGCAAACTGGCAAAAATTTGGCGGCGGCGGCGGCGCGCCGGCGTGGGAGGGTGCTCTTAAATTTTTATCACCAAATATGGGCATTGTTGCAAAATGAAACAACATTCCATACGTTTAGTCAACATTTGAAAGATTCTTATTTCGAGAGATTCTTCTTTTGACAAATTCTACTCCGTTGCTGCTTCCAATGATCATCATGGCTGAAGCAAGCTCACCCAGAAAATACCTATTCACTCGAACTTTAAAGAGGCCTGGGTTATATGAGCTCGGAAATTTAGACGCAGGCAGGGACTTCCATTCCTTGGCAGTGCGCGATATAAAAGATGATAAAAAGCGCCGTCGGATCTCGATAAGGTAAGGGTGATACCCTGCAGTAAGTCTGGAAAAGGGCAGACAGAATAAGTTCATGCAGCTCCTGTGCACTCTCTCCGAAGTCCAATACGGCTAGTTGGTATTTGGTTGAACCATCAGAAAGGTGGCTGCAATACTCCATGCACGATCGTACCTGTGCCTTAAAGAGAGACAGGAGTTAATCGGACGTAAAGTACCGTTCAACCTTGTTAAGGATGCCCAGCTTCTTGGCCGCAGTTTGGGCTTTGGACTCGATGGAGGTGCTAGGTTGGCAGATAACTCACTGGTTACAGGAACAGATGTTCCTCGAAAAGTAGGAGTCAGAGTAAATCGACCCCGTTCCGCAGAACAGACACGCCTGTGTTTTGGTGGCGTTGAAACTAACCAGATTATTGTCACCCCATCGGGAGACAAGACTTAAGGTTGAATTTACTCGCTCTACCAGTGCTCTCCTTTCTGAAACAATTTCATCCCCACCAGCTCTTGGACCGGACAGGTATCTCTCCATGACTTTATTGTCATCTGCGTATGCAACAACTCCATGCAAAAGCATATCATTAATGTGCAGCAGGAAAAGGGTCGCAGTGAGAACGGACCCCTGAAGAACTCCAACGTCAATAGCCGTTAGGTCAGAAGAGCAGCCATCCATGACTACTCGGATCAACCGTTCTCTCAGGAAGTCAGCTATCCAGTCATATAAGTCGGCAGGGACTCGGTACGCAGGAAGCTTGCTTAGCAGACTTGCATGCCAAACCCTGTCAAATGCCTTTGAGATATCTAAGGACACGGCGTGAGCTTCACAATGTTTCTCAATAGCATAGCCCCAGCAGTGCGTGACATAAACTAGTAGATTCCCTGTTGATCGTCCCAGGCGAAAGCCATATTCAATCACTGAGTAAGTCGTTGTCTTCTAGGTAAGTCAGCAGCTTGCTATTCAGTACCCTTTCCATAACCTTGCAGAGTATGGAGGTGATGGCAATAATTCGGTGATTGCAGGGGTCGGCACAACTGCCCTTTTTGGGTACTGGATGCACGTTAGCAAGCTTCCAGGATTTGGGTACGGTTTTAGTCTTAAGGAGAAGGACAGGAGACAACTCAGGACCACAATACCTCAGAGCAGAGCATATGCATATGGATCGCTAGCTTTATTCACGTCTAGACTCTGTAGTGCTCCGCGAATCTCTTTATTATGTATCGTGACTTCCGGCATTGAGAAGTCACAGCGAGGTATTGACGGCGGCTGATGAGAGGCAGAGTCCATAAGAGAATTTCTCGCAAAAAGAGATGCGAAGAGATCTGCTTTCTCTTAGGTGGAATTCGTCAAAAAAGCATCTGCCAAATGTAGACTAAACGAACTTAAATAATACGCCAGTGGCGATTGACGTTAAGCCACCTCGCCAATCGTCCACGCCGTCTCAAAAAGGCGGCGGCGACGCCGGGGGATGATTGGTCGGCGGCGGCGGCGCGCCGGCGCAGCGCACATGTCTATATCAGACAACTTGGCAATGTGCATAATAAGAGACATGCTATATTACAATAACTATATATATAGGATTTTTTCAAATATTTTTTATGAGCTCCGTAATTACATAGAAAATAAAAACTGTTATCAAATAAACCAAAATCACACCTTAAAATCGGTGCCAAGTATAGGGTTAAGTTATTGACAAGTGTGCTATAAACTAGTGTGTTAAAGTAACGTGTAACCTCCAGTTACACATTACTTAAGAATATAGTTTAACGTTTTACAATGTAGTAGCCGAGGAAACAACAAAAATAAGATTTATTTGTATTTATTTACTACATATAGATGATGAAAATATGAAATACCTTATTTCTGGCTCGCTAGTCAAAGTATCGTGTCATACATTTTTGTTCGCTTATTATTTACTGTTTATGATTCATTCTATTCTATATATAAATATAAAATCCTTTGTCCTGAATGACTGACGGATCAACGCACAGCCCAAACGGCTGATCGTAGAGACCTGAAACTTGGAGGGTAGGTTCTTTGTGTAACGTAGGCATCCACTAAGAAAGGATTTTTCGAAATTCTACCCCTAAGGGGGTCAAAGTTTGTATGGAACTAGGAGATTCTTTGGTCCAATCTCTTTGCATGGACGTTCTTTTTATTTATTTTATTAGTTACTTATTTTATGAAATTAATTTTCCCTCGGTGGAAACTTTAGCGGGCTTTTATTTCACGTGGTTATTGTATACAAAGCAAGCAACTGACCATAAAGCTAACCAAAACGTAAAGTAGATAGATGAGTTTGTAAAACTAGCGCGTATTTAGGTCTGTTTGCCTAATTATATCCACGGAGTCAAAGAAACTTGATGATTTCTTTGTATAGTACGAGAAAACCTAAGAAAATATTTCATATTGACTTCTTTTAACCTGCTTAATTCAAATACTCTATGTCTTCATTCTTTTTTTTCCAGCTAACATCAGCACTGATAATCTCCGTTGGTACCACAATATACGCAATCTACTTCGATGTCTCCTTGTTCTTGGAGGACAAGTTCTTCTCCCCAGCGACGTTCATCATCGTCATTGGGATTATCATGCTCTTCGTCTCCCTCTTCGGCTGCATCGGCGCTTTGAAAGAAAGCACCTGCTTGGTCAATATTGTAAGTATTCCTATTCTATTTACTTTTACAATATCATTAAATTATTTTCCCTATATTCTTTCTGCCCGCTGCTTCTTTTGTCCCTCATAAACGCTTCTGGACTGGCAGTGAAATATTAAACTTCTCCCATCTCCTGCACCCGTAATCTAGACCATTCGATTTGACACCGATGCTCGGAAAATCTCAGTGCATACCTCTTGCGCTATTTAGATGTCAGTGACGGGAATAGTCTGGTCGAATATCCGATTCGAGTTGAATTATGTAGGATACGGGTGCAGAATGCCAATTGCAGGAGGCAGTAAGTGGGGCGCGCGGGGTTTGCTATATTGCGGATAAAAGTCTAATAATCTGTCACCATAATACTCAAGTCCCTCAACATTTTATCTGTGTGGTGATCGGTAGAGAATAACACCACCCCATCTCTTTCCGTGGGTGTCGTAAGAGGCGACTAAGGAAACACAAATGAGACCTGCCTCCTAGTAATCCATCCCAGGCAACGACACTTCATTTTTTCCTGAATCTGAGGTGTCGTCCTATGGGCTCATGCGGTGTGGTAGGCTCTGTAAAGGGCCGTCTGGTTCGCGACCACCCTCCTACCGAAGTCCGACGCCAAACAGCTTGCTGTGTTCCGTTGGTGCGTAGGAGTACCAGTGCCTTTATGGGCAGTTTCTAGGTTAACTCGCTCCATCGTCGATCTCATCTTTGACTTTTATGGTCAAGATTGAGGTCAAGAGTTAACCCATACTATAATAAATAAAATAAAAAAACATATTTTTTCTAACCCTGCAGCATCAAGAGGTTGTAGAAGCATACTCTCTGCCTATCTATAGGCGTAAGTGTATGTATGAATAAATCATAAAAGTCATCACAGAATACAAGAATGGAAATAGGGGAATTTTTGATTAAAAGCTAAGTATTAGCTCGTTTCAAGTTCGCGCATCAGTGAGATGCAACAACGATGTAGATAAAAATATAAATATGAAATGTGGGTGACTATAACAACATGAATGCATTAGCTGCAGGGAAACAACATGTTTGAACAAATCGATAAAGCTATTACTCATTCAAAAGTAGATAAAACTGATACTGACGAAGAAAATACGTCGTTCAGACTGCTATATGCGAACAATTTTAATCCTACTCACTATTGAATAGAAATGATTATTTTAAATATCTACCTTACACTACATAAAAATTAAGTTGTTATTCCCATATAATAAATATCAAAATTATGAATAAGCGTACTTACTATAGTATGAATCAAATACGTAGGTACATAATATAATAAAATAAGTAACGGTTTTAATAGATAGGAACGAAATGTTGTTAAAATGATGTGCCAGTTCTAAAATTAAAGATGCATTATTTATTTGAAGCGAATAGAGTCATCATTAATGGAATAAGGATGACACTATAAATTCATTATCAATTTGAAAACTTAGTTATATTTATGAGCAAACCACAGACGTTACGTCTGTGGAGTAAACTTAAATGTTTAATAAGTGATTCAATGAAGGCACGAAGGAAGGTTTTTATTATACAAAACATTGTTGACTGTTACATATACAGTAAAATTATAAAATTCGATACAAAGAAAGAATCACTAAGTTTCGAAGAATAATTAAAAAGGTAAAAATAAACGTTACTCGTAATCGTAATTATTTCAAAGTATCTACAAAAACATAATTAAAAGAAATAGGGACTAAGGTCTTTATTACAGAACGCGACTCAGACTCTGGTCTATACTTAAGTAGCAGTCGTCTTTGTCATTTTGATAGTGAGAGAAGGAGACAATTAATACTTAAGATCAACACTTGAGTCTCCATCTGTAATATGGGCCTAACATAGAAACAAACACTACTGTCTACCATATCTTGGGAATTTATACGTTAAGAAAAGTCAAAGTCCAAGCATATGGTCTTCTTAATTAGCTGTATACATTTGTAATATAAGGGCTATGTAATGTAACATGTATAAGCTGTGAAGTTTGCAATAAAGTAAATAAATAAATAAATATCTCCCTGTGATACCACCTTTTTTTCCAGTTCGCAGTGATCTTGAGTTTAGTGCTGATTTTGGAGCTGGCAGCGGCAGTCGCAGCATACGTCATGCGGTCCCAAGTCGCGGATATGTTAGACGACAACTTACGAGCCACCTTACCGTTTTACTACGACAAGCCAGAAATCACTGCAGCTTTTGACTTCATTCAGTCGAGGGTGAGTTTGTCATTTTTAACCTCGACAAAAAAAAGTTATAAATACGGCGTGTGTATCTGTATGTCTGTGTATCTGTCTCTGGCATCGTAGCTCTTAAACGAATGGACGGACCGATTTCGATGCGGTTTTCTTAGTTTGAAAGCTTGACAGCGGTTTTCTTCATTGTGATGGTTCTTAGTGGTTCAGCCGTACCCTTGCGCGATTTATGCACATCCATGTGTGCAGGATTTGTATCGCACGCGCTGCGTAAACAAGCACGCGACGGGTTATGAGGTATTAAGCAATAACTTCTTTACCACAAAACATTAAAAAACTAGTTAGACAATGTTTAAAACTGGCTAAGGTCATTTGAGATAAGCAGGTTTTAAACATTTTCTAAGTTTTAGTTTTACTTTGTGTGGTAAGGGCCTAAACGACGGAGGTTATTCAATTTTTATTTTATTTTAGAGTTATTACCGTCATTCTATGGCTTCGTGTTTCGTTAGTCATACATAACTTATACAACATTTCAAACAAGGGCACGTGATTCGGGTTAACTACTTCTTTTATTCTTCTTTAGGTAACTTGGTAGCATTTTTTAAGCCAGTACCGGTGTATCACTATTTGTATTATGTATTATTATTTTTAAGCTCTTTGTTTAATCGTTAGTCATGATCAGTTACTCATTTATCACCCGCAAAATTAATTTGTCTTTGTCTATGTTATAGGATAAACATTGCATTGGTATTTTTTATACTGCAACAATCGTACGTTGCTATTTTATCGAAACAACATTCTCAACCGCTTATCTAATGGCTTGATATTTATTATTGAATTTAATCAGCTTAGAGGTTCCACTTTCTTTACAATAGTTCTAAAGTTCAAATTCTAAAGCAAATTCTGTTCTGCATGATTTGTTCCGTTTACATTCGTTTTGCTTATTTCCTGCCTTTTTCCTGCCTATTAGCCACATTGTGATAATTCCTCATTACTGTAAAGACCTTCAACCTTCCTTGAATGGTATTTATCAAATGTTAGTTAATAATTATAGCAAATAATGCGAATATTGTTTCAGTAATACACTTACTAATTTCAACGAAATAATAGCAAGATTTACGGTTCTTGGACCATAATATTTATTCCTTTATATTTAGCCTTGTCTTTCAAACATTTGTTTTTAACAGCTTTTAGATACTTACTTATATTAAATCATTCCATTCTAGATAGGTATATAATATTTCATGATTGTAAGTATTTAAGGTACAACCCGGAAGTCTTTAAACAATTTTTTTGTAACGGATTCGTATTCGTACCAAGATTATTGTTTCTGACGAAAATATTCGATATTTCGGCACGTCATTATCATTGTGAAAATAACCGCGACTATCTTTCTCATTGCAATGACATTCACATTGACCGACCTAATCTTTTGACCTCTACCATCATCTTGCAGCTTAACTGCTGCGGCGTCGACAGTTACCAAGATTGGGGCGACGTTCCCCATCCAGCAACCATCACAGGCATTTCCATCAACAACATCACCGTTCCCAACTCTTGCTGTGCTGAGACCGAGTTCATCTCTGAGCTTGGCGTTGAGGACTGCACCAAGTTGTACGCCACTGGCTGTCTGCCGAGGGTCACCTACATCGTGTACCAGAGCGCAGGGCTGCTTGGCGCTGGGGCTATGACTATCGCTTTCATCCAGGTTGGTTTCTTTCAATCACTTCCATAAGGGGTAAAAAAAATTTTGAGGTGAAATCTTGAAGGTAGATATGATTCTCCACATGAAACTGTAAAATCTACCCCAAGGAATCTTGAAAATCTCGATATAAATTTTGGCTTTCCACACTGAGAAAATAAGTGAATCGCGTAAGTTGTGTGGAGGCGAATTTTTAAAACTGTTTTAAAAGTGCCTTGAATAAAGATGTTAAATTAAAATGTTGTGGGCTGATGCACATTTGACGAAATTTTAATACAACTCTTAATCTTGTGATCTTTAATGTGTCTGTATGTGGCAGTATATAAATATATAATAGTTCTCAGAAAAAGCAGCTGCCTTAGCATACGGAATGAGACTTTACTCTCATGAGAGTTGATTTCAAAGGAATACATAACCTTGAATAAAACATTACAGTAGAAGTTTGCATTGACTTTGCATTCGATTGACGCTGACAAATGATCTTTTAAACTAAAAGGACGAATGTATATTTTCAAACGCAAAAGAAGTGAAAACTTCTCATAATTCAAATAGGGTCATAGACCGAGCTCCTGTTGCACGAAACCCTACCTCATGAGGTGGCAGCTCAGAAATGTAATGTAGTAATAGATACTACTTAGGAGTACTGGATTTTAGTAGTTTGCCATCGCATATCCTAGAACAAGTAATTGTTTTTTTTAACTTCTTGTATAGATCAAGTGGCAAGATGAAACTGATGCAGATCGATTGCCCTAGACGTGCCGTTCCTCTTGCCTAGAACAAATCTTGTTCGAGGTGGCTGAATAGAAAAACTGCCAGGCTGAATGCAGGCAACCATATATATTCATGAACGGCACGTCTAGGGCAATCGATCTGCATCAGTTTCATCTTGCCACCTGACCTATACAAGAAGTTAAAAAAAAACTTGTTCCACGATATGCGATTGCAAACTACCAAAATCCAGTACTCCTAAGTAGTATTTATCACTACATTACATTTCTGAGCTGCCACCTCGTGAGGTAGGGTTTTGTGCAACGGGAGCTCTATCAATTTCCCCTGTTCTGATTCGGAATACTCTCATGAGAGAGGACGCATTGCAATTCTTATTTAATTTTAATAATAATAAGTTTGCTATTGACCACAATCTAGCACAAGGGCAAAGATGCCAGAAGAATAGCCTATTCATTTAAACTTTAAAGAAATTCGGGTTACATGAGCTCGAAAATACAGAAGCTGCCAGAGGATTCCATTTCTTGGCAGTGTGCAATATAAAAAATATGAACAGCACTCAGTGCGAATCCGTGGGATTTCGACAAAATAAGGGTGGTACCCCTTAGTGCGTCTGGCTGGACGTCCGATAAAAGAAACAGGCAGGCGGAATGAGCTCATGAAGCTTCTGCTTTATGATAGTGTTATAGGAAATTGACATAAGTTCAAATTGAAATAAGTAACTTTTTCACCAGGTAATCGGTATCGTGTTCTCCTTCTCGCTGGCCAGTTCGATCCGCAAGGCCAAGACCGAGCGCGAGCGCAGAAGGTGGGAGATCCAGGAGCGCATGATCAACGCTTACACATCGCTTAACCCTAACAGCGAGAAGGCGGCTCCCGTCGTCTACGTTCCTTTCCACGGACAAACCACCGCTTAGAAGAGGCTGTGTAATATATCGAACTAGTGCCTGTTCTGTGTTTCTTCATTTTTAAAAGTACAGCACATTAGGTTACACATGTATTAGGTCCATACACATTTGCGATGGTTGCAGCCGTCGCTATTCCTAACGATATAAAGACGATGTTTACATGTTTTATAGGTAGTATCGATTGGCAATAAGAACGATATACTAGCGAAGTCTAACAGGTTTTTCTATCCGATTGATTTGTGCATGACGAACAGACATCACAAAACATCAGGTTATTTTAAGAATGTATTATACTTTAGTACAAAGAAAATGAGATACGATGGACAAGTTAAAGATCAATTTGTAAAGCTTGATGCGTTGTTGTGTGTACCTGAGATGAAGTTAGACAGAACTTTACAATTTTGTCGATATTTTTAAACGTTATGTAGAGTAATTTAACCCTTTAATATAAAATGACTAAATCCTAGTAATTTCCATTTTACTGTTTATTCAAATTTTTTAAATAGAAATGCACGTGTTTTTTTTAATGGAATGCTGAATTATGGCACAAAGGTTCCTTTCATAACATAGGCAAGGAATTCCCACGGGAACAAAATCCCGAGCATCTTCTGTAAAATTAAATCAAGAGCTTTGCTAGTCATGACATGATGACTTTGCCACCTATTCGACTAACATGTTGGTGTCCGGTACTTCAATAAAAATTACAATTTAAATAACTCTTATTTGTAGCCTTTTTCTGCTCTTTGGAAAAAAAACTAAAATGGGTAAGTTTATAAATGAAGGAACAATTAGCAGACATTTGAAAATATCAATAAAATTAAAACTTTAATTACGAGTGAGTTACTTATCTGTATATAAGTTTATTAGTTGTAAGTAAATATACTTAATATAAAATATATACGTTTAAAATATTAACATTAATAATATTATATAAAGGAGCATAAGTGCTTTTTAATTTTTGATAGTGACGATAAGTATGTGTTATAAAACTTATATACTTACTTACCTTAATGTAAAGCTAGAAGTCACAAAAAATAGTTTTAAACTATAAAAGTGTATTTATTACATTACATATTTTTGTGTAAATAATGTTTTTTCTTCTTTTGCCTAGCGTTTAGTTCTTTTTTTTTATTCAGGTACCCTTCAACATGATTCAGGAGTTGATCGGTCAATTATTATGGAGCGACTGCCATGTGACATCCTCGACCCTGCAACAGGAGAACCTGACCGGATTGGAGCTGGTTACATATTCAGTCTTCTGAATGTGCTGCTTTCTTCACGATGTTTTCCTTCACGGTCAGAGCATCGCGGTTAATACCTCACAAAACGAGTTAGCCTTTAGACCACCGACGCTCTGCATTAAGGGTACGCTTAACCACGATCCAGGATTCGACTGGTCTTGTATAATGTTTCTTGGTCTTTCATCTGACGTAGGATGGCCAACGCAGAAACACTGATAGCCGATTTTCTGAGGTTCTTTGTTAATTAATTGTTTTTTTAATACTTATTAAATATTAAAAAGTGGCGACCGATTTTTGTAACTACATAGATAATACCATAACAACTGAGCGAATAAGGATTAAAGGCTTGGAAATAGAAATAAGTTGAGAGAAATCAACATAAAATATCAATGTTGACTTAATGCTGAAAACTAACACTGGGACTTTCCTAAAAAATGCGAAACCCAAAACAATTTATCTTTCCATATATATTTAAGTCTTGCTAAATGCTTTCAATGTTCTGTGCTACGGAATGCTAAATAAGCTGATAATGTTGTAAGGAGATGCAAAATACTATTAGGTACATTTCAACCTACGAGCATTATCTCTTTGGAAATTTCATCCGTGGGGTGATCGGCTAAGAATAACACCTTTCCGTGGGTGTCGTAAGAGGCGACTAAGGAAACACAAATGAGACCAGCCTCCTATTAGTCCATCTTAGGCAACGAAACCTCAATTTGTTTTGAATCTGAGGTGTCGTCCTATTGTCTCATGCGGTGTGGTAGGCTCTGTAAAGGGCCGTCTGGTTCGCGACCACCCTCTTACCGATGTCCGACGCCAAACAGCTTGCTGTGTTTCGTCGGTGCGTGGGAGTACCAGTGCCTTTATAGGCATTTTGTGGGTTAACTCGCTCCATCGTCGTCCTCATCTTTGACATAAGGTAAGGTCAAGATTGAGGTCAAGAGTTAACCCATCTTATAATAAAAAAAAAAATCGAGAAGTCGTCGAAGCATAAGCACATATGCAAGTAAATAAAATAATGAAAAGATAATGAAAACGTGTACTATTAATATTATATTTACGGTAGGATCATAGCCTAAAAAAACAGACAAGATAAAGGAACACGAATGAATAACATGAATATTCCACAAGCAAAGTAAGCTGTCTGATAACGATTAGATAGTGGCGCAGGTGATAAGAACTGGCCAGGTCGAAAATTGTTATTAGTTTCATTTTCATATAGGTTTTGGGTGACTTTAAATTAGGAAATAGTTACATGTAAAACTTTGTAAAACGGAAATTGATGGCGAAGTAAGTATCTCCACCCGGGACTTCGTTCCCGTGGGAATACGGGAAAATTATATAGCCTATGTTCATCAGGGATAATATAGCATTCTAATGGTGAAAGAATTTTACAAATCGGTCCAGTAGTTTCGGAGCCTTTTCAATCCAAACAAACAATCAAATCTTTCCTCTTTATAATATTAGTGTAGATTAAAATGGTACACTCAGATCTGGCATAATTTTATGGGTCATCAATCTTTATAGAACTAGATAGAGTTTGACGAAAGTACTACAGATAGAGTTCCGAGTCTACTTTTTAGCATAAACTGAAGCCATTATATTACGGTGTGGTTAGTGTTAGTGACCTGCGTCTGACTTAAGGCGACTATAGCACCTAAATTACGATTTTATGATGCGTAGATAAGCATGACGCACTGCATTGAATCGAAGAAAAAAATACTATGGTAATATTCAGGACGTAAACTAGATAAGTAGTTTGCTGAAAACATGATTCAGCACTTTCGGTTCGATAGAAAATG
Source organism: Aproaerema taeniolella (assembly GCA_949987775.1). Lineage (NCBI taxonomy): Eukaryota > Metazoa > Arthropoda > Insecta > Lepidoptera > Gelechiidae > Aproaerema > Aproaerema taeniolella. The sequence continues at coordinate 17,009,847 of OX465252.1, read as the reverse complement.
CTCACAAAGTCACCCTAAATACCAAATATTGTGTATCTTTTAAGCTGTAAAAACCATAGTAAAATGTACACACAGGAACTTGAATTTGCTATCAAAATGTTCGTGATTGAACACTCTCGATAAGTAGTTAACGCATTTTTCGATTTAAGCTGTTACCTTTCCATAAATCTCATTTTTCTAACTTTCGAACATGTTTTTACGCACGCACGCTTTCATAGTCCGTAAACTTCGTGTATCGACACTGTTCGCACTGCCGGCCCAGGCCTGTTGAGAGACGGAGATGGCACTATTCCTATGTGTGCTGCCTTTATCGGGTGCTGTAGTCGCCTTAAAGGTTCGATTCTCAACCGGGGCAAACATTATTTAGTGTAAAAGCAGATATTTATTCTGGAAGTATTTGTGTTTTTGTCTTTTATTTAGTGTGCGGCCTTTGTTATTATATTGAACACAGAGAAATATCAACAGCCAGTATGAAAACTGAATATGGACACTTAAGAGTTTCGAATCCTCGCATATTAAGGACATAAGATACGTGATAATTCTTGCATTGAAAATGAAACACGTGACCCAACATGAAAATACGAGGAAAATGCAAATGAACCTTAAGAAAAGGCTTCATTTACTCGTCTGCTTTATTATTATTGCTGTCCTTGGTAGCCTTGGAGTCGAAACACGTAAACAAACACGTCATAAACTTAAATTGATCGGTGTACCCATTGATTTTAGTAGGGGACATACCGGGGAGAAACCGTGCACATTAATAATCTACATTAAGATTTATTTATTTATGAAAAAGAAAATTCTTAATGTATATTGTTTTTACCAGTATTACAGGTAGCGCTTATCAGTTACTTATCGGCTATCATGTAGTGTAGTCTATCAGTATTATTAATTCCAGTTTTACATACAGAAGTGTAGTGTGTGAAAATGGAGGCTTCTCGGAATTTCCAAAGCGCGCAGAAAATGAACTTTACGAAGACAGAAACTGAATATAATTTGAAATCTATTAGATTTCTGCTATTAACCATCATGGCCATGTTCGTGGTAAGTATTTGTTTAAATATTTAAATGGCTTCTTTTAGATAAAACGTACTTAGTTGAGGTTGCGCAATATTTAGACTATGTTTACTAACATATGCTAATTTTGTATATTGAATCTTGTTTTATAAGAAAATGAGAAAAAGTGGGAACTAGGAATCAAACTAAACAGTTCAAGAACATAGAGAATGTTACTGAAATATATCTATTACTGAAACATTTGTTCTTTAACTTTATTTCTGTTTGCAATGGTGCAGTCTTTCTCCATAAAGAATACCTATCCCTTATAACTTAATAAAATTATATATATATATGTGTGTATAACTTAACCATTTGTAACTTAGACTTAGACGGTAATGTAATGGATTTTAGTGGAAACTTTGTTGGCTTCTGTGTTAGCTGTCCTATGTCCGGTAGATTTACTAATTGCTGTATGTTTCCCAATTTGTTAAAATAAAATAAACCTTGATTGATTGACTAGCTGGGCTAACATGGACGCGTGTGATAATTTTATCATGTCGATGTCATTCTGCTTGTTCCATACTGACGTTATGCGATACAACGAGAACAAGGAACGAGATACATACGACAAAATTATGTCACGCGTCCATGTAAGCTATGCAGACCACAAATGCTATCGATGCTCTTCTGTAATTTAAATATGTATGATACAGTTTTTCTTTTTACCTGCTCATATACGTCACCTGAATAAACTTCGAAACACGAAGGGGATTTAGGCCATAGTCCACATGTTCACCGCTACTACAGTGATCTCAATTAATTTACAGATTGTAGCCGGTCTCATGATAGTGCTGGGTATCTCAGTATATTCTCACTACCACAGCTTCTCGTACTTCTACGAGAGCGCCAAAGCCGGTCGGTTCTTCACTCCTTCAGTGCTATGCGTGCTACTTGGCCTCGCCTTGCTCATCGTCACCTCTTTCGGTATCTTCGGCAGCATAAAGAAGAGCACTTGCATGGTCAACTCGGTAAGTTTTTAAGATTTCTCAAAAAGTATTGCATCACAATTGGTGCAACTGCTTTGGATTCTGTTACTACGTCACTGTACTTTGGATCAAAAATGAATCCTCAAAGCCATTCAGGAGCTGAGATCTGAAATGCTCGAAAATTAAAAATTCTGGCTGGCTCAGAACCGTTTTTTTGGTTTTTGCTCTATAGCAATAAGGCCGCCGCGTTGTACACTAGATGATGAACATTTGTTTGTTTTATTGTTATGTTTTTTGTGTGCAATAAAGATTATTTTATTGTATTTTTTGGCGAAAGTATAGCGTCACTTACGATGAAATCTTTATCACTTCACTTCATCAGCCCATAATACGTCCCCACTGCTGGGGCACGGGCCTCCTTGATCTTGATCGATTGACGTCAATAACGATTTGTTATCGACTTAGTTAGGCGAGATGGCTCAGCCAGCCTGAGATACATTACCGTACGGTATACGTGCTAATCAGGTTACGTTTCCGATTTCAGTACGCGCTGATCCTAGCCATAATACTCATCGTGAAACTAGTTGTGGTCATTCTGGCGTTCACCACCAGCCCAGAGGTGATTAGGAACTACATCAGCATTCCCGTATGGTCCTACACTACCGACCCTGAGATTGCTGCTGAAATCGACGGCCTTCAGAAGACGGTGAGTCACAGAAACACTAACTAAAAGACTTAATTCTACTAGGAGGTTTGGAGACAAAGATCTCTAACATCAACCACATTTTATATGAAGAACACGCCTTAAAACTGTATCAGAAGGCCTAGACCTTTTTTCTTATTCCAAATAGGCATGCCCAAGCATATCTTTCTTCTAACAAAGCGCTGGAGCTGGAACATTTACACTCTTTTGCTTCAATTTGTTCCTACTCTTAGTTATATTGAGAACCCTGTTTCTACGGGTAGTTATGTTGAGAACTCTATCTAAAACCATTACGAAATACGATACTCTGTTTCAAATGAAAAATTTCTGTTCTTCGATAGCATAAATCCTAATGTTAAGATGCTCTCGGAGAAATCTCTTTTCAATGTCAATATACTTACTCAAGTCTTCTTTTTAAGCTGAACTGCTGCGGTGGAGACTCCTATCTAGACTACGCAGGTCTAGAGTTTACTGCCAATCACTCAACAACAATTGTGAACAAAGATGTCGACGGCAGCCCACAAAGCATCACCGTACCCAAATCCTGTTGCATCACGTTTGGAGAGTTCGCCTGCACCAAGATGAGGAGTGTTGGTTGCTCGGATGCCCTGGTCAATGTGATTGTCCAAAACTCTAGTGTTCTTGGAGTGCTTGGCGTCTCGGTTATGTTTATTCAGGTGAGGTTTAAGTTTTTGGAAAAGTACGGACGGCCGCAACTCAGGTTACCACACGCGTGCACTCTGTGCTGTTGGGATAAGAGCAGTTTTGCAATGGAAATGGAGTAACCTGATGCGCTGGCCTCTGTACATACAGTTTTAATGTGTGTGGTTTGCAGGCGAAAGTACTTGTGGCCAGCGAACCGCACTCCTCCGTAGATTGTGCTAGACCCATGGCCCACCCAGTAGCCCGTTCTTATTCCACTTAATGCGGACTTTAAAGATCCTTGAAGATATGGGCGACTTTAAAGCTAGCAAAACTTTAGGTGGTGATTCGCTCTATGAAACGGAATCTCTGTTCGAGAGAAAGGCCTCTTTTGGGTGAGCTTGCTACATCCTCAACCGCATCTTCACCCTTGTGCTGGATTGTGGTCAAGAGCGAACCCATTGTGAATAAAAACCCATATGCATTTCGCAAGAAAAGATTTTGGCTTCTCTCATAATCAATTAACTGATCGCACAGTTGTATGAAGAGATGACATTTTTTAAAACATGATCATGAACATCATTTTTTAGACAGTAAAAAATAATTTTTTTGGTAGCCATAGGCGGAACGACTTATATGAATATATCTTTAACATGCCTATTCTATTCCAGCTGTTGGGAGTGATCTTCGCTCTACTTCTAGCACGCTGCATCCGCAAATCAAAAAGTGAGAGGGCGTTAATAAGCTGGAAGATTAAGGAGCAAATGATCCTAGCTCGCCAAGCCAATGACAAGGACCAAACTGTGTACATCAACCGTCCAGAGTCCAGCCAAGCTTAACTCTCGTCAGGCCACGTATTTTACATCATTCGAATCGATATCGACAGTTGGAAAGGCCACTTCTTTTTTGCGCTATACACATAGACATAATTAAACCGACATCAAAAAAGCGAAACATAAAGACAACATCATTTAATGTGCTACGTAGTATCTACTGATCTGTACGATGTGGCACCTTCACAGGTTGTACACTTAAAATGATGTAATGTTAAGTTTCGTAAAATGTAATAGTGTAACATCCCTTGCTTGTCAGAAATAATTAAAATAAGATAAAGTACTCGTATGTGCGAAGGCGGCCGCGGTCTATCAAACTTATTTGGCTTGACCTATCAAACTAGTTTGTTTATTTTTCCCTTTCGAGTGTTAATAATAGAAAGAACATGAGAAACATTGTAAGCGCCTGATGATGATGATTAAATTCGAGGGCCGCCCTCAATTTCTCTGGAATTCCATCATCAGATCCTGACTTGGTGACACTGGGACCACCTCTGGAGTATACTCGAACAAAAAACGGATTTTATAAATCGGTCCAAAAATTACTAAGAAATTGGTGAACATGCATAAAAAAACATACACACAGACGAACATAGAACCTCCTGCTTTTTTGAAGTCGGTTAAAAAGGCGATTCGAATGATACAGAATACGGGGGACAGTTTGTATCACTGAGGTGTAAACTCAAAGGAGATGTTTCATTTCAAACACTGGTTGACAGATAATACCGTTTTATTCGAGAGTAGGTACAGCAGCGCACGCAAACTCACGCGTAGGCGTAGCACTTTACTGTTGTCGTGTTATTCTCTCCAGTTTGCATATCAGTGACTGTTTATTGATGCGATTTTTAAGTTTTATTTTAAGCTGTGATTAGTTTTTTGACCTTTTTAATATTTATCTTAAAATTATTAATTAGGTTTTCAATCCAAAGTTATAACTTGTCAATATCAGTGGCACAAAACCAAAAATAGCTAATTTACAAAGAGTCTGTTCTAGGCAAGTGGATTTGTGGTTGCACACTTGTACAGTCAACAACACTTAATCAAGCCTAAGAAAGGCGAGCTTATTCCTCTACAAAAAAAGCAAAACTAGCAACCTCGATGTGCTCTTGACTTTACCAACTTTTAATTAAATAGTAAGAAAGTTAGTTTTAATTAATACAGTTTTGTGTATTAGGGCTGTGTAATTCGGTAATGAAATAAAGAATTAGATAATTAAGTTGAGTTTAAAATAATTGTAACTATATTGGTGTTACATAATCGAGATTAGTAAGATTTATTAAAAAATAAATAAAAGGATAATAAAATAGTGCGTTTTTGGGAATTGGTATCCAAAGGGTTTTAAATATAAAAGCATTTCCCATTGTTTTTAAGTTTACTGGTCATTGACAAATAAATACTTATAAATATGCATTCATTTAGAATATTTATGTGTAACTTATTAACATTTTAATTAAGATTATCTTACAACAAATAATTTTCTGGTTATTATAATTATTACTGATAAAATTATATCACAAATAAAGAACATCACATTACAGAGGCCCTATTCTTAATCATTGCATTTCCAAATGGGCAAGTTGATTTTTTAAAGACAAAAAAGAAACAGACACCATTTGCCGATAGACATTGAGAAAATTGAAGCAATTTACAATTCATTCTTGGCAGTAGAAATTGTATTTTCTTAAATTTGGCATAGTTTAAAGGACACTATGACACTTTTAACAATTAAAAACTATACATATATTTGCAATTTTACCTGCTAGACTCTATTTTCTTTTATTTCTTTACTCTGAAACCTGCTTTGATGGTCCCAAAATGACTTCGCTTTTTCAGAAATAGGGTCTCCAAGGTCTACATGTTTACCCCCCTTTAAGTATGGTGGGGTGAACTCCCTGTATGCTATACAGACTCTGCGGGAAGTTATGTCTTCTCGAAGAACGAAGTGTTCCCAGTGGTATCTTGGTTCACCATATATAACAAGAAGTGAACGTCTGAAACAAGAATGGAAATGTATAAAATCCTACTTGTTAAGAGTGACCATCAAGAATTTATTTTGCTAACCAGTTGGAAATAATAAATAAAGAATGTAAATATGTATATTATTTAAAAAATAAATTTACTAATGTTAATAAGGTCAGTCTTAACTACTTATAGCCTGGACATTAAATATTCCCTGAGTCATACCAGACGCAAAGGTGCCCATGACACTAGGCACATCACCGCCCTGAATGGCAATCGACAATCTTTATACAAGGTAGGGGTAGGACCCAGAGCATGCATTGTGCAGGTTCCCTGAGTTGGCAGAAGATCTCTTTAATGAAGGTCAAAAGCATCTGATCCTCAGCATCCCGTAGTCTAGAAAGCCAGCGGGACAAATGGTATAATACTGATTTTAAAACAGTATAAAACATTTCTTTACCTGGGCATAGGAAGTCTAATAATTGCATCAACTTTGCTTTTAGGTCTGCTTGCTTCAAGAGCCATTTCATTTTGTTGGCAACCACTCACTGATTTATCAGGATTAACTATAAGGGGATACTCCTCTGCACAGTCAAGATTATACTTCTTTGTGTCTACATCGAACGGTGTCAAAGTTAATACTGAGTCAGAAAGACAATTCACTGTTACTACTCTCTCTCCCCAAATCCAACAGTCATCTATATGAGGATCTATAGAAGCACCTTTACTTGGATCATACTCTAAAGAGCACTGCTCTATTACATTATAGTCTTTCAATATACCGACTTCATTGAATCTGTCCTGTATGAATTTAGAAAAAGCGGGAAAGCCATCAAAGTTGCCAGTAACAACTTTTTTCTTTTTAAAATTAGTTTTAGGACCAAAGTTCTGCTTGCGGCGGCCACTTTGTGATGTATCCCACGGCATTTCATCAATGTTCTTCATGAAATTTGTTTCTTCATCTTCAGTCAGAAAGTTGAGCTGTATGTACACTCCTGGATAATCTATAGGTTCTCCTTCGTGGTTAGGGTGTTGTTTGTATAAATACATATCCCAACCAGGCCAGGCTTTGTTACAAAGTGGGCAGTAAACATAACCTTTACTTTTGTTGAGTTCCAACTGTAATTTGAGTTTATCAGCACCATACTGAGTTTCGCAGATCAAACAAGTTCTGCATCCTTTGCATCCACAGGGTCTTGGTTTTGTCATCGTTTTGTTTTTTAAACCAAAGAAGGATTTATTAGACCTTCGAAATGAAAACAATTTTCCAGGATTTTTTTAGGTTATATTGTTTTTTTCTTGCCCAAACTTGATACCTACTCAAAGATCACTTGACATTTACACGTTTCTATAAAATTTTTACAAAATCTCAAGCAACGTCTAAACATAACATGAAAGTCCATTAAAATCCACGTAATGTTACATACTGTACAATGCCTCAATTTCGCTTTGATTTGCTGGCCTTTGAACTTTTTTGGGTAAAGTTAAAGGCACACACGAGCAAAGGTTGCAAATTTTTTGCGAAAGAAACGGACTGTCATTTTTGACATAAGTTTTTTTTTTAAATTCACCACTAGAGTTGCTTCAACCTTCTAAAACCGGTAAGAAGGAACAAAACTCTCCCGCTTAGACCATACACTCTAGAGTGTATGGCTCCCGTGAAGAGGACCTCCGTGATCGGTAGGTAGGTTGCATAAAATTGTGTTTTTTGAAACCGTGCGGTCTTGGCAAGTAAAATGAAGAATAAAAATGATATAAGAAAAAGCACTTTGTTTAATCTTCTATACAATATACATTTAGGTATATTTATAATATTTAAGGTCTTGACTCACTGACTCATCAAAAATTTTTCTGAAACCTATCGTGAGTGGTATCAAATGAAAGGGCTTTTAAAGGCGGTTCTAGATATGTACCTACCACATTATTACCTTTTAGCCAGTTTTGTTAAAAAAACAAAAATAATTTTCAAAAAATATCAAGTTTGGGGTCCTACAGATACGATATGGCAACTTTTTTTTTCGTAAAATATACCTCAAGTGATAGGTAATAATCTCATTTACAACCTCTAGAAAGCAATTTTGAAAATAATATCCTTTAGTATTTTTTATTATTTTTTATTATGACGAAGTGAGATAGTTCTACTTAACTATTTAGGTATTTTAGGGGATTTATGGAATTGTACTGCAGATACGGTACATATTAATCATAAAACGATACGTAGTACCCATATTTCCAACTGAGGATACCTCATTAACCCTTTTACTGCGTTTTTCCATCAGTTGGTATAGTTTATAGTTTGTTTAGTGTTTAGTTAAGTAGAACTATAGTTCTATTTAAAATAGATAGTTAAGTAGAACTATTTCACTTCGTAATAATGAAAAATAAAAAATAAATACTATATGATATTATTTTCAAAATTGCTTTCTAGGGGTTGGACATGAGAATATTACCTATCATTTGAGGTATATTTTAAACAAAAAAAAATCAGCCATATCGTATCTGTAGGACCCCAAACTTGATATGTTTTGAAAATTATTTTTGTTTTTTTTGAACAAAAATGGCTTAAAGGTAATAATATGGTATATTTTTAGAACCACCTTTAATTGCCCTTTCATTTGATACCACACACGATAGGTTTCAGAAAAAAAATCCAATACAAAAAAATTATGACTCAGCACACCTCTCCTAAGGGAAACTTTTTTAGGAACTGCGGATCAAACATTTTGTTTTGACCTCTAGTATGCGTGGGCCAAACGCCTAAATTGTACACCGATTTGCGGTTTTTTTTGCGTAGGGTTTCAACTACAGCTTTTATGGCGTAGGCAAGGATCAAAATACCCACAGGAATGAAGTCCGGGTTCTAAATATTTGTACACCTGCTTGCAGGTTGTATTTATCTGTGTATCAGATGATATTTATATAAATGATAATTTTCTATTTCTGATTAATAAAATCTTCATATTATAGAAGGAAGATTATTAATAGGTACTTTTATATTATAGGTAAGGACAGTAAGATACACTTGCGGCAACCTCAACACATCAATTATTACGACAAGAGGATATAAACTTACATGTCCAACGGATCCCGATCCGTTCAAATTACGCCTCCTCCAAACGTAAGCTTATTTTTTTATTCAGTATCGGTTCTAAAACGTTCTGAGAAGCTATTTGACATCTTTTGCATACCCCAATGCGACACAGTCATGGGGCATACTGTCATCGTTTTAGCTTGTTTAAAAACTTTCAAACCACTCCTGGACTGAGGCAGGGGGGTGTCACTCCGCAGTTTAAGCATGTTCGCGCGGCGGGCATACTGAGTATGCTAGCGAGCGCGGGCTGCTACACGCTGTGCGCGCTCTCACCGCGTTGATCGCGTATTGAACAAAATAAGTGTATCTACTTATTAACAATATTAAAACCAGACGGAAACACGTTTTTCCATCACAATAGTCTGTAGGTGTCTATAGTTAGTGGTATTTAGGCTAGGTATCAAATAACATGTTTGGTTATGTTATCTTGTGTTTTTACCTACTACACTTCCTAACTAAAGTTACTCTTGATTTTATAAGCAGTGTTATCTTACTTAATTAACTTCAATAATAATTTTACCTCTAAATCGGCGGCGAGTGTTAACCCTGAGCTCTCGTCGCGAACGCTGCATCGAGTCGGCGGTGCGCAATAGAATATGAACGCTAGCGGCCAATTATAAGTTTCAATTTATTTTGCAAGCCTGTGCCGTTTGCAATAGTAGGCAAATTTTTATGCCTAAAGTTGACTTTTGTTAGGGAGTGAGACTTCTGTACGTTAGTACTATTATTTATTCTGTGACTGAGGGCGCTTTTAAGACGCGTCACATTACTTTACCCCCCTCCCCCGGGTTTCATATGTAAATAAGTTAGAAGATGTTAATGGTAAGTATTTATTTCATATAATTAGAATAAAATATATCTTAAGATTGAAACAATATAATTTTATTTCTTATTATAGATAATTTTGGGATATGAATACAAAAGATGTGATAAATTTATCCAATTGCATAAGGTTTCAATGAACTTAGATATGAATAGAAAGTAACTTGGTTTAATTGATTTAGACACAGTTATTTACAACTAAATGAGATCAAGTGGTTTTGCCAACTGAAAACTTATCTTTTATTTTGTTATTTTCTTACCTAGAATTATCTATTAGACTACGGCTACGTAGAAACGTGTTAAAGTGTAAAATGGAAAACGTGAGAAACAATTTTTATGTAATGTAAAATTAAATACATACTTATATTAAATACTTCGATCAAGTATAATAAACTAGATACACAATCTACAACCAAAAAGCGTCCTCATGAAATGACCGCCCACTTGACGTTTTGGGTTGTCTTTTCGTTCAGCAGCATTCGTCCGTTCCGAGAGTACGTATTGTAGTTCGGTCACTATTTTGTTTCATTTTCCATGGAACTATGTATCTATTTTTTATCGTTGATCGAAGATTAAATATATATTTAAATGAAGACATATTATCATAACAGATCAACATAGTTATTGAAGTACTTTTAACGGTATACGTATGAGTTTTTGTACGTCAATGCTTTTATTAAAGACTTTTTAATGCGCGATTATATCTATTTGCTCCTCTGCAGATACCCTCACCACAGCATTTCAATTGCAGACTACACATAAACTGGATATTGTCCTTATCTAGTTGGTATGGTTACAGTTTTTGTTGCACAAATGAATAACACATTAGATGTCTTGTTGCTTTACAAACATAGATCATAATGATATTGGTGTCTATTGGTGAATGTCCTGAACATGAACTCTTAATGTTGTAGTTTCCTAAGTCGTGATTTGCATATAAAATCTCAATACATATCACTATTATTAAAACTATGTGGCCTGCCACATTTAAGGAAGTCCTCAACTTAAAGTTAGTTTATATGTTAAATAATTTTATTCATAGCTTATCGTGCTTTCCAATAAAATCATAGAGGCATTCAAGTACTTATTCTTTTTTTTTCAAATAAAATAGCTTCTAACATTTTGCGTTCCATTTCTCAGTAAAATGTTCCCGATTTTACACCCCATCGAATGAACACTTCAGTACCATTAAAGGTAGATTTGCGGCTTTTTCTTTCTCATCTTCATCTTCAATCTTTTCCGAATAAGTCTATATAATGTCAGCAATTTGACGACCAATAGTTATACTGCACTGCAGTTAAAATTTTATTATTTTTAGTACTTCTTCTTTCAAATAATTCTCAAAATCTATAAAATTGTTTAATATTGCCAAAAGCGTGTGACATTAATTTTAATATTTTTATTATACCTAGTTTTCCAAAGTAGGTTATGCAATTTTAAGAATGGCAGTGACTATTATTTTTCCAATACATTAATCATCTTACTTGTACCAAAAGATAATTTAATTTGATTGCTGACATAGTTACATATTTTACTACTACATTTCAGTGAAGAAACCTTTATAAGTAGAGAGTTTTAAGTAGGTTCTGAAAAGTCATTTTCATAATGAGCATCAGATGCTTTCGCAACGCTAATGCTATCAAGGGCGTGACCCTTTGTTCATAAATTGATTTCGAAATTCATTTCCGAAAAACATTCTCAATCGAGTTCATCAAAGTCTAGAACTCGGAATGTTGAGTATGGTAAGAGCGCAAGGGGCGGCGGCGACGGTGTGGGGGGTGCTACCACAACCGCGGGCGGTGGCAGCCCCAGCGCTTCTTGATGCTAATCGTCCACAAGCTCCCACAACATGAGAGCTGCATCGGTGCCTCCAGCACTAACCATACATCGATCATTGAATAGGAAACGAGCGCTGTACACTGCACCGCTGTATACTTTCATCTCATTATACTCTGCCTTTGGACTTGCACATGGATATCTGCAATGCAAAAATATTATATTACCAATGTTTATCTACTTAACCTATAAATCTCCTCACTCCCTCAATTACTTTGCTATAAATTGCGATGTCATTTGCAAGGTTATAGTTTCCTATAATCTTTCATTCGTCATAGTATACGGTTCTTCAGTAAGAAATTATATTTATTATCCATATATTATTTAAATAAATAAAAAATACATATGTCAAAATTTAATTAATTAAGGTTTTAAATAAATTCACTAATTGCACGTCCTATTTATAAGTTAAATAACCCGCCTTATATTATGTTAATTTATGAAAATACTCGCATAATAGTAAATACTACAAAAAAGTGATAAACCCCAGAACTAAATAAAGCCAAATAATTATTGAATGTAATTAAAAGTACCTGAATAAACGTAAATAGCCGTCAGTATCACCACTTATCAACAAATCATGAGCAGCTGAGCGGCTAGATGATGATATCAGTGTTGTCATTGGGTAGAATCGATTATTCCACATTCCTAAAATAGTTAACAAAAGTTTTACAAAATGTATGTAGGTATAACTAATTTAATCGTATAGTTGAAGTTAGTTGAGAAGTAGTAAGTAAATATAGTTCACTTAAAAACTAAGGTAAATGTAACTGATTAGATTGATGTGTATAGTGCAGGCATATATAAACTACTCACCTGATACAAGGAATCCAACTGTAGAATTGTAGGTGGACCATTTAACATCCTTCATAGCAATAGGGCTCTTTTCAGGTGACAAAGCTTTAATGTCCCCTTGAAAATAAAATATAAATTGGTCAGTTTTCATTGTTTGCAGGATGTTGCAAGTTTATCTTTACAATAGTTTACTTACAGAATGCTAAGTCGTAATCTGCAGTAACTGTTTGCAAATAGCTTCCATCCAAACTCCAATCCAGTTGCATAAGAGGTTGGGCTCCTCGTATTTTATTTGACTTCTTATAAGAAAATCCGTCACGCGATACTCGGAACAAGTAAATACTTCCGTTTTGAGATCCAATCGCTAGAATATCTCCAGCTAGAATTGTAAAAACGTGAGCATATTAATGTTCTGAATTCCGCTTACTACTTACTATTTAAGAAATCGATTTCTGGAATAGTTCCACAAATTTTTGGAATAGACCTCCAATCCGGAAAAACCTAGTTGCATTATTTCCAGTAAACAAAAAGTTAGTCAAAATGTATTTGGTCACATATATCGTAATGCTTACCTGAATTATACATCAGGCAATTGAGAGGAGAACCACAAACACGCAGTGTAGCAACATGAGCACCTGCTTCTGCATTTAGAACCACTAAATGACCTTCTGTGCTTCCTGCGGCCAAAGCACCACCACCAGGGTGCCACGCTAAAGATACGCATTCATAGCCCACCTATGAAAAATGACAATGTTAAGTTTATCAAGGCTTTACAAATTGTACCCATTGATAAAGTAGAATACAACTAACTTACCTGCGTTGCAAATATGAGTTTATGTCCTTTCCATAGCGCAATATTTTTATCATGACCAGCTGTGGCAAACATCTCGTCGTCTGGGTGCACAGCTAGGCCCATTAATTGTTTGTGATGGCCGAATAATATCTGGAAATACGATTTGTATGCTGTTATTCATAGTTGTCATTCGTTTATTTAGTGCAATAATGCCAATAATATACGTATTGATAAGTTACCTGATTAAACCGTCTTTGAAGAGATCCTTCCATGATATTGTTTCGGGTGGTTCCAACGTATAAATTACCATCATTTCGTCCTGGCCTTTGTGGATAAATGCTTCTTACTCCTCCAGCGGACTCCGGCAGCTTTAAAAGTAATTGTAATTTTGAATACTAACTTTTTAATTCTATGAAAATTGACAATTTTATTAATGCAAACTATACCAGCTTACGTTGTGAGCGACATTGATACAAACCTTCGTTTCTGTAATTCTCTTGTAATTTTGTAATGAGTCCCAGGCGGCTATTTTTCTATCTTTTTCTCCTCCTGATATCAGTGTGCCTTCAGAGAGCATGACCAAAGAACTAATTCCCTTTATGTGTGCCTTTAAAAGAATATCACCCTTATTAATTGTTTTCTGTGGCAAATACTATACATACATAAAGCTATTATTTATTCTAAATGTTCACCTCAAATTCCATTCGTACAAAATAAGCACCATCACTGTCCACACTGTAAATTGTTATAAATCCGTCGCTATCGGCAGTAACAACATCACCATCTTGTTCAAATTGAAGAGCGGTGACATGAGTACGAGATGGCTGAAAAGAAAAAAATATATTTTTTTTACATTATCTAGATGACACCTGCAACTTTAGTTTTTATCTAAAAGGTTATTTAAAATTACCCTTCTGTTGGCACCACTGGCAACTTCCTAAAGCGTCATGTTTCCGAAATATCACTATGATATCTCGGAAACGTGACGCTTCCGGGAGTTTTCACTAGGCAAGATTTATTTTAATGGTTTCAGCTTACGATTTATGCAAGTTCAATTGGTGGCCATCATTTACCAAAAAAATAATGCCGGACAGTAGATCAGCCTTCATACAAAAAACTTCCAAATCTTTTTATTTTATCGGTTTTTGAAAAATTACCGGTTTTTATAAAACTAAACTGTCTCTACGGTCAAACAACCCGCGAAATCAACAGAAAACTGGGTCTTTGGCGGGAACTCGGCGTGAGCGGTTGCTTTGTCAATTGAATTTTCGTTTTCGGCGTGAAAAAGTTGTTTAATGTGTAATAGTGATAGTGTATTATGCAGTAAATTGACTAAAATTCGTGTAGTGATGAAAAATTCAAGTGATAACAGTGTTTCTGCTCCGTTTGGTACCGACAAAGATCCTCGCGGTTGTGCTTCTCGCCGCCAGTTTTCGTAAAACAGACGCTATCCGCTTTTACGCAGAACATGAGGAGCTTAGGGCTTAGGTTAAGTTGAAGAAAGAAGATTTTTCACTGAAGACATGGCTGTATGGACATAGTTTCCTTTGCCTTTCCCGAAAGGGATAAATTTAACAAAAAAAAAAAAACAACAGAAAACTTCGAAAAGTTTGGAGTAGGTAATTTAATTAACAACTTTACCGGTTTGATGATGTCCGTGCGTTCAAAGAAACCATCTTTCCTCCGATTCCAAAACGCTAAGTGACCTTTTCCATGCGTAATGAGCAGGTTGTCATCGAGTGGGTGGAACGCGGCTCCTGTTAACTCCTCTTGTAGAGTCTGCAGAGATTAGGAATTTTGCTATTAGTATTAGTAGTTCACCCGACTGCACGACGACACATGTAGATCTTAATTTCGCCGTTATGTCGTTCGTAATAGCGCCGGCTCTTTTAGGGCAAATGTTTGTGCACTACAATCTGAAGTGTAGTTGACAGTACCTACTTTTCTTCGGTGACTTCAGATTAGTTAGCGAAACTTAAGTCTATGAAACTGAACAAGTTTCCCCGAGGAACCTGAATAAAATTTGTTTAAAAGGCGATTCAGCTGAATTACGGATAGCTTGGCGAAACTTTTTTTCATACCTATATCGATAGGTAGGTAGGTACTCGTATAGTAGATAAATAAATATGATATTTTTTGGGGTAAAGTTGTTTATTTTCGTGGGTTGATCTGATTCACATCCTTAATTTTCGCTTACTAATTAAAAAAAAGCGTTTTAAAGAGGAAGAAAGCCATGGCTATACCTACTACGTGTACACACGTTACAAATCAAAGACTTGGTTTCAAGTTAAAAATATAACTCTAGCAGTAGGTACCTATATTAATACAGCCCAACAATAACTTGGTACTTTGGACTTCGCGTGAGCGTGACCAGTTGTAGTTCTTGACAAATACGAAAATTAATTCCAAGATCCCGAGAAAACGGGGAAAAAAGAAAATAAACGTTGCCAAGCGACAATTTATACCTTTCATTGTACGCCTTTTTGTTGTTATGTTTTTTTTTTACTTATTTAAAAGTAAGTAGATTTTATAAATTAAGTACTTATATAAAGAAAAGCAGTTATTCAAAAATCCTTAAAACAAGTGACTGCAGCTAATTCGCCGAAAGTCTAGCCCTTGAAAAAGTAGTAGCTATATGTATAGAAGTACCTACCGCGTTCAGTCATGAATTCATGAACTGTTAAACGCTACTAGACTTGTTATGGGGTCACCATAATCACGAATCGTAATCTTAATAATGGGTCCCATGCCCTTGTAGCTACAAGGGTACAAGGCCATTGACAAATCGTCACTCAGATCAAGTGGTTTACTAAGTACTATTATGATCTAGATAAGATTTTTACGGTTGAATATAAACTTACAGCGACTTTGCCAAGTAGGTGTCCCCACTGCCATTGCCACACTGAAAGGATACTTTCGCGCCCTGCGTCAACCGCCATTACGTAGCTACCACCGTTCTGAAAATTAAGGCATTTAGTTCTAAAGGCCGTATTACACTGCACTAAACCTAAGCACCCTTTCCCTAAATCGGGGAAGTGTAATAAGACTTAGGGAGTTAGGCTCCCTAATTAGGGAGATCGGATGGATCTATCTAGCTCTCTCGGCGTCCACGTTAAAGAATGAGTCAGAGCACGATTCAGTGTAGTGTAATAAGTCAGGGCCCTAATTAAATTAGGACCCTTACTACCCTAATTAGGTTCAGTGTAGTGTAATACACCTTAAACAAACTATAACGGGTTTTTTTGTACCACGATTTTATGCTGTTAATGAGTACTTATCCGATATTTCGGTGCTGCTGCAAACACCATCGTTACAATTTCTAAAGTTCTGTAGAAATAGAATAAATAAACAAGATCGCATTCAACATTTTAGATTTTAGGGTGATATTGAATAAGTAAATAAAATAGATTTTATTTCTACAGAGTTTTATACAATGCAAATTATACTTTGGTGTAGATATCTCTTATTAAAAAAGTCATTTTAATTTTTTTTAAATATAATATTTTGGCTAGGAATTCTTTGGCCAATCCACTCGCGATATATTTTTTAACATTACTAAATTTGTTAAGTACAAAATACTTTTCATCCATTAAACAGATGGGTGAAGGTTGTTTCTAGTTCGGATCTTAGACTATACACAAACAATAAACAAACACAAACGCTACACACTCAAAGGCCCACACTAAGGTTTTACCTAGTGCCGTGGGTCCCTTGGAACATACACAATGACAGACACAAACCCATGACAGGAGCACAAACATCTGCTTTTTACACAAATATTTGCCCCGACTGGGAATGTGAAAAAATTAAGGCAGTTCACTAATATTATAAATGCGAAAGTTGAGGATGTATGTATGCATGGATGTTTGTTACTCTTTCACGCTCAAACGGCTCGACCAATTTTGATAAAAATTGGTATGGAAGGTAGCTGACATGCACCCTGGATTAACATACTGGCTACATTTTTCTCAAATTTCCACGGGAACGAAGAGCCGGGCGAAACGCTAGTGGATACATCTGCACTAATAAAGAGGAAAGATTTGCACTAATAAAGAGGAAAGATTTGTAGGAAAGATTTGTATTAAAACGGTCCACTTAAAAACAGCTGGACCGTTTTAAAAAATTCTTTCACCATTAGGATGCTACATTATCCCTGAGTAACATAGGCTACATAATTTTCCCGAATTCCCACGGGAACGAAGTCCCGAGCGGGATGCTAGTAATCGATAAAACTGTGACACAGAAATGATAATAAGACAGTAATACTAACGAGCTGCGAGAAGGCGACGGCCGAGACGCCGGCCTCGAACTCGGCCATCCCGAAGACGTGCAGCGTCTGCAGCGTGTCCGTGCTCCACATGCGCACGTGCGCCTGCGCGCGCCGCCCGCGCCCCGCGCGCTGCCCGCTCGCCACCAGCTCGCGCGACGGGTGCAGCTCCATGCTGGGCCACACAACAATCTACTGTTAACAAATCGATCGACGAAACAAGTGGTACAACTCTACCAGTCCACGCGGTGTGGAACAGCACTTGGCGGCTTTTGACAGGCTTTTGTCGGGGCAAATAATCTAACACAACCACGTGGTATTCTCCTGCACAACACAGCCCATGAAGTATTTCTCCTGCACTGGTTACAGACGCTTAGAATATGTACTGTTCTAACTCTGTTGCTATTCGCGATAACTTATTAATTGGCTCTGGATGTATCCATTTTATATGTTTCTTATTGTAAGTAAATTAGCTGCAAGTTTGTCAAAAGAAAGGACTTCCAAACAATGTCACATTTTTCTATATTTTAACTATAACGAATGGGTTCGCTCTCGACCACAATCTAGCTCAAGGGTTAAGATGTGGTCGAGCAAGCTCACCCAAAAGATAGAAGAGAACCCTTTTAAGAAAATGAAATGTTTAGCGGAGCCATTAAGTAATTACAAAAATGGGTTGAATTGGCTAAGCTCCTGACTAAAACACCGATCAAGTTGTAGCTTCAAGCGGCGAGTTGTCAATAGGAGCGTGATGTATGGGAGGAAGTCCCCGAATAGTGACGAGAATGGGTTCTTCTTGCAGCACCTCTATTCGATAGATATACGTATATGAGAGTTTTATTCACTACTCGCATTACCCATTTCATTTAGAGCGTTAATTGTAGTCGATATTTTTGCGGAGCACCATACATGCCTAGGGTTCCGCGGAGTACATTTTAGGAGTTGCTGTTTTAACATATCAACTTCTTCCATCTCTCTCTGTCAGCCGTCATCCACTTCTTGGTTACTCAAATCACCTTTCATACAATCCATTGAAGAATAACGAATGCAATTTTAAATCTTATGTCAGCTACGATCAGACAGCGAATAAAAGAAGACAGAGTTGAGAAAATGGATCTTTTATAAATATTTATTAACAAGCTTACGATTTTATACATCACTAAGCACGCGAACCTCTTGGGTAGTCATTACACATCCATTTTGTGTTGCCATGTAATAAGCTTTAAGTTTGTGTATGTATTTACTATTTTTCACAAACTTTTCTTGTTATTCTAGAGGGAAATCATTCACTATTAATTGTATTAAGTAACTTAACTTTCTAGAACTATAACAATTATTAGTTTTATTAGAGCAGGCACAGCATAGGCGTATATAGTAGGGGGGCCGAGTGGGCCGTGCCCACCGCAGTATGGTCTAGGGCAGAGGTTCCCAAACTTTTTTTCTCATAGACGACTTTCAAGATTTTGCTGGTTCCGGTGGACCCCCTGCAGCTACATTTCTACCATATTCCCATAACTCGACAAAAAAATTTAAGATTAAATCTAACTATGGAAATTTGCGTTCCGGCTGAGTTCCAACTACTTCCAGTCACGAATTAAGAGTTTTCGATAAAAAAGTTAGAATTGATTGGTTTGTTAATTAATTGATTCTGCTGTGAGTGGATGTTAAGTAAAATACCATCCAACTTTACTTTTTTGACATCTACTCACAGCACTTCCATCAATTATTTATCTGCCTAAAATTTAGGCTTGACTTCTTAGGTGAAGTCAAGAAAATATTTTAGTTCTTAACTATCGAAACCAGATAAATTTTCGTGGACCCCGCTTACGAATTGTGAACCCCTATTTTTTTGCCACGCCAACGTAAACGCCCATCCTGAAAAATACCCATAAATACGCCAAAGCCTGTTATTAAACGCTCTCACCATTGAATATCTTCAGTGTGTCCAATATAATGCCGCTGCGACTCCTCGTCCCGGTCGTACATGACGGCCACCGCCGCCACGTAGTACAGCAGCTCGCCCGTCGGCAGCACCCACAGGTTGCGGCGGGAGTCGTTGCCGCGGTACCCGTAACTAGAAGAAAGATCAAACACTCTGCACTACTCTCGATTTCGTAAAGTTGTCCCTAAAACAAGGGTTGCCTGGAAAAGATTGCGTTTAGCGATTTTGCGCACTTTTGTATTCAGTTAAAAACTTTTTTGTGACTGTGTGCAATAAAGAGTTTCTATCTATCTATCAAACAAATACGTAAATTGCATGGACCTATTACAATAACTGGACCTCGCAGTGTAATAACAATACCGAGCCGAAGGAGAGGCTCAAAAGTAGAAGTGCATCTCTTTTCAGTAGGGTGCCCATGTTTTACTTGTTTTGATAAATTCAACCCAATTTATTCTTGTAGCATAAACCTATAAAAGTAAGTGCATGACATTAATTATCAGATAACGGTGTCGATTCTGGCAGACACACCAAAATAATTTGACAGGACTAAACTAAATTGAAGCATCATGTCCTTGTCATTTCGACTCAGAAAGAAAAAGACATAACGCTTAAATTTAGTTTCATCATCATCATATCAGCCGGAAGACATCCACTGCTGAACATAGGCCTCCCCCATAGATTTCCACTTATCACGGCTCTGGGCCACGTACATCCAGCGGCTCCCCGCAAGTCGGACTAGGTCATCAGTCCATCTAGTGGGAGACCGGCCAACACTACGTCTTCCGGCTCGTGGTCGCTACTCGAGAACCTTTCTTCCCCATCAGTTATCGGTTCGTCGAGCCACATGACCTGCCATTTCAACTTGCTTATTCTGCGAGCTACAGTGGTGGCCATATAATTAAGAACGATTTAATGTTCTAGAAAATATTTATCTTAACCACATCATATCTAGTTATGTGTTCCATCTTACAAGTAACTAGCTATGCTATGAAATAGCCACATGAATAGAGCAAAAGGTGTTAGGAATATAAAATATAACCTCTACCATTTTTTTTATAAATTTAGTTTATTAAACACAGTAACAAAAAACAAATAGTAAATAATCTGGACAAATAATTAAGAACGATTTATAAAACTGCTTGAGAGTTTTTCCATAACAAACTTAGATAATTTAAATCACATTAAATGAAAGTGCGTAAGAAAAACAAACAATTTATAAAATTTTAAACTAAATTTAATAGCTGGTAGCATGACCACGGCTTTTAATTACGGCTTTACACCGGCGAGGCATTGACTCTATCAATTTTTGACATTTGGCAACAGAGATATCGTTCCATTCTTCTAAAAAAGCAGCAAATAACTCTCTTAAGTTGCCACATTGTCGATTTGAAACTTTTTTCTTGACATCACACCAAAGATGCTCTATTGGGTTGAGATCCGGGCTGTTAGCTGGCCAATCTAACACCGAAACTGATTGCGCCCTGAGAAATTCCTTAACGGTGCGTGCAGTATGCTTGGGATCATTGTCGTGCTGAAATGTCCAAATAACAGGAAGCACGTCTTCAGCATAAGGTAACATTGTTTCTTCCAGTATATTTTTGTATTGATATTGATCCATGTTTCCCTCTATCAACTTAACAGGTCCAACCCCATGTCCAGAAAAACACCCCCAAATTTTCACATTTCCCCCACCATGCTTTAATGTCACTTTTGTGTACTTAGGGTCGAATGCTTTGTTCGGAGGGCGTCGTACGTATCGTTTACCATCCGAACATACCCTGTTTATTTTTGTCTCATCAGAAAAAAGTACATTTTTCCACTGACTTACTGTCCAGTTTTCATACTTGCGAATGCAAGCCGGGCTTGCCTATGGCACTGTTTCAACATAGGCACCTTCCTGGCTATCCTTCCGTGCAACTTTTCTTCTACCAAACGCCTTCGAATAGTACGTGCTGAGATTGCTAAAGGGTTGTTTTCACCAAAATATTCTTTTCTTAGGTCATTCGAGCCTTTAAAAGGGTTTTGTTTTGCCAAGCGAATGATATTTCGATCGTCTCGACAAGAGGACTTACGTTGTTTAGGTGCACGTATAACATTTGAAGTTGTTTGATAAGTAGCAAAATGCTTCACAGCGTGAAAAACCATAGTTTTGGAGCATTGCAGATGGTCGGCTATCTTTTTATACGACCAATTCTTTTGACGAAGTTTTATTATCACTTCCCTTGTAGATTCATCACAACTTTTATTTTTTCCCATTGTTTTAAAACAAAACAATCACTTTTAAAACTTTTATAGAATTAAATGGCGCCAAATTGATACAAACAGTGACCTACAACCATAGAGCCACGAAGTGTTCTCTATTTAAATTTGAATAAAAAATAAAATTTTCAGCGTTCTTAATTATGTGACCAGCCAGTAAGGAGTAATACTAGGTTCAGATCGAATGCATAAAGTTTATCTATTTAGTTTTTGGCTAATCATGTGTACCAACGAATTAACCATTAGTATGGCAAAGTTTTGTGATACCGAGAGAAATACAAAAAAATACATGGAACTAAATAAACTCAGTAGTTTGAAAAAATCTTCCCTTTAAATAAGCGTTCTTAATTATATGACCACCACTGTATGTCGGTGACTTTAGTTCTTCTACGGATTTCTTCGTTTCGGATTTTTTAAAATCCTGTCATATTAGTTTGGTGTGTGTGCCAGAATCATAACTATTATTTATTTATACAAATACAGTATATATTTGTGTTAGCGATATACAAAAGTAAGAGATCCAGATCCAAAATTATACATCCATGGTAAATTGTGGTAAATATAGAGCCCAAAACATTACTGACAAGTCACTTGTTAAATTAAGAGTTCTTTTTGTTTCTGCAAAATCTTGGATCGTAGTCAAGATAACCCCGAAAGACTAACAGAAAAAACAAGAGAAAGAAGAAGATGATTAGGTGTATGGTTTATTTCTTCTCGAGAATAAAGAGCCAAAACGGATGAACAAGAGAGATGGTGACTTAGGTGTGTGATTTGTCCTTTCTTCGAGAATAAAGAGCCAAAATGGATGAACGACAAAAACAAAATGAAATACTTACACCCAATCAAGCTGTAGCTTCTTATCAGGCGGCGAGTTGTCAATAGGAGCGTGATGTATGGGAGGGTAGAACGTGCGCCTGAGTCCTCGAATAGTGACGCGAATGGGTTCCTCTTTCAGCACTTCTAGAAGAGTATAGTCTGTAGAAGATAATCTTTAGTTACACCCAAAGCAGTATTTACAGCCACAGATAACAAAGTAGTCGTTACAGCTACCGTCTATGTGCTTTATTCAAGACTACCACTCTTCTAGTCCTGTTAAACACGTATTGATTTTGTTTTACTAAAAAGCAAAGAAAAAACAATGTTGCAAAATACGTCTAACACACACAGAAATAAAATAATAGGAACAAATCATACATTCCAATCCTTCGAAGTGAACATTACACTATTAGTCTCACACCCAGTTACAGAGACGTCCGTTAGAGTTAATGCTACTTTAAATATCATACCGTCTCTTACCGTCTTGTTGACGTTAACAAAGACGGCATTACATCTGTTTTCTGCAACTGAGTGCCAATCTTTCAGATTCACATTAATTTTCTCCATAATTATGGCTGATAATCAACTTATATAGACAGAGATATCTACTGAAAAAGGTTCGACAAGACTTGTCATGACATGAGAGAGATGGTATTCCAACTGATAACTATCAAATCGAGTGGAATAGAATACAGGGCCTTTACTAAGTACTATACTATTATTCTGTCCTGAACGCGGTTGTACCTGAATTGCGCACGATTTCTCCTTCAGGTGCGTACAGCACTCTCGGCCGACTTTTGCTTCTGGCGCGTCGCCCGCGCATGTCGTCGGCAACTGGAGTCGCAGCCACATTAGCTCTTGACCTGGACCTGAAGGATGTACTTCATGACTTATTTTTTTTTACATACATAAATACATTCATGCTTACAATCCGTATCGGGGAAGGTAGAACAAACTTTTTTATTTTATTTATTAGGAAAACCAACAGCATTATAAGTTTGTTTTACTTAGTTGTGATATAAACTAACACATATGCTAATGACAGGTTTCCTTGCTTGTGTATTCGTTACAGGCCATACCCGAGTGTAGGTCAAACTACTCTCAGTATGGTCTAAAACGAACTAGCTTTTTTGTAATAATATTTTTATTATTCCAGTGGGTATATCTTTGTTTCACAAGTGAAGTATCAGAATCCATCTCCCAAGAGATTTCAGGTTAAGACGAAAAACAAGGAACAAAAATGATCTCGTAATATTTCAGAATAAAAAATAATATCGTACTTCATAACCCTGAGGGGTCGCCTTACCTTCTGACAGGAGATTCAATAGGAAGCGGGGCGCTGACCCCAGGACTCAAAGCAGGCGCCATCACTGCCGACCCCAGGTAGAATGTCTCTACATCAGCGAATTCATTTCGAAGCTGTGAGAAACTTCTAACCTGGGAAATAATTTTAAATTACTTATTATTGTGAAGTTTTACATTTTATTCCTTTCAATGATTTTTCCAAATGATTTTTCGGTTCATTTTAATCATCATCATCTTGTCAGCCGCAAGACGTCAACTACTGGACATAGGCCTCCCCCAGGGATCTCCATCTAGATCAGTCCTCTGCCACCCGCATCTAGCCTCTTCCCGCAATCTTTACCAGATCGTCGGGCCACCTAGTGGAAGGCCTTCCTACGCTGCGCCCTCCGGTATTTTAGGGCATTGATTATATGACGTCAGTAAAACAATAGTACAAGGCATAAATACGTCAGAGCGAAAAAAATTGTGAAGCTACGAAGTTACCGATATTAATAAAGTTTCGATAAACAAGAAATTTCGCTAAAGCTAAGTTAAGCATTTTGCAGGCATACCTCTTGTCCGGTAATTGTGTACATCCGTTTAGCACCGCTCATTTTCAAAACCTGTCCCAAATCTTCAAGCACTTCTTCGAAAGGCTGTGTAGTCCGTAGATTCAACAGAACACGACACTGGAAGTAAACAGTCATTAGAAACGGCCTTCGGAATGGATAGCGTTAAATCTGGGCTATAGCGCCCTCAAACATGGCTGTATTTTGCGCAACTTTCTCCGGCAATCAAATACAGTAGTGGTGTTTAAGTTTCAAGGTCTCTACACTCGGCACGTGTTATTAAAGAAGCACGTATTATTCTGCCAATATGCCGCAAAAGAATTATATGAGAACGTAGAAGAAATGAGTCCTTTCTTTTTGGCATGAGGACACATTAACTTATCGTCTTGTCGTTATGTCCTTTTAGTTCAGGCTACAGGATTTATCTAGATAATTCTAGAATTGATTTGACGTGACGACAAGTTCCATTGTCGTTATAATATGACTGATCCTTACATGAAACGTGTTAAATATAGTAAGCTCAATATTTGAGTTGTTTAGCCCTTAACGAATTGCTTAGACTCATTCCACCTATAGGTAATGCCGTTCTGAATTCATTGGAGGCTTTTCTCTACGTCTACGTTCGTTCCGTATGACTACTTTGGTAAAATAACTCATAAAACATCCCCGTACTCAAAAATTCATAAGTAATTTGCCCACTTTGATTACAACCCTCGTTCGTTGATAACAGTTTATTTTATACAATGGCGAGTTTATAAAAATACAGGGTTTGATTCGCTTTTAATTACAAGAGGTTAACCTAGTTACATTTTAACTAGGCGTATGATTACTCCCCCATAATTGCGCGATTTGTAAGGCTCGTTTCACTCTTTGTAAGGCTTGCTGAATAATTTTATGATTTTCGTTATGTTTTAAAGGGTTTTGTACACGACAAGTCTGCTATTTCAAATGTTAAGTGCTTTACTTAACTTTTGTTTTATCAGCCCATAATACTTCCCACCGAGAGGCATTTTTCTCTACTTTATCTTTTTTTTTTACTTTTCCTAATTTCTTCTCGAGATGGTTATAAAGCTGTGACGTAACGTGCCTTTTTCTGGGTTAAGAAAAGTTTAGTCCACCGTTGACAACACGAAAAGACGATTAGTTATAATTTATAATACATATTCAACAATATTTTATCCCGGGATAAAAGACTTACGTTTATAGCAGCCCGAGTTCCTTCTGCTATTGTACCGCAAAAGCATTCATCACTAATGAGTTTACTAGAGGATCTCTGTAAGTCTTCGACTGAAACTTGTACCTATCAATCACTGTCATCTGTACAGCTTCAAAATCGTTATCCTTACCTGCTGATCAATGGACGAGGATCCGTCGGACTGAAATTGGTGGATTGAAATTGGCAACTTCACCTTTCTCTATTTTCATTTAATATAAAATACTGATAATGTAGGTAAAATCTTATTGGTGGCCATGATTTTACTGGCATCCTATACTGAAGTACGGTCTTCTTTTTATCGTGTAGGTATAGTCAAGTGTGTGGCGAACTTGGCTAACCCTGGTGTCAGAGTTTTCAAGCCCTACCATGTCGTCTGACTGAAATGCGGTAGACTTATACAATATATGTTGAGGTCACCTGTATAGATTGGTCCATGTTGCTAATAATGCGGATGATGCGTCCGCTAGCGGGCTTGCCGCCTGCAGGAGGAGGTGCTTCGGCCTCGACCACTGATTGCTTGCGGGAGCCACTTCGGGACCACACACTGGTAGCGGTGGCTGTGTCGCCGTACCACATGTCGTTCTTCTAAATTAGAAAGGATGAGGTTTTGGCATGATCAGGATTCTTACCTAGTCTGAAAGTTACAGCCTCTCGATGCTCCTTCCGCTGAGGTACCGCGAAATTCATCATCTCTGATGAGATTACCAGGGCAACTATGTAAGTCTATGACTGATACTGTCACTGTCACCTCTACAAGGGCAATATAGATAGAGAGAGGTACTGACAAGTAATGGTAGAGTCATGAAATTTATTGCTTTACAATCGTCATTCTCACCTGTACCCTGCTGATCAACGAATGAGGCTGACGTACTACCAACCGTGAAGAGTTTCTTTACTTGATATTGGCGAATACTCTGAATGGATGCCATCTTTCTAAGAATTGAATCTATTGACATCCGATGCTCTAAAGCAGTGGTTCTTAATCAGTGGAAGCACCTGAAGTGGTCCACGATGATCTCAAAGATATGAAACGTGACGAGTCAACACAAGCACTGAAATCGACTGAATGCCAGAGAACTGACAGTTTTTTTGGCTTTGGCTAGCACTGAACCAAGGATTCAGAAGTTAACTGTTGAATATGAACAACAGTGCATGTAGGTATAGCTGTGGAACAACCCTTTCATAACCTCTAAACAGTTGGTGATCCGTGGCAAAACAGACATTTTGTAAAATGGTCTCCCATTACTAAAATGTTAAGAACCACTGCTCTAAAGTATCGGTTGTAGAATATAAGCCCAATTGACCTGTATAGAATGGTCCATGTTGTTAATGATGCGGATGACGCGTCCGCTGGCAGGCTTGCCGCCCCCCGGGGGAGGCGCGTCAGACTCCGCTACCGATTGCTTGCGGGTTCCGCCCCGGGACCACCCGCCGGTGGCCGTGGATGTGCCGCCGTACCACATGCCGTTCTTCTTGCCGTAGCTTGCGGCCTAGAGGAAGAAAGAAATGAGCTTTAGACCCGTATTACAGAAGGAAACTCAAATCTTGATCTATACTTAGGTATAGATTGTCTCTTTCTCTCACTACCAATATGAAAAAGACGACTTAAGTATAAATCAAAGTCTGAGTCATGTTCTGTAAAACCGACCTTAGAAATGCGGGAAGAAAGTTTTCCATAAAGTATCAGTTTTTGAATTTTTTTAAATTATAAGATGGGTTAAAACTTGACCTCAATCTTAACCAAGATCATAGATGAGGTCGACGATGGAGCGAGTTAACCCAGAAAATGCCTATAAGGCGTTTTATATCTATTAGTGTTTTTACTATAAGTATCAGTTAAGTTTCAGTATCAATTAAAACACTATAGAAAGAGGTTTTTTATTTTTTTATATAAAATATATCCACGATTATGTTAACCTAATTTTATGCATGAATGTGTTGGTGAGGTTAGTATAGTTGACAGATAAATATTTTTTTCCAGGCAAGTCTTAGATTTCATGTCTTTTTGTAAATTATGCTCCGAAGGGTCTAAAAACAGGTTGATTTTTTAAAGTACATGTATGTAGGTAGAGTTAAGTACTTTTAAGGCACAAATAAATAAAAGAGAAATAATACTGGTATTACATTTACATCACTATTTAACGATAATCGTCCAAGGTCATATTGGAAACAGTCGGCTTTGGCTAGCACTGAACTTTAGTTAGACCCTTCGTAGCATAATTTACAAAAAGACATGAAATCTAAGACTTGCCTGGAAAAAAATATTTATCTCTCAACTATACTATTGACGAAGATCAATCTGACCAAGTCTCGTGTCCACTGGAGATAAGTTTTAAAGAAGAATGAACTTGGATACCACCTAAAGGACCTGACTGTACCCAAGCAGTCCATCCTGTGAAAGACTCTTACCATAACACTACTATAAGACTATCGTGACTCGGTAACATGTTCCTTTCTCAAAATATATTGCTCAAAATTACAATGTTTTAAGACTTAACAAAGTTATCGACTTAAACATGCTTTATATACTAACCCTCATGTTTTAAATTACCTTTAATCTAAGGTAACTTTCAAACATTTTGAAGGAGCCTTTACCTTTCATTAACCATTTACGAAGGTGGTGAATTACTGTGATTCAATTTATTTGCAAGATCGGCCATGCTGAATATTAGGTTGCCAAGCCCGTGGCCTTGGCACAATTCTTTGTTTGATGAATGCAGAAAAGAAACAACGGCGTGCACACAAATTAACTGCATTTGATTTCAATAGGTGAAAAGAATTGATAGTATCAGCTGTATTTTGTTGTTTTTTTATAAGACTTATGTACAGAAAACAGTTTAATTTCAAACTCTGAAAAGGAATAAAAAGTGGAGAGCGTCCGAGATGGCTCACAGGGCTACAGAGCAAACACAAGGCAAAATTATCATTTTTATATGTTAACATAAGTTTGAACATAAGTTTATAATAATATGATTAAGAAAGTATAGTACGTAAGTGAAAGCTTTACCTGCCGATTTGGTGGTTCTATATAAGTCACTGTAAGAGGTTTGTCTGTGGCAATACGTAACTTGTAGTTCCTTTCATGAAGTTGGTACCGGTAGCACATCTTTATTTCCTAAAAAACTCACTTTTACTTAACACGAAGAAAACATAATCCCTTGAGATAACTTTATTAAACAAATCAAACCGCGTGGCCTACTTAAAAAGAGGCCATAGTAAAACTGACCTATTTTAAGTTGCACCTCACTTTACCTCCAAAAAGTATCGGAATTTTCTTCATAAAACAACATTTTATTACTCCGGTCGTGTACACATATTACCTACAGTAGGTCATTTGACGCTTATTCAAGAATTTTATAGGTTTACGAGGGGAATTCCGCTGGTTCCGCTGGCTTACATGAGGCTGTTTTTTTTTAATTCCTTGCGAATAACTCAACGTTTAACCTACTTTACTTCAGCGACCCGATTTATAGAAAATAGCCATACAATCTGACGAAGCTATTTTAATTAATAGCCAACTGTAATTAATCATATATTTATTTCAGTTTGCTTAGCCCACCGCTGTAATTTGTTTAAGTGTGTGTAGTATGCTGTAATTAGCGGTTGTTTCCTATTGGTTAATCGATTGATTGTGTACCTACATCTGATTGGTTAACTAGGTAAAATTGTCTCCACCCATCAATACCTAAAGTCGCATAGAAGACTCACCATGATAGTGACCCTCAAATGTTCGGCACTTTTGGCGCGATACCGAATCCTGATTCGCGGTATTTTTGCGGAGGACAAGCGACGCGTCCGACGAATGATCGACCACTGGCCGGTAAACAAAAGAACTCGTACTCATATCCAAATTATTCGGAGTCCTTGGCCGATGGTACTGACCGTCCACGTCTATGAAGGACGCGCGTTATCGCCACACAGTGCGTGCAATTCAGTGGCCGGACGATCTGATACACCCCCTACCCCCCGCCACGGCAACGCTCAGCAAACACGCGATTTTGGCGAAACTTCCCACATAACAAATTGTACAGTGTGCTTGACTTCATGACAACCAATTCTAGAAATTATGGGACGGTAACAGCTTTAGTGTGAAGTGAAAATTTTCTCCTTTAGTTTGGTTACTATGAATTTCTCCCAGAGATCGCTATTTAGAGTTAAGGCCGCCCTTGCACACTTTTGGTTATTAGTTTGGAATGTAGGTTTTTTCGTTTCTTTATAAAAGTATGCAATAAAGTATGTATTTATTTAATAGTGACTGACACTTATTCACGGCGTACCAAATTAGCTGAAGCAAGTAAAGGCCTGTGCGCTATTATAATCTTGAGTGACTAGACCGCACCCTTCTTTACTCAATGAGGAGAGTCATAGACAAGAAATTGAATTGAATTGATCCCAGGTTAAGACTACGACTTATTCTTTATCTGTCTTATTCTATGATCAGATTTCTTCAAGAAAAATATTGAAGAATACTTTAAGGTAAAGAGGCCTTACTGTACCACATCTATACGCCACCTCAAACCATTCAGTCTTTCCACCAGGGTTCCTTACTAAGTATCGTATGTGATGGAATATAAAACGCGGTGCCGAGGCCACGTCTTGAATTGCTGCATAACAAGTCGACTGCGGTGTTGGTGAAATTAATACTTCTGAAAATGTTGGTCATTTTGTCGTTTACATATGGAAATTGGTCGCGTATCCATGGGGAAGCAATCAATATGTTAAACAGTTGTTTTTGTTGCTTAGTTCCTAGAAAATTTCTCAACTAGTTTTATGTTTGTGACATTATTCAAGTAGCTACTTCATTTTAGTTTCGAAGAATCATTTCTTATGAAATCTACACCTACGAAGGCGTAGTTATCTAGGGGTGTACTAAAGCTCTTTCAAATTGTCAATTGAAAATGATTTGCAGGCCAAACACAAAATGTGCTTCGCGGTGAAATAAACGATCAAATGTCGTATTGACAACTAAAGGCGAGCAGGCGTTGGGCTGTGCACTCGTGCTGTTAAGTGAAGTTTCACCCTCATGTGAGTGGCATGACGTAAGAGTTTGTCGCGGGCCTTATAACCCTAAACTAAGCAAGCCTTGTACATACATGGGTGCTAGATAATTGATAAATTCTAGATATCTACAGCTTAAGGGCAACGTAAAAATATAGCGGACATATGGCAATATGTTATATTGTTAATAAACATATAGTGTTAAAATAACAACGCTAGAGAGCGAGTAAGCCTTTGAACAGTACCCTCACTCAATCAAAGTGTAGTTTTACTGTCATTGGAGCAGCGTAACGCGTGAATGTGTCGCAGGTCATGCTAGCTATGCTGATGGTACGTAAGTTAGTATGAGTAATGACGTACTGAGTTACTACTAATAAGTGATGGACAGAGGCCAGCGCATCACGTTACTCTATTTCAGGGGTGGCCAACCGGTCGATCGCGACTGTTAGTCCAGTCGATCGTGGCAAGGCAAAAAAATAAAAAATATTTCAGATTTAAGTTTTTTCTCTTAATATAATAAATAATACATTTAATTTTTCACATTTTCTCTTGATACACCCTTGCCCACTTCAACCTTTGCCCTCTCACATAGGTTAGCTGGAAGAAAACTCATTTCTTGAGTTAAGCTCGCCGTTGTATATGTCCTTTCTCTTCTGTAATCTGTATGTATATGTATGTACAATAAAGAAAAAAAATACTACATGATTGTGTACTGAATTACGCTGTTTGATTTAAGATTTCAAGAAGTATGTCATTGGTAGATCGCACAGGGTTTCGTTAGTAAACAGGAGATCTTGGGTGTAATCAAGTTGGCCACCCCTGCTCTATTTCATGGCTAACCCGTTTTTATCGTTACAGCACAAAGTGTACGCATGTGGTAACCTGATGTGCGACACTCTATACTATATTACAAATGCAAAAACAATATCACGTAATATTTTTCTCGAAACAAGGGTCCCTTGGAACACATTACAAAGGAAGTATTTTCTCAAGTCAATACAGCCTTGACCTCGTAATTAATAAAATCACATATCATAAAAAAAGAAAACCATTTTTTATTTGAGTCAACACACTCGCAACGTTGGTTTCCTATCCAGGTTGTACATAAGGCTTGATATGAGCTCCGCACGCAAAACGTTGCATATTCATTAGGAAAACATTACCTTATGTAACTCCAGTCTAAGTACTTCTGGGGTATTATTCTGTCAATCATCAGGAGGGCTATTCCACTAATCAATCGCGGTGGAATAACAATTTTCATCGTTAAGTAGCGAAATCCAAATTCCATACATTTGATGACAGCATCAGCTCGAGTGCGATGGTAATAGCGCGCAGAATGCACCGCGGTTTTATGTCAACATTGACAACGCCAGAGGGCGATCAAGCCTTTGCGCAGGGGCCCTCGCGCAATCAAAGTGAAGTTTCAGCGTCAGCCGAGTGGCGAGCCGCGCGAATTCGTCGGCATCGTGCTCGATCCGCTGCTTTGACTGGCGGCGCCACCGCCAACTGAATATCAAGTTTCTGAGAGTTTACACCATAAAGTTAGGTTGGCGGTGGCGCTGCTAGTTGGGGTGGTTGTCATTAAATGGATGAGATTTCGATAGTTCACAATTTCACCACCTGAATGGGTAAAATAGTCACTATTGTGACACTATTAGAGTCAGTAGCGTCAAAAGAACGAATGCGTATGTATGTATATAAATCCTTTAATATATACACATCAACACGGTCTAGGGATATTGCACGACTTTTCATACAAAAGAGGTCTGTTTGAGAACCTACAAAAGCATACTCGAGATACATGGAGGGCTATAATTTTAAGACGTTTAAGTGCTAAACCTGAATTTTTAATTCTAATCAATACATTTTGTTTTACTTGGAATTTGTGAAAACGTGACGAAAAGCAGGCAATATCGTTTTCGTTTCCGTCACGTTTTCACAAATTTCAAGTAAAACAAAATTTATTGACTAGAATTGAAAATTCAGGTTAAGCACTTGCTCATCTGAAAATTATAGTCCTCCATGTATGTTGAGCATGCTTTTATAGCTTCTCAAATAGACCTCTTTTGTATGAAAAATTGTGCAATATCCCTAGACCGCGTTGATGTGTGTATGTTTGTATGTATATCATGTAATCTTGACTTCTTTCAAGTGGAATCCTGAATGTCCTATAAAATAAAGATTTTTTCTATTCTATTCTATTCTATTGATTAGTGGAATAGACTCCCTGGCTAGTCATTAATAGTGTTATTTCGTGAGTTTTTATATAAATGTTTGGAGTTATTCAAATGTTGTAATTTATATGGTCTTTAATAAACAACATTAATCATACCAAGGATGGAATGTAAGATTAAGAATCTTGAATGAACGAATATGTTTGTATGTATTTGACGGCCGGTTTGGTCGAGTGGTAGTGACGTTGCCTCTTGATCGGCGGGTCCTGGGTTCGATCCCCAGTCGGGGCAAACATTTGTGTAAAAAGCAGATGTTTGTTCTCGGGTCATGGGTGTTTATGTTTGTCTTTATGTGTGTTCCAAGCCACGGAACAAGGGAAAACCTTAGTGTGGGCCTTTGAGTGTGTAGCGTTTATTATTTCTTTATTTATTATTTAAATCCTTTAATGTAACTTTTACTTGTTTTAAGTAACATCCTGAATGTTCTATGAAATAAAGATATTAAAAAAAGGCAAATGTCTCTTTCAGGTAGGAATTTTGAAAAATTTACCCTTAATCCATATAATTTTCCACGTCAAAAACGTAAGAGTCACCGACTTCAATCCCAAAAAGACAATTTTCGAGAGTTTCCCTCAATTTCTTCAGGATTCCACCATCAGATCCTGGTTTCCTTACCATGGACCACCCTTGGGATACTCCC
Source organism: Aproaerema taeniolella (assembly GCA_949987775.1). Classification (NCBI taxonomy): domain Eukaryota; kingdom Metazoa; phylum Arthropoda; class Insecta; order Lepidoptera; family Gelechiidae; genus Aproaerema; species Aproaerema taeniolella. The sequence goes on along the minus strand of OX465252.1, from coordinate 16,976,166 downwards.
TTTCCAACAAAAAAAGAATAATCAAAATCGGTTCATAAACGACGAAGGTATCCGCGGACATACATAAAAAAATATATACGGTCGAATTGAGAAACCTCCTCCTTTTTTGAAGTCGGTTAAAAAGGAATTTCTGTGTAAAGATTCGGCTTAAAGTTCCAAGGTTTTGAGCTGAAAGACGGAGCATGAGCAAATAAGGACTTTTATTCATCACTAGCGAACCACCCCGGCTTCTTACTGCTAATTAGAGTGTACAATACATAATAAACCTACCGTAAAAATATCTACATGACGTTGTAAACCGTCTTAAAATCGGTTGCGTGGTTTAAAAGGAGTTAGTGACGGACAGACACAGAGGGCGACTTTGTTTTTCACTTCCTTTCTTTTATAGTGTAGGTACAATCAAGTATATGGCAAACTTGACTATCCTGGTGTTAGAGTTTTGAAACCGCTAAATAGTCTCTACCATACTATATGTACAGAAGACTTCTTACTCAGTTGCAAAATATGCCAATTTAGGTATCTGTTTAAAATACACTACTCAACAAAGTCTAAGCAACATGCACGATTTTTCATACAACAGAGGCCTCTTTGAGAAGCTGTGAAAAGTATTTAAGACACGTATTTTTAATAAAATCTTTAGTGTGACCAAGTTCTGTACCTGAATTTTCAATCCCTATAAATGAACTTTATTTAGCTTGAAATTTGTGGAAAAGAGGGAAAAATGAAAATGAAAACGCAGTTTTTCTTTGCTTTTAGTATGGAAATGGTGAAATTAAATTTTCATTTTCGTCTCTTTTTCACAAACTTCAAGCTAGATAAAGTTCATTTATAGGAATTTTAAATTCGGGTATAGAACTTGCTCACACTAAAGATTTTATTAAAAATACGTGTCTTAAATACTTTTCACAGCTTCTCAAAGAGGCCTCTGTTGTATGAAAAATCGTGCGTGTTGCTTAGACTTTGTTGATGTGTGTAGATAAAATAAACTCTATAGTCGGGGTGAAGGTGATTCCTTCAATTCCATGTGAAAATTTATGTGACGGAGATCTATTAAACACTAACTTTCCGCCAGCGGCTCCGCCCTCGTGGACTACAGGTTATATCGTGCCCAACTTGTAGCCTATGTCCTTTCCCAGGTTCTAATCTATCTCTATACCAAATTTCATCAAAACCGGTTTAGTAGTTTAGGCGTGTAAGACAGAGTTACTTTCGCATTTATAATATTGGTAAGGATAAGGATCTAACACCATTCAAAATAATAACTTACTCTACACAAAAAGATAAAGTATAATGCTACGCCGTAGCATTTAGCTACGCTCGTAGCATTGCTGTAGTGAGATAAATATTGCATAACTCACGAACAATTTGTATACGTTTATTGTTATTTGTTTAAAAAATATAAAGACAAGACTTGGAAATCAAAAGACAGACTGAGAATGGCTGCCGGGCTAACATAGACGCGTGAAAGTTTTGTCCTGCCGATGTCGAGTATAACGAGAGAGCGCGGAACGAAACACATTCAACAAATATCATGCGTCTACGTTAGACTACTGGTTCGATCGATAGGTAGTCTGATCACGATCGACGGGTCCTGGGTTCGATTCCCGGTTGGGCCAAATTTTTGTGTAAAAAGCAGATAAACTGTTCTCGGGTCACGGTGTTCGTGTCTATCTTTGTATATGTCTCAAGGTACATCAAGGTTCTAATACTATTTATTCGAAGTACAGACGGCAGCACATCAGGCTATACATGTTGAACTTGATATAGCACAGAGGTGGCCAACCGGTCGATCGCGACTGTTAGTCCAGTCAATCGTGGCAAGGCAAAAAAATAAAAAAACATTTCAGATTTCAGTTTTTCTCTTAATATAATTAAAAAAATACTACATGATTGTGTACTGAACTATGCTGCTTCATTTAAGATTTCAAGAAGTATGTAATTGGTAGATCGCACAGGGTTTCTTTAGTAAACAGGAGATCTTGGGTATAATCAAGTTGACCACCCCTGATATAGCAGTTGTTATACACGTAATAGCGCCGGCTTTCGTAGTGCAAATGGGTAACCTGAAGTGCTTCTGTCTGTAAATTATGACAACGGTAAAACCTATTAAAGATTTTATTTTAGTATTTTTAAGACGCTTACCAGCGTGAAAGATATTCACGATATTATTTATTAATTTATCATATATTTTTAATGTATACTCACAAGTGGCTCAGGCGTGTAAACAGGCAAGGAGACGACCACGAAGGGAGCCTCTTCGTCACTGTCCAGCATGGAGTCGTCAGCTAGCTGCAGCCAGCGGTACCGACTTGGACGCCACAGCTTCGCGCCTTCTAACTACCCTCTCGCTACTTTACACTACCCGCATTTGAGCGGTTTCAAAATGCTACTACTATTGTTTTTTTTTCTCTTTATGTTTAATATCACTTTTGTTTTTGTTGGTACTTATCGTTAGTCACTACTTCAGATTCGGGCTTTTTAAAATGTTTAATGTTTTTGCTTTCTCTTGGTACTCAGTTACTATACTTAATTAAAGTTACTTATTGAAGTTATTTATTTTTTATCCAAGTACTAGAATGCTACACTTTTGACGTCAGCACTGAGTCAATACTTTATGGTACAAGTTTTTAGACTTTTTAAATTAAATGAAGTTACTACTGTATTCTGTGTCAGGTCTCACTTTCAAGTTTTTAGTCTTAATTAGTCATGATTTGGGTGTAAATTTAAATCTATAAATCACTTCAGTTTGATAACGCAATTGCTATTTATGTTAAGAAGCTAACCTTTAGAAGCTAAGCTAAGCTTTAAATAAAATGAAATAAGTGCACATATTGAAAAAAGTGTGAATTCTGTAATAACACTTTATGGTTCGAGCATTCAGTATAGTTTATTTTACATTCAATTTTAAAATGTTAGCCATCCACCATTGAAACCTAAGCAATGAAAAATAATTTAAAGCGATTTTTTTTAAACCTATTTCTACAATACAATAACTCTTTAGTACAATACTCTTTAATTTCCAAGACCTTGAAAGCTGTCTAGACAATCTGCAGCTCTTATCACTGAATGTTTATATCATGTTGGCATTGTTGGCTGATATTATGTATGCAAATAAGAACGGTATAGTGCACTATGAAGGTAATCGCGTTAAATGTCACCCGCGTTCACCAACTCCAGTCAAGTTCAAGTACCTAACTAAATACCTAACTGAAGTGTCTTACGATTATGTACTGACAAGTGCAAAAGTGCTACTTTAAAATTGTTATTTTACGACACGCGACACTTCGTTTGGACATGATAAAATATCATCAGGTATTTAATGTTTTAGTTTAGCATACGAAAACCATCGTTGCAATCGCGACTTAGCGTAGGTATAGCGATTGCTACACCGACAAGAGCTTTGCTCTTAAAATTTGAATATACCGTAAAAATTTTGCTTGAGTTTGTAAGTTTTTTAAAAATATTAGGACCACGAGCAGGATACCTAAGATTCGTAAATAATGTAGCTAAAATATTACGTGAGTTTTACAATTCCCACAGGTTAAACGAAAGAAGTCTTTAAAGTGGGATCGGTAGAAATCGGTGTAGTTGCACTTTTGAGCCTGACAGTACCTAACTACGTCTATACATGTAGCACTACGTCTTTTTGTTGGCATATAACATTGTGTCACTAGGAATATAACATTCGTTGACTGCATTTTGCTGACACAATGTTAGTTGCTTGTTTAAAGCTAAAATTTGCGTTTTATGATTCAAAGTATCTTTTGACTAGGGAATGATATGGTAAAAGATGAGGAATGTAATTTTATCTAATAAGAACATCTCATGTAGGACTACTGGTCCAACGGGAACCATTTTTTACACGAATAAATGATTATGATTGAATAAAAGGCCAAATCAGAGAAAGGGGCTTCGGAAATCGCTGAATGCTGGCACAGGACTGATTATAATATGACAAATGAGCATATACATACTGTTAGTCTTTACTAGTAAAATACGTTAAAAAATAATTAAAATTATTGTATCAACAAATACGAAAATGCCTTCCTCAGCAACAAAAATCAGTAATTAAATCTCTACGGAACTGACTTTGATGCGAACTGATTTTACAGAACATGGGGCTGATGCACTATGAAAATCATATCATGCCCAGCCAGTCCAACCGCCTGTACTCGTGAAGATGTACAGGGACAACAGCACATCATGCTATCCAAAACTGTCAAATTTCTTCAATCGATTTTCAATTTTATCTCCAAGCATTAGAGTTTACTATCCATTGGGGAAATTTGACAGTTTGTGGTAACCTGATGTGCCGTTGACGTACAATGCCACGAAAAATCCTGTGCGCGTGGCTGAGTACCAGTCTAGTAAAATTTGAAATCTAGCCATATGACCGACTCGATAAGAAGAAGACTATGAAGTGTCGAAAATGTCAGTAGAATTTTATAGGCAACCCTATTTGCCAAGTTTTGCATAATCTGTGGCAGCTGTTTAGCATACTGTGCCGGTGTGACGTCACGGCGGCTGTCCGGCAATCGCAGACAAGAATTTACATAAACTCAGTGTACCTACCCGGTCAGATGACGTCTTTGTTTGTTGTTTAATCTGTGGATTCTATACTGTACTATACTGTGGATTCTATATTCTATACTTTATCGACGGGTCCTGGGTTCGATTGCCAGTCGGCGCAAATAACTGTATAAAAAGCAGATGTTAGTTATCAGGTCATTGGGCGTTTGTGACTGTCTTTAATGTTCCTAGTGACCCACGAGGGAAAGGAAAAACCCTAACACAAGGAAAACCTTAGTGTGGGCCTTTGAGTGTGTAGCGTGTATTTATTTTATTATTTATTTATTTAACTGACTGACACAATACATAAAAAAATCGGTCAAGCGCGGGCCACTTGCAGTATAGGGTATCCACTCACGTCTGTAGTCCTATTCAGGGTAGGCTGAACGTCATGTAGACGTCACTTTAGGCATACATTCTAAGGTTCATTTGATGGAACATATGTATAGCGGCTGACAACCTACCACCACTATATTGTCAGCCGTTTGCCCACGATATAGTAAAACCCTCGTGTCCCACTAACTGGCTTTTACAGTATACCTGGGAAGAGTTGGTAGCTGGTCAGTTTTAAATTTTTCTTTCACTCCCAGTCCAACTCGGAGGGTATCAAAGTTGAAAAAATACATTCTACTCCTTGATCAACCTTTACTTGTCACGAACAGACGGACCACCCTCCTACCGAAGTCCGACGCCAAACAGCTTGCTGTGTTCCGTCGGTGCGTGGGAGTACCAGTGCCTTTATAGACATTTTCTGGTGAAGATTGAGGTCAAGAGTTAACCCATCTTATAATAAAAAATAAAAAAAAGGGTAAAACTAAGGGCTCGTAGTTTACTACGGAACCTTAAAAATGATGACAACCTGTCAATTGAAAAAGTGCTGACTCAACATTCTATTGTGCTTTAAACAGTAGCCTTGTTATTTGCACATAACACGATGAAACACATCTATAAAGCCTCTACATAGTTTGGTTAGGCGGTTAATACCACACACAGAGATACACGCTGATGTTTAAAGGATTTTAGGCGGTGTAACCAGGAAAGTTTGTCAGCTTTATGGACACATTGTAATTTTGCACAGGAATCCACACTGGCGGCCCAATGGGCTATGTACGACATTTTAAAAATATTTTTAATTTCGTTTAATTTTTTATTTAACATAAAGGAATAAGGTCTTGTTTCCTAAAAAAATATATATATAAAATCTATCTTTTGAAATAAAAATATAATAATTAAAAGTTTCTCAGTAGGGTAAACTAATCGTAAATACGGCATTATACAATCGTGTCTTTGCCAAGCTGTCATGTCAATAAAAAAAAAACATAACCTATTTCATTTTTTATTTGGTTGTTTATTTTTGAGTTTTATTTTTGCTTTTGGTTAATTTTTTCTGAAGTCTTTTACTGCTACCGCATACCGGATTACGATTTAACTTTGCACGGACTTGTAGTGCTAGATTTTGACTGATTTTCTCACGACTACACCTTATTCATACCGGACTCCGAGAACTGCTTCAACGATAGTGATTAATACTCTTCGGATTTGTGGAATAACACTAATAACGACAGCGCAGCAGGCTTTGCTACTCAACATGGCATCTGACGAGTTACAGCGGTGGAGAGAACCAAAAAATGTTTTATACCTCTTTGTTCAAACACTGACATTAACTCACCAGATTTGACGTTTATTACCATTCCAAAGGAATTGAAAGAAAATTGGTGTAAAATGGTTGACAGGAATTGTCCCAAACGTCCACTTTTTTGCTGTGAGGATCATTTAAACGTAAGTACATTGAAACGTATCTCTAGTTAGTCTGTGATTGAAACTTAAATGTTGAACTTAAACTCAAAAACGCAACGGTATAGGTTATATGTCAACCAACTGTCAATCTTTTTTTTTACTTTGGCAAAGGAGTTAATCTGTAGAATGCTGTAATAAGCAACAAATCGTAACCAAAATTTTAAAAATTATTTATTTTTATATCTATGATCAAAATTATTTGATATATTTTTTATTTGAATATGGGACCTTAAACCTGCACATAGCCCATTACGAAAAAAAAAATCGTCATTTACTATTTAAAAAAAACTTCTATTTAACCGACGACGCGAAATATAGAAAACTGTATATCTTCCCAAAAATTTATTTAAATGTTATACGCATAAAACCTTTTTGAAACTAAGTTTAATTCATTCTTAACTTTATTTACACATTCAAACAAGCAAATATGCCGAGTTGAGTAATACACGTTTTAGAAATAAAGTACACTCAACACAGTCGGTCTGTTATAAAATAACTGCACCGCGCCGTCGCAAGAAACCTTTCTTTGTTGTCCGTAGTAGCAATAATGTACTTAGAATATTAACTATAATTATGATTTTATGAAAGCGTTGCTGTTGTTGTTTTTTTCTTCTAATTAAGGTGGAAGTGGGCCACGGCTGTGTTCTAAGCCTGTCCTGTGATTGGATCTACACGCGACAAAACCAGGCTTTGTTATGGAGTTGAAGAAATTTTGTTGTTTCCGAGAATCTTCTGTGACTTTGACTGTTATTTGGTTGCTAACACGTTTTTCCGTCTAGCTAGAATTAAAACGAAAATGAAAGTTTGTGTTTTCGGTAAAGCTTTATAATTGTAACGGTTATTAAATATAACGAAAGTTCTTACCGTGTTTCTGGACTAGATTAAGACTATTATTGCCTATTATTGTTTACTCCTACATATTCCTTACTATTTTGTATTAAATGTAGACTGTAGAGGTTAGATTAAGAAAGCTTGAGTAATGTTCCCGAAGCTGCATCAAATCTTGCACCACACTACACTTGCCTTCGAAAAACCTGGTTTTTCAAATCGAATTCATAGGAACTATCTAGCCACAGCTGTTAATAACACTGCATTATCTCTAACTGAAGTGATTTACAGACCCTCTTGCTTTGTTGACAATAACAATTTAACTTGACTATCAATATGCCACGGGTACACTTCACTCGTCTGCTTTTGTTTACATTTGCAAGACACGAACTAACAATAAAGCCTTATAAGTACGTCGTAGTCGCTCGCCTCATAGGGTACTACTGGTACAAGACCCTTGCAACAGCTGACTAATTTGCACCAGCAAAACAAAAGGTTGCAATGCGAACAAAAAACGGCCTAAGTCACATCACTGATATGCAAGTACAGCCTTTATGCTGATCGAGTAAGGTGGCGAATTAAATGCGCGAGCTATCCGTTTGGTTCGGTTGGATGTGGCAGACTATTCGAATTTTAATACGGCGGTGGAGGAAAGCTGAGGCGGGGCGCACGGGCCAAGGTCACTCTCGACCAGATTCCACGCAACCACGTTACCGAATCCCTAACACTTTATAGCTAAACCGATACAAATCGGGGGTCAGACGGCTTACAATTAAGAACCTTTATGGGCTCTCACGAGAAACAATTATTACGGTGGAGTTATGCGGCTGATCGCGATAGGCACGCAACCCGATAAGACCTAATTTTGACCACGCATTTAAAATGTAGACGGAAAAAGAATGTCGCCTTAAAAGGCTTGGGGGACCTTGATCCAGTTGGAGCTTGCTTATGTAATAGGAAACGATTGTAGAAAGCCACTACGAACATAAATACACCACTCAAGCTTAATGAAAAGTGAATAGAGTGGCAGTTGAAGTTGCCGGTGTAGATTACGGAACGTACTTACATCAAAAATAAATTACTAAGAACAAGTTGTAAAAATGAATGGTACAAAGGGCTAGGAGATAACCTAATCTCAACATTTTAAACAGAATCATCAATGATGTACACGTGGCAATACATCTAGCTAGCTAAACCTTGACGTCGCCCTTATCTCGCTTGGAATAGCGCTGGCTTTCGTAGTGCAAATGTGCTGTTGTCCGCACCACCAAAAATGCTGAGATATTAGTTGTCAACGAGATAATAAAACACAACCTTTTTTTCTCTACTCATTATTTTTTTAAAGAATTTTATATTTTATATATTTAAGAAGATAAGAAGAAGAAGATTGGAAAAACTTTAGTCGACTCCCCATGCACGGGTTCCCTACTTGAAACCGAATGACGTTACCGAATGACGTTAATGACGAGACATTTAACTACCGTATTAAGTAATATTTATCGGCGATTACAAAACCAAATCAGCTTGCGACCTCACCTACTTACCCAATTTCTTTTAAAAAGAGGGCAGAGTGCTTTAAAATTCGCATATATCCAATAAAAGGCGTATAAACAGTAAGAATGTTCTTTAGTATCGGCAGTTTTGAGTGACCTATATGCCTAATTTCTTCGCGAGGCAGCTTCGATACACAGCCCCGCCTCGACCCGAGTGAATCACGAACGACGTGCAACGGAACAAAAGTGCAATTTATGCATTTCCTAAAACACTCTTACGTACTGACGAGCGCAAAAGTGTGAACAAAAAAGTTGTACTGTAAATTCGTGATTTTTTTTTGTGTCATTGCTTAATAAATGAACTTTCTAAAACGCGTCTGTTAAATACGCTTTCTTATAATCACTTGTAAACGTTTATTATCAGTACATGAAGTCAGGGGCAATTATTTTTATACCAACTGCAAGAAAATATGTTTTTTTGTGATTTCTTACTTTCTACTTGAACAATAAATTAAAGTCTGGATGTAATGCCTCAGTACTCTTAATATAATATAAAAGTTTATTTTTTATTTTTTTTATTACACTTAATTTTGCATCCACAGACTTGATGTGCGTGCCCTTGTCTTATTATAATTTATATTTTTAATACTAATTTTACATTTTGAACAGATTTTATACTCCATTTGAGTTTACAATAAATACATACAAAGAAACTAAAATATACTTAAATACATTTTTATTCTGTTTATTTACCTAAGCCAGCGGTGGTTTCTGTCTATTGTCTCCAGTCCTTAAAGCATCGATAACAACCGTATCCCGATTTTTGATTGCCATTTTAAGGTTATAATCAATCACTTTTCCTCGGCCCGCCGCCTCTGCTTCTTTGATAAAACTGCCTATCGCATCATTACTGTCATCCGCGTAATATACACAGCTGACGGTATGGCGCGATACGGCAACCACTGCATGTGGGATGCTGTTGTGTAGCTCCTGCCTGGTTGTTATAGTACGAACAATTACCACGTTTTCGTACGTTAGGCCCTGTGCTTCATGTATGGTGAGGACGCGTGATCCAGTTCCCGACCCGTATCCTTCACATTTCAGGGTAAGTTTTGACGAGTAGATGCCGCTGTAGACTTCTCTAAGCGCAAATGTAAAAGTTACACACGAACCTTTTTTTTAAAGAAAAAACAGCTTTAATCAAAATATCCAGTCATAATGGTACAGAAAATTAATAGTACGTCAGGTAGTACGTATAATTACACTACGAAAACCAGCACTGAACAAGCCTGTTGATGCCAAGGTCAACATGTATGTTCTGCCATGTGTACATAAAAAATTAAAATAATGTATCAGCTTTGATTTCCACGGTCAGTATTCAGTGTTCAAAACAACACTTAAATCGCGAGTGCTAACCATATCATGACTCATTTAATTGTACAGATTGTTCTCATTTTTAATTTCATAGAATTTCGATGAAAATCTATTTAAAGTCAGTTTTTATAGAAAGTGCAAAAAAGGAGCAGTGATTGTTCGTAATTTAAGTTTGTACGAATACAGTTTCTTATTTCGTTAAAGCAGTTACACCCTGTATCGCCCAAATTTTTTTTTCGTTCAAGAACACTTTTCACACCGACAGTACAGGCCACGCCCAAGTCGTTAAGATGCCGCATTTTTGTGTTAGCAATATTAAAAGACTTCCGCGACAGGTCCCATGACGAACGGCTCTACTTACAGTTATTAAACTTGCATTTGAATATTTCCTCGTTAAAAAAATGATTTAGCATCTAATAAAGTTCGTAGCATTCTAACGTTTTTTGACTATTTTTGAAAAGGTTTTTTGAACAGTTTTTAAAATTTTTTGAACGTTGCCCTTTTTTATTAAATTAAATTAAATTAAAACCACACGCAAGTCGCGCCACCCAGATGACGGTGAATTGCCAAAAATGACGGTGATCGTGAATCGCTGTCAAAGTGAAGTTACCGCCGTCTTGGATGGTGCGACGTGTGAGCTGTGCTTGGGATGCAGGCATTCATATGCATTTTATAATGATATAAATACGATTGTTTTTCATGTTTTTTGACTACGAATCTTGACTACGAACAATAATATCTAAACAGAGCTATACAATTTGCATTTTAACATTTAAAGCAGCTGATGACCATCTGTTGACTATTCGTATGATGGACCCACAATTTTTGAGTTTTTACTTTTTAACCCCCGGCAAAAAAGAGAGTTGTTATAAGTTTAACGTATATCTGCGTGTCTGTCTGTGGCATCGTAGCTCCTAAACGAATGGGCCAATCTAGATACCGTATTCTTTTGTTTGAAAGCTGCCGTAATTGAGAACTTTCTGAGATATATTTGATTAAATATTGTCTAACCGTTTAAGAGTTAGTAGCGATCAATATCAGGGGCTATACGAAATTGTAGTTTTAGAGTTATCTCGTTTTTGCAGAAGCGTAGTAAAAGTAAGAGCCCTCGGGAAAGATGGAAGATTTAGCGGGCAGACTCACCACCTTTAAAGAAAATAGTGTCCATACGCGCACCCTGTACAATAGAGATTATAGTATAGTTGCTAACAATGTTTTAAACGTTTCTGTATGCAACTTCCAATCGAGATCGCTACGAAAGCGCTACGAAAGTGCTACGAAATCGTAGCAATAAAAAACATATTTCTTTAATTTAAACCATATTAGGACCATGATTCATTTGACCTCAACAGACTAACCAAATGAAATTCCCTAGCTATTATCGATATTCATCAACAAATAGAAAGAAACCCGACGTTAGAAATCGCGTGATTGTCGGTGAAAAATATATAATGTACAGTTACAACTAAGAAAGCTTTACATAATGATTGTACTCGTTCTGCCCTCGAAGAAACGGCTATTACTTTGCTTATTTACTTATTCATGTATTCAGTACTTACCGATAACGTTGATGACAAGTTTGTTTTTTTTTGCAAAAAGTAATTTCTGCTTTGAAATTTGCAGAAAAAATATTAAAAGTGGGTTAGTAAGTGACTAAGACGGATTGCCCCTCAAATTGGTAGATAGCCTTTTTAACCCCCGACGTAAAAAGAGAGAGATGTTATAAGTTTAGAGTATCTGTCTGTGTATCTGTCTGTGGTATCGTAGCTCCCAAACGGATGAACCGATTTTCGTTTAGTTTTTTTGCGTCATAGATAATTTTATCCCGAGTGTTCTTAGCCATGTTTCATGAAAATCTGTTTAGCCGCTTAAAAGTTATAAGCAAGTTAATGTCGGGAGTGATTCAAAATTTTTAATTTTAGTGTTATTTCAAGCGATTTGTCTCGTTTCTCACTCGGGGTACGCGTGACCATGACACACACACAACACTCCAGAATAACATTGTTACCTTTTGTTTATTATGTGTATTTGTACCTGTGGTTGTTTTGTTTGTTGTGTGTATGTTTTAAAGCAATGAATAAATTATTTGTCTGTCTGTCAGACCATGATCTAGGAATTAACGAGTCAAGTCATTACAGTGAAGCGACTGCCATCTGATCTCCGTGACCCTGCTAACAGGGGAACCTGACCGGATTGGATCATGTTTACACAATCATTCGCCTGAATTTATAGGTTTCCTTGCGATGTTTTCCCTTACCGTAAGAGTGTGTATCTTTCCCGCATTAGTGAGTAACTACCAATAATAAACATAACTTAGAAAATGAGTCATTTATAAATAGCAGCGATACGGTCAGTAGGCAGACCACCAGCCCGATGGTCAGACGATGTCATCAAATTGACGGGATCTCTATGGATGAGGTTAGCGCAGGACCGTGATGATTGGCGCTACAGAAAATAGGCCTATACCCAGCAGTGGGTGAATATGCTCTGAGTATGATAATGATGACATGGCGGCTCTGGGAATCAAACCCGGTACCTCTCGCTTACAAGTCCGATCCGTTAACCGTTAAACCACCGACGCTCCTGGTAGATTATTGGTAAATTATTTAGTGTTCTGATTTAAAGTGTTTGTTATCTAGAGAATTTATGAGTTCCGCATTAATTTATCAAGGCTTTCTTCGTTTTGAAGCGGCCGGGGTAGTTTAGATAGGGGGTGAAGTGTTTATGTGTGGGGTGGACAAAGACAGGGCGTTGGTCTGTTGTGGTTTATTCAAATTGTGTTTGTTTTGTCACATTTTGGAGATTTGTTTGTCATTTGTGCTCACACAGACAGCTTATCAATTCGTTTACAGCACAAAATACAAATTGAAGTACGTAGTAGAACTAGTAAATAATTTTATTTCTACTCACATATCACGCAATTTTTATCGTTAAAGACGACCCTTTGCTAACGTTCAAAATCTCAACTTATCAGCAGTCTACTTGCTGTGCTTATTATTGAGTGATTTAAATGACAGCGAAATTTTTTAATGTAATAGCACAGTAAAAATAGCATATTTTGGAGGCAAAATATGTACAGTTAACAGCACATCAAGTTACCACGAACTGTCAAATTTCCCCAATGGATTGTAAACTGTAATGCTTGGAGATAAAATTTAAAATCGATTGAGGAAATTTGACAGTTTTTGATAGCATGATGTGCTGTTGACCCTGTACATCAGTGAAACTTTGTTTACAACTTTATCTTCGCACTAGAAATGAGGATCAGCCGAGTCCTACCAAAATTTTGGGGTCCAACTCCCTCCACAGGGTTTTAAGAAATTCCCATACAAAAGAAGAATCGGTATTTTTTACCCACTAACAAAATTTCCACGCAAAATCGAAACTATTGATAAGTTTGAAATTTTGCTTAGATGATCTTCAGATATTGTGGGAGCTTACCTAAAAGAGATTACACGGAATTCTCATGGGAACGAATTGTAGGGCGTCCGCTAGTTGACATGTACGTTAGGTGTTTCAGTCGCAGCCCCTCTATCTTTTAAACTATTATAGACAGCACTTTCAAATTTTCAGGAGATACGTATTATGAAAGTGACTATCGTAAAATAGGATTTAAAAAAATGAAAACTTAAATCACAGTGGGGTCCACATACGACAAACGTCAAAAATATCTCATTTTTTAATAACTTTTGTCACTGCTCTATTTCAAAAACTATATAATACATATACTCGTATTTCGAACTTAGTATTCATTTAAAACACACTTTACATTATTAAAAATATATATGAAAAATAGTCAAGAGTGAGTCGGATTCAAGCTAAAAATATTTAAACAGAAACTCGCACTTGAACTGTTTTTATGATATTTACCTGGTTATTTGTCATATAATTACTGTGATATTATACTAAAACGAAGACATACATATCGAATGCACGTATTCTAAAATTTCTGAATTATAGTGTAACTAATAACAGTAATTCTACGGCAAATAACCAGGTAAATGAAACAAAAACAGTTCGAGTGCGAGTTTCTGTTTAAATATCTTTAGCTTGAGTCCGACTTACTCTTGACTATTTTTAATCTTTTTTTGAAATTAATATAAGTATTTTTAAATGTGTACTAAGTTTAAAATGTATGCATTAAATGGTTTTTGAAATAGAGCAGTAACAAAAGGTATTTAAAAAATGCGATATTTTGAACGTTTGTCGTATGGAGAACCCACTGTGGTTTAGGTTTATAATTTTATTTATTATATTTCGCGATAGATACTATCATAATACGTATTTTCTGAAAATTTGGATACGCCGTCTCTAATAGTTTGAAAGATAGATGGCTGCGACTGAAACACCAAACTTAAATATCAACCAGCATCTGCCCTAAAATTCGTTCCCATGGGAACTCCGTGTAATCTATTTTAGGTAAGCTTCCACAATAATTGAAGATCATCTTTGCAAAATTTAAAACTTATAGCTTAATTAGTTTTGATTTTAATCGCCGAGTTTGTAAAATGTGCACTTTTAAAAATTTCCCCCTGCCTATACTTACCCCCTGGGAGGGGGTAGGATCCCTAAATTTTGGTAGGACTCGGCAGATCCTCATTTCTAGTGCCAAGATAAAGTTTAAAACAAAGTTTCAATTATGTACATATTTTGCCGCTAAACAGCCATTTTTAGACCACTAAACTGAACAACTTTTCCCAAATAATAAATAGGTCGAAATTAAAAAAAAGATTGTCGCCTTCATAAAAATTGTATTGAGATTCAACTAGAGCAATCATTTGAAATGGGTTCCTTGGGGAAAGTTTTTCAATTCCATGGAGGGAATTATCCCTTGAAGTTTCAATAACTAATTTAAAGTCACCCCATATATTGATAGCTAAGCCATGTTTCACTGAAAAGTGAGAAAACCCATAGAAATAAGTAAAGGAAGAAAAAATCTCTTTTCTCTGGAAAAAACAAGCCGAAACATGCATCTTTATCGATTCTAATTTTTATCTCGAATATACAACCTGTTCTTTTTGATATCTCAACTCCAGGGTATCAATGAGACCACGTATATGAATCAAATAGCATATATCTTATCTTATCTTATGTAGCCGTTATGTGTCCCACTGCTGGGCAAAGGCCTCTCTCCGTAACATATATAAATAGCACATATAACAAAAATAAAATCTTTATTTGCCTTAAAAAGAAATACTAATAAAAACTTTATTTTTTTAATAAAACGCCATTCACTCAAAGTCCTACAGTAGTTTCCCTCGGAACACACATAAAGACAGACACAAACATCCATGGCCCGAGAACAATTGTTAATTTCTGTAAAAGACTGTTTCTTACCTAAATAAAATAAAAACAAACATCTGCTTTTACATAAATATTTGCCAATACTGGGATTCGAACCCAGTACCCGTAGATCAAGAGGCAGCGCCACTACCACTCGACCAAACTAGCCGTCAACATTTTTTATTTTTTTATTCTTAAGATAGTTCACAGAGGGGCAATCTTCCCCCGAGAAGACCAGACAAGAACTAATTGGCCGTGTTAAAAATGTACGAGTCGACCGACTTCTATCCCAAAAATGCATATTAGCAGATAACCACAAAATGAAAAAGTCATCTAAATAGAATGTGTAAATATTATTTGTTTTTGTCGATTTTAAAAAAAAGCCCGTTATCGATTTAATTTAAATTTATATGGGACCACTTCAGGTGTTCCTTCTCCTGTTACAGAAACCCTCTTTTCATATCACGTTACTTTACAAAGTATTAGCTTCCCGTTTGCGACTTGTTTGGCGCTGAAAAGTTGCCCATTCACTCTCCAATTCTCCAAGTACGCCTTTATTTTTTTTATCACATCATTAATCATCATTAGAAACAATGTTGGAGTAGAAACTGTCAAAAGTAAAATCTGACAAAAGCAGAATCTGCCCAAAGTAGAATCCGTCAAAAACAGAATCTGTCAAAAGTAGAATATGTTATGTTGTTAAAAGTATCTGTCAAATGTAATCAACTATACAAAATTCTCGTTTATCCGTTACATAAGCATAAAAGACAAAAAGATTTACAATAATAAATATGATAACATAAATGTAGAGTTATTGTTGCAAACTGTCTATAATTACTATTGAAGCTCTTATCGTAAATGTTTCTAATATGCAACCCTTCTTCCTGCATTGTAAGCTGCACTGTTATCAAGCTAGTTGCACTCGCAGAATGCATACTAAGTGCAAGGTAGTGCATTGCCCTCGGTAGGTGACGCCGTCGGTCGGAGTCAGGTCATAGGGTTTTGTTGCGTAATTGAAGATTAAGTGTTATGGTTAATCCCATCATTATAATTTGATAAACACACAAGTGCGTTAATCAAGAAAAAGATTATAAATCTGTTAAGTTTAAGGGTCCATGATACTACAATTTTCAATCCTAATATCATAAAATTGCACATCCTCACTTTTGTTTTATCGTCCAATTCAATTTTTTAGATTTAGAAAATGAGCGATCGCTATAATATGAGAAGTCAAAGATTTTTTTCGAGAATTTCCTATGGAATTTCCTGGGGAATGTTGTTCAGTTTCATAGGGAGAATCATCTTAAAAAGTTTCGCTTATTTAAAATCTTACCATATAGTTAAGTAGATTTATGAAATTGTCCTAGTTTAACAACAGGATTAAGGATTTGGCTAGCGTCCAACAAATCCTGAAAGCACGAAGGTGGTTATCTTAAAACAGAACACTGAAACATTATTCCTAATCCTAAAGTATATTTACGAAAAACAAAGTCCCTAATCAGTAACTAATTTCCTTTACACAAAAAATACCGTGTTTAGTAATTACGACGTATTTTATGAAAATTTGCTACGTCTTATCGATGTCTCTGTGTGTGTATAATCAAAATGCAAATGTAGTGTGCGTGGTGCTTATCCTGCGACCCACATCTGGGCAAGGCCGTGGCCTCGTCGCCAAACAAGTGGACCAATTTTTCGACTAAGTGAAATGTTTGCCGAAAACTTAATTACATACAAATAAACCTAAGTAATTGGACCTGAGAACGCAGAGAAAGGAACATGTTTCGCCGTATAATAAACACCTAATTCATGTGGGTAAGGAATCCAGGCATATGACTGCATTGCACCCGAGCTAAAAACGAACGAAAGCTTCGAACAAAGCATGCTTATTTACATGCAGACCCTTTGATCGCAGATAAGAATAGATAAAGTTCGAAATGTATTTACCTTGAAAGTTTTGTATGAAGACACAACGT
The DNA here is from genome assembly GCA_949987775.1 of Aproaerema taeniolella. NCBI lineage: Eukaryota > Metazoa > Arthropoda > Insecta > Lepidoptera > Gelechiidae > Aproaerema > Aproaerema taeniolella. The sequence goes on along the minus strand of OX465252.1, from coordinate 16,958,849 downwards.
ATGAAGCTCCATCTTCGAGCTCTTCAAGCCTGTATTTTCTGTCTCCATCCATCCCGAAGATGAATCTGGCACCTCTTGGTAGTTCCAGCCTCTCAGAGAGTCTGTCCAATAGCGCGTCCATGGAGACGAGATCTCTGCCGGGTTTGAAGCGGAATTCGACGCCAGGGTGAAAGGGGTCCCCATTGCGGTAGAAGGTGACCCGGCGCGCCTTCCAGAAGTTGAGGTTCGCGTAGCGGCTGGCCGGTTCGGATCTGTTGGGTCTGGAGGTAGCTTCGGAGCCCTCGGAAGCGTCATCGGGGCGCTGGGGCGGGGAGGGGGGACGGGAGGCGCCGCGCCAGTCGCCGGGCTCGCGCTCGTCGTCGGAGGCAGGGTGCTCTGGGTCGGGCGCCGGCGTGGGCTCGGGGGCCGGCGCCGGCTCGGCCGCGGCCTGCGAACGCACACGTGAATGTACCCTGCGCGCCCGACGCGACATCACTCGCGACGAATCGCCCACCGACTGGCCGCGCGCCCCGCTGCCCAGCCCACACCAATCAACTGATAGATAGGACACTACCGGCTTCATTCATGAAACTGCAGATTCATGCCGGCCACGTGCGTGATTGATTACATATACATCTATGACCTAAACGTGTAGCCAAAGGACCTATAGCTTTACAGCTTATTTAACATGAAGGTCGTCGTAATCTCAATTAATATTTTCTAGACCTTGAGCTATAAAGGACAAAATAGGTACAAGTTTTACGACTTTCCTGTAAAAATAAACGTTTAAAATTATACAGGGCGTAAGGGACAGTTTAGCAAATACTTAAATGATGGAATCTACCCATTACTATGATCGGCTAAAAGTAACTATTTTTTCTCGGAAACGTCGAGTTAAGGAGTTTTTGTTATTTTTCTACTTTGGCGCTACGCAATGTACGACGAAACCGCATCCCGCACCCGGTCCCCCTGCACCGCACCGCTATCAGAACACGATGTACAGGGACAACAGCACATCATGCTATCCAAAACTGTCAAATTTCTTCAATCGATTTTCAATTTTATCTCGAAGTATTAGAGTTTACAATCCATTGGGGAAATTTGACAGTTTGTGGTAACCTGATGTGCCGTTGACTGTACTTTGCTGGCTTTCGTTTTTTACGCTGTTATCATCGTTTTTTATTGAAAAATGGAATGTATTAGAATAAATAATTTAGTTTTAAATCAGAAAACATTTAAAAAATCATGAGAAAAATTCAATTGAAAAATCGTTAGGAATGATGGTCTGAGTTCGGGGGTTTCAGTTTTTGCTAACCTGTCTCTTACACCATGTATAGCGCGTAGAGTCACTGAAAGACTGAAATGGAGTGCTTAGGCCAAGTCATCAAGTTGGTAGCTCGTGATAAGCCGATGTAGAGGCCATTGCCACATGACTAACTAATCCTAGTCACGATCAGCTAAAGTACGGCTTATAATATGAATCATTGCGGCAATTTGAGAATATCACGTGATTCAGAAAGTTTTAATGAATGCAGTGGTCAATTTTGCTGCAAAAGTGAATCATTATTTCAGAAGTTGTACATAAAATAAAAATATGTAAAAACATAAAAAATACTAATCTAAGTACAAGATTTAAGAAACTTCAACTAATTCAGAAATGCATAACTTAAATTCAGATTCACAGTAAAGTATTTTATTCGTAGTTACTTTGTAAAAACTCGGTCACATATTAGGGTTAAAATTATGTCAAACCAGTAAGTAATGTTATTCAACTAATTATTACACACTTTAAAAATTCGCTACTTCAAGGCTGTGTGGCCAATTAACATGTTTGGTCTAAAATGACATGCACTAAAAACCTATTTGCTATTTGCGAGGCGTGAAAAAAAGTCATGATTTTATGACAAAACGCAAGAATGAAATGTGAAAACTGGCGTTATTCCAACACGGTATTTCCAATTAAAAATGATACATTTTGTTCTCTCTCTCTCTCCTTCTTTTAATAAAGATAAGGACAAGTGAGATACGTATCAATAAACTTAATAAAATATTTGTTCACAAAAAATATTATCGACTGTTAGTGAGCACTATGAGCACACTTTAGGTACTTATAGAAAGTAAAGGGTGGTTTAATTTTTGGTAAATCATGCAAAAGTATCATACCACAGCAGCTGCAGCCATATTTTCTTCACTGGTCATTGGTTTACTCTCCAAACATCACAATAAACTCACTTTTACAAAAGAATAAAATTCTAACTCTATCGGTAGAAACCGCGGGAAAAAGCCGCGCCGAACCGTAATGGCGTCCGCGCTAAAAAGCAACACTGGCAATAAAACTTTTTTTTAAAAACAGGAAGCACAGGATTTCAATTTGAAAAACAAAAGAAGGTCTTGAGAAACAAAAGAAGTGCGTGGAATGAAAGTAATGATTCAAGTGAGGGTATAGCAGAAGGTAGTCGTCCGGTTATGTTTTGTGAACGGAACCGAGTGACGGTTGTTTGGAATGGTCGTCGGGGGCGCGCGGCCAGCGCTCCCGTGCCGTCAGCGTGGCAGCTCCACCGCTTAATCTGATTAACGGTCACGTAAGCCTTAATCGCAGTGACTAAGGCTACTGAGGCTTATAGAATGAGACGTTTTTAGTTTTGAAATGCAACAGTAAACAAATAATACAAGTTGATATAATATTAATATAAAAATTCATGGTCAAGCGTCAGGTTTTTTTGAAATGACACTTGTAGCGACGTAATTTTTTCTTAGCACTTCTTTCCAGCCCAGGGTTTCATCACGATGTTTTCCTTCACCGTTGAGCTAGTGATAATTAGAAATCCGTACATAGATCCAAAAAGACGAATTTAGTGGTACAGGCCCGCACCAGAATTTGAACCCGCGACCTCCGGATTACAAGTCTGGCTCATTACCAACTGGGCTACACTGAGTGCTACTTAAGAGAGACAGATATAAGTATATATTTCACTTAATTGAATAAAATGCGCCTGTACCTATTGTCGAGTGTCATTATTATCACAAAAATGTTTGTTTTTTTGAAGTTTATTTTACAAAAATATCTAAGTTTATTACTAGAGGAAGCAAACAAGGAAGGCTTTAACGGAATTTCCATTAGAATTCCGTTAAAGCCTTCCTTGTTTGCCTACCTTATAAAAAAAATTTGGCCCAGCTTTCTAGGACTTACTATAATTGTAGATTTGAAGAATCAAGATTATTATTATTTTTACGCCAGATAAGACGCTAAAATTTAAAATTTAGAACGAAGATGATGATTAATAATCTACTCTACAGTCGCACTTTTGGTAATATATAAATTAACCTAAAACACAGCTTATTTAATTATTTTTTTAAGCTTGCGTGGGGCCTTTAGCGTTTGTCGAGTTTGTCGCGGGTCGTATTAGGCCCACTGTCTCACCTAAATAAGATAGTTAATTAAGATATAGTACGAAAATCTAAGTTGTGAGTGAGAAATAAAAAACATTTCATTCTGTTTGGACCTGCCAGAGCGACACACACTCGTCCGCCGGTCAACAAAGCGTGTGCTGGCGGGAATGTAGGCTAACTATATTTTTTCACTCTTCCTGGCCGTTGCGCGCCGTTTTTATGGGTGCCAATTACCCAGGCGCTCGCTCCACCTTTGTTCTTGATTAACTTGCGATTTAACTCGTTTTGAATTAGCAATTTTGAACCAGATTTAAAAGACATTTTCGAAAGGGGTTTTACTAAGAAATACAATAAAAGGAAGCAATAAATTGTCTACGTTAACAACGTAAGAGTTAACTAACTTCAATCCCAACTTTGCCTATCAGCCACATAAAGACAAACCAATACGTCATCTAAATAAAATGTGTACCTAAGTGTTTTTTTGTAAGAAAAAATTGAATCACTTTCGATACAGTTTATATGGGACCATCTCAGGAGTATACTCTTTCGAATCAAAGAAATAAGCTGAAAATTGGCGGAGTTATCGTCGATTTTAATGTAAAAAATTTTGTAACTTTTCTGAGATTAACGATAAGTAAAATTATTAAAAAGTAGTATTGAATTCTCATTGTTTTCTATCTATAAGAACACAAAAGTCTATGGCAACTTAAAAACAGTTTTTTTTTCAACTGGCAACTTAAAAATTAGTTCCTTAACTAAATAGAGCATATAACAATATGGTTAACCTTCCATGCCTTTCATTTGATTTAACATCGAAAAGAAAAATTACGGGTAATTTTAACACAATTACCGTTGCAATATAATAAAGCTTAAACATTATAATATAAGGTAAACACTCTTTGAGGCCAAGCAGATTTGCATAAACGATTTGATGCATAACTTCTCGCGTGATATGTCGTGGATGAGCGTCAGCAAAACAGGTCAAACACCGACGACAAGGCTTCTCATTTGATTAACAACAAGGCTAGATTTGAGATTGTAGACTGTACTTGACGAGTGATTAGTTAAAATAAAAAATAAAATTGTCTTCTTTTTTGTTCTGAATGTTGTTATTTATTTAATCCTATGGCGTTCATGCATTGTAAGCATATTCTTAAACTATAAACTTGGATAATAATAATTTTAAATTTAGGTCCAGGTCCCGCAACCATTCAACCACCTCAGGCGTTATTCTGAACAGATCCCCCGGCTCCCCCTTACAGCATCGCAGTGGGTATCGTTGACCGATCTGCTCTACGGTTTGGTCCTCCAACCCACAGTCGCATAAAGGACTAGCTACCCATCCCCATTTGTGCTTTGGATAGTTGCATCGAGTTTTGTTATTAAGATGCGCAATAGATTTTATTTAAAAAAATGAAAATGTATTCGATTTTACAATCCTTCCAGAAACAGTTAAGAGAAGAATAGCGAACTTGAGCTTGCAGAAACAAAAGATTTGTTTATCAATGTGAATGTTGTTAAATGGCTTGTAATAAAAAGCTATGAATTTGAAACAATTTCGCGTTTTTTTTTGTATACCATACTACAGACAAACCAAATTTTGGTTTTGAATTGATCATGATTACTACGAGAATAATTGTTTTATTAAAAAAAAATTTGAAACAGAACGCTGTTTTCTTTAATTTTTCTAATTTTTCCGCTGACAGTACTTTAAATAAAAAAAATAACATGCCTAAAAGCAAGTTTTCATGTCGACACTACTAATTCGATACTTTGACGTTTATAAACGACGTTGACCTAATTTATAATACTTAATTAAAAGAATCAAACGTAATACAATCACGAGACTTCGTAGACTGCTACGAAGTAGCAAGTATCTACGATGTAGCCGAAACTACTGAATCAAATATGATTACTGATATAGAATAGAATAGAATAGTAAAAATCTTCAGGATGCCACTTAAAACAAGTCAAGATTACATGAATTACATACAAACAAACATTAAAGGATTTAAATACATACATACGCATTCGTTCTATTGACCCTACTGACTCTACGCCTATTCGCAAAGGTGCAGTCTTCCCCAGAAAAGAACAGGCAAGAAACTCTGAGGGTGCTCTTTTTAATCGCATTACCAATTTTCTTATTTTCTAATTTTAACTAAGTCTGAAATAACTCTAGACCTGAGCAGTTCATTCCCATGGCTGCTTGTCAGTTATGTAATCAGAAATTTTGTAATAGCCCTTTTTGCAAAGTTTTCGTTTAATTACTGTCTTAAATTTATCCAAAGGTAAATTTTTAATACACATGGGAATCTTATTATAGAAACGTATACATTGACCCATAAAAGAGTTCGTGACCTTGTGGAGACGACTGTCTAGTACATCCAGTTTATGCTTGGTCCTAGTATTTATATTGTGCCTATCGCTATTTTTCTTAAACAAATGTTCATTATTCTTCACATATAAAAGATTGTCACATATACATTGGGATGCAAAAGTCAGAATATGTATTTCTTTGAATATTTGTCTAAGAGACATTCTAGGTCTCATTTGATAAATCGCGCGAACAGCCTTTTTCTGCAGAACAAAGATCTTATTGATATCCGCAGCATTACCCCACAGTAAAATGCCATATGACATAAGGCTGTGGAAGTAACTGAAATACCGTATATTCACGGTTTCAACGTCCGATAATTGACGGATTTTTTTACTGAGTAGGCTGCTGAACTGAGTCTGCTCGCTAACTTATCAATATGAGGACCCCATTGAAGCTTTGCATCAAGAGTTATTCCTAAGAATACAGTAGATTCCACAATGTCCAGTTTTTCATTCCTAACCTGTACATTTGTATTTACCTGTTTAACATTGGGCAAGGTAATTTAACACATTTGATTTTTTTCTCGTTCAAAAGAAGGTTATTTATAGTAAACCATTCAACTACCTTTGAGATCGCAGTATTCACGTCGTCATAATCAGAGTCGTACCTCTTCACTTTAAATATGAGTGATGTGTCATCTGCAAATAGTACGATCTCATGGGCGTCTTTAACAAGAGATGGTAAGTCATTATTCTAAACGAGAAACAGGAATGGTCCTAGGATTGAACCCTGTGGGACGCCCATACAGACTGCGGACCCAGGTGACCTAGTGCCGTTAACCTCAACCTTCTGGATCCTATTACTCAGATAAGATTCCAGAAGCTTAAGTGCGTCTCCTCTTATGCCATAATGATGTAATTTTCTGATCAGAGTTTCTTAATGAACACAATCGAAAGCCTTGGACAAATCACAGAAGACTCCAAGAGCATCCTGCGAGTCCTCCCAGGCCGCAAAAATATGACGAATGAGCTCAACACCAGCATCGGTTGTAGAGCGACCCCGTGTGAATCCAAATTGGTTTATATTCATAAGGTTGTTAGCGTAGAAATGAGTGGTTATTTGATTAAGGATAATTTTTTCAAATATCTTGCTAAGGGCTGGTAGTATTGAAATTGGTCTAAAGTTGGTGGGGTCTGATGTACTACCAGCTTTAAATAGAGGAATTACTTTACTATGTTTCATCAGATCAGGAAACACACCATCATCAACACAATTATTAAAAATAAACGCTAGGTGTGGAGCAATACAATTTATTATGGAATTTATCACCTTTACTGAAAGACCATCAAGGTCAAAATACGATCTTAATTGCCTGTTGTCTGCGGCACCGTAGCTTCTAAACGTATAGATATTTCGATGCAGTTTTTTTTGCTTAAGAGCTGACTTAATCTTAGCTATATTCAATCAAAATTGCTTTAAAGCCGTTTTAGAGATAAAAGCGATTTTTAGGGGCTATACCAAATGTTAATTTTTTAAAATTAATATTTCAATCTTCATTAGCTCTTGACATTTATACCTTTTTCAAATGGTAACTATCTACTTAGGAGTTCATACAAATTCCTTTTATCCTTGAAAATAAAATGAACTCGTATTCATAAAAAAACACATACTTATATAGTCGCAATAAATAATAATTATCTTCAACGATAGATCGCGAAGATAACGACTTATGAAGGCCAGCACGTAAGTGGGAGTTTAATCTTATATATAAAAATTAATCACTAAATCTGTTGGTAAGCGCAAAACTCGAGAACGGCTGGACCGATTTAGATGATTCTTTTTTTGTTGTGTTCCTTATTGTCAGGAAAAGGTTCTTATGAAAGAAAAAACTAAAAAAGTGCCACGGGAACGAAGTCCCGGGCGGAAAGCTAGTAAGTAATAACTCTAAAATTAAAAAAATATATCAGACCAGACATTTGATTGCTTGAATCACTTTTAATAAGCTGAACCAATTTTGATCAAATATAGCTAAGAACCATCTCGATTACGTCAGCTTTCAAACCAAAAAAACGCATCGGAATCGGTCCATTCGTTTAGGAGCATAACGATGCCACAGACACGCAAACACACGTCAAACTTATAACACCGCTTTTTTTCTCGGGGTTTAAAAATACCTGACCGTAACCTAAACATCGTACAAAAGAGGTCCACGTAAGTATGTGTCCCCATTCCTGTCAAATCAGCTGATCGGCTTCATTACCCCATGACCTTGAGCGATTTCATCAGTCGGAGAAATGAATTGGAGAAATAGCCGCACGCATGAACGTAGGTAGTATTTACAAGTTGGTGGATAAAATACAGGGTGTACGAGACAGCTTAGCAATAACTCTAAAATGAAAAATTTCGATCACCTCCGACATTCATCGCTTAGAACTCTTAAATAGCTGAACCAATTTTGATCAATACAGGTAGGTAGCTAAGAGCCATCTCGATCACGTCAGCTAAAGTATCGTAATTCAATTAGGAGCTACGATGCTACAGACAGACACACAGCCACTCAGATACACACTAACAGACACTGATACACATGTCAAACTTAAAACACCCCTCGTTTTTGTCTTTAGGAAAATAAATAACATTTTTACGCGTTCTTTTTTATTCTATTGTGAAATAAATTATTTAATCGAGTATTTCATTTTCTACAAAGATCCTTACTTGTGATTATTTAACCATGAAAGTGTTTTTGTTTGTTTGTCCCTTTCTTCACGTAGTAACAGCGCAATGTATCGACGTTATTTCTAAAGGGATAGCCGGAAGTCTGGGGAGTGACATAGGCTACTTTTCCACATGAACGAAGTCGCAGGCGGAAAGTTAGGACCGGCATAAAATAAAACTGCAGAAAAACCAGCAATGCTAGTTAGATTTTTTGCTGTTTTGCGTCAAGTCCTTATAGTTATAGTGGTAACATATATGTACACCACTGACATAAAGTGTATGGACTGGCAGTCCTCTATAAATTACAGCATTTGTCTCTAGGATGCATTGAAAGTGACAAATTCGCAGGAATTTTGACAAACTGAACGGAACTTGACGCAGTGAATTGTAAACAATTTGAAATATTTGTAAATTTTGTTAAAATTTTAAAGACTAAGTGAATTTTTGTGTATAGTTTTATTAATATTCAATTTTGTGACCATGAGAATATGCTTGGTTTGTAAATATTAACAGAAAAAAGGAGATAATCGGTCAATGTACAAGTATATTTTTTTACCAACTGTTTTATTAAAAAATGTTGTTTTAAAACGTCTTAATTCTACTTTAAATGATTAGAAATTGTCGGGAAGACATTCCTCTTTTTCTAAGTATATATATAGTAATGTTAAAATGACTATAAAAGATAAAATTTTCGCATTTTCAATTTCGCTTGATTCGCCTGCTTTATTTCGCTAGTGCTTCCAAAGACAGTCGATAAAAACAATGTCGATAGAAACATGTTATAGGTGTATTAGTGTAAAATATTTATTTTTTATTTTATTTTTTATTTAAACATGGAACATCATCAGTATCAAAAAACAAATTGGAACTAAAGTATAGATACATATAACCAATTACAGACGTTCGCTTATAGATTTATAGTAGTAATAATAAAGAAGGTATACTTAACTCTAAAATTTCGACAAGAAGCCTAAAATCATAATTATAATCAATTTGATAGAAAATAGGTGCTGCCAATATTCACACCTCCACGCCCAATCCTTCAATTAAACCAAGGGTGTTTTTATTTGGAACAGATGATCGCTGTGCTATCTCATTGCCTGAACGCCACGCAGTGAAAAAAACTATTAATTATAAGGCGCTTGGCTGCCACAACACTAGTGCCAAACAAATCTATGTCGAAGGAGCACGACAGATCATTGAAACCACTACTCGCTCGGTACATGAAACTATTCTGTCTGTAGTTAGTACTGGCTGATGGAAGTGACAGTGGTATTTTACGACGAGGATGAGTTGATCGTGGAACATTTAAATTAATTTTTTCTAGGAGCTCCGAACAGTCAATGGAAGATGAAGCTATTTTTAATAAAAATGACATATCTGCGATATTACGGCGCATCTCAAGTGGTAAAAGATGAAATTGTCTACAGATTTCGAGATAACGACTAGAGCTGTATGGTACCTTCATTTTAAAACACAAATATTTCAGAAATTTTTGCTGTATACGCTCAATTCTAGTCCGATAAACAGCATATCTGGGGCTCCACACCTGCGACGCATATTCCAGAGTACTTCTAACATATGCACAATAAAGAATTTTAACCGTTTTAGCATATTACTTAATGTTACGTACAATGGCAAACAAAACCGTTTTTATTTTGTTGAGTACCCATGATTACTTTTTTAGGGTTATGTAGTAGACTACAAAGTTATAGTTTCGCCATATCCGTCTACTCGCAATTTTCTAAGAGACCCTTGATACTACAAAACTGTAATCACACCTTAGTACCTAAGCTTTTCAAGATAACAAGTAATGTTTGATTAAATTGCGCGTCGCTCGACACGCTCTTGAATGATTTTAGATAAATATTTAAGAGTTTACTAATCTTCATAAGAACAGTAAGACAGAATACCTAACCAACCAAATTTCTTACAACAGATTTCCAACCGACGAAGGTTTTAAAAAAAAATGGCTTCAAAATATGAATGTTTCGAAGAATTGGAGATCAAAGAAAAGCCACGAAATATGTTCGAAACATTTTGACCCTAAATGTTTTATAGGAAGTAGGAAATTGTTAAAATTGGGTAGTGTTCCTACAATATTTGAAGAAAATGTTCAAGGTAAAGGTTATACATAAGGGTTACTAGAAACATGTCACGATAGAAACATGTACCAGTTTTGAAAAATTACATACTTTAACTTTTTATAAAGTAACACAGCTATAAATGTTATTGTTTTTGAAACTAACGCATTTATTTGTTTTATTTTTCATGATTGTAGTTAACTTACTCCCTAATACATGTTAATTGTTATTTTATCTTAAATTTACAACTCGAGCACCTGTGGCCCATTTGTTAGTAAAAACAACTTAAAACTATAAATGTTTCATAGGAAGTAGAAAATTGATAAAATTTGGTAGTGTTCCTACAATATTAGAAGAAAATGTTCAAGGTAAAGGTTATACATAAGGGTTACTAGAAACATGTCACGATCCCCGCTAAGGGATGGTAGTAGGCTTTATGAACTATTGAATAATATTTCAAAACTGAAAAAAAGAGTACCAGTTTTGAAAAATTACATACTTTAACTTTTTATAAAGTAACACAGCTTTAAATTTTTTTTTTGATAACGCATTTATTTGTTTTATTTTTCATGATTGTAGTTAACTGCCTACCCCGCTGGGAAATACATATAGTTTGTCGACTAATCGACTTTTGGCCTCACTACGTCGAATTCGGTTTTCTGCCGCTGCCGCCTACAGCGCCAAAATGGCGAAAATCAAATGGTCTCGTTTTTGATTTGACAACAGCCAGTCTAGTGGTATTTAACTTATTTTTTCTATGTCTATGATGTACACCCATCTTATTAATTTTTTTTCAAACCAAACCATTTCAAACCGCAGCATCAACATCCAAAAAGGCGTTGCCTAGCAACGCGCTCTGGGCGTGCCGTGATAGGCGGATCCCATCCTCCCCCAGCCAATCGGAAGCCGCGATGTGTCACGTTATGACACCATTGTCATTCATCGCGACACACGAAGCCTTAAAAATTGGACGAACAGACAGGAGCTTCCGTTATTGGCTGTTTATTGACACTCCCTGCGCTCTGCAGCCAATTAGTCGACATGCCTAGTAGTTTATCTACATGAAACTCAAATCGATAACTAATCATATGAAAGGTAGGTCCTCATGGAAGTGTAAAAGATTTTAACCAGTCAAGAATCTGAATGACCAGTAGCGGTAAAGCTTTACCTTTTTAAACTTACCTCAAAATAACACTGCATTATCAAAGCCTTTAGGATCAAGATAATAAGTCTTGATGTCCACGAGCTGACTTAAAGTAACAAAGAATTATGTTGGAGCATAGGATTACTAGGTGCTCGGATATGCAAGCTTCAAGTTTGAACCATTATAGCAGTGTTTTTCAAACTGTGGGTCGTGAAGCCTTACTCGGGGGGTCATAGGTAAAAGAAAAAAACAAAAATTTGTAAATCTTACACTAAACTAAGACAATTTCATTGAAAAGGTTGTGCCTGTATAATGATGCCTCCCGCCGCCTTCCGCGTCTACCCCGCAGCAAACTCTTTTATTATGTGTTTTAAAATCTCCGAAGTAGTACATAGATTTAGCCTAAAAGGGTCTTAGGGATCTTAGGGGATCGCCAGAACTTTATATGATCCGAAAGGGTCGCGAATTCAAAAAGATTCAAAAACACTGCATTATAGGATAACTCGGTGCAATGATAACGAAATAGGTATACTAGGCGAGCTTCAGAGTCCTAAAACGGTTTAACTTGCTGATGCTCCTGGTACTCCGTGCAATTTATAAGCGCCCATATCCATTAGTGGAACCTTGTGACTGGTTTTTTTATATATTGTAAAAATAAATTACCTAAAGTCACATTTTTTATCTAAGTTAAACTTACTTTTTAGAGTTAATCTGATTAGTAAATTAAACTTGGTTTTCTATTTGCTGATGCACCTTAGCGCATCAACTTCAACTAATATTATTCATACATACATATACTCACTCACTCACGCCATTAATTCCTATCAGGGTAGGTAGAGCATCATTTGGTTCTAGAACCATAAGATGCCTCATTTAACATACATTATAAAGGTCAATAAATGAAATATGAATGTAAGTGGTGACAGATTGTCAGCATTTCACCCACGATACAAAAAACCCTCGCGTCTCTTTACTGGCTTCTACAGAATGCCTAGGAAGAGTTCAATTCTTGTCAGTAGCATCTGGTGTGTTAACACTTAGAGTTCAGTTCATTTCTATGAAAAATGGCGTCAACAATTGTGAGTATGCATTGGGTATTTAAAACAAAATTAAACATAGAACGGCGAAGTTGACAATAAAAAGTAAAGAAACTCTTTACAGGTTGTAGTAAGTCAGAGCATCGTCCGTTGATCAGCAGGGTGTACCGATTTTGGAACACTAAGATGTTATAGCTCCACACACCTCCTGGGAAGAATTAAAAGCTGGCATATTCTTTAAATTTTGCTTTCACATCCATATGGAATGTTATTCTATACAGGAAAATTAAATTGTAAAAGTAATAAAGTGAGCAGGTACAAAAATACCTAGAAAAACAATGAGGTCACAGCGTAACGAACGACCACGTTAATATTATGTTAGCAAAGTACATTAATCATTCATAATCAATTTTATCTAGAACTATTAGGGATTATTGCGTAAGTAATGGTCACACGAATGGCTACACTGGTTTCTAATTAGTCCAAGGTTCGGGCGAATTGGTGAAACAAAACTGATAAGGCAGGTTATTGAGTGAAGGGCAGACTTTGACCTGTAATAGATTTAGCTTGATATGAGCGTTAATATTTGGCGTATTATTATATATATATGTATATATATATATATATGTGTGTACAAATACAAATATACTTTATTGCACACCAACATTACAGAACATGAGACAGAGTAAAAGTTACATTATGAACAGTAATAAAGTTAGGGTACAAAAGGCGGCCCCATTGCTAAGAAGCAATATCTTATCGGCAACCTTTGGGTATGGAGAAGATGAAATTACATCATATAAGTGTGGGTACAAAAATACATACATAAATACATACATAAATATACTTACCTACATAAACTACATTACACACATACAATATACCTAACACAAATAAATACATATAATATATATACTATACATAACATACACCTTACGGAAATACACAATGGAAAAGTAATAACATTCTACAGAAAGGAAAAATAATAATAACAAGAAACACATAAGGAATACTATATAGAGACAACCCAGCCGACTATCACTCGACGACAAGGAACTAATAATTGCAAGCCAGTTCAAAGTGCCTCCTCAGCAAAGTTTTGAAAATGGCTAAGGTTTGCGCGGATCTTATAGCATTAGGCAAGGAGTTCCAAAGGCGTGCGCCGTGTACTGTGAAGGATTTGGTATAATAGTTACTTTCATGGACCGGCAGATCTATGAGGAATCTGGTGTTGCTGCGTGGTTCACGCCCGTGGCCATCTGAAAGAAACGCAAAGCGTTCCTTAAGATAAGCCGGGGCATGTGGGTCGCGCAGTGTCTTGAAAACCAAACACAGTATGTGTGTGTCACGGCGCAGCCGAATGGGCAGCCATTTGAGTTTCGCCCTATATTCAGAAACATGATCAAATTTCCTGACTCCATAAACAAATATAATATTTAATGTTTGTGTAATATTTAATGTTTTTCATAATTTATTTGTGTTTATTTGTATGCCGTGTGAGTCCCCGGCAGAGTAGAATAGGACCACCCTCTTTCTTACCGAGGTGTCGTACAAGGCGACTAAGGTAAATATGCAAGCAAGTTCATCTGCACACAGAGAAGGAAAACTCTGCAATTATATCAAAACCCTCGCCAACCCGTCTGCCAAGCGTGGTGAGTATGGCATTTACCCCTCATATTATTGAGGGAGGCCCGTGCCCCAGCAGTGGGGACGTATATGGGCTGATGAAGATGAAGATGAAGATTTGTGTATATGTATATGTTATATATTTAGGTATAGATATGTATAAGGTATATTACTCTTTGCACGTCTACCGCATCAGCTTCTGTATCGGTTCCTTTACCCCCCGGTTGCCTGGAAGAAATTGTTCTATAGCAATAAGGCCGCCGGATTGTACACTACATCATGAACATTTGTTTTTGTTTAATGTTATGTTTTATGTTTTTTTTGTGTGCAATAAAGAGTATTGTATTGTATTGTATTATTTACTGACTGGGTTTCTGGCTCAAGAGAATTTTTGCACGAACAAATTTTCATAAAGTTGAAATGTAAGGAAGAATTATACGTACATTATTTAAAAAATAAGTCCTTTATTAGAATGAATGAACTTTGTTTCTGCGGCTACGATATTTCGTAGATGTTGCTACGAACATGCTATGATGTTCGACGTATTTAGTATTTCGTAGAGGTTGCTACGAACATGCTACGAAGTTCGACGTATTTAGTGTGTGAGTTTAGACAACTTCTGTCTCGACTACGATACAATCATCTCAGTGTTCACGTTTATTACATACTAGCTGATGCCCGCAACTTCGATTGCGTGTTAATTTTTTTTTGTACAGAGTACACAGATTGAAAACATCTATCTTACGTGATTTAGATTTTTACATACAAAAGTTTTTTCCCGCTAACTCCCGTTCCCGTGGGAATTTTGCAATATCCTGTTGCAACTAAGCTTTAAGTTTACTAAGGTACCTGCATGCCAAATTTCAAGCGTCTAACTTAAGCGGTTTAGATTTTTCATACAAAAGGATTTTCCCGCTAATTCCCGTTCCCGTGGGAATTTCGGGAATTCCTTTCTTAGTGCACCTCTACGGTACCTAAGCTACGTCCCTTCCAAATTTCAAGTGCCTACGTTTAGCCGTTTAGGCTGTGCGTTGATAAGTCAGTCAGTGAGTCAGTCAGTTTCTCCTTTTATATATTTAGATAAGTAATTTGGCGTTGCCGATCTCTGTCAAGACGACCCGACTCGAACGAGCATTCCTTTCTATGTGCTTTTAAAATTCTTTAAATTAAACAACCCCGACATTCACTGCTAAAAACGGATAAATACATTTTTATCAAATATCAATAAGAACAACCTCGATTACGTTAGCTTTCAAACAAAAGAAACCGCAAAAAATCCGATCATTTGTTTAGGGGCTACGACAAACGCGTCAAACTTATAACCTCCCTATTTTTTTTTCATCCCATCTATTCGAAAAGGACGAAGGAAAAGGATGAAAAAGAAGGACTTCGCCTTTAAGTGCACCCAAAGGTGGTGTTTTCTTATAACTTTTAGCGGGCAGTAATGAGTTTTTATAACATATTTGCTCGTAAAGGGTCTCTTATTTCACCAATTTCGTGCGTTTTACATTACATTACCGCACAAGTACGCACTTGTGCGGTAATGTAATGTAAAACGCACGGTTTATCAAGATCTTAGCAAAAAGTTTTTATGTCAGAATAGTGGTCAACATTTTATGAATAAAATTAACTTTGGGAGATAAAATATAATAGATAAACAATGAATTCTTTACTTTAATTAATTTTGACAATAAATTACAACCATTTATCTGTAACAAAAATATTAATTTACTTTATTAGTAATACTGGCTGTTTTTTGTGCCTTAGCCTAAAAAAAACCGCAGATGCGCGCGCATCGCTAATTTGTGAACAAGTAAAAATTATTCCGCGCGCTTCTTCTTTTCTTTGTATTGTTTTTATTTATTTCCTCGCAAATATGTTATAAAACGTCGTACGACATACGTGCGCTTCCCTCGATCCACTTGGCTCCCCTGATTGGATCCACCGGTGGATTAAAATGCACTCTCGAGTTCACTGGGATCCCTTATTTTAAAATCTCGTAAAAGTGGATCCTGTAAAACGTGCTAGTCTATATGGATCCCTTAAAGGTGTTTCCATAAGATCATCAAATTACTCAAACAAGTAAAAATACATTTCGAAACTCGAAACGTTTAAAATAATTGTGTCCTTATTTAAAAGTACAAACAAAAAAACAAAAAGTTCTTCTAATATTTGGTTTTTCTTCTATTCCTTGTTACTTGACGGTTTCAAGAAACAGACTCACTGGTATTTCGTTCAAAACTAATTTTAATTGGCATTCTTGAATAAATTCATCATATTCCATTTGATTTGCGTTCCTTCTGTTGCGGCTTCCCTGTCTGTTTTTTTTTTTTTTTTTTTTATAATAAAGATATTAGCATCCACAGACTTGATGTCCGTGCCCTTGTCTAGATTAAGTGTTTTATTGTTAATACTTGCTTTTTCTTTTAAAAATATTTTACTATACTTTTCATAGTAGTTTACAGTAGGTAGATAAATAGCTATAATAAAGATATATATTTATATATTACATAATGTATTTTTCTAAACCAGTGACGGTTCCCCGCTGTTGCATCCAGACCTCAAAGCATCCATGACGGCTCTGTCTCGACTTTTGATCGCCATTCTGAGGTTGTAATTGACCACTTTTTCCCTGCCAGCCGCCTCTGCTTCTTTGATGAATCTGCCTATCGCATCGTTACCATCATCCGCATAATATTTACAGCTGGCGGTATGGCGCGATATGGCAACCACAGCATGAGGGATACTGTCGTGTAGCTCCTGCCTGGTCGTTGTTGTGCGAACAATCACCACCTTTTTGTACGTCAATCCCTGAGCCTCGTGTATGGTGAGGATGCGTGACCCGGTACCCGATCCGTATCCCTCGTTTTGTAGGGATCTCTTTTCTACCTGTGTATGCACAAGGTACAGGGTTTCGGACTGGGTTCGATCGATTTGAGCATCCGTAAACCTTTCAAGTTTTAAGGAGTGCGTACAAAGTTTCGACGAGTAAATGCCACTGTAGACTTCTCTAAGGGCAAATGCTACGTCGAGAGGGTTTCTATGGGTGCACAGAAGCTCCTGCGTAATGTTACAAATTAGATCAGGCCGGCTATATTTAGTTGTAGTTGGTAGTTGGTTTCTATCACCGATCAGCAACAACTCGTTAGCCTTGACAATTTGGGCAGCCATAATAACAGCTCCAAAGTGGTTCATGAGTGCTTCGTCCACCATGAGTCTCCTGTATCCGTCCTTGCTCGGTTCTCTAAAACCATTAACTAGAACGGATGCAAGAGTTCGCACCTTGGTTCTGGCGACAGCTCCTATATGGCTCACAAGTTTGTCTCTAAGGTCTTTTGCCGCTTCGGTTGTAGTTGTGACTACCAAGTCTTGTTCAGCCTCAAAACGGTTTACCACCCAGGTTGTTTTACCGCATCCAGGAACTCCATTAATCCATGATATGTTTGGCACCTCCCAGGACTCGAAGGCTATGTCACCGGAAGAAACTTTAGATATCGTGTCAGACATTTTAAGGATCCTATCGTCTAGCATGACCTTCGTGCATCGGGCTGTGACGACTATAGGATCTTCTGACGGGGTTTCGAACGTTATTAATCCTGATTTCCGAGTTTTTTCATCGTCCAGAGTGACAAAGCCGCTGGTTTTGCTATATGCGGCCATATGCCGACTTATTTCTGAGCCTTTAAGAACCTGGGAGGTGTCGTTGTTGTATACGGTTGCATCTGCTTCCTCGAGTCTTACCTTTAGCAGTCCTTCATTTTCAAGATGGAAAGAGTGCAAGATGTTCTCGCAGGTCCTAAGATTGACTTCTCTGGTCGCTTTAATGACTGCTATGAACTCAAGGAATGCATTCACCATATGGTCGCGGGGAGACACTGCTTGTCTGAGGGTAGGCGGATCGACTTGCCCCATATCGGCTTTTGTTCTAGTAGATGGTGGGTTTGATGGCTGTCTTTTTGGAGGGCTTCTCATGAAAAACTCAACTGCTGCTGCTTGTTTTTCTACTGAGGTCATTGTGTCAGTCTTTCTTCTGAGGGCGCCGGGTATTTTGGTAGCTGCAGCATTAATTGCGTTAAATATTGTACTTATCAAGGTTTTTCCCTTGGTGTTCTCATCTTTTCGCTTCTGCTGCGTCGTTTGATTCCCTGTCTGTTACGTGCCGCTTTATACATCGCCTCGTTTTTTATAACAAAATTGGGCTTTCTTCTTCCGACTCTTTTATTAAGTTTGGAATGCCATCCTTCAACACAGTTATTCGTGCGATGGCGTTCACCAAAAGTTTTCCATGAAACAAGAAGCTTCAACACTCACATTTTTGACCGTTATAGTTCCAGTACATTTTTTTTGCGCCATTGTGAGCATCGCCACATACTTGTACCATTTTTGAAGTCCCTTTTCTTATGGTATTTATAACCTTTGTATAAAATCAGTGCCCCCCTATAATTAATGTTTCAGAAGCTTCCATTTTTACAAATGATTGTACATTCAAGAAAATCGATTTAAAAATTGTTGTTGACGAAAATGACAGTACGTCTGATAGTAGAGTCAGTAAGCGGGAAAAAATGAGTTGAGTTTCGGAAATTGGATTAAAGCAAACCACTTGGTATGGTTGTTTCTTAGGTTAAAATAAGCCGATAAAGATCGGTAGCCCTCGAAAATATCCCCTCTGAACCGGGAGGGGGAGGGTCAAAGAGGTGCTCTGCCCGGCGTTACTTTAAAAAATATTACCACTCATGTAGCTACCAGGTTGAGTTTGGTATGGTTTTCGTATAAATCAATAAAGAGGAATTCATTTCTGGCATTTATTTTACACATATGTGCGATGGTTTTTTAAATAATCGGAAAAATATAAAATTGTAATCACAAAAACAAACCTTTCGCAGCCTATATTTTTTTATTTAAGAGACATATAAGTGTTAAAAAATACCCAAATGTAGCCTGTTTAATGTTAATCTATAAAAACATTACTTAAGTAGGGGTTTTCATACAGAAATATGACACGAAAAAATGTAGAACCCGACGCGGCGGACGGATTATTTGAGAGATGGAAACTTTTTTTATTTGAATCATATAATAATTTTATGATCTGGTCCTTTTTATGATACCGAAGCGTTTATTTGCTTTTTAATTAATTTTTTTATTTTGTTATTCTGCGTTTTTTTAATTTTTTTCAGTGGGTAAAAAAATACGATTTTTAAATATTTCCACGTAAAATCAAAAATATTGAAGCTGTAAGTTTAAAATTTTGCATAGATGATCTTCAGATATTTTGGAAACTTACCTAAATGTGGTGATACAGAGTTCCCTTGGGAAAGAATTATAGGGCGTCCATTTAATTGATATGTACATTTGGTGTTTCAGTCGCAGCCCTCTATCTTTCAAACTATTATAGACAGCGTGTCCAAATTTTCAGGAAATACGTATTTCGATAGTAACTATCGTAAAATATAATAAATAAAATTAAAAACCTGAACTACAGTGGGGTTCCCATACGACAAACGTCCAAAATATCGTATTTTTGAAAAAAATAATTGTTACTGATCTATTTCAAAAACCATACAATGTATATCCTTCAAAATCAGTACACGTTGAAAACATATCTTACATTATTTAAAAAATATATGAAAACTGACCAGATATGAGCCAAACTCAAGCAATGAAATTTTAAAGTCAATGTAATTAAAAACAGTTTTTTTCACGATTTTTGGGATATTTTCGAGGGCTACCGATCTTTATCGGCTTATTTTAACCTAAGGAATAATCATCCCAAGTGGTTTACTTTAATCCAGTAAAAAATGTGAATCTGCACAAATACTACATACTCAAAGGAATCTGCTTAATGACTCTACTATGACAGATACTGATACTTTTATAACTTTTTACTGACGTGGCCCGACATTGTTGCTATTAAAACTTTTAACAGTATTTGTTTCAGACATTTTTGATGATCTTATGGAAATACCTTTAGGGATTTAGGGGATCCATATAGACTAGCAAGTCTTACAGGATCCACTTTTACGAGATTTTAAAATAAGGGATCCCAGTGAACTCGAGAGTGCATTTTAATCCACCGGTGGATCCAATCAGGGGAGCCAAGTGGATCGAGCGGTGCGCCCGCTTTGATAATTACAGCCTCTTGCTTTCTTGTAGCAATATCGCCTCGGCTGTAATTTTCAATATACCGTACTTATATCATAATGTACTATTAATCCTCTTTATAAGTGCGCCGCAACTATCTTTGCCGCGCACTTTTGAAAATATAAAATTTTAGTTGTTTTGTTCTTAACTTAATATTCAATTTCAATTTAGTTATAACTCTATGTTTTATTAAATAATAATATGACAATAACATATGAGGCGCCTTTTAATTTCTCAAAGTGGGTGATGAAAAGTAGAGTGTATCACTCGGGCGCAAAATATATTTTAGGCTCAGGGGCGACGTACTATCTACTCTAGAATCTCTCACTTCGCTCTGGATTCAAAAAAGCGCCCTCGCCGTTAAAATATTATTTTGCTCGCTTATAATATAATCTAATACTGACGGGGGTTACAAATGCCACCTAGCAAGATTATGAAATAGCCAAGAAATAACAGTTTCATTTGAAATCAAACTAATTGCATTTTACAAGTTCTAAGAAATTACTTCCCTACTTATTCCATTTAGCGTGCATAAAGGAAATACCGGTTTAAGTAGCTAAATAAGTTTTTCATTTTTATGATACTTACTTTAGATTTTCCTTTACATTTTTTTACTGGTATCAAGAGTGATCACCGATTTGAATTAGTTAGTAAACTGATAGCAATGACACCAATTTTTTTTATCAGCCCTTTTATAAGGCCCCACCAGGGACTCCCTTACCTTATTGATTTTAATTATAAGTAAACAACATATCGAAGTTAAACTTAATGTAATGGGCGGTTTTTATTTTCGCGGAATTACTATATGAACACTGCAGACGAAATCCGCACTCGCATTCAGATCCGCGTAAAGAAATAAAAACGTAACGCGTTTTTTTTTCCAACGGAACCCCAAAATAAAAACGGGACGCACGAGAGTTCGTGACAAAATGGCGTGTGGTGTGGGTGGAACGACTTTTGCTTGCCGTGGCAAATCGATCCATTGAAATAAAGCGTATTTTATGGTAATAGAGTCCCATATCACTTGTACTTGTTCTGGACCTGGACAAAGGAAAGCGGCTTGAAAGCAGGTTGTCAAAGTTTAAAAGGGTTGATCCAGACCGAAATCCCACAAATATTACAAATGCGGAAGATTTTGTGAATGGATGTTTGTTAAGTCTTCACGCAAGAACTTGTAGATTGTGATTAAACTTTGCAATGATATAGCTTAATAGTTAGGATGCGGCAGTTATCAAGGAAAGAGGCAAATACCAGTATGATGCGACGCGGATCCGCGCTTTAGCGAAGCAAAGGTTAAGGCGCTTTACACCTACACAAGCGACGTGGCGCGTTGACGCGGTGTTCAAAGCAACGTAAAATGATTTTTAAAAGCTAAGGAGCAAATGTATTTTTGCCGAAAATAAAAGCACGAAGAGACATCCGCCACCTGAAGACGGAGCGACAGACGAAAAAAGCCTTTGCTCCGTAGCTATTAAGATTCATTTTACGTTGCTTTAACCGCCGCGCCACGTCACTTGTGTATAAACTGAGTCCCCATTGACTAATTTAATTATTTATCCAGTATGAATTTTTCGCGGAAGAAAAATTTTCGGAGCGACTGTTCTTTGTGAATATCCTATCTACCTAGCACGCGAGTAAGCGTTTTAAAAATACTTTTCAAGTTTAATAAACTTTGAAAATAACTGAACCAGACTAAGTGAATAAGTGTTGCTTATTTATAACATTTGGCCTACTTCTTACTTGATTTATCAACTTTGCATAGCAGTGATTTAGCTGTTTTCTAATAATCTCAAGTCGTAACAAGATTACATTGAAATTAATTTAAATTGAATGAATAAAACAACAGCTTTATTTCGAATTCATTTATTTGAAAAAGTAAAAACATATAAGTAAGTTTGTTTCTACGAAACTTCAACTTCGAGATTTTTAAGATTTTTCTTTTTCTTCTTTCTAGGCGATTGTGTTATTTCCATGTCTACTTTTTCTTCATTAGAAGGTTCTTTATGTCTCTTTTTTTTGCTTTTCACTGGTTCACTAAATCCTTCATTTGGTATTACATCTTCCTCTGGTGTGGTTTCATTAACTTCTGTTTTCCGCTTCTTCTTTTTATGTTTCTTTGAATCTTCTACGTTAAGATTATCTTCAGATCCATTTACACATTCATTAGATTCCACTGCCATATGTTTGACTTTCTTTTTCTTTTTACTCTTCACCAATTCACTTGGTTCTTCAATTGGTATTATTTCTTCCTGTGGCTGCTCAATAAGTTCTGCTTTCCGCTTCTTTTTCTTTTTATGTTTTTCTGTATCTTTTACGTCGAAATTATTATCAGCTTCATTCAATTCCACTGTTTCTTGATTATCTTTTTTCTTCTTTTTCTTAGATTTTATTGTCTCAGTGCCAACAATTGTTGATTGATCTTCTCCGTTCATTTCAGTAACATCACTGACTTCAATGATTTCTTTCTTCTTATTTTTCTTTTTGCTGGTTTTGACTGCTTCATCCAAGACTAGATTGACTTTGTCAGTATCATTACCTTGCTTTTGACATTCCGATGGTTCCAAATCTTCATTAGATTCATGTTTACCTTTAAATCTCTTTTTTGTTTCATTAACATTTTCAGGATTCTGACGCTTTTCAAAATCTCTGTCTAAAACAGCCAAAAAGAATCCTATAGTCAAATCTGACTCAGGCTTAGCATAAAGGCATCTGGTGCCCATACTGCCATACATCCCCGAGCCGAAGTTATTCCATTGCCCTTTAAGGAGCTCTTTCACATCTTGTACTCTCCACTTAGCTCTAGAGTTCTTTACATTATTCGTAACGACCCTTTCGTTCTCTTCAGGGTATAGTGAACAAGTGCTGTAAACGATTCTTTTTGCTTTAGGAAAAGAATTCATTGCGTGTTTCAGAAATTTCTCCTGCAGGGATGTTAGTCTTGCAAGTCTGGAGGGTTCGATGTAGTTGTGTACGGAGAATTCCATACCTGAGAAGAAAAAGAACTTTAAAACATAAGAGTTCTCTCTTCTGAGAGTATAGACTTCCGAATCAACACAAGAAAAATAGACCCTATTTGGATTTAAAGAAGTTTTAATTTCTCTTGTGTTTTGATTTGGACTTACGTCCTTTTAGCAATTCAAGATCATGTGTCAACTCAATTGAATGCAAAAGAAATAAAACCTTCTAATTATATATTTAAGGTTAAGTTTTCCTTGGCAATCAACTGTCATCATTGCTTATGCTAGGGTTCAAAAAATGAGCCAATTTATCTAATTGACGGTACTGCATACCTGAACCAGAGCAACTGGGATCCAACAAAATGTATTCAACATCATCAAGGTCCCCTCTTTTAATCTCCAGTGAGTCTTTTAAAAATGGCTTCACACATTTCGACCCAGTTTTCTCTACAAAATCTTGCAGTGTTTTGAACCTCTCTTCATTCCTTTCTACAGCGTAGATTGTTCCCTGAAAAAAAAGTTGATGGCGATTCTGTAGTAGCTGTATTTCACGAGTGCGCGCAACGATCAAAGAACCTGAGCTATTTGCCTCATAGCTCAATCGGTAATGACTTTGCCTACTGATCTGAAGGTTGCGGATTCGATTCCCAACCAACACAAATATTTGAAAATCGTATTTTCTAGGATTTGTGAGGAGTCTGGGTGATTATATACACTGATATTATAAAGAGGAAAGATTAATATGTTTCTTACAAATAAACTAAAAAATTACGGACCAATATCAAAAAATCTTCCACCTATAGAAAGCTCTCTCATCAGCAGGTGCATTGGATACATAGACAGAAAAATTCGGGAAATGCAGGTGCATTTTCCCGAATTTTTCTGTCTATAGACTTACATGCTATTACCATAGTTATGAAGGTAGTCCTATTCCACTTCGCCAGACACCATGACTTTCTCAATTTGCTAATAATTTTTTTCTAATTTTTATTGGGGCTTTAACCATTTCAAAATAACATGTTAACAACAAGTATTCTATATTAGTGTACCTCATTCCTCATGTAAGCAGCTAACTGAGTGGTCTTCATGCCTGGAGCTGCGCACATGTCCAGCACCACACTGCCTGGAGGTGGAGCCAGCAAATGTACTGCCATAGCTGTTGCCTGGAAGTGAACAACAGAATCCATTATTAAATAATTTTAAGAGAAATAGAAGGTTTGGCCAAGATGCTTACCTGTATATATAAAAAAATATTTCGAAGAGAGGGATTCATTTTGGTTTTAGGTTAAGTTTCAACTATAAGTGTCATGATGAGGGTGACATTCCATAAAAAAATTGGATGAGAAAAATAGAAGGTATGAGCAAATGCAACTAAACTACTCAAACTCTCTTATACAGCAGTATAGCTGTAATATATTACTTGTATATACATACGCTTTTGTTTCATAAGCTGTATGATAGCTTTAAAATAGCTTGTTTATGTGCTCTGTGTGACAGTTGAAAGTAACTGTGCTATGCAAGAGTACCATGATTATTTTAATATTTTTTGTGGGATTAGACATACAGCAAAAGGCAAATTGCAAGCTTAACTGACGTTCTACTGTTAAGTCAGTTTTGGATTGTTAAAAAATGATTTACAAACCTTGTCTTGTAAAATGATTTTGTTCTCCAAATACAACTCATGCTCATGTAGCTTTGTGCCAGCGGCAAAAACGAACATAGTTTTCACATGATAGTCTTGCACAAAATCCTCTTCTGTTAGCCCTTGGATTTGTTTTAAGTAGTCATCATATGAGCCAGAAGTACACCTGATGAACCGGTAGCCGTCATCTTGAAATGCTCGGATGGCATCCGAAGTGGTGAGTAAATTAGTATTCACACGCACATAGCGAGGTCTGCGAAAGGTTTCTACAAATATGCAAAGTACAGTTAACTTTAAGGCACTTTCAAAATTATTACAAGTCAAAAGCAATTTGCATACCTTTTTTGTGATAACCATGTAAAGTTCTTTATATAAAAATGAAACTGCATAATTTTGTACTTTCTTATTTATTTCTGCCTAACATAATTTATGACCACTCATGACAAAAGAATCTTAATTTACTTAAATATATTACTAAGTAGTTCAATAAACACTTTTAGTTAGAATACTGTAAAAACACTGCAAAATGGAATGTCCATGAACACATTTTCAATCCTGTTTTAGGTTTAAGTTGCTTTTTGCCTGACTTGAGCTATCTGCCGGGAGATGACTGTAATAATGCTGATCAATTTCATTACCATCATCGTCATATTCTTTTTCATGGAAACCTTTTATTGCATAAAGTAATATAATCAAGTTGACAGTCACAACTGCGGCAATTACTCCCCATGCATTTGGGGCAAAACCTTCAATTTTATAGGTATCTTGCAAAATGTGGCGTACGCCAAAAAATGCGGCAAATGGTAATGTAAACATGGCAATACTATACAAAAACAGCCATCCCAAAACTACCATAACTCGCCAGGTATGGTTAGGGATTGCTGGGCTTTCAGACGTATCAGCCATAGTTGAAACTTAACGATGTAATTAGATCTGAAAAGAGAAGAATAAAAATAATTACCTTTAGTCTTCAAATCGTCTTGATGTTCAGATGTATATTTCTCAAATTGGTCTTTGTATGACAATATAGTTAGCTCAGGTTTGCTCTTCCCTGTAAGAGCTTTTTTGCCGTAGAGAAGCTCTGTTACGAGTATCTTCGCGAGCCATGGGTCTAACCGTGGTTCGTTTTTTAGCAAATTACAATTTTCAAAAATTTTGTCTATGGCTGCTGCATGTTTAATACATTCAGTTATTAGTGCAAACAGCACACTGGTTTTCTGTAAGCAGTAAGACCGAAAAATTTTGTAGTTACATTATCATTTATAAATCATTTATTAAATAATAGTGAGAACTTACGAAGTGTCGAAGTTTGTTGTCGTATAGTAAAGTTTTTACACTGCCTCCCTCTGTACACACTTTTCTGAGTATATTTGCAGCAATCTTATAGTGCCTCGGAACTTTCACAGAATGCTCAAACATTGTGTTTTTACAGGGAAGAGTTCACAATAATATTATTTCCAACATTCTCATCACGAGACAAACGTCAAAATGTGACAAATTAAGGTTAGAATATAATGCGTTCTGTTCTGATCAATGGCAGCCTCAAAACTATGGTCTATGTCTATGGTCTATGAATTTAACAGACTTCTTAGAGAAAGAGGTTGTTATGTAGGTATTTGAAGTGGATTTATTAAAGTAAAATATGAATTTTCAAACAAGTAAACCCATTTTCCTAATGAACTGTTCAAAGCTTCGGTAAAAGTAGATGAAGACAAACTAAACTCAATGGTTTAGCTAGTCTAAGTTTAACAAATAAGTGCACATACTATGAATTTATTTGTCTACTGATTAGTAATGAAGTATTAATTTTTAGGAGGCAAAAGTTATTCCCCAAAAGAATCATTTCCTAAGGTTGCCTGGAAGAAATTGCTACCTAGCAATAAAGCCGCCTTGTTGTCCACTATGTTTTATGTTCTGTTATTTGTACTGTTTGTCTTTGTGTGCCAAAGAGAATGTAATACACTGCGTTAAATGTGTGCAAAAAAAGTATATTAATGTATTGTAAACAGCTGAGAAATATTCCATATTTTTTCGATTTTAATGAAAAATCATAATCATTAAAAAAATATTTTGAAAAACAAGCTTCTATTTAAATCTTTATATATTTTCGTACTATTCTCAGCAAACTAATTTGATAGGTACCCATGTTATGTTACCGTGGGGTGGGACTGCAAAATAAGATAACAATAACATTAACAAGATCGCCTTGCGGGCTAACCTCAATGAACTAACATAACAGTCCGCCACGCCATATTGGATTTAGAAGAATTAATGTCATCTCTAGATCTTTGGTCACCATGCATTTTCATCTAAACACAAATGTTTATGTGCAAAATTCCAGCTCAATCGGTTGAGGGGTAACTGATACAAAATTAAGTTGCAAGAATGACTTGAACAAACATACAAACAAATGTAAAAAATTATAAATGCTCTTTGCCTTGAATAGTGAGCTTTATTTAAATAAAAATAAAAAAGTGTTAGTCTGTGGTAAATTTACTTTAACAAAAATATCGTATTTTTGTTGCACGTAATTTTCAAAATTACAATTATTACAAGAATATTTAAGAGGTTTTAGTGAATTGGTGTGATATTTGTAAATTATGTAAAAGTTTTCTAAGCAGGTAACGTGCTAAGCCATGCTCACTGCTTTCATAACAATGTTGTTTGTGTGATTATCATTGACAGTTTCATTTCGAATGGCGATGTGCCCCTTGTAAAATACCAGGAAATGCTATGATTCAACATCGCAGCGGTTTCGAAAACAATGACTAATGTATTCTGCATAATATTTTCAGTGGACAACAGCGGTTTAGTGGCTATGTAACTATCAGAGAAAGGACTTGCAATGTCGTGGGGGTAATTTTTGAGATCAGGTTGATAATCATCAAAACAATGGTTCCTGCGCCAAGCTGCCCGCTTACGTGGGACTATTGGACTGCCTCGCCGTCCGACTACGTGGAATTAACATGTTTGATGCCCAACTACGTGTTTATTCCTTTGAAAGTGAGCTGGGATGCTACTCTCCAAGATGTCAAGGAGGTTAGTATCAGAGAACATCCTGTATTGTTATGACTCACGCGATTCCATATCGTTTCCTATTTGCTGCTCTAGGAAAGTAGGTTACTTAAAGTATTGAGTAATATGTTTACAAAGATAACTTTGATTTTAGAAAGTAGTTCATATTGTTTACATGTCTATGTACTCATTACCTGCATGTGAGTTGGATGATTAGGTTTACTTTTAAAGGAGATAAAATGCCGCCACGAATAGATGATATTGATAGCTTGTTCTTGTTTTCTTTAGTTAAAAACACAGTTTAGTTTTTTATAATTTAAAAATATTGAATGAGTTTTTTTGTTTGAATTCTTTAACAGGAACTATGGGAGAAAGCGGTCAAATATCCTTTCATGTCGATGCTACATGAGATGTCTGGATATGTATTCCGCTTCATCAATTCGTTGGCATCATTGGAGGAGGTGGAAGACGAGAGCAAACGTCTCAGAGACATCAGACCGGTTTGTGGAGTCCTCAAGATCATCCAGAGATCTACTGAAAGACCGGGGGAACAGCTACTCAACACACACATTAGTCACTTGATTGGAAAAGGTGAGATATTTAGAATTTGTTCTATGTAAACAAATCAGATCGAGAAATGATATTGAATTTAAATAGTTACTTTTTCTTGATGCTCTAAAGCTTATATGATACAGAATTGTATAATGCTTACTGAATCATTGGCTATTTGCAAATACTGACATTTTTAAAAAGGAAATAAAAAATCTATTTGAGATATCATTGATTCAACCCTCATTTTCTGTTAATTTCAGGACTAAATGAATTTGACAGTCTAAGGAGTTCAGAGGTGAATGACTTTCGCAGCCGAATGAAGCTTTTGGCTGAGGACAATTTGAGAAAGCGAGCACAGAGCACCCGGCTTGAACGACTGCGGTACCAATGCCCACCGAGATTGGCTGACAGCCCGGCAGTACCCACCACCCTAAAGAGACATCTCAACAATAATAACTTCATACTTGTCACCAAAATCGCCAAGACTGAGGTAAGTCTTATATTTAACTTGATTTTCGAAGGAATACTTGGATACCTTAAATAATTTTTAGGGAAAGAGAAGTTTGGCGGAATGGGACTTGGATCCACAACCCCAGGATTAGATCTCCTGGTGCTCTAACCAACTAATTTTATCTATCCTCAATGGAAGAACTGAAAATTTTTGTGTTATAGGTACCTTGTGCTATACTTTTACCACCTACACAACAATACCTTCCTCTAGTTTGGACAATAGTTGACAGAAGGACAAAAGTCGACACAAACAACCATGTCAGGATCTGATGATGGAATCCCATGGAAATCGAGGGAAACCCTTGAATTAAATAGGCACTTACAATGTTTCTCATGTTCTTTGTATTATTTTCACTAAAAATGGAATTTTTAATCGGTTTAATTTTTTTTCTTAAAAAGTTTATATTTTTTTCCATTTTTTTCTACACCGAAACCGTATAAAACCGCTATTTATTAAAAAAATGTAAGTAGACGTGAGAACCGACAGGCTATTGCTGGGCACTATTTGATAAATGCATTACTTAGTTGTTTTCTTATTTGCCCTCGCATAAATTTAAACAAGGGTGTACGCTTTAATATCGCGCGCGTGTGTGCATATTCTCAATAATTTTAGGACTTAACAAGTTGAATCTTTGAAATTTGATGATTTAGTGCTTCCAGATTTGATAATCTATTATTGGTCTGGTCAGGCAGCTTAAGGATTTGACACTAGGACTCAATTGCTTGACAAAAATCAGAGTTTATATTTCGCGGATGCGGCATCAGTAGCGTCATTTTATTTGAGAGGTGGGTATTTGTAGTGGTTTTGTGGGCATAAAGTTTTGTGGACTTCAGCTTGCGAAAATAGCTTTATGAAGCTATACATATGTGTATGTGTGCGTAATTTTTGAATAGCCAGACTTAAACTGAGTAAGCAGCCTCGCAAGGCAAGTGCGCGGTCGATTAGGGCGTCCACTGCGTTAGTGCTTGTTCTCATACAGCAAGCAGGCGCGTGGCGGGTGTGGTAGAATTTACTTACACCGCACCTGCGCTTTAATATGAACACTTTCATATTTAAATGTCCTATGTTTAATATTTCGTGACCGCGGACGCCACCGCGCCCGCTAGTTAACGTGATACGAGCATTTACGCGGGAAAGCGCGCCTGATCATAGGATTTAGACAACCACCGCATGTCGAAAAGCGGGGTTTGTACAATATTTTGTTGTTGAAGACTGATGTATGCTTTCCTCGGCCACTCGCTTGGCGGGTGCGCCTGGTCGTGGCCCACTTGGCTCGTGGTCTTTACGATCACAGTGCCGAAAGAGTTACGGGTCCCATTGCGCGTGTGTCTGGATACTCTCAAACTGTGGTTAGATATTGAGACAGATGTTGATTTTGTTCATGACGCGGCGGGTAATCAAAACACGCGCAAGTAGTAACAAACGCTAGACTACTGTGAAAGGTACAGGCGGGCAGAGCTTATGAATAGCTAAACGCGCGCCACACCACCCGAGCCGCCCACCTTATGCAGACGCGCGGCTCGTAAGAGCACCGACGTGAACTTAAGCCAAGTAGCAGTACATTTAAGACCCCTAGCACATGGCGTATTTTAAACGTTTTCAGCGCCGCAGATGCCGATTTTTGCGTTTTCATAGATTTACGTAAAACGCACGTGTGAAGCGCGTTCCCTGTATCTGCGCGTATACGCGCTGTAAACGCACGTTTCACGATCACCCCGTGTGCTGAGGTTACAAGGTTGTGTTCCAATCGCGTTTGAAATACGCCGTCTGCTAGGTGCCTAAATTACAAGCTCTCGCGTAAGCAATCGCGTCCGCCTCCACCCTTTGAAGAGCTCTCAGAGCGATGGAAAAAAACGCTCGCCGCCGTCACTCTTAGCCGTAACGCAGCGGACGCCCTTAGAACCCACCTCGTGAACGAGATGTTTCTCGAGGCTGCTTGCTCAGTCTAAATGCTTATCACACGCTAAATTGAAGTTTATCTGGGCGCCGCGAGAGTATTTTATTTGCGCGCTCCCCCAGTGCGGTGCTTTCAGAAGTGACCATTTAAAATCCATTAAAAAAACTATAGCTAAAACCACTAACTGATGGCTAGAATGCCAGTTTTAGATGAAACCTGAGTGTAGTGGTGATAGGTTACTCCACAGAATATCTGAAAAATAGGCATTTCATATTTTTTCTTTCTCTCCCAATAAAGCATGGAAGTGTCGTTTTAATTTTTTTTAAATATGATGAAAAGATCTTTCAAGTTAATACTTATTTTAATTTTCTTCATCTGTCTGTTCATTTTGAGGCTCGTACGCCTCTCCCGGGATCTCTTCTTCAAGGCCTTCAATCTCCTCTACTTCTTCTTCTTCGTCCTTCTCGCCTTCTTCATCCCATACCTTCTGCAGCTCTTTGGCTTCGTCTCTATAACAAATGTGAGATCTAATTAAAATTAGTAGGTATTATGCCAGTGATGATAATGGTAATTTTGTTATGTCAAGTTAATTGTAACTGTTCCGTACTGACGCTATGGGTTAGAATGAGAGGTTGGATCAAGATACATGTTTTATGACAAAATAATGACACATGCTAGCAAAGCAATCACAGACAAACGGATGTTTTGGAAGAGGATATCATATGCCGAAAGAAACGTGACAATACACGACTTTTAAAAGGCCCACGGATCTGAAAGCTAGTTCCCTATAAATCGCCAGGCTTGACAGGCGAGCTGGCCATCGCAGTATTTACTGTAGTAAAATACTCAAAAAGACGCTACAATCCGGTGTTCCCTTAGCCGACTTTTACTATTCCTACGGGAAGAGACGTGTTTTGTGTATGGCACAAATAAAAATCACTATGTGGCCGTAGTTTGGACATGTGGCAAGAATATAATATACAGTGCGAATGTAGCTAGATGGGTCGGTAGAGGGCGCCCTAGGCGAACGTGCTTAGAACAAATTGGTGACTGACGTACTGAAAAAAGGCCGTGTTAGGAGTGTTCGAATCCGGCGCGCGTATATCAAGCGAATTAATAGAGGAAGAGAAAGATGTGTGGTTAGATCGTAGCATGTGGCAATCTGTAGTCTCTGCCTAGCCCAATAGGATAGAGGTGTGATTTTCGCATGTATGTCTTAAAATCATTAAGTGCAAAAGCAGTGTATGAACAATTTGTAATAGAAATCGACTTCCCGTAATTGAGTCACCTTACGGTAGTTTATTTCGCCGCCGTGTGGTGATCGGTTGAGAATAACACCACCCTATCTCTTTCCGTGGGTGTCGTAAGATGCGACTAAGGAAACTCAAATGAGACCTGCAGTCTGTTTTAAAACTGAGGTGGCGTCCTATGGTCTCATGCGGTGTGGTAGGCTCTGTAAAGGGCCGTTTGGTTCGCGACCACCCTCCTACCGAAGTTCGACGCCAAACAGCTTGCTGTGTTCCGTCGGTGCGTGGGAGTACCAGTGCCTCAATTGGCATTTTCTGGGTTAACTCACTCCATCGTCGGCCTCATCTATGACCTTGGTCAAGAGTCTGGTCTAATCCATCTCATAATAAATAAATAAAAAATTTAATGGTATCCAAGTTCATTCCAGTTTGAATCGTATCATAAGTCAACAAGATACCAATTAGGTGACCTGGTCGAACCCAGGATTCTTCCAACTAGAACAGAAAATTTAACTTGCCTTTCTTCTTCTGTAAAATATTTTTTGTTGAGCCGTTTTACGAATCCCAGAGCTGTCAGCACCTCAACTCTGGTGTCAGGATCGTCTTCTGGTACTGGGTCTTCTTCTTTACCAGTCCCATCCATGTAGGGAGTGTTTGCCAGTATCAGTACTTCAAGGGTTGTTTGTGCCTTGAAAAAAAAAGTATCGTTAAAAAGGGTATTTTATAGCTTCAATTCAATTCTTTGAAAAATGGCGTCCACAATCGTGATCAGGCCTCGAAAACGGTTAAGGTACCTATAACGGTATGGTACAGGTATAAAATTTCAATACCGTATCAATTTAAAGGTAGAGTCAAAACGGTTAGGAATTACGGTTACGCTACCGTTTACACCGATACCTTAACCGATATCTTTATCATTTTACAATAATATTATACCTTTATTTTTATCGCTACCGTAACCGAAAAATATTTCGGTATACCGACAAAACGCCAGCGCGACGTTGCCGGCAGCGGTGGGGTGTAAAGAAAACCTTTATTTAGTAATTTATGCACCACAAAAAATAACGATACCGTTACTTAGCGATACCAAATAATTTCGCTACCGAAATTTTTAGCTACCGGAAAATAACGGTACCGTTACGGTAAAATTTAAAGGTATGACGTCATACCGCTAACCGTTTTAACCGATATTTTATCGGTTATTCAAGCCCTGATCGTGATTTTGCAAATCAAAAATATAGAATGGCGAAGTCGCCCATATCAAGTAATCAGCTCGACCAATTCGACAAGAAAAGGATCGAAAAGACACAAGAGTGGAATCTATGTATGAAAGCGAGGGAGGCCTTTGCCCAGCTGTGGGGCACATTAGGCTAAATAAGATAAGCTAATAAGTAGATAACCCTATTGTTAGTTATTAACCATATACACCGTTTACTTACTCGAAGCTTCTTAACCTGTCTCAACGTTCCGATCTTGCAACATCGCAGATTTAAGGTCTCTAATTTTGGCATTTTCTCTTCTAACCCTGTCAACCATCTAATTGGATTGTTTCTGAGATGTAAAGTCCGCAAGTTTTGCAATTGACTTATGCCTTCCAAACTTTTTATCTTATTACTAGCCAGGAACAAGCTGTCCAGATTAGCGAATTGATGAATAGCAGTACCCAGGCTACGGATGTAGTTGTTCGTCAAATCTAACACTGTGAGCGTAGGCATTCGGTTAATAAAATCAATTTCAATTAAATCATTGTGAGCAGCTTCGAATGTTGTTAGTTGAGGTTGGAATACGTTCTGGAGCGTGATTATTCCGCACTTGTTAGCTATCAGTACTTGAAGATATTTGCACTTCTTTAGAACCGGTGTTTTTATCTTATTGTGGTCGATTTGTAGATAGCAAAGGTAGGGTAACTTAGTGACAACCTGTATTTCTTCCAGTTTAAGACGGTTATTGGATAGGTCTACGAATTGCAAATCTCTGAAGCAAGCAAGAGCTCTGATATTTGTCAACTCCATGCCCTTTAGATCTGCTTTTAAATACGTGTATCTGAAATGAAACAGATTGAGAATTTTATTTTAAACTTAATGATATTACTGCAGTGTAAAGTTATATTATTCTCTGTCTGACAGTGCGGTACGGCTATACAGGTTTCTGACAATTTGTCTAAAAAACGTGTCTGAATTGTAGAATATGTGTTAAAATTGTATCTTCTTGTAGGAAATGTATGTACAGAGTGATACCATGAGGCTGACATAACCACCTAGAGTGGCTGAAGCCTCGTTAAAATTAAAGATTAAAAAAAAGTGTTAGTACAATACCTTGGTGGCAAACCGATAATTATCGTTCCAGCAGGGCGGGAACAATACCCCAAGACAAATGCAACACACACATTAAGTTTCCCTTAGAATACAATCAAAGACGCAAATGCAACTAGAATCGAGAGCTATCGAACCCTATATAAGCCCTCGATTCAGGGGCAGTATCACCACTGCGTCGAACCAACCGTTATGTTGGCGATTTGCCTTAATAGACAGAAAGATGCCTTTAGCACTACACTTCTTTTCCTATCGATGGAACACTTAAATCAGACCAGCCCAGTAGGTCGTCAATAGTACAGGAGACCGGCAAAGGGGGCACGATAACAGATGCGCCACTGGTTGTGGTGCCATAAAGTAACACTGGTCAGTGTCAGAGAAGCCCCACTTCTTACGGTTTGCCCTGCACTTGCCAACGTATCCCCAAATCCAGGTTAGCGTCTTCCAGGTTGCCCATGGAAGAATCGGCACAGTATATATTTATTTCTCTGATTAATATTTTATTTCACTGTCCGTGAAAGCCACCGCGGGCTGTGTTTAAGGCGACTACAGCACCCGATAAAGGCAGCACACATAGGAATAGTACCATCTCCGTCTCTCAACAGGCCTGGGCCGGCAGTGCGAACAGTGTCGATACACGAAGTTTACGGACTATGAAAGCGTGCGTGCGTAAAAACATGTTTGAAAGTTAGAAAAATGAGATTTATGGATAGGTAACAGCTTAAATCGAAATATGCGTTAACTAATTATCGAGAGTGTTCAATCACGAACATTCTGATAGCAAATTCAAGTTCCTGTGTGCATTTTACTATCGTTTTTACAGCTTAAAAGATACACAATATTGGTATTTAGAGGTGACTTTGTGAGCTTTTTCTATCGAACCAAAAGTGCTGAATCATGTTTTCAGCAAACTACTTATCTAGTTTTTCTTCTTCGATTTAATGCAGTGCGTCATGCTTATCTACGTATCATAAAATCGTAATTTAGGTGCTGCAGTCGCCTTAAAAGAAGAGTTAAAGAGTACTACTATCTTTCTTCTTGTACTTCCTGTAAGGTTTAAATGGTATATGTGTATTTATATAATATGTTTGTTCTGTATGTGTAATAAATATGTTTACGTGTATGTATTTTTAGTTTTTTTATCATACGCACGACTATCTGCTCATTTATGTTTCATATTTCTTATCCTTGGGTTTGCTGGAAGAAATTTCTCCTATTGTACCTATTGTGTCTTCTTGTACACACAACAGTACATCAGGCTATACATGTTGACCTTGACGTCGCCCTTATCTCGCTCGTAATAGCGTCGGCTTTCGCAGTGCAAATGGGTAACCTGACTTGCTGCTGTCTGTACTTGTGTGTTTAATTTTCGTGTGCAATAAATTTGTAAATGAATAGTAGACTGGATAGGATCTAAAATTTTAAACTTTAGTACCCGTCTCCGGTAGCAGTTTTCCCAATCCAGCTGAGGCGAACGCTAATTTCAGACTTGTAGAGAACCCTATCGGGCACCTGCTCCTTTTCTTCTCCAACTACAGTTGAAGTAGTTTGTTCTTCCTCCTCTATCTTCTCGATTTCCTCCTCAACTGAACCTCCCCGCTGGCTCAAGTCAAACTTCGATACCAACATTTTTGTATTTTATTTGGTCGATATGAATTTTAAGTAATACAAAATACAATTTACGCAAATAAAATATTACGTAAAAATCGACTTGTTAAATTCAAAGATTGTCATTCAATTTCATAGCTTTGACACGTCAATCAATTTAAATTTGACATGTGCATAAATGTACCAAAAAGTCTTGAGGCCAAATTGGTCAAGCGCGACATATGCTGGAACTAAGGGTTCCGCCATACTGATTTAAATTTTTCTGGCAAATATTTACGCAAAGGGATCATTCAACAATTACGTGATCACCGGAAGGGGGGGGGGTCGGGTGCTTGTATATACATTTGATTATTTGGGGGGAGGGGGGGGGGGGAGAATCCATGATGACGTCATCATTTCATAACTTGTTAGCTAAAGAAATTTTCTAAAAAATAAAAAAAAAAGGTGTTGTGGAAGCTAGAAATACTTTTAATTAGAAAAGTAATAAAATTACTTTAGTCATCCACCTGAGAACATTATTGTAAAGCCAATTTAAACAAGCAGGCGCCGCTACTGATGAGCATGGAGTACTGAATACAGCTTCCCACCACGACTGGGTTGTGTCTCGCCACAAGCTTACTCCTAGGTCATTTATTAAGACCCAATAATAAACAGCAAACATTACATTTTAAGCACGGACGAAGATTATGTAATCAAGGCGGGGGGGGGGGTTAAGACCAAAAGATTACGCTGTGATTACATAGGGGGGGGGGGTTAAAAAAAATGGCCAAAAATGATCACGTAATTGTTGAACATTCCCAAACTTCGCGTTTTTTTATTTATTTAGGTAACTTTTATTTTTTTTAAATTTTTAACTCTTGACCCCAATCTTGACCAAGGTCATAGATGAGGTTGACGATGGAGTGAGTTAACCCAGAAAATGCCAATTAAGGCGCTGGTACTCCCACGCACCGACGGAACACAGCAAGCTGTTTGGCGTCGGATTTCGGTAGGAGGGGTGATCGCGAACCAGATGGCCCTTCATAGAGTCTACCACACCGCATTAGACCATAAGACGCCACCTCAGATTGAAAACAAACTGAGATGTCGTTGCCTAAGATGGATTACTAGGAGGCAGGTCTCATTTTTGTTTCCTTAGTCGCCTCTTACGACACCCACGGAAAGAGACGGGTAGGTGTTATTCTCAACCGATCACCACTCGGTGACAGATATTTTGAGATGAAAAAATATCTTAATTAAATACTAAAACGGCTCTAAATGTATATGTATATGATGATTTACCTATTTCCTGACGTTTCGACGCGGTTGCACGCGCCGTGTTCACGGGTAGTATTTAATTATGTGTTCAAATCGCGAAAATTTAACGTGTTATAGAAAAGAAATATTAGTTAATTAGTTTTATTGATTAATTAATTAATCAAAACACATAAACGGAAGACTGGAGATAACTTCAACAATAAGAGCGTCACACATTTTGAATTAGTTTCTCTTTCTCACATAATAAAAATCTGCCTCTTAAGTTTTTGGCGTTAAAGATGGAGAAAAGATAAGGGTAACGTTTCTCCACTTTGAAAGCCTATTGACGGAACTCTAAACTATTATATACTGTTGTTATTGTTTAATTTATCCCTTTGGGAAAGGCCAAGGAATATATGTCCATACAGCCGTTGTCTTAGGGTCAGCTCACACCACGACGCGACGCGACGCGACGTTGCGGATACAGCCACTCAAAATTGAACTTTATTTATTACTAGTGAGAATTTAGAACACGTCGCACCACGCAGCGCCGCACCTCGCCGCTTGCCGCGGTGTTCTCACAATAAAATGTTTATCTTTTCATGTCATAAATGTATTCTCACTTGTAATATATAAAGTTCAATTTTGAGTGGCTCTATCCGCATAGTCGCGTCGCAGTGTGAGCTGACCCTTAAGTTTTTTCTTCCGTGTAGGTCCCCCGTCAAGGTCAGTGTGTATATTCTTTTTTTATCCTCTTTGGGAAAGGCAGATAAATCTATTTCCATACAGCTACGTCTTCAATGTTTTTCTTAGGATATAGATTTTGAAATAGGAAATAATTTTTCTCTTTAAAATAAAACCATTTATTAAAAAAAATTAATGCTAAAACTAAACTAACACTAAACTAAATTAACTAATAGATAAAGCATAATAACTATTTTCTGCGCTTTCCATTGTTATTTAATATTATAGTCCAAGAGTTAGCTAGTCTCTCAGTACAAATCATTGACTAAACCAACACACAGAACTTTCGTTCAAAATTCATTTTATTTCTGATCCTATTCGTTTCCACGTTTTGAAATCTTAAAGAAAGGACCATGTAGATTTTGCCATAAGTATCTATTGGTCAGCTATTTTTGATTATTTGGCATCGTTCAGTCACATCATATCACTTGAAGAATAATCGTAAGGCCTTTTGTTCACAAGTCAGCCGTTGATGGTGACTTGTATTCTTCATCGTGAGTAGCTTCTTCGCCCTGTTCTTCTTCTGACTCATCAGCTCCATCTTCTGCCCATTGCTGTGAAAGGGCTTTGGCTTCAAATCTGTAAATGTAAAACCATTATCATTAACCTTTGCTTCGCTAAAGCGCGGATCCGCCGTCGCATCATACTGTTATTTGCCTCTTTCCTTGCTAACCGCTGCATCCTAACTATTAAAGCTGCTCTTG
This sequence comes from Aproaerema taeniolella, assembly GCA_949987775.1. Lineage (NCBI taxonomy): Eukaryota > Metazoa > Arthropoda > Insecta > Lepidoptera > Gelechiidae > Aproaerema > Aproaerema taeniolella. Next base: position 16,919,991 of record OX465252.1, on the reverse strand, counting down.
CCTCTCCTAAAGATCTCTACTTCATCCTCTATGTAAAGGCCTTCTCCTACTTTGTCCACTACTTTCTGTTTTCTGCAAACTTCCCCCACACCTTTTGTCTTTTACTTTAACACTAGCTTTCCCCCGCGTGGACTACAGGTTATATCGTGCCCAACTGTGGGATAAAATGTAGCCTATGTCCTTTCCCAGGCTCTAATCTATCTCTGTACTAAATTTCATCAAAATCGATTCAATAGTTTAGGCGTGAAAGACAGACAGACAGACAGAGTTACTTTCACATTTATATAGTAAGGATAGTAAGGATTAAATACTTTCAATATTTCAAATCCTGCCTGAGATTTTGTACTCTCAAAAGTTTAGACTATAAACCAATTAATTCACTTATTATATTAATCTACTACTAAGGTTGTTTTGTGGTATACCTTTCTTCATCAGTATATTTATCTTTGTTGAGTCGTATCAGGAATCCCAAAGCGGCTAGCACCTCGACCCTGGTCTCCGGATCATCAACTTCTGATTTTGTATCATCGTCCTCATTGGCTGTCCCGCCCATCAAGGGAGTGCCTTTTAGTATGATCGTTTCCAAGGTTTTTTGCGGCTGTAAAGAATAAAAAAAAAACTTTTTATAAAAAAAACTGACTTCAAAAAACGAAAAATAAAAAAGTTGCATTAAGTGTTATAATTACCTACTGATGTGTTTGAAGTCGGTCCGAAGGCGGATGTACGTATTTGATTTGGCACCGACATCAAACAGATCAGTAGGTAAGTATAACATTAAATGCTACTTTTTTATTTTTCGCTTTTTGAAGTCAGTTTTTTTTATAGAAAGTATATTTATTTTTCTATTTTTAGTGTAAATTAATAGAAAGTATGTAAGAAACTGAAAGTGCCTATTAAAGAGGATGGACCAAAATTGTCCCACGTCCTATAACAAAGTGACATATCTCAAAAAAAAGATAAAAATATGTAAAAAAATATGGCATACTTCCTAAGATCAATTTCTTACACCTTCATATGAAAAAATTGCTATGAAAATAGTTCAGGCGCTGTTATGAAAAATTCGTTTGTATGAGTATTCATGGACCGATTTTAAAAATTCTTTTTTTGTTTGAAAGGGTACCCTCAATAAAGTCCCACTGCCATAAAGTCAAGTCTCCGGTCGCCAGGATCCCGGAGAAATGAAAGTAAAATCTCAAAAATAAGCTTATTTTTGTACTTTACATTATTAGTTTTTCACTCTCTTTAAAAATTCTTCTTCTGTTTAGAAGGGTATACCCCCCAGGTAGTCCCACTGCCATAAGTCAGGTCTCCGGTCTTCAGGATCCCAGAGAAGTGCAAGTAAAATATCAAAAATAAGCTCATTTTTGTACATTAACATAATTGGTTTTTCACTCTCTAGTCGTTTCTTTTGACTTATTGCATTATGATAGATAAGACAGAAACGTCAGTGGTAACGCGTGGGAGTGGTCGACAGAGGTTGTTTCACTTACATTAACACAAATGAGAGAGACGAATAACGATAGCGACGCGACGCGGCAAGCGAAGCTAAGGAAATGCAAGTAAATAATGTTGTTTCATTCGTTCTAATGCGAGTGACTGAGATGCATCTCATAGAAACACGGGTGACAACATTTACTATATGCGTCATTTGTATACACACAGGCGTAAACAATTGTGTGTGATGCAGGGCTATCGGAATCCCGCGTCGGAATCCCGCGAAAAACTAATAATGTAAAGTACAAAAATAAGCTTATTTTTGAGATTTTACTTTCATTTCTCCGGGATCCTGGCGACCGGAGACTTGACTTTATGGCAGTGGGACTTTATTGAGGGTACCCTTTCAAACAAAAAAAGAATTTTTAAAATCGGTCCATGAATACTCATACAAACGAATTTTTCATAACAGCGCCTGAACTATTTTCATAGCAATTTTTTCATATGAAGGTGTAAGAAATTGATCTTAGGAAGTATGCCATATTTTTTTACACATTTTTATCTTTTTTTTGAGATATGTCACTTTGTTATAGGACGTGGGGTAATTTTGTATGGATTGTGGTCCATCCTCTTTGAGGGTTTTTCTCGATTTCCCTAGGAATCCATCATGCGATCCTAACCTGGTTACAACGGGAGTATACACTTTCGAACAAAAAAGATATTTTTAAAATCGGTCCATAAATGGCGGAGAAATCGGTGAACATACATAAAAAAAAGATACCGACAGTCGAACATAGAGCCTCCTCCTTTTTTGAAGTCGGTTAAAAAGGGCTCAATGCTACATGGTCGTTAGGTTGAAATTGAAGAAGAATGCTTGAAAATTCTATCGATCAATATGCTATGCAACAACTTTTAAATTACAGAACACTATCAGAAACTTGTAGCTCATTCACGTTTTGTGGTAAAGTATTTTGCATTTAGAATTTGCTTGTCTTCTTTGGATGCTGTTCGTGCTAATTCCTGAATAGAGATGTATTTCAAAAAGTGTTGGGGGTTACCACCATGTCTTAAAACAATACTAGGGTTTAGGAGAAACAGAGACCAAACTATACGAGAAAAAGGGACAACGCTCTACAAGTAATATTGACGTACGAGTATTAATTATGAACCTGGTATTGGTTGATTGAATGTTTGCTAAGAAAATGAAATCTTACACTTAGCTTTTTGATTTGCTTCATAGTCCCAATCTTGCAGTTTCTAAGGTTTAAGTATTTCAATTTGGGGATTTGTTCCTCAAACCCGGCCAGTGACCGTAAAGGATTATTTCTCAAATGTATTACCCTTAAATTTTTAAACTTGCTTATGCCAACTAGACTTGTTATTTTATTACCAGCTAGGTATAAGCTGTCTAAAGCAGGGAAGTCCATAATACCGAGATTACGAATGTAGTTGAAAGATAGATCAAGCACTTTGAATGAAAGCATTTGCTTTTCAAAATAAATTTCTGATATATTTGTATGAGTGGCTTCGAAAGTTGAAAGTTCGGGATGATATACATCCTTTACTGATGATATTGCGTTGTTATTCATTATGAGGACTTGTAAATACTCGCATTCCTTAAGATTAGGAGTGTCGAGGAGGTTGCTACTCGCATCTAATAACAAAAGATGTGGTAATTTGGTGATCTCTTGTAGTGCTTCCAGCTTAAGACAGTTGTCAATGAGCAAGACACGTTGCAGGTATTCGTAGGGAAGGATTGCTTTGATATCCGTCAGCTTTAGACCTTCCAGATTACACCTTAAGTATGCATATCTGAAACGAAATAAATAGTTGTTAAGCAGCTTATAGCTCACGAATTAAATTTCTTACAATAAAATTGAAATCTTGTACAAAATTTATCATCTTTTAACACACAGGGTGGTCCAAATAGTGAAGTTCAAAAATGTTTTTTAGATACCTCACCCCTGGGTGAATTCGAAAGTACCCCATGTATGTTCCGCGATTTTTTGTAGAAGTTATGATTTTTTGAAAGCGTTTTTTACAAAAAATCATAACTTCTACAAAAAACTTTTCTACCAGCGCTACTTAAAAAAATCATAACTTGTTTAATAGTAAAAAAAAAAAAAGTTTTTTGGTTGCAGCATGGTCACCTTGTAGTCACACTTTCATGTGATAAATTAACCATGCCACAGCCATACAAGTTATCAAAACAACGGTCGAAACTGAAAATTTTTGGTTTACGATGAACGGAGGATAATTTTCAAAAATCTTTTAAAAATACTAAATGGCTGGTTCATAAGTTCAAACTCATTTTAAAAACTTTAGTGAATCCTCAACTTACCAAATAATAAGATTACTCTTAATAGGCGATTTTAAGATGAAATCGGCGTTTAAACTTAGGTAGGTGAAAACGCGCTTAGAAAATTGTATGATGATGATGATGATGATGTAATCCTGTTATCCCTCATCAGGGACATAGGGCTCTCGGAAAGGATTTCCACTCTTCTCGGTTTTGGGCGGCAGCTTCGATGTCCTTCCAACCGAGACCAGTTTATGCAGTCTCAAATTTTATGCTCAAAAAAATTTTAGAAAAGTAGAAAATTTTATGCTCAAAAAATTGTTTTAGCCTGTTTTTTTTCATCCTAATAACCGGCATTAGTGAGGCATATTCAAAAGCATTAAAATAATATCAAATCGAACGGTCAGTGACACATTTCAGCAAACTGATCGTTAAAGGATGATGGGCACATTAGTATAGAACTTGGTACCGGCACCAATTGAAATAGATGATACATCGTTAAAAAGGTAACTTTCTGTAGAATAAGAATATCCGAAGCCCTAGTCCTGATTCATTGTCCAATTAGAGTAATCCTGCCTTGAAAGTTTTTTTTTCTGCGACGTAATTTTTTACTTTGGCATAGTTTTTTTTTATTTATTATATTAATTATAAATGATCATCATTAATTATTATCATTGGTTGTTTATTCTCTCAGTAAATGAAACAAGTTGAAAGTAGTTTTTTTATTTAATGTGTAACAAAATTAGTGATTAATAATGATCATTTATAATTAATACGATAAATAAAAATATTATGCCAAAATGCAGAATAACTTTCAAGGCAGAAGGATTACTCTAATTGAATCTAGCGCTTGGGTAATTCTTATTCTAAAGAAAATTATCTTATTAACGATGAATCATTTATTTCAATTGGAGCCGGTACCAAGTTTCATACTAATACCGATACCAAAATGCCCATCATCTTTTGATCAATCTGATCAGATTTTCAAACCGTAGGCCGAATGGCTTAGAAGTGCACTTCAAGGTCATTCAGAATATGCATACAAAAAAGAGAGCAGTAACAAAAGGATTGTTTTTCCATCCCCTTTCCTCGCTCCCAGGTCCTTTCAGCCTTTTGTCTTAATATACTGTAAAAAAAATCCTGGCTTACTCACTAACTCACTTCTAACCAAACCTTAGAAAGCTGTCGGATAGGTAAATTTTACACAGATGAATCCTTAATGATTCCTTAACATTTTTTAAAAATAAACAAGTCTTTCTATCTTTCGAAATCCTCGGTAACGAAATGCTGAGCGTCTTCTAGTTCTCTATACTAATATTATAAATAGGAAAAAATTTATTGTTTGTTTGTTTGCATTGAATAGGCTCCAAAACTACTGGACCGATTTGAAAAATTATTTCACCATTATCACATTATCTCTGATGAATATAGGCTACATAATTTTTCCGAATTCCCACGGGAACGAAGTCCCGGGCGGAATGCTACTAATTAATATTCAGTACGCCACCCTTTTCCGTCGGCAGTTTTCCCAACGTAACTGAGCCGTTCCTTAATTTCTTCAGTGGTTAGAATCCTCTCTGGAACCATCTTCTCTTCTTCTGGAGGTATATGCTCCGATTTATCTGTCTCACTTTCATCCCATTCGCCTTTCGCCTCATGAATAATGAATTCATCCCTTACAGACATTTCTGGATTTGCCACTTCCATGGTGTTATTTTTTTAGGGACTTACGAAAATATTGTTACTAAAGCAATCTATAGGCGAAGGTAAAATGGTCCAAGTCGTGGAAAATTAAGACGTAGTTTCTGCGATTTCCTGTTTTCAAACAAACAATCGTCAAACAATGCTCTTTGCAATGAACTGAGAGGAAATGTGTAGAAAAAATTGAGAAAAAGGGGAAGAAATGGTACGCTCATACTTTTTTCGACATTTCAACTTGTCAACTTGACTAATATTTGGCGTTTGACAGTGGTTTTTGTAAAGATTTTAAGCTTTATGATTTAACTTATTTTTTCTATGTCTATGTTTATGATAAATAAATACCTTACAAAAAAGGGCCAAAAATAAAGACTGAAAACAAACATGTTTTTATTTACACAAATATCTTCCTCGACCGGGAATCTAATCTAACCTTCGTCAGTTTAGGCGCAATGCCAAGAGCAATTGATAAAAACTACTGTAAAATGATTTTGTAATTATTATTAATTATTTATAATTTCTCGCTCGCAAACATAAAAAATTTACTCGTATTTCGTCTACACTGGACAGCAAAACTAAAGGGTCATTTAAAAAAAACCGCGATATCTCCCAAAGTTATTTACATAGATCCCTCGTATAAATAATATGTTATAGGCAGATTTGTGACGCTTATTATACATACCAAAAAAGGTTGCATTTTAACAAGTTACCGCTTCAAAAAAAGAAATTCCGATTTTTGAAAAATATCAAAATTCAAATAGAAAATATTCTAGCTTTTGTTTCAAATCAACCATGAACCTACATGTCGTTATCTACTGAAGAATGTACACGAATTATCACCATGGTACAAGAAGGAAGGAGTCAGCGGAGTACTGCTGGAACAGTAGGTGTATCTTTATCCACGGTCCAAAGAGTACTCCAGCGATTTCAAGAGACCGGCATGAACATCAGGAGACCAGGGAATGGCAGGCCAATGTGTACAACTACACGAGGAGACCGATTCTCACGGCTGTTTAGGTCCGAAATAGCCTTCAAGAAATTCACCACAACAATGTAAGCTCTGACACTTCGGGAAGCTGATATAAAGCCTTATAGGCCAGCAAATGGCCCTAAATTGCTCAGAGAACATCGAGTTGCGGTTTGCTCGAGAACACGTCCGATGGACAGATGAAGATTGGTCCAGGGTTATGTTTTCGATGAGTCAAGATTTTGTTTATTCGCACACGATGGTAGACGCTCTCCAGCTGCAGCTAACTTACGTGCGTTAAGAAGTGCGCTAGTAAAAGAATGGTCAAACATAGACCAAAACCATAATAGAAATTTGATTTACAGCATGCCACATCGTCTTAATGAAGGGATACGGGCTCGTGGAGGAAAGGAAATACAAGATATTAAATTTACAGAAAAGGTTTCATTTTGCAGATTAACTGTGTTGTATATTTTTGTTGTCAAAAGTTATGTGTTTTTTTTTGTATTTTTAGTACTTAAATAAAATTATACAGTTTACAAACGTGTTATGTATTTTCTTTTATGTATAAGTCAGTCATCTATAACATACTACAGTTTCACTAGTTTGTGTTGTGTAGTTAAGAAACTATCACACTTTTTATAAGCGACCCGGAATTTTTGCGGCCCAGTGTAGTTCTGTAACCACTTGAAGGTCTGCCTCCCAGTTAGGGATTATAAGCATAAGTATAATATGTCGTTGAACATACTTTAGTGTCTTTGCTACTGTAAAGGAAGTCATTCACGACCAAAAATCCAACGTTAGGCCCCAAAATCCAAAAAGCCCAATCAACTACCCGTTTTTTGGCTGGCACTTGGCCCAAAATTAATGATGTCGTTTGTTCGCAGATATCGTTCACTCTGATCGTGCCAGTTGCGCATACGCCGCAACAACACATAGAGGCAGTCAGACGGAAGGCAAACTCCGTCGACATTCGAGTGGAGCATCCTTGTGTGCTGAAGGTATGTATTTAGCTGAGAAATTGCAATTAAGATTAATTGAAGTAAAAGAAAATAACAAAAGGACATGGTTTCTCAAAGTGGGGTTCGCGGACACCTAGGGGTCCGTAATTTGATGGTTCCCCCGCGAAAAAAATAACTGATGGTGGCTGAATAGCTGGCAGTGGCAAGTGCATGCGACATGCATAACGAAAATAAAGCAATTGACTTGTATTGATGTTGATTACAACATTTCCAAAATTGTTCCTAAAATCGACTTAGATCGAAAAACCTATCACATAAATATTACATAGCTATTTATTTTGCAATCATTATTGATTGTAAGTATTGATTTTTTCGTTAACAGCTGGATTTTTATTTTGGGGGCGAAGGATTAGACATAGTCATAGACATCATTTATTTTTCTTCAACACACACACTACACTATATTAGAGATTCGCAGTCGTTAGGGAACATCAACAGAGGTACGTGGGGCAGAAGTTTGAGAAACCGTGGTCTAGGATAACCGTTAAATACTAGTTTGTGTACTGCTGCTATCATACCTTTTACATCATAATGCCTACCCTGCAAGGCATACGTATTACATTACACAAGGTTCTCCAAGTAATTCCCAAATACGAAATTCCCAAAAGGTTACGTTTTTTTATCCCTGTATCGTAAGACGAAATTTTCTCTTGATTTGTCGAAGTGCATTTCTTCTCTAAGTTGTTTAGTTTCATGTAAATTTATAATAGCTCCAAATTGTTCACGTAATATAAAATACGGTTTCTTGACAATGCCGCGTGTCTAAACCATCAAATTTATATGTAAACTAGCTTCCCGCGCGGGACTTCGTTCCCGTGGGAATTCGGGAAAATCATGTACCCTATGTCCATCCCGAATAATGTAGGATTCTAATGGTGAAAGAATTTTTCGAATCGGTCCAGTAGTTTCGGAACAATCAAATCTTTCCTCTTTTTAATATGTAAATAGATCAATACGAAAAACACATTTTCAACAGTCTTAAAAAAGCAAGAGCTCTTTATTCGACTAAATATTCTTTTGTTTTCGATGAAAGGTATTTGGTCGCGAGGAATATCTTCTGGGAGACCACCCCCTGATTCAGTTCCTGTACATACAAGAAGTGCTCTCCAAAGATGGCGTGCCTGAAGTTATGACTGTCAACATCGAGAAACTACCACTGTCCAGTAAGTTTTTAGTTTTCAACCGTGTGGTGATCGTTTGAGAATAACCACCCCATCTCTTTCCGTGGGTGTCGTAAGAGGCGACTTAGGAAACACAAATGAGACCTGCCTCCTAGTAGTCCATCCCAGGCAACGACACTTCATTTTTGTTCTGAATCTGAGGTGTAGTCCTATGGTCTCATGCGGTGTGGTAGGCTCTGTAAAGGGCCGTCTGGTTCGCGACCACCCTCCTACCGAAGTCCGACGCCAAACAGCTTGCTGTGTTCCGTCGGTGCGTGGGAGTACCAGTGCCTTTATAGGCATTTTCTGGGTTAACTCGCTCCATCGTCGACCTCATCTTTGACCTTATGGTCAAGATTGAGGTCAAGAGTTAACCCATCTTATAATAAAAAAAAAGTGGAAATCTTATGTTTGCTAATAGACCAAACGAGCGCGAAGCGTTTTTGCCCTTTCATCTTTGGGAAAAAGTGCTTTCCAAGTAAAAAGGCTGACAATCTATCACTACACTCATGTTCCATCTAATAACCCTCAGAAAAACTCAGAATGTTTGTCAAATGTTGCGTCAAGTGGCTCCAGAATCACATGACGTTCTACCCTGAAAGGTATTATAAGCGTGATTGTATGATGGTAGTTGGAGGATTTTTATTTTATTTTATTATAAGATGGGTTAAATCTTTACCTCAATCTTGACCATAAAAGTCAAAGATGAGGTCGACGATGGAGCGAGTTTACCCAGAAAATGCCTATAAAGGCACTGGCACTCCCACGCACTGACGGAACACAGCAAGCTGTTTGGCGTCGAACTTCGGTAGGAGGGTGGTCGTAAACCGGCCTTTTACAGAGCCTACCACACCGCATGAGACCATAGGACGACACCTCAGATTCAGAAAAAAATGAAGTGTCGTTGTCTGGGATGGATTACTAGGAGGCAGGTCTCATACGTGTTTCCTTAGTCGCCTGTTACGACACCCACGGAAAGAGATGGGGTGGTGTTATTCTCAACCGATCACCACACGGCTAAGATAGAGAACTGGGAGTGAAATAGGTTGTTTTATTACGTGAGGGAAGTTTTGAAGGCGAAAACTAGCATCTTGTAAGATACTGTCATGGTCTTTATTGCCCCTTAAATTTTTGAAGCAGCTGGTAAATTCTATTTATTTCTTTTACTGCCAGCCTCCTTTATATTACATACATACATACGCTCACGCCTACGATTCCTAACGGGGTAGGCAGAGCATCAGTGTTATGTTCCATCTAACAACACTCAGAATGCATGTTAAACGTGGCGTCTAGTGGTTTTAGAACCACAAGATGCCTGCCCCGCTAAGAATATAAGGCGTGAGTATGTAGAATATTTACTTACCAATTTAATTATGTATTTTTTTAGGTTGCCGATAATAAATTACTTCTTAGCAATGGGGCCGCCTTTTGTACCCTAACTCAATTACTGTCCATTGTAACTTTTACTCTATACCTTGTTGTATGTTGGTGTGCAATAAAGTATATTGTATTGTACATACATTTAAAGATATAGATATTCTGACTTTTTCATCCCAATATATATAATGTGACAATTTTTAGGGTTCCGTACCTCAAAAGGAAAAAACGGAACCCTTATAGGATCACTTTGTTGTCCGTCTGTCCGTCCGTCCGTCCGTCTGTCAAGACCCTTTTTCTCAGGAACGCGTGGAGGTATGAAGCTGAAATTTATATCAATTACTCAGGTCTACTGTCCCTTGAAGCTGTGAAAAAATCAAACTTCTAAGCCAACGCAATCAAAAGATACAGCCGTTTATGCCGCAAATTTCCGCAAATTTTCGACACTCGCAAAGGAATCAAAACCTACAGGGTACTTCCCGTGAACACAGAATCTTGAAATTTGGTACGAAGCAACGTCTTATAGCACAGATAAAGGAAAAATTGCGAAAACCATAAATTTTTAATTACATCATATCATAAAAATATTTTTAATATTTTTAAACTTACTACCCCTTTCCTCACGAACGCGTTGAGGTATTAAATTGAAATTCATATCAAATACTCAGGTCTACAATACCTTTAAGCTAGGTTTGTACGGAACCCTCGGTGCGCGAGTCCGACTCGCACTTGGCCGGTTTTTTTTATATGTGAAGAAAAATTAACATTTGTTTTAGGCACAATGTAAATACTAGGACCAAGCATAAACTGGATGTACTAGATAGTCGTCAGTAGGTCATGACCTCTTTTATGAGTAAATGTATACGTTTCTATAATAAGTTTCCCATGTGTATTCAACCTTTGGACAAATTCAAGACAGTAATTAAACAAAAACTTTGCAAAAAGGGCTATTACAGAATTTATGATTATTTAACAGACAAGCAGCCATGGGAATGAACTGCTCAGCTCTAGAGTTATTTTGGATTTAGTTAAAATAAGAAAATTTGTAATGCGGTTTCATTACAAATTTTCTTGCCTATTCATCTCTGGGGAAGACTGCACCTTTGCGAATAGGCGTAAAGTCAGTATGGTCAAAAGAACAAGTGTGTATGTATTTATTTAAAACCTTTAATGTATGTTTGTATGTATTAAATGTAATCTTGACTTATTTTAAGTGGCATCCTGAATGTCCTATAAAATAAAGGTTTTTTTCTATTCTATTCTGTACATTGTAGTTGGCCGCGACATCCAATACTACTGCTTGCCGGATCGAGTTCGACTAACATCGGAGCATTCGAACACGATGCGCCGGCGCAACCACGAATGCTCATGGAATATAGACAAGAACTACTCTTGTCTGGTCCAGACTGTGGCCGGGCTAAACGTCGACCCAGGGCGGCTTGTTGAGGTGAGATATGAGCCTTTTTAACCCCCGACGTAAAAAGAGAGGGGTGTTATAAGTTTAACGTGTCTGTCTGTGTATCTGTCTGTGGTATCGTAGCTCCCAAACGGATGAACCGATTTTCGTTAAGTTTTTTTGTGTCATAGATAATTTTATCCCGAGTGTTCTTAGCCCTTTTTTCAAGAAAATCTGTTCAGCCGTTTAAAAGTTATAAGCAATCGAATGTCGGGGTAATTCAAAATTTTTAAATTTAGTGTTATTATAAAGCGAAAATGGCACGCCAAAATTGTATTACCATTGCTTCCTATGTAATAGTAATATTAGAAGCTAAGAACATAGGGGGCAATGGAAATTCAAATTTCGAAGTGCCGTGCCGTGCTATTCGAATGATAAAAAGGCCCTATCCCGCCATAGAGGCTTTCACAAAGGATCTTCACATCGAAAGTACAGAGACAGCAAATCAGGCTATGCATGTTGACTTTGACGTCGCCCTTATTTCGATCGTAATAACGCCAGCTTTCGCAGTGCAAACGTATAACCTGACGAGCTGATGTCTGTACTTACACTTTTTTTAACCCTAAATGTAATACTTACAAACCCTAAACGTAAAAAGTTTAATCAAGGCTAGCCTTGTCCACTTACAGTTTGAAACCCTATTTTAACCCCCGGCAGAAAGGGAGGACTTAGGATAAGTTAGGTTATGTTAGGTTCGGTTAGGTTAGGTTGCATGAATATTATTTTAAAAAACCGTCAATGTGAAAAAAGTGGCAGTAAGTGCCGAGAGTTTATAAACTTACTATGTCAAATTACAATATTACAAGTTTGATAATGTAACGGTGACAACATATTACCAAGTCAGAGGCCATTTGCCGGTTTGAAAACTCTGACACTGGTTAACCAAGATCGCCACACACTTGCTATACCTACACGATTAGAAGAAGAAGATACATTTAACGTATAATATTCACAGGTAATATGCACAGCGGGCATATTCCATGGAGGCAAACCACTATGCGAGGCCCAAAAGACGAACGCCACACCAGTGTCCAACGAAGGCGTCGCCACTTGGGACGAGAGATTACAGTTCCCAATCAAAGTGTACAACCTACCGCGCATGGCCAGGCTTTGCTTCGCGATATATGAAATACAAAAGGTCAAAGGCAAGAGGAAAGGAAAAGACGCCAATAAGGTATGTTGTAGTGTAGTTTATGCTTTTTCTTGTTGTTTTTTAATAGAACTCCATTTTACTAACAACTATCATCCCGCTCGGGACTTCGTTTCCGTGGGTATTCGGGAAAATGATGTAGCCTATGTTACTCAGGGATAATGTAGCATCATAATGGTGAAAGAATTTTTGAAATTGGTCCAGTAGTTTTTAAGTTTATTCGTTACATACAAAGCTACAAATCTTTTCTCTTTATGATATTAGTATAGATTAAATACATGATTTTCACACTAGTTCCACTTGTTCTAAACTAAGACACTCCTGAAAATCAAAACTGGTCGCATAAAATCCTTACTAAAGTCGGATTTTTAATCAGACGGAGTAAACTGACAGATCGAATGTTGCCGCTTTTTTACAAAATGCAATTAATGTTGTGCTTAAATGATTTACTCAATTTAATCATTTCAGTTCAGTGATCTAAAATCCAAAATATCTGTCTAATGTGTGTTTTTTCTACCTAATAAGGGGAACTAGAACACAAAAAAGGGACATAAATAAGAAACATGTTATTTTATTTATAATAATTTATTCACTATCGGAAGAATCGTCATCATCATCAGTCACATTTATCAAAAATCTGTCACTAACAGTATCAATGTGCTGGTCCTCGAGCTGGCGCATTTTGAGTTCTTCTTTTTTTACATGTGTGACGCAATTCTTCCACTTCTCAGGAGTCACGTCACGTAAACCCTCTTTAAAAAGTATTTGACAGACAATGACATTTATGCGTCAGCGTCATCATCTTTTTTTTCGCTACTAAGAAAAAGCTTTGAGTCCATACAGCCATGTGCGATGTCTGACAATTAACTGACGGTAATTTAAATGCTCTAAAATTATTTGCATTTTATTCATAGTCACATCTTTTGAACTATTTATGAATGAGTCAAATACTTCACTATAATGTGAAAGTTGGTATCATTATTACCTTAATTGACATTTCGATCTGTCAGTTTACTCCGTCTGATTAAAAATCCGACTTTAATATTATAAACTCGAAAGTTTGTATGCATTTGTATGTAAGGATGTTTGTTACTCTTTCACGCTCAAACGGCTTGACCAATTTTGATAAAAGGTATGGAGGTAGCTGACACCCTGGGTTAATACATAGGCTACATAATTTTCCCAAATTCCCACGGGAAAGAAGTCCCGGGCGGAAAGCTAGTTTTGTATGTTCACTGATTTCTCCGCCATTTGTGGACCGATTTTCGAAATTCTTTTTTTTTTAAAGAGTGTACTCCAGAGGTGGTCACATTATCACCAAGTCAGGATCTGATGATGGAATTTCAGTAAATCGATTGCAACCCTAGAATTTTATAGGCACTTGCATTGTAACTCACGTATACTTTTTATTATTTACACTAAAAATAGAAAAATAAGTAAACTTTTTGGAAAACAAATTAGACTTTAAAAAAGCGAAAAATTAAGGCAACATCATTAAATGTGCTTCGTAATACCTACCAATCTGTTTGTAGTCGGTGCGAAGGCGGCCTATCAAACTTATTTGGCTTGGCACAGACTGCAAACAGATCAGTAGGTACCTATCACATTAAATTACATTGTCTTTATCTTTTGCTTTTTGAAGTAGATTTAATTGTTATCTTAATCTAAACATGTCTTAACATGACATGTTTAGACTAACGAAAATATTAAAAGCCTAATTGACCTACGCACTATGCTTCAGTGTCTCCTCAATCGTTCTTCTCAATCGATTAATGATACACTGAAGCATAGTGCGTAGTCGCTAACGTCAATCACTTTTAGTAATCAGCTGGGCTATGATGATCGCCATGACATTTTATCTCACGCACTATCTCATGGTCACGTGACTGTTTCGATTCGACCGATGAGATTACGAGAAAGCGTCACGTGACCATGAGATAGCGCGTGAGATAATATGTCATGGCGATCATCATAGCCTAGCAGGCCGCCTTTTTAACCGACTTCAAAAAAAGAGGAGGTTTCTCAATTCGACCGTATATTTTTTTAATGTATGTCCGCAGATAACTTCGTCGTTTATGAACCGATTTTGATTATTCTTTTTTTGTTGGAAAGGGAGTATCCCAAGGGTGGTCCCATGGTAAGGAAACCAGGATCTGATGGTGGAATCCTGAAGAAATTGAGGGAAACTCTCGAAAAAATTGTCTTTTTGGGATTGAAGTCGGTGACTCTTACGTTTTTGACGTGGAAAATTATGCACTTGGCTTTATTTGTCTCGTCTTTCTTGTGTAAAGTATTAACTCATTCATCCAATATTGGTTGTCGACAGGAGTACAGCATAAACAAGCTAGCGTGGGCCAACACGATGATCTTCGACTACAAGGAGCAGCTCCGCACGGACGGGGTGACGCTGTTCATGTGGACGCACGCGGCCGACGAGACGCAGGGCGACGACCTGCTGCTGCACGCGCTCGGCACCGTCGTCAGCAACCCCAACACCGACTCCTGCGCTAACTTGCAGCTGCGGTTTGCTGAGTCAGTATCACTATAATTTCCTCGCAATGTTTTCATATTGTCTCTAGATCTTCCCTGGACTTCCACAAATATTTCAAAACCAAAATTTGCCGAATCGGTCCAGCCGTTCTCGAGATTTATGCGTCTATTAGCTTTCCGCCCGCGATCTCGTTTACTTGTAAAACTAGCTTATATATAAGTCTTTGTCCTTCTTATTAACCCTGTGCAAAAAATCCGGATATCACATTGATCAGTTACTCCGCTTAGACGTGAAGGAAGGACATATAAAAGATTGAGCAAACACATTTTCACATGTAGGTTATGGATGAATTTTCGTCTTTTTGAATGCCGCAAAAAGATCTCGGCCAATCATAGTGCCCCACGTGTGCGTGCACGTCCGCTATTGGTTGTTGCGTACACGCGATGTTTGAAGTTCGCTGCGTCATCAGTGGGAATGGTATTCACATTTGGTTTAAGTCGGCACGACTCAAAGCAAACTAATACTTCCTGTACAGTAGACCTGTACTATGATTTTAATCTTCTAAGAGGCAGCTTGGCAAATGCTTAAATTTATCCATAACGAATACAAGTAAATTATTTTTACCGGAAATGTCAAGTTAAGGAGTTTTCGTTACTTTCTTAACATCTTACTTTGGCGCGACTTACTTGCTAATTATTTAAATTTAAACCGAAACATGTTAAAAATCATAAAAAAAGTTTAAAAATTATTGTGAGGGAAAATTCAACTTGAAAATCATACTTGCTAATTATTTAAATTTAAACCAAAACATGTTAAAAATCATGAAAAAAGTTTAAAAATTATTGTGAGGGAAAATTCAACTGGAAAATCATTCAAAATGATGGTCTGAAGTTTTTGAAGAGCTGTCCTTAACACCTGTTTATATTTTTATTAATATAACATTATCTTTCCAGCTACGATTGTCAGTACCCGATCCTATTCCCGAAGCAGGAGCAAGTGAAGTCGTACGCCGATCACATAGAGAACGGCTCGCCTGACGTCATCGCGCGCCTCAGTAGAGACTTCGAACAACTCCGGCTAAAGGCGGAGAAGGACCCCATGTATGAGATGCATGAACAGGAGAGAAAGGATATCTGGGCATCTAGGTATGTATCTGTGTATATGTCTTAGAATTTCTCATGAAAATAAACCACTTTTCCCAAGCCTCTTTTATTAATAAGAAGTGCGCTCTTGACCACAATCTAGCATAAGGGCGAAGATGCGGTCGAGGAGTAGCAAGCTTAAGAAGCATATTCACTCGAACTGAAGGGATTCGGGTTATATGAGCTCGGAAAAACAGCCGCAGGCAGGGATTTCTAGGCAGGCTATATGAATATCTATCTCTTCTTATCGAGTCGGTTATATGGCTAAATTCCAAATTTTACTAGACCACTTCTCAGCCAGCGTTATTCGTGGCATTGTACCGTAAAGGTCTTGGCATTGAATATCTAAAAAAAACAACACACTATTGACATATTATTTAAATAAAGTTTCTTATTCTGACCTGTATTCCTTGAGAAAAGTTTTTCAGCTTAGTGGGATGTTTCCACCGAACATGTAACCAGTAGAGTTACATTGAACCGATTTTTTTTATACTACCAATAGCGGTAAGGGTAAGCGGTAAGCCCTTACACTTGTCCTATCTTGCTTGCTAGAGAGAGATATGGAACTAGCGGCGTGAACGCGCGTCGCTTTACAAATATCTGTTCAAAATCACTGAGATGTTATGCGAAACTGATGGCCCTAGATAGAATTTTCGCTAACTCATTTATTTATTTATCTTAATCAATAAATATTAAGGCCCATACAAAATAAATCTAATCCTAATAAAATAAAGTTAATAAAGAACAGATTATTTGGGTTCCAAAATAATACAAAAACAAGTTAAATCTAAACACCTAAATAATATCGTATGTCACCCAACAGAGAATACTTCCGACAAGAAGCTCCTGAGTTGCTTCCGAAGCTGCTGTCCTGCGTGGAATGGGGAGATCGGGCCGAAGTGTCAAGTGTGGCCCGGATGTTGGTCAATTGGCCCATGCTGAAGGTTGAGTCGGCTCTGGAGCTGCTGGACTACGCGTATGCAGACGGCACTGTCAGGAGCTTCGCTGTCAAGTGTCTGGCCAAGATCAGGTAACTTAGTGAGAGCAGCGTAAGTGTTAAGTGGCCCAGATTGTGGTCAACTGGCCCATGCTGAAGGTCGAGAAACTGCTGTCAGTATCTTCGCTGTCAAGTTTCTGGCCAATTTGAGACCTAGTAAAGCAGTGAAAGCGTCTTATTCATGGTCCATCTTGCCGAGCCATTGGAGAGAGAGAGCTATACTAGGAAACGAGATTGACTGTCAGTCTCGTTTCTTAGTATAGCTCTGTCACTGTTAGACCAGCATGATGGATAGCGTAGAAAGCGCTTAACTGGTTCGGATACTGCTCAAATGGCCTGGTTGTTGGACAACTGGCCTATGTTAAAAATACCAACATCAAACACTAGATTCCATTAGTTTTAAAACTAGTGGCTCTGTGAGATGTAGACCTCGCCAGTCCACATTTTTCGCAACTATTGAACTCCGATGTTTTTTTCTGTTGTTATATACTATCGCTCCGCCATTTTGAAATATTTCCAAAAACTGAATCTACAAAAAATTCCATAAAGGTAATTCTAGTTATCGAACGTATTTACAAAATGCGACCTGTAGCGAACAGCCAGATATCCAGACAGCCGCTGGCATTTCGCACTCGTTCTGTCAAAATCAAAAATTGAAAACATCAGAACCATCGCTTACCATATGCCCCAAATAACTGCCTGGCCACGAACACACCGCTCGCAGCGGTAGCTTAGAGCGGGGCGGCGAGCGGCGAGAACAAAAGTACTCAAATGTATGAACGACGCCACGGCCCGCCGCGCTCGGCGGCAACGCTAGCGGTTTTAGCCGAGCGGGTGGCGGCGGCGGCGGGCGGGGAGCGGGGCGGACAGAACAAATGTACGCGCCGCTATGAGACAGCCCACGATCCAGGGCGGTTTAGACAGCGGCGGCGCAGGGACTGATCGAGCGGCAGCGTTCGAAACAAAAATATTTGTTTTTTTGGTGCGGAAAATGAATACCGAAGATTTTATTAATGAAATAATGAATCGTCCACCTATATTGATGGCAAAATATCCTCAACATAAATTTAAAAATGTATTGCGGGAAGAAATAAAAGAAATTTTTTACGAAATCCCCCATACTTGTAGCACTCTCTATTTATTTTGTGCACTTCTTCCCTCAAATTAAAAATATCGTATTTAAAATACGAACTGCTCTCGAGACAAAGACCAGCTACTTTGGATAGCGCCATGCTGAAAACGTCCACTAGGTCGCAGCCGCGAAGCTCAGCAGAGCTGTACGTGGCATGGCCAACGCTCCATAGCGCCGCAAACTTCACCGCCCGCCACTAAGCCTATGTTCGTCATAGCATAGGCGTTTTTTTTTCAAGATTGTTAAAAACAGCCTTTGTTTCCCCAGCGATGAAGACCTGCTCCTGTACTTACTGCAGCTGGTGCAGGCGCTGAAGCACGAGTCGTACCTCATGTGCGAGCTGTCCACCTTCTTACTGCAGCGAGCGTTTAACAACATGACCATCGGACACTTCCTCTTCTGGCATTTGAGGTGACATTTCACGACATACCATAAACATTTTTATACTTAACTAGCATTCAGCCCGGGACTTCGTTCCCGTTGGAATTCGGGAAAGTTATGTACCCTATGTTCATCACGGATAATGTTGGATTCTAATGGTGAAAGATTTTTTCATATTGGTCCAGTAGTTTTTAAGTTTATTCGTTACATACAAAAATACAAATCTTTTCTCTTTATAATATTAGTGTAGATGTGAATGTAAGTTTGTTTGTTTGTTACGTTTTCACGCCTAACCGTTTTTGATGTGGCCTACATTTTATCACATAGCCTACATTTTATCCCACAGCTGCGCTCGATATTACCTGTAGTCCACGCGGGCGGAGCCGTGAGCTAAAAGTTACTTTATAATATACCATAAACATTTTAATATTAATTGGGAAAAATATTGTAACTGGTTCTTATTACCATCAAAGCAGTTAGTTACTTGTAAGTATGTGATTTGTTTTTGTCAAGCAAAGGACACAAGGTACTACTTGAATAAAATACACTTTTTATTTTCATAAATTCACTACTTTAGTGAAAGTACACCTATTATATAAAATCATTACGATACTTTTCAAGTGTATGAATTTACGACGCACGACGTAATGTGCTTAGTAAGGGAATGATACATTTCGCCGTTTGACTTGAAGGCACGATAGCTCAGTCGGTTGGAGCACCAGGAGATCTAATCCTGGGGTCGTGGGTTCAGGTCTCATTCGGACCGAACATTTTTCTTTCCCCAGAAAGTATTTGTATGAATTTACCCTCGAAAAATATATTTTTTGAGTTTTAAGTGTTAACCCTCAAATTATGATCGATAGGTCAGAGATGCACGGGCCCTCTGTCCCGTCGGTGTCGGTCCGATTCGGCCTGATGCTCGAGGTGTATTGCTGGGGCTGCCAGGACCACATCAGCAGCCTCATGCGGCAGATATCTTGCCTTGACAAGCTCAAATGTAAGTTTTATTTCAAGTGAATAAGGTTTAAAGTTCACTGAACCGTTTATATGCTGGTCCGTTTGACCCGTGTTGTTCAAAAGCAAATGGTATTAAGTCTAAGAATAGTTTTCTATTCTTAAAGAATAGTTTTCTATTCTTAACAGTTAATACCTAATTGTTGTGTTTGCGAATTTAAAAATGTGTCGCAGATATATCAAAACTCAATGGCGTGTTGCCACGATTAATTTTTACTTGAAATGTATGCTTTCTTTGCTTGAAAGTATACATATATACGCATACGCGCGTACAATTAATAGTCAACTTACAAAAAAATTTCTAATTAAATTCACAAAAAGTATCTATAATTTTAAATTTACTAAGCTAGCGAAGCAGGACCCTTTCGCTCAGCATTTCCTATTGAACGACACATTGAGACTAATATGACCATTACGTATTAGACGTAATGTGAAGTACCCGCATCCGAACGTATACATACGTGCTTTTTTGTTGCATGAAAAACGGGTTCGCTCTTAGCCACAATCTAGCGCTGGGGCAAAGATGCGGTCGAGGATGTAGCAATTTCAGCCAGAAGAAGTCTTTTCACTCGAAAATTCAGGGTTAGCACTTGGTCATACTGAAAATGTTATACCTCCATATTTCTCGAGTGTTTTTCCAGCTTCTCGGAACATGCCTCTTTTGTATGAAAAATCGTACAGTATCCCTGGACAGTGTTGATGTGTATATGTCGCAGTAAGATAGATAAAGCCGTAATATACTTATATCCCTAGGGATATAATTATATACCGTAACATAGTTATACGATAGCGATTCTTTACTATCTAACTAGGAATATAGTTATAAAACCGTCGGAGTTTAGTGATATACTTATATTACTAGATCAAGTTCAGTGTTATAAATATTTTAGGGTTGGTTACTTGATTAGGCTTAGTGAAATAGAAGAAATCTACCATATATAATTAATAAAACAAAATTTTATTGGTTTTATCTTTATTTATAAATCAACTTTATGTATTCTGCAGTAAGTTACAATACTTTGTGACATTAACACGTATTAAAGTAATTATAATTAAATCGATCATATTTTTTGGAATTTAAACATTAACAATACAATTAAAATAATCAAACATTAAAAATCTTTTAAAGCTAAACAGTTTTGAAATATCTTTATTTCTTATCAACTAAGTTGAGATCTTGGTTTCTTTAAATTAGTTAGTCAAAATTAAGGTTTTGATTCAGTCCACAAAACTGGACGACTTTCCCTACGAAACATAGTCGAAATATTTTTTAAAAATAATATGAAACATCGAATTTTTTTTGAGAATTTAATGTGGATTCCTTGGGAAAGTTTTTCCGTTTCATGGGTGGAGTTACGCCCTAAAGTTTCGTTAAATAATTTAAATTCACCCTCATTTTTGATACCATTTTTATGGAGGCTGTATGTTTACTGTAATACATTTGTGTTCAGGGGTATCCCAATGCGTGAGTACGAAGAAAGAGATCTCGAAGGCCCGCGCCGCCCTGCACGAACATCTGAACGAGCCGCACTGCCTCGAGACGCTCTGCGACTTCGTGTCTCCGCTCACTCCCAGCCTCATCTGCAAGAGGATCAAGTCAGTATTGTCATCATTACATATCTACTAATATTATAAATTCGAAAGTAACTCTTTCTATCTGTTACGCTTTCATAAACTACTGAACCGATTTTGATGAAATTTGGTACAGAGATATATTAGATCTTGGTAAAAGACAGGCTACATTTTATCCCACAGCTGGACACGATATAACCTGTAGTCCACGCGGGCGGAAAGCTAGTCACTATCATTACATATAACACAACTAGCTTCTCGCCCGTGACTTCGTTCGAAATTTCGGGAATGACTTATAACATAAACCTTCCTTTTGAATTACTCCGTCCATTGGTGAAAACTGTATGAAAATACGTTTCGTAGTTTTTGAGCTTATCGCGTCCAGACAGACACAGACAGAGGCGGCGGCGGATTTTGTTTTATAATAAAGTATGAAGCCGACTTTGTTTTATAATATAGAATGTAGTCCCCTGCTGCGTCTGTCTGTCCGTCTGTCTGAACACGATACACTTAAAAAATACCGAAAAACAAAAAAAACACATACACATTGTATTTAGACGATGTTTTGGTTTGTGGTTATCTGCTGATAGGCATTGTTAGGACTAAAGTCTGTTAAGTCTTACGTTTTTAACGTGGGCACTTATTATTATGTTACATCTATAATAAACATTCCCCCTTGACAGGACTGAAAAATGCCGCGTAATGGACAGCAAGAAACGGCCTCTAATGTTGGCGTTTGAGAACGCAGACTCAAAGGACAGAGACATCTGCATCATCCTGAAGATCGGGGACGATCTCCGGCAAGATATGTTCACGCTGCAGATGCTCAGGATCATGGACCGGCTCTGGAAGAATGCTGGATATGACTTCAGGTAGTCATTTATTTTTGTAGTAAACAAAACAGTGCCTAGTTGTTTGAGAAGCTGCTAATGCTTATTTGATAGATCGATATAACGTTTATTCACAAAACACAGTACACATTTAGTCAATATAAAGAATTACAACAATTAAAAAAATACGAATAAGGCACATAACAAAAACAAACAACCAATATACAGGGTGCAAGGGACGGCTTAGCAAAAACTGAAACCCTGAAATCATCATGTCCCCAAATCATTATTCTAAATGATTTTCTCCATTAGAATTTTCGCCCGGCAATATTTATTTTTTCCTTTAATATTTTCTGCATTTAAAATAAATAAGGTATTTGAATGCATTCCATTTTGCAATAAAAAACAATATTAAAAGTTTAAAACACGGAAACCATGGAACCGCGCACGGGGCGCGATAACGCGGTACATTGCGTAGCATCACTACATTGTAGGAAAATAACGAGAACTCCTTAACTTGACGTTTCTGAGACAAATAAATACTTGAAACCAATCACAGTTATGGGCAAATTCCGCCATTAAAATGTTTGCTACACTTTTTATGGTAATGCAGACTAATAGAGCGAGAAACATGTACTATGCCATGGAGTAGCCTTTGGCTCAGCTTAATGTTACAGCGAAGCTGCAACGCTGGTAATTCTGCCAATATTTGAGGCCTATTCTTCTTAGCGATATTCCCCACTACTGGACGTTGGAAGTCAGCCCTTCTGCCCTAGCATACGGAATGAGACTTTCCTCTTAGAGAGGAAAAACCGAATCAACACAAGGAAAATAGACCCTATTTGCTTTAGAAAAGTTTTCAATTCTCTTGCGTTTAAAATTGGACTTACGTCCTATGAAAGATTAGATTTCCGAATAAACACAAGGAAAATATATTTGTATTTAGAAAATTTTTCAATTCTGTTGCGTTTCAAGCGTTGGACCTATGTCCTTATATGCAATCAGAAAAAGAAATGCAAACTTCCACTCTTATATTTAAGGTTGTGTTTTCCTCGGCAATCAACTGTCATGAGAATGAAGTCTCATTGCTTATGCTAGCTAATCTTCACAAAAAATAATTTCCTAACAGATTGAATCCATACAACTGTATATCGATGGAGTACGGCGTCGGGATGATCGAAGTGGTGGACAACGCGGAAACAGTCGCCAACATACAGAAACAGAGCGCGCGCTTCAACGCCACCTCACCCATGTCCAAAACTAACCTGTTCCGTAAGTATTTGTAGTACTACTTCAACGCGACCTCACCCATGTCCAAAACTAACCTGTTCCGTAAGTATTTGTAGTACTACTTCAACGCGACCTCACCCATGTCCAAAACTAACCTGTTCCGTAAGTATTTGTAGTACTACTTCAACGCGACCTCACCCATGTCCAAAACTAACCTGTTCCGTAAGTACTTTTAGTTACGCAGATTTACCTAGGGGCCATTCATTTGCGACGGCTGGTTTGGTTGAGTGGTAGCGACGCTGCCTCTTGATCGACGGGTCCTGGGTTCGATTCCCAGTCGGGGCAATCATTTTTGTAAAAAGCAGATGTTTCTTCCCCGGTCATGGGTGTTTGTGTCTGTCTTTATGTATGTTACGAAGGACCCACGACACAAGGGAAAACCGTAGTGTGTGCCTTTGAGTGTGTAGTGTCACAATAAAATCACAAACCTATAGTGTGTGTTTATATTGTTTAATATTTATTTACTTATTAATGTTACTAATGACTACTTTTCGTACCTTCTAAGATGACATTAATTTTAAGTTAGACCCCCCTACCTAAGCGTCATTTGCACATCATCTGCAGTAAATGTTACCTGAAATATAATACTGTCATTCTTCGTCTTGTTGAAGCAAATAAAGACGGCGTTAGATTTAAATAAGCTTTAACTTCTGCAACTAACTGCCGCACTCAGAGACGTCAATTAAAGTTTAGAAGTAATTAAATGTCATGCTATCCTTGTTTATATCAACAAGAGTGAAAGAGACAACATCAGAGTTTAACAGTACTTAACTTTAATTAAGAGCTACTAAAATATATTTTTATTAGTCCACAGATGCTCGGAGCACTGATGCTTTGAGCGTTTTCGTGCTTCGGGTACGTTAAGCTGTCGGTCCCGGCTGTTGTCGATTGATTACAGTCGTTAAAACCAAGTCAGAGGCCATTGTGCGGTTTGAAAACTGACACTAGGGTTAGCCAAGTTAGGCACACACTTGATTATACCTACACGATAAGAAGAAGAAGACTGATGCTCGGCCTATTTCGATAGGGATTGGAGTGAGCGTATGTACGTATGTAAATACCAAACCTGTACAACATTTTGCGCCATGTATTATGTATGTGTGTACTAAATAAAAAAACAGTCATTAATTTTTAATGAAAAATATCACTCTTTTCCTAACCAAAGACAAAAATAAGTAAGATTGCAGAATGTATTTGAATTGGGATATAGTTACAGTAAATGTGTTTATTTTCCAGAATGGTTAAAGAAAAATACGCCAAAGACGTTGGATAAGGCTGTCGAAGAGTTCACTATGAGTTGCGCGGGGTACTGCGTCGCGACCTACGTGCTCGGCATCGCGGACAGACATCCAGACAATATTATGGTCAAAACCACTGGACAGGTATGTTTTATTTATACAATGTATTTCAAAAATCTACACTATGGGTCTCGTACATAGGTTTTCGGAGGTGATACCGAAAACGACATCTATTTTGAAATCCATGATTTCCGACATGCGTTTTCTAAAAGTAATATATCCCATCGATATTGAATTTAAAAATTACATATTCGTGTTACACTTAATGTGACAAAAACTGTGATAGGTCTCTTTATTACATATTTATTAACACTTCAGTACTGCGCCTGAAGAAAAAACCATAGCAATATACAAGGTGATAAAAAACCTCCTAGCTATATTCAAAATCCTGAACCAGTATCACTCAAAGAACACATTTATGAAAACATAATTTTTTTTTGTTTTTTTTTTTTCAATGGGTATAGTTTATTTTTCGCCTAAACATAGACATTACTCCTACACCAGGCACGCGAGGGGTGCGGGTAGCGCGAGGGGGATGCACCCGAATGGTGTCTTATGTTTAGGAAAAAAAAAATTCCTACCGAAAAACAAAAAAACAAAAGTGTTCTGTGAGTGATACTGGTTGAGGATTTTGAATATAGCTAGGAGATTTTTTATCACCCTGTATTTATAGGTTAGCCTTCGATATTAAATTAAAAAGAAACATTGTTACACTGTGACATAAAAGCTGGGATACTCTTTACTGTCGGGCCTGGTAAATTTTATATGGACCGTGACCATTCTCTTTTTGGCAATTGAAGTTCGCGCGCGACCGCTGACTCTACAATAAACAAATTATGATAATATTTGGTATTGTCCACAGCTATTCCACATAGATTTCGGCCATTTCCTCGGAAAGTTCAAACACAAGTACGGATTCAAGCGAGAGAGGGTTCCGTTCGTGTTGACGCATGATTTCATCCACGTCATCAACAAGGGTCAATCAGGCACTGGCGCCAACGGCTTGCCCGAGTTCAAGCTCTTCAGGGAACACTGCGAGACGGTATGTCATCTATCTCACTCACACACGTGACGTCATCAACAAGGGTCAATCAGGCACTGGCGCCAACGGCTTGCCCGAGTTCAAGCTCTTCAGGGAACACTGCGAGACGGTATGTCATCTATCTCACTCACACACGTGACGTCATCAACAAGGGTCAATCAGGCACTGGCGCCAACGGCTTGCCCGAGTTCAAGCTCTTCAGGGAACACTGCGAGACGGTATGTCTTCTATCTCTCTCGCACATACGTGACATCATCAATTAAGGTAACGCGGTACTGGCGCCAACGGCTTGCCCGAGTTCAAACTCTTCAAGGAACACTGGGAGACGGTATGTCTTCTGTCTCACTCGCACACACGTGATGTCATCAACAAAGAAGAAAAAAAAGAAATCTGATGAAAAAAAAACTTCTCGCAAATTTTAAATCACCTAAAATTTCTGCTTTTAAATCCCCTAGTCCTGCCGATACAGACTTGCAACTCAAATTTGTCACTCTAGTTTATTGGAAAACTAGAGTGACAATGACAATATATGAAACTCACGTCTATGATGATGATGAAACTAAAGACTAAACATATTAATAATATTTTATCGCCAAATAATACCTGTGCCTGAACTAATTAGCTATTGTGATTATGGCAGGCGTTCAAGATCCTTCGCGAGCACCGGCATCTGATCCTGTCTCTATTCTCCATGATGATCAGCACGGGTCTGCAGGAGTTACGCTCAGAAGAAGATCTTCAGTACCTCAGGGAGACTCTCGTGAGTTTTCAAATTCTTTATTTTTTAAATAACTTTTTGTTTACCAGCCCATAAACCGTTTTTTACCAGTCTTTAAAAAACAAAGGGACTCAAATTGAATTTTATTTATTACAAGTGAGAATTTAGAATACGTCGCACCACGCAGCGCTCCGCCTCTTGGCGCGCTGCGGGCTTCTCACTATGAAATGTTTATATTTTCATGTAGTAAATAAAATTCAATTTTGAGTGGCTCTAATCGCAACGTCGCGTCGCGTCGCGTCGCAGTGTGAACTGACGCTAAAATCAGACGTGAGTGTTCAAATGATCGAATTAAGCGTCTGTTCGAGACTAGACATCACTGTTTCGGCTTCAGTCGCTGTGTAAAGAGGCGGCATGTGCCTCGTCTTCATCCTCCTTCTCCATTCTCTTTTCGCGACATTTTTACTCTTCAGTTTTGGCATTCCTAATCCAAATTCGAAATTGAACACTTCTAGTTGTCATTCGCTAGGATGACACAGACCAAACTGAGTTTCCGTCGCAGGCGCACGCCCGCTCGTAATATACAGTTTTATGTATTTTGTGATAAACTAACTTCAAAAGTTTAAATGTTTTGTATAATAAATGTAATCCAGCCTAAATGTAATCTTCTTATTACTTCATCGTGCTCCGACTCACCCTGCTCCCGCAGCCAGCCGGCGCAGCTGTAGTTCTAATAAATATCTATGAAGAAAACATATAATAATAAAGTAATTACATAACTTGGTTTACAACTTAAATTAAATTAGTAATAATATTTCATTAATTTCCATTATCTTAGGTAATGGACCTCACTGAAGAGCAAGCGATGGAGCACTTTCGTCAAAAGTTCATAGATGCTATGAAAAACTCTTGGACGACGACATTCAACTGGGCGATTCACAATTTCGACAAAAACAACTGACAGTGACCGGTAAGTCGGCGGCTCAAACGCACGCCGTCCAAAAGTACGCCGCAAACCTTGTGATTGGTCTACGAGGGTGACGCGAAGAGCCACATTTATTTTGAACTAGCTTTTCACCTGCGGCTCCGCCCGCGTGGACTACAGGTTATATCGTGCCCAACTGTGGGATAAAATGTAGCCTATGTCCTTTCCCAGGCTCTGATCTATCTCTGTACCAAATTTCATCAAAATCGGTTCAATAGTTTAGGCGTTAAAGACGGACAGACAGACAGACAAACAGAGTTACTTTCGCATTTATAATATTAGTATGGATATTAGTATGGATGGATTTTTTTGTGAGTCATAGCGTACTAAATTAGCAGGCCCACGAAGGTCAGATATGGCAAATCCTGGATCATGGTTTCGCGTACTCTGAATCTGAAACGAAACAAAGCGCTAGGAAGAAGATGACAGTATATTTATGTACTTTAAATGTATGTGTACACGCAACTTGTGATTATGTGCGTGCGTGCCCGCACTTGCGTACACGTTGCGCATACCGCTCAGTTATAGATCTCGCTCACATTTACAAATGTAACGACTGAATTCGCCTTGATTTCATGCCATTTTGATGTACCCCAAGTAACAACAACTTACAACAATGAAACGTAATATTACGTCACATTTCATTGTATGAATATGTATAAAAGTTTGGTGCATGCACCACGCCTTTGGATATGTTAGTTTCATACCTGTTCTAGGGAACTGACAAAATATGTAAAAATAATGTTTTTTTTGTTCAATAATATAAAAATGTGGCTCTTCGCTAGTTATAAATAAAGATAACGGACATGGCTAATACGAATGGAATTACGAGAAAGGATTCCGATTTGTTTCATTTTCGTCCTGAAGTTAGTTCTTTATCAGTGTTGCCAGAATGTAAAAATATTTTCTACTAAAATAGCATGAAAGTTTTATGGCACTGCTGGTTATGATTCATATTATAGATTTCTATTGTACCATGTTGTAACTGGTATGCTCTACGGTATTGCTTGAAAAAAAAATATAAAATATTTTTTCTATGCATTTCCACAAAACAAGAGAGACAAAGTTATGACTTGTGTGATATTAGTAGAAATTTATAGTTGAACATTTGTAATTTTTTATAAAATGTAGACACGATATTTAACGATGGAAGGCCATTGCATCGTCGCCGCGGTGGAGGGTAGATTAAATTTGTTGATTACAAATGATGAGGTAAGGTTGGCCGTTCGCACGCTACGATGAAATACAGAAAGAGACGAATAATGTGTAGATATTACTAAAAGTATCTAAAAGTGAATCGATTGGCTGAGTTCTGTCACTGCAAGACGATTCTACTAAAAACTGCACCTGCACTGACAAACTTAGATATCTCGGTACAGTACTAAGCAGTCCTGCCGCAAGTCTGTCGCAGTCGCATTGCAGCTGCACTGAATGTTAAAAAATGGCGGAGCTTTGCTTTTCAAATGCATATGCAGTTATTATGGTGGAAACAGCCTGCAGGCGATTCACATTGGATATATAGCGAATATTTATAGAATAGAGGCGTTGCGAATGGGCCGTTGGTGTCATAAGACTGATAGAGTAAATATACTAGAGAAAGAAAGAACCGCCGCGGCGACTAACTTATAATGTATTATTATATGTGGCATGATTTGTTAAGTTCTCGAACAAGTCTGTAACCTTAAATATTATTAAATGTGATTTGAGAACGTAACAAATATTGGGTTTTTAGAGAAGTAAGGACTGTCAAGATAACGCGTTTTCCCAAAGGATTTATTTGGTTGGTTATTATTATTAAGTTGTGGGAATGCGAAGTCTTGAAGTGTAGACAGAGGCTCGGCAGCAGGCGGCCGATTTGGCTGTGATATCGCGCGACACGCGTCGACTAGTTGAGGACTTTGCTTATTAAGTTTCATTTATTTTTAATGCTTAGAATACAAATCAGACAAGAGCTTCTTTTTATAGATAAATTATACTTTTCAAAAAGTTAGATGATGAAGGTGTTTGTTTAACAGAGATTATGTTTGAGTAATGTTTTCAATGGGATCTACTAATTAAATTCTGAGTTTTTAATTTTATGTAATCTTTGTTTCTGAAAGATACCTTTACAGGGAGAAGTGCTTTTTACTTTTTTACAGGGACTATTTTACCAAACATCCAATTATAGTGATTAAATACTAAATTTTTATTTTGCTAATTACCACTTTTAATCAATTATTTTATCTTATATAACAATTATACCTTGTATGATTTGTATTTTTATGACGACACGTAGGCTTGTTTACATTTGTAGTTTATAACTCGTATATTAAAAGAATGGTTAAAAAAATATTGTTATTTTAATTTAGAATAAAAATTCGGATCAAAAATTATTATCACTTAGTTTTGCTTGTTCATTTAGTGTAGGCATCATTTTATACTTGTAGTAAAAATTTTGTGTTTTTCTTTTGTTGCGTAAAGGGAAGGATGAGAGAGAATAGGGAAGGGCCGCCGCTGCCTTATGCCTTCTGTTTTAATGTCACTTCTAATAACGCATATTATTTCTAGGCAAATTGCACTTAGGTTGATGAGATCCACATTATTGTAAGATGAAATAGACTAATGATGCGCTGGTAAACTGTGACGTAAACAAAATGCACCAATAAGATTGCAAGGATTAGAATAGAAAGCAATGTTATTGGTGGTTTTTCTTTTTATACTCTTTGGCACATCGATAATAAAAGTGGTTGGTAACTTCCATTCTTACAATATTTGGAAATCTGTCCTAGACATTTTGCATACGTTATTAAATTAGCTTTCATTTCAGTCCTTGAATATAATTCTTATTGTAACAAAATATAGCTTGAGATATATCATAGTTTTAGCAGTATTATAAATTCGTACATTTTAGGATCAAAATAATTTTGCTTTTAAGTTTTTATGACTTCATGCTACCTCATGGTGTCGTGTAATATACCAGTTTTATAGTTATTTCTCTGCGATTTTTACTATTTGTGTTTAAGCAATCTCGTAAGGTTTTCTGCAATAGGGAAAGCTAGAAGGCAAAGTTGGTTTTGAACTACCCGTTTTTTATAAAATAGTATAATTTCAAAAATGAGAATGGCAACACCGAATCAATTGCCTAAATATTAAATACTAGCATTCCGCTCGGGACTTCGTTCCCGTGGGAATTCGGGAAAATCATGTACCCTATGTCCATCACGGATAATGTAGGATTCTAATGGTGAAAGAATTTTTCAAATCGGTCCAGTAGTTTCGGAGCCTATTCAATGCAAACAAACAAACAAACAAACAAACAATCAAATCTTTCCTCTTTATAATATGTATAGACTAAAAAAAGCTTAAGTGGTATCTCTTTGTTAATTTTTGAAGCGAGTCCTTTACAGAAGGACGCCAAATAGGTAAAGATAACTGAAGTTTGCACTCGTTGGATGGTATAGTGAAAATATACACGAAATATTATCGAATTGTATGGACTATTTGATTGATAAATATGCCTTATGATACATTAGCTTAAGTTGTTATAAAATAAAAATACTATAACGTCCCTAATAAGCGTTTGAAGCCTGTCATTTTTTATCAAAATGATGGATGCTTTAAAATAATTGTCATTTATATTTCTGGAAGGTCTTGACGTTATGATTTTAATGATCGTTCTTTCTACACAGATGGTTTTGCCTTGCCTTAATGATAAATTTAATGTTTCGAAGCAGAATTTATGTTATGACGACGTGAAATTAGTACAAAGTGCTTTAAAAGGAATAACGGATTTCAAAGGTGCGTTCAGAATTTTTTCGTTATTTTTTAGTTTCCTATGAGATATGTCCTGTCAAATTCTGACATTTGACTTTTTATCACCCAACCCCAATACGTTGAACCACCTAAAACCACCAGTCAAACGTAATTATGTTAGGCGAAACATGACGTGAACGATTCGAATGAACTCCGAGAGCGCTCAAGCACAGTTTCTGAACGCAATATATTGAGTAATCAAATCACATAGTAATAAATGATGCAAGAGGCCGTATTGACAGGTTTATCTACTTGTAGTATAAATCATATGCAACTTATACCATACACACTATAGACGGAGTACTTATGACGTCACAGCACTTTTGAAAGAGATGCAAACATCTGAGTTCCTACAAGATAGTAAGAGATAGGTTACTTTAACGCCATCTCTTTCTGCGTAACCCATTTTTTGATGTCACGCTTTTTAAAGTGTGACAAACAAAGCGTTTGATCTGCAGCTTCTGTCAGTCATTACGGTTTTTAAGGTTTTGCGCATAAAGTTTATTCGTTTTTGTGGTGAATTTGTGAGAAAAGAGACTCCATTAGTT
Source organism: Aproaerema taeniolella (assembly GCA_949987775.1). Lineage (NCBI taxonomy): Eukaryota > Metazoa > Arthropoda > Insecta > Lepidoptera > Gelechiidae > Aproaerema > Aproaerema taeniolella. Next base: position 16,888,196 of record OX465252.1, on the reverse strand, counting down.
AAGTTGTTGTACAGTGAAGTATGGTTGGGTGCAGGGAAGGGATAAACTATTGCTATCTAAAAGGGGCACGCTCCTGGCTCCGTCTTTAGTGTGTATGGTCTAAGATATGCAACTGCAGTGTAATCCTCGCAAACTGCATTTGTATTTGTAAAGCCAAAGTTAATGTAGTTATTTTTCACGCTCGTCTTAAAATTCTGTGTCAGGATCAAGATAGTTTAAGGCCCGTATTACAAAAGGAGACTCAAGTTTTGATCTATACTTAAGTATTGATTGTTTCTGTCTCTCACTATCAAAATGACAAAGAAGACTGCTACTCAAGTATAGATCAGAGTCTAATTCGCGTTGTGTAATACGTACCTAAGAACACATATTGTATTTTCAAGGGTATAGTATATTGTCACATTAAATAATAAGCAGTCATACACATATATATGTATTGGGTGACTTTAATTTAGTGAAAACAAGCTTTACGCCCGGGACTTCGTTCCCGTGGGAATTTCGGAAAATTATGTAGCCTATGTGTTAATCCAGGGTATCAGCTACCTCCATACCAAATTTGATCAAAATCAGTCCAGCCGATCTTGAGTTATAAGTGTTGTAACAAACACGACTTTCTTTTATATATATAGATTAAGGATATGAATCAGACCAAGAAAATGAACAAATTTCCCAAAGGAATATAGGTCGAAATATGAAAAAAAAAATTGCCTGAGTCTGTATTTCCAGGCTCATATAACCCGAGTCTCTTTAAAGTTCGAGTGAATAGGCATCTTCTGGGTGAGCTTGCTACATCCTCGACCTCATCTTCGCCCCTAACCTAGATTGTGGTCAAGAGCGAGCCCATTCGTTATAAAAAAATCTCCAATAAAAATATCTCCATACAACTTATGCCATCAGCTGATTTGCCTGTGTATGGGAAGTCGGTAGGAATTTGTTAAGTTTCATGGGGAAAATTACCCCCTAAAGTTTCACTAGCTGATTTAAAGTCACCCTATATGCAATATAATAATTATTTATATCGATAGTATGATAAATAAATAATTTTTAGCGAATAGTCCCAGTACCGAGTAACGTTTACTATTTACTCAGCGTAATAAGTAGTAAGGCGATCGGCGATTTCAGTACTTTGTCACAAATATACAGATGTTTTTTTTGTTTATTATATACAGAATATACAGCGTGGTAGTTGCTCAATTTTGCAAGCGTGGCAAATGAATGCATAGGTTTTTATTACGAGTAAACTTATAGTTTAAGGTCATTTTATATGGGCTGGCTATAAATAAGCGAAACTGCAGAGGGTGATTCTCCCTATGAAACTGAACAACTTTCTCCATGGAACCTGTACAGTATACTCGAAAAAAAATTGCTGATAAATAAATAAAATAAATTAAAAATATTAAATTTTTAAAAATATTTCATTTTTAACGTACAATTGGTATGCAGAGAAATGGCTTGTTAGGAACACATATTCCTTGACTGTTATACTAGGATATCCTGTGTTATAACAAGATAGCACAGGTTGTGTGGAGATGCGGAAATTATTTTCATATTTTGACCTATGTTCCTTGAGAAAAGTTGTTCAGTTTCGTGGGCTGAGTCACATCCTTAATGAGGGATTTTTTTTTTTTCCCCAGTCGCCGGATAGATGGCGCTAAACTATGTACGTTACTGCAAGGAACGGAACGTTAAATTATTTTTGATTAATTCACTTGAACGTAATTTTGAGATCATAAAACGAAACGTTATAGTCATATCACATCAATATCACGTCTACCATACGTAGTTAGGCGATTTTACGAAAACAACGAAAAAAACAAAACTGAATTATAACAAAGCGCGAGAAAACTAGGATGATTGGAAAGCCAAAACAAACTCAGAATATTTGATGCAATGTTTTTCTCCAAGCCTTTTGGCTTTGGCACCTAGTAACGGAGTCAGTTCAGCGACATCTAGAGAGCTCTGGGGAAATACTTTTTTTTTTAATACCCAAAAAGAAAACCTCCCATTTTCGCTAGCTAGTTTAAAATCGCCCAATATATTATTCCTATTGAGAAATAAATAATTCAGCGGCCTTATAAATGTAACTGATCGCCTCCGAAAACTTAAATACAAGCCAAGTATTTTACATAAAAACTCCACTAAGTTTGTTAATGCCTATGTAGCTCACAATGGTGTCTTAAAATGGTAAAAATTAATCCATTAGAATTAGTTATAAACAATAAAAGACAGAAATCAAGTAGTACCTCAGATAATGTTAGACATATCAAATATCATATACAATAGAATAAAACGCATGTTAAAGAATACCGCATTCAACTTGATACCTAAATTAAATGGTTACTAGCTTCAATCTTTGTAATAAATATTGTTTAGCATATTTTGTATAAGAAAATCAAGCAATTTACTCGATTTCAGTAACATTACTTAAAATCGGCGTCGGGTCGACAGTTTCGATGCTATACGAGGACTTTCATTAGGAAAAAGGCAAGGTTATACAGACGGTTGTGGCTTAGTTTGCTAATGCTAGGCATAAACACAAGGCGTCCAGCATTTTAACCTTCTGAACGCTCAGGACTTCAGAAAGACAATCTCTAGACAAAATTTCAGCTGTTTAAGGCTTCTTCTTTTCGTGTAGTTATAGTCAACTGTGTGGAGAACTTGATTAAGCCTGGTGTCAGAATTTTCAAACCGTCAAATGGCCTGTGACTTGGTTTTAAAGACTGTAGTCAATCGACAACAGTCGGGACGGGACCGACAACTTAAATTGCCCTCCGAAGCACGGAAAAGCTCGTGATAAATGGCCACTTTGGTCACCCATCAGGTTCCCTACCTCTGTGTACGTTGGTTTACCTCACTGATCGGTTGGTATCAGCGAGCGCCACTGGGCTATGAGGTTAAGACTGAGATAAGTCAGTGAATTGTTGATAAGTCAGTGAGTCGATAATTTCATGTTTACATTCTAAAGATTTCTTTTACAATTGATTGCTTGTCTAACCTTGGTATGGCTTAAAATGAAAAGCAGTTTGCATCTATTTGGTTCTCTAGTAACTCGATATGATACCATATCTTGACGATGTGGTTTTGCTATCCATTGCGTGATTATTTCGTCATTTGATTTAATACTTTTGTGGTATTGAATGATTCATTTTGTTTCTATCAAAAGGAGTTTTAATAGCTGTCATTAAGAAATTACGTTTGGTTGAAATGTCGACATGCTGTCTAAAGAAATTATATTTTCTTTAATTTAATTCCGATCACAATCATACTGGGTGAAAAAGAACCTCCTAGCTATATTCAAAATCCTGATCCAGTATCACTCAAAGAACACATTTATGTTTTTTTTTTTAAATATTTTTTCAATGGGAAAAGTTCATTTTTTGCCTAAACGTAGACATTAATCCTACACCAGGCACGCGAGGGGTGCAGATAGCGCTCGGGGGGTGCGCCCGAGTGGTGTCTACGTTTAGGAAAAACAAAATATCCCCCTCCCTCCCCCCAAAATAGAAGTTAAAAAAAAAGTGTTCAGTAAGTGATACTGCATACTTAGTTTACTGAAAGCGGTAAGTGTAACAATAGTAGAGGAAAAATAAATATCGAAACTGGCGACAAATGAAACAAGATATTTTTGGGCTTTATTTTGAGTAATCAAAACCAAAACAAAAATGTTTAAATTTTATATAAAAACTTTGTAAACTGGCCAAGTTTTCATATAAAAAACAATTTAAGAGATAGCTGTTCAATCAATGATGTTATAAAAAAAAGAGCCTGAAAAAAAATCGCCAATTTTATACTTGAACCCCTATTGGCATGTACAATGTATCGTTGTCCGTTTGTATCGCATCGTTATCCCGCTTCTTTAAGCTCATTTTTTTCCCTATTTACTCTGTTTTGTCTACTATATTTTACCAACTGCTTCACTTTCCCTTACTTCTTTTCCAATACTTTTGACTGGTCAAACTAAGCACATAATTTCAAACGATTTTTATTTTGAAGCGGTGACTAAAGAACCAATTTGTTGACTATTTGGTAAATTTTCCAAATGGGATTGGTTTTCTCAAGTTATCCTCACTACCAAAACCAGAATCTGTTTTTAATAAGTGTTTTAAATTTTTCTGTTTTATTTTTATTTATCTTATGCAAAGTCCACATAATACTGCCTAGCTAGATTATTCTTATACCGTCTAGACAATTAAAAATATGCTAAACAATGTTTATCCACTAAACACTGCCAACAGAACATTAGACTGATCGCCTTCATTTAGCTATACAATAATATTTCTGCTTGCCTTTGCTATAAGTACATATAAACGTATGGCCGTCGTCATATGTACCTGTTGCAATCTTAATACAATAGCCATAAGTGTTATTATAGTATGACATATTTGACTGTGTCAATTCAACAGCGAATGTTCTTTGCTAAATACCATGGTCTTTTCGGTAAGGGCAAATCTTCAAAAATTACGTCATTTTTAGAAATTCTACGTAATTTAGAGATTTTGTTGTGAATTGTTTGATTTATATTTTATTTCTCATCAATTTTAAGTTCAACTATATCAATACAAATTATATATTTAAGTAACTGTGACAAAATATAAGACAGGCGTAGTTCACATTTAGAAACATATACATATATAATGAAGATTTCACAACAACAAAACTAAGAGTATCTTTAGGTATATTCATTGTTTCTTCATATCCACTTAAAATATGCAAATATTAGAATACTTAACATTGCCTTATCTTATAAATTCTAACAAGATAGTTTTGCATTACATTTTGATTAAAAATGCAGTCGTATCTTAACTATAACTAAAATAACTGCATTACATTAACAAATGTTGACATTAAATAATACTTAATCATGAATTAAAAATAATGACTATCAATTACATTTTAGTCGTTCAAAATCATCCATCGGAAATTGGGACATCTATAATTAATATAATTATACAATTGTTATGCAGGTTGTTCATAATCTTCAAGATATTTATTCAACAGTCTTAAATTATAATTTAATCATAATTATGTATCAATGAAATAATATACTTTAATTACGCTCCAATAAAATATTTATATATTTTTTTTCATTCTATAAATATTTTTTTATTATTCAACACAAAGTTGTAAGAAAAATAATTCAAAATATATCAGCTAAGAACAAATTTCTTAAAAAAACAGCAATTTGTCTATCCTGAATGAAATATCTTCTGTAAGTCATACAGCCAAATTCTTGGAGAGTTAATGTAAAGTTTGGCTTTAGACTTGTGTAACTTGATATGCTTCCTACGTAGTGCTAAATATCATATACTTTACAGTTAGTCCATATTTTAATAGGTTAGTTAATATATGGTTCCGTTTGTGCAATGTAAATAGTACGAATGTCTTAGTTATCTACGAGTATGTACGCATTTCTGAAAACTATTGTATGAATTACACTGAATGTTATTGAAACTGTATATTTATGTGAATTATTGCGATTTTAATTTGGTAGTATTTATGTGTGAAAACGATAAGTGATTTCTCTTGATTAGCAAAAATTTCAACTTCCGTTGAAGAGTTAATATTTTTGCTGATCAAATCGTTTTTTGTCATTTAATTTTATTGTTAAATTTCAGAAAATGTAACTATAAATACTATTCCATTATTCACCACAAATTAAATGTTAATTTACAGATGATTCGATTCCACAAAGAGTTATTCACCAAATATTATTATTGAATGAATAAGTGTATGATAATTCATCGTCATTGTAAAGTATTTTTAAGGTTTATACAGGGTGTTTTGAAAAGTAAAACCATGCCTTCGAATATATTCAAAATTATACAAAGAATCAGGGAAATTGATTTTAATAAAAAAAAAAATTATATTATTTTTGAACATGTGTATTGAAGGCAGGGCTTGAAAACGGTTAAGGTATAACGGTATGGTACAGGTATCAAAATTTCAATACCGTATCAATTTAAAGGTAGAGTCAAAACGGTTAAGAATTACGGTTACGCTACCGGTATTAAAAAAACCTAAAACGATACCTTTATCATTTTACAATAACATTATGCCTTTATTTTTATCGCTACCGTAACTGAAATTATTTCGGTATACCGAAAAAACGCCAGCACGACGTTGCCGGCAGCGGTGGGGTGTAAAGAAAACCTTTATTTAATCATTTATGTACCACAAAAAATAACGCTAACGTTACTTAGCGCTACCAAATAATTTCGCTACCGAAATTTTTAGCTACCGGAAAATAACGGTACCGTTATTTACGAGTAAGGTATGACGTCATACCGCTAACTGTTTTAACCGATATTTTTTCGGTTATTCAAGCCCTGATTGAGGGTATCGTTTTACTTTTTAAAACATAATTGTATATAAGATGTATGTTAGCCATATTGCTGATGCATATTATTGTTAAGATTCCTACAACATCTCAAGTCTCCAATAGTTCCTTTGTCATGTGTCATTTAATATTCATACGAAATAAATGAAGAAGATATTCATTTAAAATAATGTATGAAAGTAATTTACCGAATAATTATTTGCTATCTCAAATATGATTTTTTGAATAAACATTTACATATGAGACATTCTGTGTATTTTTGAAACATATTGTGTACATAAGTACTTATAATAACGCGTTACAAAGTGTGTCCGGTTTGAAATTAGTAACCTAGATGAGAATTCATCGCCAAAAACCGTAAAAATTTGGATTTATTATACTGATTTTAGCCTGAATGAGGTCATCTCTGGATTTGTCAACCTAACCTAACCTAACTACACCTAAAACACTTGCTCTATGTTTTTTTTTTTTTTATTAATGAAGGGTTCGCTCTTGACCAAAATCTAGCCCAAGGGCAAAGATTCCTGTATTCCTGTTGACCACTAAGCACAATATAATTGTGTACAATGGAGTAAAAGTGTTAAATTGTAATTCAGTATACTTTTTTTTTCAAGTTATTTGCATCTGACTAGCTTTCCGCCCGGGACTTCGTTACCGTGGGAATTTATGGGGAAATGATATAGCCCATGTGTTAATCCAGGGAACATCCTGGCTGATAAGCCACCTACATACCAAATTTTATCAAAATAACTCCAGCCGTTTGAGCGTAAAGAACATCGAGGGTAAAGAAGTAACAAACATTCACAAACTTTCGCCTTTATAATATAAGTGTAATGAGATATTTTTAATTTTGGCCCCTTTTTAATTATCAAGTAAATAATATTATTAAGTTCGAAGTGCACTTACATTATAATAGAGACGTGTAATGTTTGGAATGCTGACTATATAGTAATAAGAATAAGTGTTAATGGGTTATAGATTCGTAAATTATAGTGTTCTTTACCTATTATACGACCTCACATTAAAGGTATTGTCTTCTTAACTTTGCTAGTGTCGACAGCGCTCGAGACTCTTATCATAAATTCTTAACTCTAATACCCATTTAAACAATTTGTTTTATCTTTTCCAACAACGAATCTGTGCTCACGATTTCGTCAACATTCTTTATTCTTGTCCCAATTACTATTTTATCTCTCAAAAGTCATACAAATAGAGCCTTAACCGAAAATACAAAAAATGGAGCGACGAGTGAGTTGCGCTGTCAGCTACATTAGTTAATAGAATAGTCGTTGGAGTCAGAATATACGGTGCACGCCTATCACTGGTAATACCGGTACGGCCAGTCGCGCGCGCTCTGCGTGCTGTTTCCCGCCTAAACCGAAAAGTGAAAATAATCCGCCATTTTCTATTCTAGTTCCATTCGAAATTTTTCAAAAAATAGTGAACTATTCCGCTATTCTTTAATCGAATTTATTATTTTTAACTGAATGAACTTGTGTGATAGTTGTTTGTACCGTGGTTATGTTAAATAGTGATTTGGTAACATAAAGTGCTTGAAAAATGACTGGAATGGCTGGGAGCGAGGAGCATGAGCCTCTAATCTCTTCATCAGTTGACCAGCAGAGGGTAACCTTCAATAATTCACCACAGGTAAGTCTTTTGCCTTGACCAGGTAAGGTACTATCAATATTTATCACCTATCATTATTATTCAAGAATTTAGGTCTTAGACTAGCTTTGTAGAGGTCAAAACGTGGTCTTATCTGTTGAAATAAGAGTATGAAACTTAATTTTTTTTCGGCAGTATTTTTGTTTTTATTTGATGAACGTTTCTGCATGCGTCTTCAACACGGAAATGTCAATATGAACTTTATATTATTTGATTTATTGCACGTAGCCATTATGGTAAGTGTAATTTAGGGTCTAAGACCTCGGATTTCGTTTGATATGCAATAAAATTACATCATTATCAATCTCTACCTCTTAAGACAAGAAAATTCGTTAAAACGAATGAAGAATTCACACAAAATCCTTCTTATCGTCAAAAAAAAGATTCCAGCACTTATTTGAAGGCCTCAAACTCAGAGCCATTACAGAACGTGTCGCTCTAATTTAGTTCTTATCACCAGTGGTTAAGGTATTCTTAGTGTATTTCGAAGGCTAAATTGCCGAATAGTTGGTCGGTTCATCATTAAGTCAGTGGCCTTTTCCATCTTATAGTATCAAACCTGTTTGTTCGCTGCACCGGTTTCTCTAGTTTCGGATATTTTTTTTAACAGTTGGAATTTCGGCTTTAAAAAATTTCTCGACTTGAAAATCGAAACTTTTGCCTAGGCTGCCTGTATTTATTAATTTATTATTGTGTTCGTGTTTATGTGCGGTACTGCATTCGTTTCATTCATCGTATGCCTAGTGTCTGGGTTTTGTCAAGATAATGTTATTTATGTTTGTTTATGGCTCTTAGTTTCGTTTCACAACTGTGTGCTTTCTTCTAAGGACTTATATTACAGGATGATTAAAACGTGCAAGTATTTGACTTTATCTTACAAGATTTAACTAAATATCAGATACACTTGTCTAGTTATAATTTTAACCCTCGACAAAAAAGAGAGGTGTTATTAGTGTGACGTGTGTGTCTGTGTGTCTCTCTGTGGCATCGTAGCTCCAAAACGAATAGACCGATCTCGATGCGGTTTTTGTTTGAAAGCTGACGTAATCGAGAGGCTTCTTATCTGTATCTGATCAAAATTGGTTTAGCCTTTGAAAAGTTAAAATTAATCGAATGTCGGGGTATGATAATATTTTTTTAATTTTAGGGTTATCTTTTTTCTAATGGAATTTATTCAGGCTGCACTTCGTCCGTTTGTAACTCTTATCTTAAAAATAGTTAAAGTATTCTATTTATAGAAATATGTAGGTAGTTATGTCCGTCTCTGTACAATAAAGACTTAGGCAATAAAACCTAACAAACTAGTTTGGGTATCTCCACGTTCCATGAATTAAAAGTTACGAATGGAACTTAAAAACAAACAAAGCAATAACACTGCATCTAGTGAGTGTTTATTTTAGTGCTTGTTTACTAGAAGTTTCCTCGTTTTTGTCACGGAAATAAAAAATAAAAAAATCTGTTATTTTTTAGCCTGTTTGGTGTCAGACTGACGGCAAAACATTAAAACATGAGAATAATTGGTGATGATTGCGAAAGATGTTTGATTGGATAGTAAAAACTAAGTGGAGATCTATGTAGACTTAAGATTCAATACATTTATTAAAAACAAGCTTCTTTATCGAATCGGCTTCAAACAGTTTTTTAAATTGTCAATTTGACCTCGCGACACCATTACGTAGAAAACTTACTGATACCAAATTTTTTGACGGTTTCACTTATCTATAGCTATATTATAGCTACATCGAGATAAGAAGGCTATTAGCGTATCTGTAGCTCCATTGATCCTGGTCAATTGGACTGTATATTGGGACCAATTCGACCAATAGCCCACTTCCTGATTCACGTCCACCATCTTGGATGGTATAGGAGTTCTGTTTTGTTGTCGTGCTTTCTAATCTCTGGTAGTCTCTGGTTTAACGGTTTTAGAGTAAACAAATAAAGCTTCTGCGTAGAATTTATAGAAAAATAATTTTCGGATGTTTTTTCGTTGAATTTCAGCTTCTAGACATGATATTATGCCGTAGCGTAGCGTATGGAGTTTTTTTCTTTTATCTTAGGCTTGTGTTGTTACCTTGAAAGTATTGTTTTCTGTTCCCATCAACTTACAAGTGTCATCTCGAGATCACCACCTCATGCATAAATAACAAATATTGTGTGTTTTTGCGAGATAGGATGCGTTTTTAAGTCTTGTAAGTTTATTCTGTTTTCCGATGATGTGGAGCCAACAGCGCTTCAATAACATTACTTCCATCCAACCATCAATACACTCACGCCTATAATCCTATTCGGGGTAGACAGAACGTCATGTAGTTTTAGAACCACTTGACGTCACATATTTGACATTTACTTCAACTGTAAAAAAGTTCGGATTTACAGTAAACTAAAAGTATAGATTTTTAGTTAAATACAGCTAAATCCAGCTTCGGTTATGAACAAGATAAAGTCACAATAAAGCAGAATAAAGTATTTTTTCATTGACAGTCACAATCAGAAATTGGGTACGTATAGATTACCCAAAAAATAGTGACAAATATAACACCAGCAGGTCATATCATAAGTTCGTCTAGGCGCGAGGGACCGCTACCGGTGTCACGTGCTGAAACCGGACACCGAACCCAGACCCCCCGGAACCGCCCTAATCCCGTCCGGTAACTGAATAGCCGATTATTTGGCTTCTAACTGTTCCCACACAGTCTAGTTTACTTGTCACATTTTATTGGCTGTTATGAAGCGACATGGCTGACGTATGTGACTTTAAATTACTTAGGGAAAATGATGGATGTGAATCGGTTCGCTAGACTGAACAATTTTTAAGAAGGAATATAAATAGAAATATAGCAAAAAGACTTCGCCTCTATACAACATGACCAATTAGCTGATTGTCTTACTATGAGTAGGTACCTAGTATTTTGTGTAGTGCAGTTTCACGGGAGACATAACCGTAGAATAAAACCAACTTCCTAACTCCACAATGTTATTGTGTATTTCGTTGTATAGATCATCAGCAGGCCGAGTACGATAGTGACAGTGCCGCGACAACACCGCAGTCCTATGTCAAAATGTCAACATTGACAACGCCATACGCCAGCCTTTACGCGAGGGTTTGCGCAATCAATTTCAGCGTGAGCCGAGCGCGAGTTTGTCGTTATCGTGCTAGAGCTGCAGCGTAATATAGTAGAATAGTAGTTACTTTTAAATTCTGTATTTTGGGAAGAATGTCATGTGGTTCTGGAACCACTTAATTGAGAGTTAGGAGATGGAATATGAGTATAGTAGTTATACGTTGCAAGCCTTTCGCCCACAATACAGAAAAAAACCCTCGCGTTTCACTTACTGGTTTCTAAAGTATGCTTGGGAAGAGTTAGCTGCTCGCACATATAAGTTTTGCTCTCTCTCCCAGTCCAGAAAATCATTCATTTTGGTCATCAGTTTCATTATAGTAGCTTAAGATGATTTAATTTTATTTTTTCTGTACTCTAGGTATCACAATGATTTAAATTCTTTCTAAACATGCTAGAAATAATCCTGCATTACATCTGGCAATTCCTGTCTTGGTTGTCAAGTGTAATAATGAAATCTATCGAACTATTCGCTCTGCAACCCCCCAAAGACGTATCGGATTCGCAATCGCAACCCTTGCTAAGTTTCGTCGATGTGGAAAATGCTCATAAGGTAATTTCATGTTGGAATAAATTGCTTGAAGCCTGTTCAATTATTTAGTGCATTTAATGTTTTAGTAAGGTTTCACACGGACTTAACTTTTCAGTTTAATGTCTTGTAATTTTACAGTTACTTTGACAGTAATTTAAAAACCCCTCCAATTATAAAAAATATTTTAGATATGCTTAATTTGCTATTGATACCAAGTCTGAGCTGCCCTCTACCACCTGGGCGTCTGTTCAATGGTGAACATTTACCCATTCAGGTGCTGAAATTGACTAGCAGCGCCACCGGCACCGCCAACCGAGCGTTATGTTGCAAACTCGTAGCAACTCGATATTCAGCTGGCGGTGGCGCCGCCAGTCAAAGCAGCCGTCATAAAATGTATGTAATTTGGATAGTTCTCAATTTCGCCATTTGAACGAATAAAATGGCGACCATCGTCTTTTCCTTGATAAATAGGCTGCGTCAACTGGTTTCGGCTGGAAGGACTGCGAAGCTGTCGCACAAAATCGAGAAGATTGGAAATCCTTTCAGCGAGCTGTATGACCCTGATGAGCGATAACAGAATTACATTATTAGTGTTATTTATTGCACAAACAAAGTTATTACAAACAATTTGATAAGGAGTGTACAATAGCGAGCTTATCTCTAAAAGAGATCTCTTCCAGCCAACCCAACTAGTAAGAAATATTATAAGTAGAAGGGGTAGAGATTATTGTCATGCGGATATAAGCCAAAAATGTAGATACCTATTCAAGCTTGACAGTGTAATTATATCTTTTTTAGATTTCAAGGCCTAAAACAGGCGCATCAATTTTAATACAAAAACTGAACAAAGCGTGTTACGCTACGCGCAGTGTAGGGTCCCGTATGTGCCAAACTAATAAAAAATATACTTTTTAATGAGACATTACCCATTAATTTGAAAAGTCAAATTAGCTGTGGTTATTTTTCTTTCAACTTCATAATACAGGGTTATTTGTAAAACATCAATCACCTAGCAGGACTAAAATACATTATAATAAACAACAACTTTTATTCTATACGACTTATATAACATAACTTAATGCATTTGGCAAAAATATTTTTATAAGTTTCTGTTGCACTCACACTTTTAACATCTGTGTTTTACATAAGTATATAAGCACACGCCTTTGTCCCATTAGGCTAGGCAGAGACCACAGATTGCCACCTGCTACGATCCAAACACATTTCTTTCGCCTCCTCCGCATTCATTATTCTCTTCTATATGCTCTTCGGATTCGGGTACTCCTAACACGGTCCTTTCTTAGTACATCACCAATTTGGTCTAAGTACGTTGGTCTAGGTCTAGGGCGCCCTCTTTCGACCCTTCCCACTACATTGGAACTGTATATTTCTTTCGTCAATCTTCTTTCATTCAATTCTTTCCACAGTCCAAACCACCGCAACATTCCTTTCTCTATCCTCGTCACTATATCTTATTTCATACTACATCGCTCTCAAATCTCGCTATTTCTCACCAACTAGTAAATAGGTACCAGTAGCGCTCGCCTGTACGCAGTCCATAGTGTTATTATAATATGCTTCAGCAGCTCGAGCACGATGGCGACAAACTCGCGCGGCGCTACTCGGCTGACGCTGAAACTTCACTTTGATTGCGCGAGAGCCCCGCGCAAAGGTTTGCTCGCCTTCTGGCGTTGTCATTTTGATATAGGACCGCAGCGCATTACGCGCGCTATCACTATCGTACTCGAGCTGCAGAGCGGTAAATTAAAATAAGTATGTTTTTTTTTATGTGACATTAAAATCTAACAAATTATAAAAAGTCGTAGAACAAAAGCTGTCGTTGATAATTAGGGTTTCTGATTTCTCGACCGTTTTTTTTTCTCGAGTTTCGAGAATTCTCGAGGTCAAATTCTCGAGTTTTCTCGGGTCTCGAGCCTTTTTATTAAAACCTTTGAAATCCGCTGAAATACAGTGTTTGGGGCATCGTTTGCCAAATTGAATGGGCCGATAGGAGGGGGTCTTTCGCTACCTCCTCAGCCCCCATATAAAATTCTTCGCCCAACAACTTTTATGCCTTTTTTTATTTTGGTTTGAAAAATCATAAAAGCGCACTTAAAATAATTTAAAAAAAGTGTTTGGTACTGCTCCATTTTTTATTAAATCTGTTATTTCTATCGGTATGCGGTTCTACCGAAGTCAAAATTACTCGCCAGCAACATCTATTGTTTTTATTGCCCCGCAACTTTAGACTTTAATTAAAAAAAAAACAAAAGTGATCATGTTCTTCCATTTTTTCAAAACATCTTTGGACTGTCCCCTTTCTAATATGCTAATAGTATGCAATAAGCTATGAAAAGTTTTAAGTAACTTCACTACGCGTAACTCGCTTATTTCCTGTACTTAGTCGCATTTTATTAATATTCAACAGATGGGATAAAAACAGGTTTTTAGGCAGGTAAAACTATTGTCTTGCACCTTAGACCAATACACACTACAGACGGAGCCAGGAGTGTCCCCATTTCAGATAGCAATATTTTACCCCTTCCCTGCACCCAAACATACTTTACTGTACAAAAGCTGTACAACAACTTAACTAATGGAGTCTCTTTTCTCACAAATTCTCCACAAAAACGAAAAAACTTTATGCGCAAAATTTTAAAATTCGTAATGACTGCAAGAAGCTGCAGATCAAATGCTTTGTTTGTCACACTTTGAAAAGTGTGACATCAAAAAATGGGTTACGCAGAAAGAGATAGCGTTAAAGTAACCTATCTCTTACTATCTTGTAGGAACTCACATGTTTGCATCTCTTTCAAAAGTGCTGTGACGTTATAAGTACTCCGTCTATAGTGTGTATGGTCTAAGTGTTGCACAGTAAAATTGAATCTTCTATCTCTCTCTTTTATAAGGTAAACGGTATCTAGACGACATTTAACTATGTATCTTTGTGTATCGAGAAGACATTAGGCTGAAGAAGACATTCATTCATTTGTTCACTCACTGCCACACTTCGTTCGGCACGGCTCTACCAGTAAACTGAGACCCCAGGGCCGCCAGACCTTACTCATTTTCTCACTAACCAAAAGTGTGGGAAAGAGTAGTGCTTATATGTACTGTTAACATATGAATACCTGCTAGCCTAGGCCGACAGCCAATTTTCAGCTACCAGGTTCTGAAGGTACTTCAAAAATTACTCACTTGTCCTGAAGTCTGGTTACTGAGAAAATAATTAAGGTCTGGCGGCCCTGGGACCTCAGTTTACTGGTAGAGCCGTGGGGAATGAAGTGTGGCAGTGAGTGAACAAATGAATGAAAAAGCACGGAGCGCGGGCACTGAGACGCGGCGAAAAAAATCGATTCAAGTTCGAAACTCGAGAATTCTTGAGTTCCGGTAATTTTTTTCTCGTCTCGAATGAACCCAAATTTCTCGAGTTTTCTCGAGTTCGAGAAAGCTCGAGCATAAACCCTATTGATAATGTTACTAATCTTATTTTGTGAGGTTATTAGTGTTTTATAAATAAACCTGTACCTCTATATGAGGTGATCTCCATGAATTGGAGAACCACTAATTTAAAGCCATCCAAATAGACGAGTAGAAAAAAACATTCCTTCTTACGTATACGTGTGGGAAAAGTACCAGAATAAAATCAATTTCATGATTATTTAGCACGCCAGAGGTTAATTTTACAACCATGTCGGTGTTATTAATATGTGCGGTGGTAGAGCATCAATAGTTTTGTAACCAAAAAAAATTAATATGAACCTATATTATAATCATACCAAATAAAAGCTTTGTACTACCAAGAGTCTCTTGAGTTCAACCGCGGACAGACGGATATGGCGAAACTAAAAGGGTCCCTTACTGACCACGGAACTCTAAAACCGGAGTAGATACCCAACAAAAACCATTCTTAAAGCTAGATTAATGATGTAAAAATCAACTAGTTTTTATGCTGTCGATTGGAGGCCAGACAACTTAATGCCTCCAATGCTGCCATAGATAAAAAAGTATAATTATGGAAATTGATGTTGCGTAAAAGTGTAGTAGACGAGATTTCCAAGAATTGTTTTTAAATAAATTCAGTATGTTGTAGGAGGTATATTATTAGTAACACTTAATTCTCGCTTTTTCTTTTTGTCGGGTAGATATAGTCAAGTGTGTGACGAAATTCACTAAATTTGGTGTCAGAGTTTTCAACCCGCCAAATGGCGTCTGATTTGGTTTTAACGACTGTAGTCAATCGAAAACAGCCGGGACCGCCGAAGCATGGAAACGCTCGTGATAAATTTCCACTTTTGTCACCCATCAGGTTCCCTGCCCCTGTGTATGTTGCTTAACCTCACTGATCAGTTTAGATCAGCAAGAGCCACTGGGCTACAAGCGCTTCTCGCTACAGACAATACATGTAGTGGTTGCTACCTAACACTTGGTAAATGCACAAAAAATAAATGTAACTGAAGTAAAAAGTTTATGGCCCACTGAAGTAAAAAGCACGTCATAAAATAATAGCACCAATGACATTATAGCACCTTACGTATATGACGTAGTAAGTAGGTTATTGTTTAAATTAATACAAGAAAATGTCAATCCTAATTGACGATAAGAGAAGAGAAGATTTCACAATACAAGACACCTCAAAGCTATTAAAAATATATGGTAGCTACAATTTTTATTTATTTATTAATAGTGGGTTTGTTCTTGACCACAATCTAGCACAAGGGCGAAGATGCGGTCGAGGAAGTAGCAAGCTCGCCCAGAAGATGCCTGTTCACTCGAGTTTGAAAGACACACGGTTTATATGAGCTCGGAAATACAGACGAAGGCAGGGAATTCCATTCCTTAGCATTGTGCAATATAAAATATTATGAAAAAGCGCTCAGTGCGGATCCACGTGATCTCGATTAAAGATAAGGATTAGTTTATTAAAATAAAAGGCTATTAAAGATAAGAAGTAATTTATTTCTTAAACGATATTCACAGGTTATAAGAGCAAATATTTAAAAAGAAAAATATGGCAGAAAACACGAAAAATATTTTAAAAAATCACTTAATTAGCTCTTACCATAAAAAACTCACGACTCACTTTAGGCAAAAAAGATCCCTAAATATACAGGATGTTACTTTGTAAGTGAAAAAGCTTAGACACCCCAAATGATTTAATTAGAGAGAGTTATCTGACCGATAAATGTCAGTATTTAAATAAAACTTAACATTTAAATGATCCTGTAAGAAGTTTTCTGATGGAGAATTATGATAAAATACACGTTTCTTAAAGTATATGTAAAAACTTGGTTAATCGGTGAACTTTATTTTACAGAAAAATTGCAAAGTCAGAGTAAAAAATTGCCCGCAACAGTAATTGCCTAAAATTTTTGCAGATACTGAACTTTTCATACAAATAACATTTTATAATATAACATGCGACCTAAAATAGAGGACGAATTTAAACTATGACTCAATTCCGGCATATCACCGATTAGCCAAGATTTTCTATATATATAGATTTAAATATATATATATATATATAGTTCGTTCTAATTTGATTTTCCGTTCACAAAGTTCTTGTCTAATTTGTGATCACATTCTAGAGAAAATAAAATGTCGAAGAATAATAAAACCGTTAAAAAAAATTACTGAAGAAGAAAAACGGATAGTACCCTCGATTCTAAATAAACACTTTCGGCTTTTATAATTACCAAGAAACACCCTGTATCAGTTAGTCGATGAACTTGTGGACTTCCCGTTACAATATTTTTCACACATGCGTGCAGATCGCAAAGTATAGAATAGAATAGGATAGAAAAACTTTATTCAAAGTAAGGCTTCTGTTAGTTTGTGAAAATATTTCGCATTGGAATATCTTGTGCCCCCAGGAAATAGCGGACAGTTATACTTATGGTGCATGTTGCATATTCATTCTGTAGATCATTAACTTTTTTAATAAATGACGGTGTTGTCGATCTAACACAGACGCTGTTTAATTCGTCTTTCAAAATGTAGAGATCTATGATTGACAAATTTTGTGATTGTCAATATTAATAATGGACGTTTTTAAATCAATGTTTAGGAAGCCAACACCCCATCCACAACCCCTCGCGCAAGCGGGGGAGAAGTCACGCTCTCCCTCCCCTCGCAACGCAATTATGGCGCCATTGGGGGCGTGGAAAAAGTCACCTACACCTGGGCAGATGTCAATGCCTTCTCCACTGAGTCCAGAACCAGAAGACGCATCTGGAACTTTTGGAAGCCCTCAGCCAGCGGCATGTTCCAGCAAAGGAAGCAGCTCTTAAGAAATGGTAAGTCTTGCAGTTAAATCTGTGGCATTTTTCACTTTAACCCTAAATGGCTGCTAAATATAAATAGTCTGGGCTTGACTGAACGACGAACGATTGCCAACAACAGAATCAATGTTACGGAAACGCTCGTGCTGTATTGCGATTTGGTCAAGTGGTAGTGATGCTTACTCTTGATTGACGGGTTCTGGGTTCGATTCCCGGTCGTGCCAAATACACACATCAACACTTGATGTGTATATTTGTGATAAAAGCAAATGTTTGTTTTCGGTTGATCCACGGCACAAAGTATAAACTTCATGTGGTTTTTGAGTGTGTAGCGTCTTATTTGCTAGAAAGAGAATGGAATATTGAAGTTTTAAGACACTACCTACAGACATTCACAACAGTAGGCCCAGTTTTAGAAGATTTTCGTTTAGAATGAACCGACTCAAGAAACTATATTCTCATAAAGCGACATTTTGTTTAGATGTCGAAATTTGCAGAGATATCAAAGTAAGTTAGTCTAGGTGAGGGAGAGACTTAAGGTTATTCAAGTTATCCATTTACTAGATTATTTCTACAAGAAGGAATATTATATGGACTTTCACATTATTTTTTAATAAAAAGTATCCTAATGTTACTTCTAGTACCTCCAAGAATATGTGTAAAAAGTTTTATGATGATCGGTTGAGTAGTTTTTGCGTGAAAGCGTAACAAACATCCCTACTTTCACATTTATAATATTAGTAAGGATTATGTAACTTGTAACATATTACTGTTAAGCAAAAATCAACCTAACATCGACCTTTTCCCTTAGTAAACGGCGCAGCATATCCAGGCGAACTCCTCGCCATCATGGGCTCATCAGGAGCTGGAAAAACCACATTACTAAACAGCTTAACATTCCGCACGCCCAGCGGGGTGGTGGCAAGTGGCACCAGGGCTCTGAATGGCCAGCCAGCCACTGCTGAGGCCCTGGCAGCCATGTCAGCTTACGTTCAGCAGCAGGACCTCTTTATTGGCACCCTGACTGTGAAGGAGCATCTGATTTTCCAGGTGAGGAAAGATGGAGTTTATTAAGGTGTCATATAGTTATTGTGTTTTTTAATAGAAATCGGTCGAAAGAAGTCGGACTTCACCTTAATTAGACTTAGTGAGCAAGGAATTTTGTTGCGAAAAACGTTTAACAAATTTTTGACAATTGTTGTTTCATAGAACGGAGAAAATAATAAAGTTTTACGTGTGTATCGTAGCTTCCAAACGAATGGATCGATTTCGATGGGGTTTTTTTGTTTGTAAGCTGACGGAATCTAGATGGTCTAAAAATTTGTTCAGCCATTTCAAACTTATAACCAATCAAATGTCCGGGGTGATACAACATTTTTAATTTTAGAGTTATTTTATGATACTCTAAATTGTCACAAAAGAAAAACTAACATGGTCCTGTTTGACCTTTTGGTTCGTAGATCATTAAGGTTGTCTAAAGTATATCCTGACCTTTTTAATTACTGTTAGATCCTTTTTTAATTATGGCTGCTAAAATTTTATTTTTTCTACAGGCTTTAGTGCGTATGGATCGGCACATACCTTACGCCCAACGGATGAGAAGAGTTCAAGAAGTAATATCTGAGGTAAGTACACCTTTTTTTGGACAACAGAATGGGTGGTTTGTTTTTTTTTTCCACTTTTTATAAATAAACTGGCAATTTTAGTTAAAATTTTAGAAGTCGTCAACTTAAGTTTTAAAAATGTAATATTAAATATTTTGCCTAGTGAGTTCATAAAAGAATTTACCTTTCAAATTTTATAAAGAAGAATTAACAGTATACCGCAAATAGCAAGATATAAGGGAGGCGAATTTTTTTTTCCTTTGTTCCTATGTTGTTTGGAGAAAGCTGTTCAGTTTCGTGGGCTGATTCTGATCCTAAACTTTCGTTAAATAATTTAATGTCGCCAAATTTAGTATCGACTTAAACAAATGATTTTTTACGTTAACGACTTCATTTGTCCATGACGTCTTTCTTTTTGGTACCTAACCAAGCTTTGTTAAATTTTTTTGGTAAGTCACTTCCTTTCGTCATGATAATTACAAAATGTAGTTATTGCCAAATTGTTTCTCTTATTCGAAAACTTCGTTACATCCAACTTAATTTCCACCCTAGTTGGCGCTTTCGAAATGCCAGAACACAGTAATTGGCATCCCAGGCCGATTGAAGGGGATATCAGGAGGGGAGATGAAGAGGCTCTCCTTCGCCAGCGAAGTCCTCACTGACCCACCACTTATGTTCTGCGATGAGCCAACTTCTGGACTAGATTCTTTTATGGCACAAAATGTTGTACAGGTTGGTATTTGTAGTTTTTTTTTTATTATAGACGAAAAGTCTACGTAATTAGGAGGAATAATCATTATAATGATTTTAAAGGTGTTCCCATCGTTGTAGCAGGTATTAATGTGATACTTCACCTTTTTTTATTTCTACCGCCGTTCTTGATGGCATACTAAGTTTCTGTTAATGTTAAAAAAAGAACCTCATTTTTTTTGAAGTCGGTGACGATTTATCCGCCATTTATGAACCGTCTTTCAAAAATCTGTTATTGTTAGAAATAGTATACTTCTAAGGTGGTCCTACTGCCACCAAGTTGATGATGGAATCCCAGAAAATCCTCGAATTTAATAAGCAGCGTTTTAGATAACTTTTAGCTGTTATGTACTCTTTTACACCACCAAGTTTAATTCGCCAGGTACTAAAAAGTCTAGCTCAAAAGGGGAAGACAGTGATCTGCACGATTCACCAGCCGTCCTCGGAGCTCTATGCCATGTTCGACAAGCTTCTTATCATGGCTGATGGAAGAGTCGCTTTCCTCGGCTCTCCTGACCAGGCCACAGACTTCTTCAAAGAGTAAGTTTATGTTTTTAATACACTCGTGACCATTAAATCCCGGCACCCCCTTTTATCAAAAAGATATAGAGAATTTCTGATATTTATTAAAAACTAGCTGACCCGATGGACGTTGTCCTGCTTTCTTAAATTTTCTAATGTTCCGCTCAACTTTCTTATGTTTTTGTTTCTTAAGAACCTTCTCCTGACAATAATAAACACAAAAAAAAATAATCATCCAAATCGGTCAAGACGTTCTCAACTTATAGCGTGACCAGAAGAAATAAGGGTTCATTTTTATATGTTTAGATTTAAATAGTGTTGATTTAACGTTTTGTTTATTAACTATGGGAAAGTACGGCACGAAGGCCCCTTTTGGAAGGCGTGCGTGGGGGATACTGATGCAACACGCAGAGGCCTATATTGTTGTTATTTTGTTTACATTACTTACCTTCTTTCGCTTAGTCCCGTTTCTCATTCGGGGTACGCTTGTCCATGATCCAGGATTTGGCATTTCAAGTCATTGCAATGGAGTGACTGCCATTTGATCTCTGTGATCTAACACACGGATGTGCAAGAATCGCGCGAAGGTTTAAGGCGACTACAGCACCTAAATTACGATTTTATGATGCGTAGATAAAGCATGACGCACTGCATTAAATCGAAGAAAAAATACTACGGTAATATTCAGGACATAAACTAGATAAGTAGTTTGCTGAAAACATGATTCAGCACTTTTGGTTCGATAGAAAAAGCTCACACAGTCACCTCTAAATACCAATATTGTGTATCTTTTAAGCTGTAAAAACGATAGTAAAATGCACACAGGAACTTGAATTTGCTATCAAAATGTTCGTGATTGAACACTCTCGATAAGTAGTTAACGCATTTTTCGATTTAAGCTGTTACCTTTCCATAAATCTCATTTTTCTAACTTTCGAACATGTTTTTACGCACGCACGCTTTCATAGTCCGTAAACTTCGTGTATCGACACTGTTCGCACTGCGGGCCCAGACCTGTTGAGAGACGGAGATGGCACTATTCCTATGTGTGCTGCCTTTATCGGGTGCTGTAGTTGCCCTAACTCTACGCCTATTTGCAAAGGTGCAGTTTATCCAACCTTGGCTAACCCTAGAGAGTTTTCAAAACAGCAACGCTAAAGGTCGCTTACTATTCAGTCAAGTCAACATAAGTTCGTATTATCAGGTCGTCAAGTCAATAGATTGACTTTCAAGTCAAGTCAACAGAGTCATTGCTAACAAAATCGCTAAAGTCTATGTTGTTGAGCTGACAACAGTAGTCAGACCACGACCGGGAGCGATATTTTAATGGTCCCTAACACTGATGGTAATCTAGCAAGGTGGTCAGTGGGCATGTAAGTTGGTTAATTGTACCGATTAATTTTGAACCCAACTACACGCGCGCTTAACAAACTTGGAGTTTTTCTAAGCAAGAGATCATTGTGGTTCTGTACTCGTTTATAAATAGGACCGTTATTTATGTTAAAGTATTCAACTGTTTTTTTTAAACTCAACGTTGTTTGCGATGGACTCCAACGAAGACTGGTCGTAGAGAAATATTATTTTTTCTTTCATTTCTTACACTTGTCAAGGGCTTCTTTCATGGTGATTTTGAAACCAACTACACGCGCGGTCGTGGCCTGATTTTGAAGCAGACAAGAAGCTTGGGTTGATACTTAATAGAATAGATTGCAGAGATTTAAAGCTTTCACCTGCAGCAAGCTTTATAACCTGTCACTCACTGTAACATCGTGAAACCCGAAACATTGCAATTTACCTTAGTAAGATTGTAAACTCTCGGTTCTTAGTGAACTGCTCCAGTTTTTACACATTGACGAACTTTTCTATACTATAATACACACATCAACACGGTCTAGGGATATTTCACGATTTTTCATACAAAAGAGGTCTGTTTGAGAAGCTATAATAGCATACTCGAGATACATGGAGGGCTACATTTTTCAGATGAGCAAGTGCTAAAGCTGAATTTTTAATTCTAGTCATTAAATTTAGTTTTACTTGAAATTTGTGAAAACGTGACGGAAACGAAATCGAAAATGCACTTTTTGTCTGCTTTTTGTATGGAAATAGTCGAATTTACGCAATTTTTTTTTCATTATGGTCAAGTTTTCACAAATTTCTAGTAAAACAAAATTTATTGATTAGAATTTAAAATTCAGGTTTAGCACTTGCTTTTCTGAAAATTATAGCGCTCCATGTATTTCGAGTATGCTTTTCTTCTCAAACCGACCTCTTTTGTATGAAAAATACATGCAATATCCCTAGACCGTGTTGATGTGTATATTATAAAGAGGGAAAGATTTGTATTTTCCAGAATTTCCACGGGAACGAAGTCCCGAGCGGAATGCTAGTTTATTTATAATATTAATGCAACCTACCTAACATAACCTGACTTATCCTAATCTCATGCAGGCGCGGTCCTCAAATTTTCGTAAATTTATAATTTTACTAGACAAATTGTAATATAGTGGGAGATTATAATATCATTAATGAAATTGTAAAATTACGGTTTGTTACAATTTTAAAATTTTCCGGTGATATACCCAAATCCTAGGAGATATTAGAAGAAATTTTTGGGTTTTTGGGTCAACAATGGAGAAATCAATCTCCGGCTATGTGATACGTTGGCACCCGAAGTTTTGTCATGCGTTCTTATGATGAGCGAAAGACAGATTGATAGGGCTGAAGGGTTTTTCCTTTATTTTTGTTTTTTTTTTAATCTTCCAATAAGGCTGACATAGACATAGAAAGTGATCTAAAGTCTCAAACATTAGGTTTTTTTACCAACCTCTATACGTCTCCACCGAAGAGTACGGGCCTCCCTTCGAAACACGAAGGGAATTTGGGCCATAGTCCACCACGCTGGCCCAATGCGGGTTGGTGGAACGCTCGTCTTTTCGGATTTATGTACGGATTTCTAATTATCATTTTCTCATCGTTGAAGGAAAACATCGTGATGAAACCTGCAAGAAAATGTTTGATTAAAAGAAAAAAAACTAACCCTAGCAACTCCCCAACCAGGCTAGGAGCAGCATGCCCCGCGAACTACAACCCAGCGGACCACTTCATCCAACTCCTGGCCGGAGTACCAGGCCGGGAGGAAGCCACCAGGCACACCATCGACACAGTGTGCACCTCCTTCGCCAAGTCAGAGCTCGGCTGCCGAATCGCTGCTGAAGCTGAGAATGCTATGTTTCATGAGGTAAGACTTAAGTCCGTACTCACTCACGCTACTCAGACTTTGATCTATACTTAAGTAGCAGTTTTCTTTGTCATTTTGATAGTGAGAGAAACAGACAATCTATACTTAAATCAGCAGATCGTACAAGTTGTATGGAAAGGCGAAAAATTGTTTTTCATTTCTCATACTCGGAAAGTAGTGTTATTTTAATCTGATTATTGGGTGGAAAATGCTGCTTCCCTCCATAGGGAGGGAAAAACTCATACAAATTACTTCCCACCTAAGGGCCGGATTGAACTTTAAAAATAGAACTGCTGTCAGCTGTGAAGAGTTTTATTTAAAAAAAAACTAATTAAAAAAATGCTGCGGCCATGTGAGTTTCTAAACAGCCGCAACAATTACGCGGTGAGTTCCATATTTTTTAAAAAGTCGACATAAATATGTAGACGGGATATACTAATCTGTTTTGTATCTGTGACGGAATTCAAAAAAATAGGTACTACTAATATTATTATATATTATCAATAAATAGTTTAGATAAACAACTAGTTTTATTTTCCTCATATTCGAAATGAAAAGTAGAGTGTTTAACACGGGTAAAAGAATTAATTCCTACTCGGACTCGCTGCGCTCGGGCGTCTAAATACCTCGGGAATTAATTCTTTCCACCCTCGGTTAACAATCTACTATTTCAGTTTCATAGGCTGATTCCATCCCCAATTTTCGCTAACTGGTGTAAAGTCACCCATATATGAATTTATCGTGTAAAAGAATAGTTTGATGATGTAGGTAGCTGGCGGCAGATTTGGAAAGAGTTTTTTTTCCTTGTTTTCTGAGGTGGCTTACTATGGTCTCATGCGGTGTGATAGTCTCTGTAAAGGGCCGTTTGGTTCGCGACCACCCTTCTACTGAAGTCCGACGCCAAACAGCTTGCTGTGTTCCGTCGGCGCGTGGGAGTACCAGGCATTTTCTGGGTTAATTCGCTCCATTGTAGACCTTATCTATGACCTTAGTCAAGATTGAGGTCAAGAGTTAAACCCATCTCATAATAATAATAAAAAACACTTTAAAACATTTGTTTGCAAAATATGGACTTTAATTTAGTTAGCGAAATTATAGATAGTGAAACTGTAGGTGGAGATTCTGCCCAAGAAACTAAAGAACATTCCCCAATTGAAATTCTTAAAAAAAAGTCTAACTAACTTCTTCTTCTTATCGTGTAGGTATAGTTAACTGTGTGGCGAATTTGGCTAACCCTGGTGTCAGAGTTTTCAAACCGCACAATGGCCTCTGACTTGGTTTTAACGACTGTAATCAATCGACAACAGCCGGGACCGACAGCTTAACGTGCCCTCCGAAGCACGGAAACGCTCGTGATAAATTGCCACTTTGGTCACCCATCAGGTTCCCCGCCTCTGTGTACTAACTAATTTAAAGTCGTCCAATATACAAAGCAGCAACCCTGTGTCCTTAGCGCAAGATAACGTCCGGCTGGGCGGACGCGGCGTGGTCCAGCGCGGCGGCCCTGCGCGCGCGCCGCTCGCCGTACAAGGCGTCGTGGTGCGCGCAGTTCCGCGCCGTGCTGTGGCGCTCCTGGCTCTCTGTTACCAAGGAGCCTATGCTCATCAAAGTGCGCTTCTTGCAGACTATTGTAAGTGGGATATAGTTTAAATTTATCAGCATTTTTTTTTGGTTGATTTAAAATGAAATGAAATATGTTTATTGGAATGTATATGGGCTGGTAAAAAAAAATTGTCCACGTTAAAAAGTAAGAGTCAACTGACTTACTATCCCTACAATGCAGATAGACAAAATAAATGCAGATAACCACGAACCAAAACGTCTAAATATAATGTGTGATTATGTATTTTTGTTTCCGTTGATTTTTAAAAAAAACTATAAATCAATTGTGAAAAAAAAAATATAGGATCAACTTAGGAGTATAACTATGAGACTACAGAAAAATAAATTTTGAAAATCTGCTGACGATTGGCGGACATATCGCGTAACAAATATGCAAATTTTTTTTTTTGAAAAAGACAAACCTCCTCCTTGCATGGATCCCCAGTCCGGCTAAGATACACGCGTGAGATAACTTTGTTATGTCGAGGTCATTCTTACCGTTCCTACATATAATAACGCTATGCAATAGTAGAATAAAGGTCGGATTACATGTAGAGTGAATGACAAAACTAAGTCACGCGTACACGCTGAAAGCATAATACATATAGAATAACAGATGGTTGTTCCAGATGGTATCAATCCTAATCGGAGTGATCTACTTCGGCCAGCGCCTGGACCAGGATGGGGTCATGAACATCAACGGAGCCATCTTCATGTTCCTCACCAACATGACCTTCCAGAACATCTTCGCTGTCATCAATGTATGTATAATGTCTATCTTCTTCTTCTTCTTATCGTGTGGGTATAGTCAAGTGTGTGGCAAACTTGGCTAACCCTGGTGTCAGAGTTTTCAAACCGCACAATGGCCTCTGACTTGGTTTTAACAACTGTAGTCAATCAATAAAAGCCCGGTCCGACAGCGTAACGTGACCTCCGAAGCACGGAAACGCTTGTGATAAATTGCCACTTCGGTCACCTATCAGGTTCCCTGCCTCTGTGTACGTTGCATAACCTCACTGATCGGTTAAGATCAGCGCGCGTCACTTGGCTACGAGCGTTTTTAATGTACTTTTAATGTCTATGATATACACACATCAACGCGGTCTAGGGATATTGCACGATTTTTCATACAAAAGAGGTCTGTTTGAGAAGCTATAATAGCATACTCGAGATACATGGAGGGCTATAATTTTCAGACGAGCAAGTGCTAAATCTGAATTTTCAATTTTAATCAATAAATTTTGTTTTACTTGAAATTTGTGAAAACGTGACGGAAACGAAAACGAAAATGCACTTTTTCGTTTTCGTTTCCGTCACGTTTCACAAATTTCAAGTAAAACAAAATTCATTGATTAGAATTTAAAATTCAGGCTTAGCACTTGATCTTCTTAAAATTATAGCACTCCATCTATCTGGAGTATGCTTTTGTAGCTTCTCAAACAGACCTCGTTTGTATGAAAAATCGTGCAATATCCCTAGACCGCGTTGATGTGTATACTTCAAAACGATATTTCTTTCTTGCTCTAACACAGGGGTAGGCAACATCGATGTAAAGCGCATCTTTGAAATATGAAAAAAAACATGAAATTGTCGCTGGTCTGCCTTTGAATCGCAACAGCGCCAAAATTGAAACGGTTATAAGCAATCATGGTACGAATAAGCGTTTAGGTCCTAAATTGGATCGCGCTAAGCGATCACGGTTAACCTCCTGACGAGTTCACGGTTTCTGTTTTGCTAACCTTTCTCTTAAACCCTGTATATTTCAACGATTTTTATTTAAAACAAATAACCGCAAGAATTAAAAACAACATATTGTCATCTTCACTCCACCAGGTATTCTGCTCAGAACTGCCCATCTTCATCAGAGAGCACCATTCAGGGATGTACCGGGCTGACGTCTACTTCCTCTCCAAGACCTTGGCTGAAGCGCCGGTCTTCGCGACCATTCCTCTGGTCTTCACCACCATAGCGTACTACATGATAGGCCTCAACCCAGCACCAGAGAGATTCTTCATTGCTTCAGGGTTGGCAGCGCTCATCACTAATGTAGCTACTTCGTTTGGTAAGTTCTTATTTTTTTTATTTCTAACCCCCAACTTAAAAATTAATAAGTGGTGATAGCCATCTTATAAGTTATAAGCGGTGATAGCCCAGTTGGTAATGAGCCAGACTTGTAATCGGAAGGTTCCGGGTTCAAATCCTGTGGACCTGTACCACTAAATTCGTCTTTTCGGATTTATTTACAGATTTCACAATGTTTTCCTTCACCGTTGAGCAAGTGATAATCAGAACCCGACCGTTCAAGAAAATTTATTTTCGCAAGACGAGCGGTTCACCAACCCGCATTGGGCCAGCGTGGTGGACTATGGCCTAAATCCCCTTCGTGTTTCGAAGGGAGGCCCGTGCCCTGAGGTGGTGACGTATATGGGCGGGTAAAAAAATAAGTCTAACGTGTATACCTGTGCGTCTGAGTATCTGTGATTTTGATTTTTGATCTGTGTGTCTGTCTGTGGCATCGTAGGTTTTTTTGTTTGAATGCTAACGTGATCGAGCTGGTTCTTAGCTGTATTTAATCAAAATTGGTGCAGCCGTTTAAGAGTGTAAGCGATGCATGTCGGGTGTTATATAACAGTTATTTCTCTTTATTCACTTTATTTAATTCTCTTTTTAGGGTTCCGTACCCAAAGGGAAAAAACGGGACTCTATTACTAAGGCTCCGCTGTCCGTCCGTCCGTCAGTCCGTCTGTCACCAGGCTGTATCTCATGAACCGTTAACAGTTGCAATTTTCGCAGATAATGTTTTTCTATGTGCCCTATAACAACAAATACTAAAAACCAGAATTAAAAAAACGTGATTTTTTTTGCTCGTTTTTATAGATAAGTCTGTCCGAGGCTGTATCTCTTGAACCGTGAATACCGTGATAATTAGACAGTTGAAATTTTCACAGATGGTGTATTTTAGTTGCTGCTATAGCAACAAATACTAAAAATTAGAATAAATTAAATATTTAAGGGAGCTCCTATACAAAAAACGTGATTTTTTGCCATTTTTATAGAGATAATGGTTTTTATAGAGTCCGACTCGCACTTGCCCGTTTTATTTTTATATCGTGACCATAGGCGTTGCTTCATACCTACAGTTTTTAATTGTATTTTTTAATAGTAGATTACCCAACAAGTGAAAAAAAGGTGAATTCCTTTCGAGGCATCGAGGGATACAAGAGCCGAGATGAATTTTTTTTTCACGTGTTAGGTACTCTACTTTTTGCCATTGACTACGAGAAAAAGAAAATAATTACTGTGTGACAGTAAATTTTCAGCAATAGCTGCTGCTTTAACGCGAAATGACTCTGGAACGAGAGGTTCACTTTCATCACTGGATGTCGAACTCATTTTATGATTTTGAGACAAAAACTTTTAACAGAAACTTTTAATTGCATGAAAATTGCACAGAAAATTGGCTGAATTCCTTATTCCAAATTTAATTTTTTTACCGAGCCATATTTCATACAGCCAGTTATTACATACAGCCAAGTTTTATTACGTTTTTATAGCGAGAGTATGCAACCTCGTTGCACATTTTCTTTTGTTTTCTTCCGTATATTCGCGTATGTTCCAAATTCAAAATTTTTTATTTACTCAGTGAAATAAACAGCGTTTTATTCACTGTTTTTGAAGAATAACGGACCCTTTTTCGAGGGGCAATGGTAAAAATAATATTACAATCAATGGTATTTAAATTGCAAAAGATTGTGAAATAGGTACGAAGTGGATTTCCACAAGAATGTTAGTTTCTAATGAAACGCACTTTAAATTGATTCCGTTAAAAGGTCATTAATTAACAATCAAGTCAGTTTGTTAAACAGGTACCTACTTAAACGACAGTTAATTTATGTAAGAATTTCACAACTAATAGAAAAATAAACTAGTGCCCGGGCCAAGGTTTGTTCTCCCATGAATTCCGGTTTGAGTTAAAGGCATTTGATCGTGTAACCTTCTTTTTTATCTTTTACGTAAATCTATAAAACATAAAAAGTAGAATTAATGGGTCATTATAACCATGAAATAGTCAATTAGTCACATATATACTGTTCTTCTTGTACCGAGTGGTGTCGAGGTGTAAACGTTATCTTACTATCAGCTCCTGAGATACGATTTACATTATACGACACCACATTTACAATATTTTAATACCTATCTATAAAACTTATGTTTCAAGCCCCGTTAAATTAGTTTGTTTTCATCAGCCCACATACGTCCCCGTCCCCCAAGGGGCACGGGGCTGCCTTTGCCCCTCGTTGGGGACGAATGGTATTTAGTCCACCACGCTGGCCCAATGCGGTTAAAATTGTGATTAAGAAAATAATCGCCCTTACGCTAGATTGTGGTCAAGAGTGCACTTGGTTGTTATATCTATATCTATATATATTATAAAGAGGAAAGATTTGATTGTTTGTTTGTTTGCATTGAATAGGCTTCGAAACTACTGGACCGATTTGAAAAATTCTGTCACCATTAGAATCCTACATTATCCGGGATGGACATAGAGTATATGATTTGCCCGAACTCCCATGGGAACGAAGTCCCGAGCGGAACGCTTGTAAAAAAATAAAACTAAAGGTTGTCTCCACAAGATCTAACCATCTAATTGCACTAAAGTCATTATTAATCTTGGCATTATTAATTAAGAAATGTTAAGAAAACTCATATTTTTGCAAATTCCATGCATGGCTAACTTATTTGGCATGAGATTGATTACATTATAAAGCTAACTTAATTTAAAAGATCATATCTTTATCATAACTCTTCTGTGCCGAAGTATGTTGACCCATAAAACGGCGATCAATTTCTTGTAACCGCAACGTATTAAATATCTTGTAATTTAAGATGTATTTGTAGGCTCTTACTCTCCAATTTACAACTTTTCTCCAACCTTTTGTGTACCTGGGCGATTAGGAGTATATAGAGAAATAAATTTACCAAGAAGTAAGATCCACGTAAATTCATAAGAAACGCGGTTTCTGGTAAACACAAAAAATTTACCATACACGCTATTACGGACAGTTACCAAATTACGAAATAAGTCAATCCTACTAATATTATAAATGCGAAAGTTTGTGTGGATGGATGTTATAAAACGGATAAAATATCGGTCGCAGTCATACGGAATAGGGGCATTCCACGAAAAGGTCAAATATTTTATCTACCACGTGACGTTTATGGTTGGTCACCTTGTGCTTAGGTTTAAAGATACTTTATTCTCATTTAAGACATAAACAAATAGTCACTTACATG
Source organism: Aproaerema taeniolella (assembly GCA_949987775.1). Taxonomy (NCBI): domain Eukaryota; kingdom Metazoa; phylum Arthropoda; class Insecta; order Lepidoptera; family Gelechiidae; genus Aproaerema; species Aproaerema taeniolella. The sequence goes on along the minus strand of OX465252.1, from coordinate 16,857,245 downwards.
AGAAGAATTTTAAACATAATATGTGATTCTGGTAGTCCTTCTTCACAACATAGAAGCCATTAATTAGATCAAATATATTTTAACTTCACAATTAAACCTGTAAACCCCCCGACATTTATCGCTTTCAAACGAAGAAAACTGCATCGAGGTCGGTCCATTTCTTTTTATTAATTTTTATTAAAAGCTGCGCTCCCAATCTAGCATAAGGGCGGAGATGCGGTAGAGGGTATAGCAAGTTCACCCTATTCATGGAACTTTAAAGAGATTTGCTTAGGAGCTAAGTACCATGCCACAGACACACACACACACACATACAAAGACAAAATCGTCCATCTTATAACACCCCTCTCTTTTCATCGGGAGTTAAAAATTCAACAGTAAATATACCATTCTAAGTATGTATAAATGACATCAATAGTTGCACCGTAACATACATACAACCATACGCTCAGTGATTCTAGCGAACCACAACCCACGTCTGACACAATTTGTTGGGGTTATCAGATAGAATAAGTTTTATAATGATGAGAGATAATACAACAAAACCCTCACCAAAACCGTTACCCCGATGGCAAAATGTCTATTTCGTAACCAAGTTCTCTGTCTCCAGGCTACCTGATCTCCTGCGCGAGTAGCAGCGTCAGCATGGCTGCGTCAGTGGGCCCACCTATCATCATCCCCTTCATGCTGTTTGGAGGGTTCTTCCTCAACTCTGGGTATGACTTAGGATCTGCTTTTTGATAATTTATAGATTTACTGTTCTATGGAATTAATAGCCCTTTCGGGGAGTAATGACCAAGATGCTAAAATGACCAAGGTGGAGTAATGACCAAGATGCTAAAATGACTAAGGTGCTGAAATTTCCATAGTGCTGAAATCAGAAATGATTTGTAACATGTAATGTAAACAATATCTTGGTTCAGAAATATTTTTGAGAAAGAAAAATGTTCGGCGCGAATGAGACTTGCACCCACGAACCCAGGGTTGGATCTCCTGGTGTTTCTTACTTTTATTTTCTTTTTCTAAAAAAATATTTGTGAATTTCCCTGACGCGGGTAAGCGTTTTAAAAATACCAAATATCTTTATATTTTGACCTTTTTACAACATTAAATATAATTGACAACCCCACGTATTCAAAGTTCATACTAAAGTTCATATCAGATTACCTCTTTTTTGCAGTAATGTGTCTGTGTTTAGTAAATCTTCAAGTCACCCATACCTCAAAGCCTGTCTTCACGTCACCCATACCTCAAAGCCTAAACACGAAAGTTTTCAATCAGTGCGTCCTACCCGTGATGACATACGGAGCCGAGACGTGGCCACTCACAGTGAGACTAGTCCACCAATTTAATGTCGCTCAGCGAGCTATGGAAAGGGCTATGCTCTGTATTTCTTTGAGGGATCGGATTCGAAACGAAATAATCCGTCAGAAAACCAAACTTACCGACATAGCCCGGCGAATTAGCAAGCTTAAGTGGCAGTGGGCTGGTCATATCTGTCGTAGAACCGATGGCCGTTGGGCAGACAAGTTCTAGAATGGAGACCGTGAATCGGCAAACGTAGGGGCGCCCTGTTACTAGATGGGGTTGATGATATTCGTAAGGTAGTGGGCAGTGGTTGGAGGAGGAGAGCTGAAGACCGAGCTCAGTGGCGTGCCATAGGAGAGGCCTATGTCCAGCAGTGGACTGACACAGACTGATGATGTTTAGTAAATAGTACAACTTCCGGAGTAGTCAATAAGAGCGAGTTACAAGCTCATCGCAATTATTATGAACCTTAACTATTATCCCTAATACAACAACCTTTCCATTTTCACAGTCACAAATGTAGATTTGAAAGACTTTTATGACTGGTCGAAGCAAAAACCCCGATCAAGGTCCGAAATATGACGTTTTTTAACGAGACAAAAGTTAGTAGTTATTCCAGCATTGATAATTTTTTTGAATGTTTACATTGATATATGAGGTGTTACAGCTAGTAAAGGCCTCCCAAATAAACTTCACATAAAAATGGAAATAGGTATAGATTAGTGGACGTTGAGGTCATACCCTTAACTCGTACGTAATCATGACGATCTTCGTTTTGCATCTGCATAAGCTGATATGCTGTTGTCTGTACAGGGTCAACAGCACATCATGCTATCCAAAACTGTCTTTCTTCAATCGAATTTCAATTTTATCTCCAAGCTTAGAGTTTACTATCCATTGGGAAAATTTGGTGGTAACCTGATGTGCTGTTGACTGTACATAATAGTTTCTCTGCTCGCTTCTTCCCCAGGTCAATCCCACCATACCTCGGCTGGATTTCCTATTTGTCCTGGTTCCGATACGGCAATGAAGCCTTGCTCGTGAACCAGTGGTCAGGAGTGGAGACCATAGCCTGCACCAGGGAGAACTTCACCTGCCCCGCGTCTGGGCAGGTCGTGCTGGAGACTCTTAGCTTTTCTGAAGTAAGTATTGCTGATCCTGGATTTTACAGATCTGGAAATTCAATTGGAACCTTGATTCTGGTAATAGGAACTGTGTGCATCTGGATTGAGAGCTTCTTCAGATAAATATATTTCTTCACATAAATTCATATTTTGCAAATTCCTCGGTACAGATATTTATGAATTGAGGGCCCAAGTTAAACAGCCGTAAATCTGTAATTTCGCATCCAAAAAATTTGGGATTTTTTAAATAGGTTTAAGAAAATCTGAACTAAATATTAACCCAGATGAACTAAATATTAACTTTACGCAGGTGTCAGGATTAAGGGCCCAAGTTTTTGGTTTCATAACGGTTTTGAATCACATTTAAGAAAAATAACCTTTGCTGTAAGTTTTACCTGATTTTAAAAAAATTACCTGTGTTATTTCGTTTTGAAATAATTTGAAAAATTGGCCTTTAATCTAGATGCACATGTTGGAACTCTGGACTTGCTTATTTCATAAGGAAGGCCACCCAAAGATATACAAAAGGGATTGACTAACTCAGCGATACAGCAATGCAAGTTGGACGGCCTAGGGCGATGATAAGGGGCGTACAGTTAACGTCGGCCAGACACGTCATGTGATCCCTTCTCCATCATCATCATCATTTCAGAATTGATGTCCAGAGGACAGTATTTTCTTTAAAGTTAGACGGGTATTGTACAACAGTCTGTCATACGTAATTTCCTTGGGAACCAATGGTCTGGTTGTAGCTTTTTTTAAAGTAAGTTCTCCTTACGTAACTAAACTACTAAGTAAGTAAGCTCTAAAGGAGTACTTAGCTTTAAAGATCTTTATTTCTTATTCAAGACAAAAGCTACAAAAAAAACTAAAAAAAGCTGTTTAGCTTTTTAGTTTAAAAAAAGCTACAAACTTTTTTAAAACTAAGTTAACACACTTTCATATCAAAAATTTAAATTTAACTTAGTACTTATGTATTTTAATACTTACAAAGGGGGTTTTATGACTAACTCTTCATGTGCTAGAGACCATTACGACAAAAGATTAAAAAACAGTATCTACTGTATTCATTCATTCATGAAACCGCTTAACAAAACTATTGACACTCATTAAATGGGTCAAGCATTCACCCAAGAAAAAACGACAATTTTTATCAATATTTTAGGTAGGTATATGATGTGTTAATTAGCTTAATGAATTCGGAAGAAGCATCACATTGAGTGAGCCTTATCTTTAATGTTCCTACACATTATTGCTTCTTTATACATTTATATACCAATTTAAATGTTTTTTCGACGAAGATATCGTTTCTAAAGACTCGTCTTAAAATTATTTACATATAAATGTTTTCGTGTTTCCGTGTGAGTCCCCGGCAGAGTAGAATAGGACCACCCTCTTTCTTACCGAGGTGTCGTACAAGGCGACTAAGGTAAACATGCAAGCAAGTTCATCTGCACACAGAGAAGGAAAACTCTGCAATTATATTAAAACCCTCGCCAACCCGTCTGCCAAGCGTAGTGAGTATGGCATTTACCTCATGTTATTGAGGGAGGCCCGTGCCCCAGCAGTGGGGACGTATATGGGCTGATGAAGATGATGAAGAAATGTTTTCGTAGGTACATAATTTTTTATTTAAGGTTAGGTTCGAAAGAAATGTAAACGCATAGCATAGTAAGCTTTTATTGTGTCAACAAACCGATTATTTGTTAACCCTATTAGTCCCACCAGGTGGGACCAAGCAATTGGAAAAATTGGGCATCTGTTTTGTAGGGTCTTTAATGCAAGCCCTTGTAGAATTTTAATAAATAATAGGGGACTTTAAGCTAGTTAGCGAATATCCAGAATGTGAATTAACGATTTTATTTTTTTCATTTTTAAACATTTTAGCCTCTCCATACAACTTGTGCGATCAGTTGATTTGCCTTTGTATAAAGAGTCGAAATTTTTCTTTTGACAATTTAAAATGTTTGGGTAAAGTTGTTATTTTGTAGAAAGAATCAGTTCGTAAAGTTTAGCAAATTTAAAGTTACCCCATGTATTGAGTATCATAGCTGGGCATTAACTCGTTAATCCGTTAATCGTTAATTAACGAAGTTAACATTTTGATTAACGGATTAACTTTTAAGTTAACTTTTAAAAATGTTAACGGACATGTTAACTTCCGTTAATATCCAGAAGTCCATTAATCGTTAATCCAAACAGATATAAATAAATATTTTCATTAAATACAATACTGCCATACCCTCAAGCGCTGCAGTTGAACGTCTTTTTTCCACGGGCAAAAATATTTGACCACCAAAACGAGCCTCGCTTGCGGACGGGAACTTTAACATGTTAATTTTCATGAAGGGGAATATGCACCTTACGCCAGATAATTAAATTACTCATTTGAATTATTAAATTACACATTTGAATTATGCCTTTTTTTGTTCCTAAACTGTTACCTAACTTCCAGAACCTAAACCAACAGGTTTTGTTTTATAAGTTCACTAACGCAACGATACAAAAATTTCAATTTTTATCACATTTTAACGGATTAACGATTAACGTTAACTTGCGTTAATTCTTCCGAAATGTAACGCTTTAACGTTTAACGAAGCTAACTTTTTAAGTAGCGGATTAACGATTAACGAAGTTAACTATTTGATTAACGGTGCCCAGCTCTGTTGAGTATTGATGTTTACGAAAGATCATCGAAGCATCGGATATCTGAGTCGGTCAAAAATATGGTCTACCATCCTAAAGTTGAAATTCGTTTGCGTGACATAAAATAGCAAGGTTGATTTTACCTTGCAATAATGAACTGACAGTTTTTGACTCCGTAACTATGTCATCTCATTATAACTGCATCATAATACGTCATTAATCTATTTCTTTCTTTGTTAAATTTTGAACCTTAGCGATATTTTGGTTACACGGGAAATTCTGTCAAAACTGATAGACCTCTTTCAGGCCGACCGTACACGTCTCTCTTGCGTAAATTTTGTTTTCACGCCTTCTATTCTAAAAGTGTCGCTTTGTTCCTCTATAAGTGGGAGCAAAAGAGCTCATTTCTGTTAAGAACAAAAGTACGCCAGAAAATCATTGGCGGGCGTAAAAGATACACTGTTTGCCGCTGATGGCCTTGACAGCTTCACCGAGCAAGTGGCGAGCGCAGATGGCTCTCAGCCCAAGAACGCAAACTGTATGAATACTGGCTGGTACGAAAAAAAAAACGCGCGAATTAAGTCTCTGTTCTTGTAATTTATTTTCTCATAGAAAGGGGATGATAAGTAAAGTATATGACTCGAGAGCAAATTATTTTTACTATGGGCGATGTACTTTGAATCCCTCGCTGCGCTCAGGATTCTATGTTAGAATCCTTCGCTTCGCTCGTGGTTCAAAGTAGCGCCCTCGCCATAAAAATACTTATTTGCTCTCGAGTCATACAATCTACTACATATTTCGGTCGTAGACTTGCAGAATAGACGCCTAGCCCTCATCCTAACGTTTTGATATATTCTACAGGACGACTTCCAAATGGATGTGGTGAACATGATTCTACTCTTCATCGGATTCCGGTTACTGGCGTACTTCGCTCTACTACTGCGCACGCGACGAGGAAAATAAATAATATAACGTTTTTTTATTTCATAACAAATACTGAAGCGCCAAACGCATTGTATGCTATAAAGTTGTTTTACTTTTTAAGATACTTTCTGATAATACCTACCTATTTTCTGGCAGTTACTAAGGTAAGTATAAGAGTCCAATCGCGCTAGAGATGTGGATTAAAACGCTGCTCCTTCATGACTTTTTAACAAAAATATTATCACAATTTACTATTTTAAACCTCCGACAAAAAAGATGGATGTTATAAGTTTGACGTGTGTATCTGTGTGTCTGTCTGTGGCATCGTAGCTCCCAATAAAACGGCTGATTTCGATGCCTCTTTTTATTTGAAAGTTGACGTAATCGAGATAGTTCTTAGCTAATTTTGAGCAGAATTGGTGCAGCTGTTTACAATTTATAAGCAATTGAATGTCGGAGGGAATATATATTTTTTAATTTTAGAGTTAATGTCAAAAAATTGTGAAGGATCCGTGTTTCAATTGCGTTTCAATCTACATTTTTAGCACGAATAGCCTACTGGACCTCATTGTTCATTGTGGTAGTGTATAGAGTAAATCTACAGTATATATGAAGTTTTGTAAATCCAAATGGTTGTATATACTTTCTTGGAGTTAGTGGAAGTGGTGCCGTTTTTGAATTATAAAAAGGCCCAATAACCTCTCAAATGAGATGGGTTAACTGTTGATCTCAATCTTAACGAAGGTCATAGATGAGATCTAGGGCCTGATTTTCAATGGATGGTTATATTACCGACAGATAACTCAGTATCTATTACATAAAACAATATACATCTTATACATATATAAAAAAAATGAATCCCTATTTTCCTTGCTCACGGCATCACGCGAAAACGGCTGGACCGATTTCACTAATTCTTTTTTTGTTGTTTTTGCTATTGTCAGGAGAAGAATCTTATAAAAGAAAAAAATAAGAAAGTTGAACAAAAAATAAAACAGGACAACGTCTGTCGGGTCAGCTAGTTAGAGATAAAAATAAATACCTAACCTAGCATCAGAACATGTCGGCTGACAGTGACAAAAAAATTGTCGCATTGGGGTAGGTAGAGACCACAAATTGACACCTGCATAGCTAACATAGACACGCGTGAGATATTTTTGTCGTATATATCTCGTTCTATCGTATAGCGTCAGTATGGAAGGCAGAACGACATCGACATAACAAAAAAATGCCCGGCTTATATGTACTACTATCCAAACGATCTTTCTTTAAAAATTTTACGTCTTTATTAGCTCAGTTTGTGCATCCTCTTTTTTATTATACGTATAAATAGGTAACTTGATAAAAAGGCACTATCTGTACAAAAATGTTACCAATTAGAACCTGTTCGGTTGTAGTTTATTAAATCCTAGATATGAACTTGTAAATTGGTGTTTCGACCTAGATAAACTGTCACTTTTAATATGTGACTCTCCCACAGTTAAATGTTGTCTAGAGCGATCCGTATCAATATCAAATCATATCAAACTAGTATGCAGTATGAGTGACTCTACCACAGTTTATCTGTATTATAAAACAAAGTCGGTCGGTAAAATCGCCGCGTCGGTCTGTCTGAACGCGATTAACTCAAAACTACAGAACGGATTTTCATTCGGTTTTCACCAATTGATGGAGGGATTCAAAAGGACGGTATATGTGTATACTTCTCTCCTCAAATTTCCAAGTAAACGAAGTCCTGGGCGGGAAGCTAGTATCCCATAAAGGAAAGTAAGATTATGTATATGCAATTATGCATATACGTAAATGTAAAAAAAAATAGTTTATTAACATTTTGATTCAAAAAATACTGCTCTTAATCTACTTATTGTACTCCTGATAATTGTGTAGGTACCTTCGATCAACTATAAAGAACGTAGGTACACAAAACTAATAATACTATGAAAAACCCTATGAAAAAACCTATGAAAAACAGCGTTTGCGCATATTATACGCAGTGTTTAATTCATTATTTGCGTTTCCAATTTTGTGAGAAAAAAGTTCTTAGTTAATTATGTTGAGTTTAAATATTTTATTTGTTAATTAAGTTATTAAGAGTTAATAGACCAAGATTATTAACTTTGATTGACCTCTGATATCTCGTATAATAAACAAGCATAATTATCGCCTCGACGTGTAGTATCTTAGTTATGGGTCTATTAAGATCCTAGTCACGGGATCTCTTGGATCTTTTTTTCTAGCATACGAACGTGATATGATTTTGTCATATGGGTTCATCCATATATTACGTCATTTGAAATTAAGAGGGGAGGGAGTCGAATCTGTTATATTTAAGAATTATTAAAAGTATTTTCTGATGTATAAGTGTTTGTGTTTGTACAACGTAAACAAATTTTAAATACAGAATAAAAGCGATTTAAATAGATATTTATTTTAATAAAGACTTGTGAATTTTATTGACTTGTGACTTGTGAAGATATTGTGAATTTTATGTTATGAAAATGTAATATGTGACAAATCAAAATAATATGTACAGTACATGTTTTAAAAATTTTAATGTTATTGTAAATTGTTAATGCTGATTTAAACAAATGTAAAAGTAAATTAATTCAAGAACAATATAAATTGTTACTGAATAAAGAACTGAACTGAATTGTGGGTGAAGGGGGGTTGGAAAGTACGAAAAGTACTGAATAATAAAGATTAACAAAATAAATACTAAGTTTTCAATTTTATTACGAAATTTTTTACTTGTGCTTAGGTTATGTTTATGATGATAGGAAAATTTGCAATAATCGATGACGTAATATAAGGATTACCCCTTGTATCTCACGACTTCTCGTTCTCAGCGCATAGCGTCAATACTGAACAGTTAAAATAACGTTGACAAGACAAAGTTATTTCACGCGTGAATGTTAGCCCCGCTGGATTTATCACTTTATTAAATTACAGTAAATTATCAACCTGTTAGATTTTATTTACCCCCTGTACCTAGCTATAAATGTTCTACTTGCGTAGAATTGAACTGTGTTTTGTATGCACGTTTCTATAAAATAAACATTGACTGAGAAGATTGTTTTATTTAATTAAGTAATGTCATGTCCTTGATATTCCCTTATCTTGCGAGAAAAACGCAAAACAATGGTAGCGTTGTTTATTTTTTGAAATTAGGTACATAAAGTATTTAGAACGAAATAAATAGGAAGATAAAGAAACATTTATACAATGTAGGGTGACTTGGTGAGTAAGGTAAAAAAGAACAGAGGGGTAGTTACGCTATCGACGGCTGCTGGGTTCGATTCCCGGTCAGTGCAAATATTTGGGTAGTAGTTTTTCGGGACTTCGTTCCAGTGGGAATTCGGGAGAATTATGTAACCTATGATGTCAGCTACTGCATATCAAATGTTATTAAAATCGGTACAGCTTTTTGAGCGTGAAGAAGTAACAAACACACTCACTCGCAAACTTTTGCCTTTATAATATTAAATGTTATGTGATAGAATGATGTTTAGGAAATAGCAAATGTTTGTTCTCGGGTCATGGTTGTTTGTGTCAGTCTTTGTGTATGTTCCAAGGTACCCACGACACACGGGAAAACTTCAGTGAGGGTCTTTGAGTGTGCAGTGTTTATGAATTAAATAGGTGTTGTAGGGTACCTTTTTACATTAATATATCAGCGCTACAGCCTCATCGCTGTCACAAGTGCTGGGTGAGCCAGCGCCTTTTTGGGTGACACTTATCACTATGTCTCCTAAATAAAATTTATTCATTCATCCATTGAAGTGTATCAAGCCACACTTGAGACTTTATTAAAAACTAGCATTCCGCCCGGGACTTCGTTCCCGTGAGAATTCTGGAAAATTATGTAGCCTACGTAGCATTCTAAATGGTGAAAGAATTTTTCAAATCGGTCCAGTAGTTTCGAAGCCTATTCAATGCAGACAAACAATCAAATATTTCCTCTTTATAACATTAGTGTAGATACTTTATAACGGTGGCCAAATCATTTGATTTTTTCAATGGGACGATTCTAGAAAAACCTTACGTCGTTTCAAAGTATATCGAAGGCCCTATTCTATTGAAAGTTTGAAAAATCCGACTTCCGCGTATGAATGAATGAAATAAAGAAGTACAGTGGCCGAAGTAACTCATTATTTCTAGATATAATCACCATCGATTAGGAGAGGAGTCAGGCCCTGATTAACTCTTAGGCTAATTAGGCTGCAGCCTAAGGCGCGAGGATCGGGGGGGGGGGGGCGCTAAAATCGTGCCTTCGCATGCACTAATCTAGCATCATGGCATCTACCCTACATATGTATATCTTGTAATGCGTGAGGTACTTTGCCTTTATGTACGGTCAGCTTAAACAATGGTTTGCTACCCTAAGGTTGAATGTAATGCAGATTAACGGACAACGTTAGTTTCGCTTGCAGATCGATCTGAAAACTTTTATAGGTAGTATAAACCATGTTAAAATTTTCACACTACTACTCTACTCACTTACTATACTTTTTAGGCCGTCTGTAACACACCTGGGGGGGGGGCGTCCTCGTAATTAGCCTAGGGCGGTCAGTACTCTTGATCAGTCGCTGAGAGGAGTTACGACAACGACGAGTTGGAATTTAAAAAAAAATATCTCAAAAAGCTATTAATCGTAATTGACTTCATCTTAGACCCCTAGCGCGTTTCAGGAACGCGCGTTTTCAGCGCCGTAGATATCGATTTTTGCGTTTTCATAGATTTAAACGCGAGTTTTACGCGTGTAAAACGCGCGTGTGAAGCGCGTTGGAAACTCGTTAGTATCGCTGTATCTGCGCGTTTCACGATCGCCCCGTGTGCCGAGGTAACAAGGTGCGTTCCAATCGCGTTTGAAGCGCGTCGTCGGCGCGTTGAAAATACTCTGTCTGCTAGGGGCCTTATATATATTAAAATAGGGTCGCGGTTTGTGGGGTTATAACATCTTATTGCTCCAAAAATCGGTGCACCCTGCTGATCTACGGACGAGGCTTTGACGTAATACAACCCGTAAAGGGTTACTTGACAGAGAAATGATTTCATGTTTTGAATTTGATGAAAATACTCAACATTTGCAAAATCGTGACATCGTGGACGTCATTTTTCAGAGTTGAATAATAGGGTCTCTGACAGGTGTCAAATGTGGCTCGTTAAAGTGGCTCCACAACAGTGGCTTGTCGTCTATAAGTATGGACCTAATATTAGTATTCTTTAGGTCAGAGCCTTCGATCAACTATAAAGAACTAGATACACAATCCACAACAAAAAAGTTCCCTCACTAAATGATCACCCACTTGACGTTTTGGGTTGTCTTTTCGTTTAGTAGCATTCGTTCGTTCCGAAAGTAACCATGCCTCAGTGCGCAATGAAAAATTGTAAAAATCACACCTCCAGACCATTAATGGAATATGGAATGTCATTTTTTAAATAAGTAGTTTTGTAATTATTATATGTGAATTGAAATTATCTTAGTATTTGGCCAAGAAAAGGTTATAAAACATTTTTTTAGTTTAATTTAATAACATTCGGCGAGATTATAACCCTTTAAATTGAATAGACACTAGCCGAACTTACAAATCCATACCGTTGTATTTCAACATCATCTGTTCGGGTTATGCAGTGACTCTGTTCTAAAACAAATAGAGACGCTGTTTTTTTTTTCTATTTTTTTTTTTCATTTTCATCTGTGTTATAAAATTTAAGTGTAAAGAGTATATATATTAATTCTGTTTTCTATACTTACATTAAAGGTATTATGGCAAAACCATTAATAATATAAAATTGAATTAATAAAAAATTTAACGTGCGTGACGTTTACAAACACAAAGTTTTATTGGATTTTTAGTTTTCCTAGAGATCCTGTGCGATGTGGACAGTGGACATCCGTGATCGCACGTCAAAGATGTGAAGATTTTTTTCAGCCGTCGCAAAGTACTTAGTGTCTTTTGCTCCAAGCATTTTTTAGAAAGTGACTCGTATGTCATTACAAAAGGAGTCAAAAGGTTACACAAAACAGCTGCACCTCAAATAGTATGTACCTTTTTATCACTTTTGATTTGGAGTTTCTTGTATTGAATAAAATAAAAAAAATATGTTTCATCTTCAGGACAAAGATGATGACAGCGAAGAAGACAAATGTTTTTTTTTGAGTTGGTTGCTTTTTTTAAAAAAAATATATTTCTTGTACTTTAATATCTATTTAGTTTCATAGCTAATTTCCTCTCTTAAATCTCAATAGGTCATTTCTGTTCAAAAAATTATACTAAATTTTAAATAAGCAAAACATAATATATGTGTAACCGGGAAAGACACAGGTCTTTTCTTTTTTTATAAGTTATTTCATATTTCATAAAAAAATAAGCATAGAATATTATGTTTATAAGCAATAATTAAGAAGAATGGCGGCGGCTGTGATTATCAATTGTAATGTATATTAATCGTCGGTTAATTTGAAATGAATGTGATTTTTTTAATAATAAAAAACCATAAAAACTAACATAAAAGTAAACGGCTGAACCAATTTTGATAAATCATATCTGAAATCCAGCGCAAGAAGAAGCTTTCGAATAAAATAAACTGCACCATTAACATAAGAGCTATGATGCTCCTATACATACACAACACAATCAGGGGTTAAAAAGAAAACCACACCATTTCGTAGCATTTTGAATTTGTTAAAAAGTTTGTACGAAGATTTTTTTTATGTGAAATCGACCCAACTAATATATTTTTAAAATTAACAAAGGCATCTCCACTCCTCCCATGTTCTACGTGACAGCCAGTGTCATCAAATTGTCTTACGTTATCCTTTGTTCAAAACCAGAAGTGGTATTTTACAAATTAAACAGATTTTATTTTCGACCTTATAATATTACGTTAAGGTTTAAATTAGATTAAAATGTTTGACACTTTAGAACTTTTTCATAATACATGAAGTGGTATACAACTATCTAAGTACGTATTGTAGTTAGGACACTTTTAAATTTCATTTTGTATGGGACTGTGTATCTAGTTTTCTATAGTTGATCGAAGGTCAGAGCGCACGAGAGACTTTAGCACCAAGACTGTCTTGTCACTTGCTGTGACATATGATAAGCCTGGGGCATTTCACCATCACACACAGAACAGGCCGACTCTACACATATTACACCATAAGTACTTAAATCTTTTTTTATTTTATTAAAAATGGCTTCGCTCTTGACCACAATCTAGCTTAGGGCAAAGATGTAGTCGAGGATGTAGCGAGCTCACCCAGAAGAAGCCTATTCACTCGCACTTTAAAGATATTTGGGTTGTATGAACTCGGAAATACAGACGCCGGCAGGGAATTCCACTCCCTGGCAGTGCGCAATATAAAAGATGAAGAATAGCGCTCAGTACGTATCCGAGGGATCTCGACAAGATAAGGATGGTACCCCGCAGTGCGTCTGGACGTCCGATGGAAAAAAGGGGCAGTCGGAATGAGCTCATGTAGCCTCTGAACACACTCTCCGAAGTACTTTCTATATATAAAAAAAACCGGCCAAGAGCGTGTCGGGCCACGCATTGGTTCCGTAGCAGCATGGTTCAAATATGCAGCTGGTTTCTTAATTTTACGAGCATATTGTCATAGTCGATGTCAAAATCCCCAAATACTATAGTATCAAAAAGAAATGTATTAAAAAGTTTGTAGTTTCAGAAATAATTGTAGTTTTGGTCAAAATATAACAGAATGGAAGTATTTAATGCGCGAGCGAAGCGAGCGCGAATTTTGTTTTTTTGTTTTTTAATAGCTTTTTATTTTTTTTATTTTTTTGCGATAATATTATTGTTAGGGATAATATAATAATATCGAGCTGCTGCTAAAGCAGGTCGCGTGGTGGTCTTGTATAAATTTGATATCATTTACGTACTTAGCACCCCCAAAAACCTATTAAACGACACCTGAAATGTCAATATGTTACAGCTTGGCTTTCGGCTCGCCTCACTTTAAGCGTGGAACCTTGTATGGCGGCCATTTTGGATTAGTGTACACTTCGTCGTGAATGCTACTCTCGTGAATTATTCCATATTTTATTTTTATAAAAATTAATGTTTCCCAAACGATTGCTGAATCGAAAAACGTTCGTAGTAAACCCCATTTATCTTGAAAAAAGCTATCCTATGATAACCCACTCGATGATATCGGCGAGAAAAAAAATCCCTCGCGCTTTCACGTGTATGGAAAACACCCGAAAAACAATTTTTTTCCACCATTTTATTTTTTAGATCTGTCGGCGCAATCAATATTACGACCATGCCAAATTTTAGCTCTGTAGTACCAAGGATCTAATATTAGTAAATATATTCTTATTGATCCCAACAACTTGGCACTTGGTCGACTATTACTTACAAGCTTGAAGGGCCAACTTATGTGTGATAGTTTTCCTTTTAATTTTGTTGTATATTCTATCACCGTGAATTTTTCCACATTTTTAGAAACAATCGTTTTGCTTGTAGTGGGGGACACTTGTTTTTAATAAAAAAATTCACTTTAAAAATTAATTTTTCGCAAAGGGAATGCTGAATCGAAAAACTTTCTTAGTAAACCCCTTCTATTTTTTAAAAAGCTATCCTATGACATCTCATTCGATGATATCGGCGAGAAAAAAAAACCATTGCCCTTTCACGTGTATGGGAAACATCCGAAAAATTGTTTTTTCCAAAATTTTTGTTTTTCAATCTGTTGGCGCAATCAATATGTATGATCATGCCAAATTTCAGCTCTGTAGTACCAAGGATCTAATATTAGTAAATATATTCTTATTAATCCCAACTAAGTTTGGCACTTGGTCGACTATTACTCGCAAACTTGAAGAGCCATCTTATGTGTGATAGTTTTCCTTATAATTTCATTGTATACACTACCACCTTGAATTTTTTCACAATTTTAGAATCAACCGTTTAGCTGGTAGAGGGGGGGGGACACTTGTGTTTGACAAAAATTTTCACTTTAAAAATTTATATTAGGCAAACAAAGTGCTGAATCGAAAAACGTTTTAGTAAACCCCTTCTGTCTTTTAAAAAGCTGTCCTATGACACCCCATTTAATGATATTGGCTAGAAAAAAAAAATTCATAGCCCTTTCACGTCTATGGGAGACACCCGAAAAAATTTTTTTTTTTAAGATTTCACTCTACAGTTCTGACGGCGTAGTTAATATTTATGACCATGCCAAATTTCAGCTCTGTAGTACCAAGGGTTTCTTAGGAAACCCGCGGACAGACGGACAGACGGACATGGCGAAACTATAAGGGTTCGTAGATTACTACGGAACCCTAAAAAACACATAGGCAAGCTACTTTGCGTCTATGAGCTAGGCTTTGTAGCTTATCCTTAACCAGCTTTTTATCACCAATAAGCCTCCTGGCTCTGCGATCCACCGAGTCCAGAGCGGCTAGTTGGTATTTGGCTAGTTGTTTTTTTTTGTTTAAGTCAAGAACTGTTTAAGTCACCCATTTCATTCTCTAAATCTTTGATTTTCTAAAAATCGCGAAACACGTGCCCGTTTATTTTCTTCTAGGTATCTTCATGAAGTTTCGTAAAAATGACAAAAAAAATGTTTTCTCCATACAAACTTTGAACCCCTATTTCCCTCGCTTAGGGGTTGAATTTCGAAAAATTCTTTCTTAGTGCTTGTCTACTTTATAAAATACACTTTTTTGCTAAATTTCAGCTTTCTAGGTCTAAGGGTTTGGGCTGGGCGTTCATGAGTCAGTGAATAGATTTGTCAATGTTTTTGTGAAAATTTTTGTTTTATTTTACTTTGTTTTGTAACGTGTGCCGTGCTTTTGAGTGAATAAATGTTATTTCAACGTCTTTTTGTCCAGTCTATGGATATGCATGGGGATGCGCGCACGCTAAAACGTAAAGTTACGTAAACCTTTGATTCTTTGTAGTACGTCTTGCCGGGACACTCCCACACAGTCACGAGCATTAATACTAAAATATCTTAACCCTTACCATTCAAAAAATGTGTTAACAACGATTTGTTTTAAATTACCTTACCTAATTATAAGACACAGCTTAGCATACTTATTTATGCGGTATTTCTACGTTAATGCTCATGACTGTACCTTCAGATTGAAGGAGATTATCGTCTGTCAAATTCTCATTGACACTAAAGTCTGTTAGAAATAAATTTAATAGACTGAGATACCAGAGCCGCCAGACCTTACTTATTGTCTCAGTAACCAAAAGTGTGGGAAAGAGTAGTGCTAATATGTACTATTAACATATGAATACCTGCAATCCTGGGCCGACGGCCAATTTTCAATTTTCAGGTTCTGAAGGTACTTCCAAAAATTACTCACCTGTCTTGAAGTGTGGTTGCTGATATCTTATAGAATATAATTAATTAAATATAAAAATTAATGAACCTGGCCCAAGCTAGCAGGTATTCATATGTTAATAGTACATATCAGCACTACTCTTTCCCACACTTTGGTTACTGAGAAAATAAGTAAGGTCTGGTGACCCTGGTATCTCAGCTTTGGCTAGCTAAACCAAGTAATTCAGAAGTTACTCGAAGTAAGTAAAGATTAGTTAGGAGCTACGATGCCACAGATAGACACAGACATGCAGATACACACGTCAAACTTAAATCATACCTCTTTTTTGCCGGGGGTTAAAAAAGGTAAACAGAGGAAGAGAAAAGACCGTTAAAACATATTTTGCTAACTCAGCCCAATATAAAGAGAAGGAAAACAAACATACCTTTTATATAAAGATTAGATAAAATTCCTACTTTGTTGCCTACTTGTTGTCACTATCTACATGCTGCATGAATCTGTATGTATGTATGTATGTATGTATTTATTCTTTATTGTACATGAGCATAAGTTACACAAAACACATTATAAGAGAAAAAAAACAGTACAAAGGCGGACTTATCCCACAAGGGGATTTCTTCCAGTCAACCCATTGAGTGTTTGAGAGGAAGGAGTAGTCGGCAGGTAGCATTAAATGTACAATATAATATATTAATATACAAATAATATAGTAAATTAAACATATACATATATAATACATAAATATATAATATAAATATATACATATATAAAATAAATAAACAACAAGATGCGAGAAAATACAATGTCAGCTAAGGGCTTCAGCATCGAAACCAAAGTGCTTTTTGAGCCTCAATTTAAAACTTTCGACTGAAGGGGACTTACGGACAGATACTGGTATGCTATTCCAGAGCCTCGCCGCGTGCACTGTAAAAGACCTGTTGTATGTACGTGTAGTGTTTGGCGGGATAGTGAGAGCAAGGTTAAAACCAGATCGCAGACGCTCACCACTGATTTCAGACCTATGTTGGAATCTTTCCCGCAGATACACTGGCGAACAGGGAGAATTAAGGATTTTGAAGAGCAAGGAAAGTATATGGGACTCTCTGCGCTTGCGGATGGGTAGCCATTTCAGCTTAGCACGGAACTCCTTCCGTTTAATTTATCGTCGAATCTTTTCCGTAATTATTCCTTTAATTAAGTAATACTTCTAAATGACGATTGCTAAATGACGATTACTTCGACTCCTAATTTTTATGGCGCTCGTGGGTCCGAAGAAGATTAGTTTAATTTATCGTCTGTATTTTCATTGTACAGACGCACAATGAAAAGGTTACCAGGTTACCCATTTGCAGTACGAGAGCCATCGCTATTACAAAAGAGATAAGGGCGACATCGAGGTCAAAATGTATAGCCTGATGTGCTGCCGTGTGTACAATAAAGAATAATAGATACATACATAAAATAAATAAGTATTCAATCAGCATATGCTAACTTACTGTCCCGCGGATAAAATTTCTTATTTTTAACGTTTAGATCTGAATTCTTTTCGTCTTTTAGTGAACGGACGTGGAAGACTCTTATACAAGAAAAGAATAATAGAGTCCCTTAATAACACTATAAATCTCACTATAATTCAATTGCCGAAAGTAAGAGGAAATACCAATTGTCGCCAAGGAGGGTGTTATCAACAGGGACCTGATTCTGTTACTTCAATTGTGTGTCTATGGAATGGAGGCAATTTTATCTGTTCAGGTGGCGATATTGAGAACTATTTAATTTTCATATACTTGCTGACAACCACCCCGAGCAGCGCCACCGCTAACCGAACGTAAAGTTGCAAACTACCTAGCAACTGAAAATTCAGTTGGCCATGACGCCACCAGTCAAAGCAGCCGTCATAGATGTATGAAAGGATTGTTCTCAATTTCGCCACCTGAACTGATAAAATGGCGACCATTCCATCGACTTCACTTCAGTTGTAGTTACAGAATCGGGGCCCAGAACTTACACGTGTCACATACGAGTTAAAAATATATAGGTACTAGCTGACCCGGCGAACTTCGTAACGCCGTTTTTTCCATGTTTTCTCACCTTTCAAACCTTCCCGAACTTTTACTTTTATTTCAAGACAAACATTAGCCAAATCGGTCCAGATACTTTCGAGTTTTAGCGAGACAAACGAACAGCAATTCATTTTCATATAATAGACTAGCTGATGCCCGCAACTTCGTTTGCGTGTTAATTTTTTCTTTTGAACAGATTACACTTTATTGACGGTCCATTGATTTAGTTTAAGATTTAGATTTTTACATACAAAAGTTTTTTCCCGCTAACTCCCGTCCCCGTAGGAATTTTGCAATATCCTGTTGCAACTAAGCTTTAAGTTTACTAAGGTACCTGCATGCCAAACAAGCGTCTAACTTAAGCGGTTTAGATTTTTAATACAAAAGGATTTTCCCGCTAATTTCCGTTCCCGTGGGAATTTCGGGAATTCCTTTCTTAGTGCACCTCTACGGTACCTAAGCTACGTCCCTTCCAAATTTCAAGTGCCTACGTTTAGCAGTTTAGGCTGTGTGTTGATATGTCAGTCAGTCAGACAGTTTCTCCTTTTATATATTTAGATATGTGGCTATGTAACGAGTAGGAACTCGAATATTTGAATGGTGCGTTAATTTAAGCCCAGTTGACAATGAAATAAGCCAGACTTCTAACTGGAAGGTTGCAGGTTCAAATCCTGGTACCACTGTACCTCTAAATTCGCCTTTTCGGTTTGTACGGATTTCTAATTAATTAATTACATGCTCAGAGTTGAAGGAAAATATCGTGATTGCCTGCACGTCTAAGAAAAATGTTTTCGAAAGACTATTAGCATAGTAGCGGTCCACCAACCCGCATTGGGCCAGCGTGGTGGACTGTGGCCTTGATCTCCTTCGTGTTTCGACGTGAGGCCTATCCCCCTCGGTGGCGACATATATGGGCTGGTGAGAAAAATGAAGAAGGTTAATGTAAGACAGATAATTTTAGGGAAAGAAACATATCCGGCGCAAATGAGACTTGAACCTACAACCACAACCCCAGGATTACATCTCCTGGTGCTGTAACTAACTGAGCTATCGTGCCTTCAAGACAAGCAGCGAAATTTCTCATGCAATTACTTCACATCACGTCGCGCGTGTAGGTAAATATTATTTGTGAATATCTCTCACGCGGGTAAGCGTTTTAAAAATAATAAACTTAAAACAGATTTATATTTTTTTTATGGGGGCGGGGCCGTTAAGATAACGTCGTTTTTATGCAGATTTCTGATAGGCTTATCTAAGCCGATTCTGTCTGGTTGGCTCAAGCCTTTATTCAGGTTGGTTAGAAACAAGTATTATAATAAGTATTTAAATATATTTAATTAATACAAGCTAGTATTTTATCCAATCACACATCTAGGCATATTCTTGAATTGTAGAATTAATTAATTGCTGCATCTGAGAACCGGATTGACCCGCTTTGTAATATATAATATCACTATACATTACAAAATCAAGTTACCTCGCCGCGTCTGTCTGTCTCTCTGAATGTGATAAATTCAAAACTACCGAATGGATTTTCACCAATGGGTGAAATAACTCAAGAGGAAGGTTTTATGATTTATACAATACTCTTTATTGCACACAAAAAAAACAACATACAAATACGAAATTGGTTATTAAGGCGACTACAGCACCTAAATTACGATTTTATGATGCGTAGATAAGTATGACGCACGGTAATATTCAGGACATAAACTAGATAAGTGGTTTGCTAAAAACATGATTCAGTACTTTTGGTTCGATAGAAAAAGCTCACAAAGTCACCTCTAAATACCAATATTATGTATCTTTTAAGCTGTAAAAACGATAGTAAAATGCACACAGGAACTTGAATTTGCTATCAAAATTTTCGTGATTGAACACTCTCGATAAGTAGTTAACGCATTTTTTGATTTAAGCTGTTACCTTTCCATAAATCTCATTTTTCTAACTTTCGAACATATTTTTACGCACGCACGCTTTCATAGTCCGTAAACTTCGTGTATCGACACTGTTCGCACTGCCGGCCCAAGCCTGTTGAGAGACGGAGATGGAACTATTCCTATGTGTGCTGCCTTTATCAGGTGCTGTAGTCGCCTTAAAGATGTCGGAGAAAATAAAGTCAAATGTGAGCTTTCATCGAAAATGCTGCCTGAAGCTACCTATGCAAACCGGGGCGGGTCGCACGTTAACCGGTGAAATTCAAAAACCCATAGAATTAATGTAAATCAAAAAATTTCATTTTATGTCATAATGTATATATTACATATATTTGTATTAAGTATATATATTTATGCACCACCTACTACTTCTTATCTTGCTTCTGTTCTACCCTAAGGTTGCCTGGAAGAAATTGCTACCTAGCAATAAGGCCGCCTTGTTGTACACTATGTTTTATGTTCTGTTGATTGTGCTGTATGTCCTTGTGTGCAAATAAAGTATATAGTATTGTATTGTATAACTCTGTTTTACATTGTATAAGTTTTAGTTTTATTTTTTGTGGTAAGGCTCTGAATTCAATTTTAGTGTTATTGAACCTCAGGCCGAGTACGATAGTGACAGCGCCGCGACAATACCGCGGTCCTATGTCAAAATGTCAAGATTGACAACGCCATAGGGCGAGCAAGCCTTGAGCAAGCCTTTGCGCGGAACCCTCGCGCAATCAAAGTGAAGTTTCAGCGTGAGCCGAGCGCGAGTTTATCGTTATCGTGCTAGAGCTGCAGTTCAGGACAAACCGATTGCAGAGACAGTCCAGCGGAGAAGCCGATTCAAAAGCCGACTTTGTAACTTTACAATGAGAGCTAAACTATAAAGAGTTGAATTTACTCTAGACTGCAGGGTAAGGAAGGACAATTAAACGCGGGATAAAGTAAAACTAACGCAAAATTTTGATCTTTTTCCAACATTTTATCGTATCCTGTTGCATTATTTTTCGAAGCAATTAATGCTTTGTAATACCTGTGTACAAGTTCAAATAAAATGGTGGAAAAAAGATTTTGCGTTCGTTTTACTGCATCCCGCGTTTCACTGTGCCCCACCTTACTATACTATAAACAGTTTATCCGAGTAAGTGAAGATTTATTGTAATTGTAACCGATACAGTTGATGTTAAACCGAAAGGGGTTATTTGTGTATTTGACAGTTCTACAATGAAATATCGAATGACCCCTAAAAAAGTTTAACAAATATCTGTTTAAAGAGTGTGTTGACCAATTTATGGGAGGCGTTCTTAAATGAGGAACGTAAATAAGGCTGTATCTGCGCAAACGTTCGTACTTCTCATTACTCTAAAATTTTTAAAAAAATATTATCCCCTCATTTGAACTAATTAAACGACTGAACTAATTTTGATCAAATATAGCTAAGAACCATCTCGAGCTTTCAACAAACAAACTGCATCGAAATCGGTGCATCCGTTTACAGACAGACACAGATATACAGACACAGTCTCTATGTCAAACTTTCTAACAGGCCCGTCTTTCCCACTGGGCACTCTGGGCAAGTGCCCAGGGCCCCGCGATTACCGGGGCCTCCTTCTCCCCAGAAGATAATTATAACTATAGACTATAATACTTTTTGCTTATTAGCTTTTGCAAGCGTTAAGAGCGAAGCGCTGAGGGTATGCAGTAGCATCACAAGTCAAGAGTACTTGACCTAAAATTATACTTTTCTATTCCACTAAAATATAACCTTCACTGACTTAACAAAGAATCATCAGTGTTCGATTACAATTTTTCTCTTAAAGACACAGGGGCCCCATAAACCTATGTACGTACCCACAGGGCCTCCTATAGGTAAAAGACGGCCCTGAAAAGATATTAGTGAATTAGTCGCAAACCTGAGCAAATTTACCCAAACAAACATAGACAGAAGAAAAATGTTTCCCTATACAATTTTTAAATGTTTCCCTATACAATTTTCCCGCCTTGTGTCATCACAAGAAGACACACACGAATAGCCAGAACAAATATTTTCTTTTATTGAATCCCGGACCAGTCGATCAAGAAGCAGCCCCACTACCACTCAACCAAACTGGCTGTATTTGTATTAAATGATTACACTAGCATTCTGTCCGGGACTTCGTTCCTGCAGGAATTCAGAAAAATTATGTAGCCTATGTTACTCAGGGATAACGTACCATTCTGATGGTAAAATAACTTTTCAAATCGGTCCAGTAGTTTTGGAGCCTATTCAGTATTCAATGCAAACAATCAAAGTATTTTGTCGTTGATGATGTCAAGTGTTTCTCGGTTTTAAGAGTTCTTCTTGGATCCAGTTTTCTCAGATAACATTCCCTTTCTACCACCACTAACCCACCAACCAACCCAACTACAAAAACACAATTTGGAACGCACCGTGCGTATCGAATGCGGAAGGCCGCCATTGCTCGGTGACCCGGGGAGTGCGTATCGCGTATCTACGTTAATCCACGGTGTACGTTTCAAGAAAACCGAAGCCTCACGTGAGCCGTCACATCGCTTTCTGTCACCTATCCATGGCTGCTATTTAGGCCATTGGTTGCGGTACGATAGGTGGGAATAGCTAAGTAATGTATGAAAGTAATAAGTATTGTATAGCGCGGTGCGTGGCGTTGCGTGGTGGGGAAGGATGATGACATCAATATCTTATTCACTTTTAACTAAGATATCTAGAATATTTTGATAAAGCACTCTCATTTAACAAATAATAATAATAAAACCGTATATCTAGTACAAAGTGCACTCTTACATTATAATAGAGAACTGTTATGATGTTACGATAGTGTTTTCGGACTCATTTCGGAAAACTAGCGACTGGTTGGAAGTACCATTGCCTTGCCATCCAGTCAACTACAAAATCTTATTGTTAAAATAATTACAGATCCAAATGAGTTAAGTTTAGGTTAAGTTAGTTTAAACTTACTTAAGTAAGTTTAGAAGAATTTAAAAAGATGCCAAGAACCAAAAATGCGACTCTGTTTTACTTATGAGCTCTCTAATGATGATGGCATAGTATTTTCATAGCCCAGGGAGAAAAACCGTATTTCTTATTTTTTGTACTAGCTCTCTACGAGTTACGAGTTTGTGGGCACGCGGTAAATTGCCCGGGGAATTAAATTTTTTTTGAAATTTAATCCTTCTCGTGATAATTAAGATTACAACAAAAAATCACCCAAATCGGTCGAGCCGTTTTCAGGGTTACGTACCCAAAGGGAAAAAACAGGACCCTATTACTAAGGCTCCGCTGTCTGTCCGTCCGTCCGTCTGTCACCAGGCTGTATTTGCCCTATAACAACAAATACTAAAAACTAGAATAAAATAAATATTTAAGGGGGCTCCCATACAAAAAACGTGATTTTTTTGCTCGTTTTTATAGATAAGTCTGTCCGAGGCTGTATCTCATGAACCATGATAGTTAGACAGTTGAAATTTTCACAGATGATGGATTTCAGTTGCTGTTATAACAACAAATACAAAAAAGTAGAATAAATTATATATTTAAGGGGGCTCCCATAAAACAAACATGATTTTTTTGCAGTTTTTATAGAGATAATCTGGAGATAAGTTTTTTATAGAGTCCGACTCGCACTTGGCCGGTTTTATAGGTAATGGTACGACACCCTTCATGCGTTTCATTTCGTTTTAGCGAGACTAACGAAGACCAGTTCATTTTAAAAAAGATTTTTAGATCGAAAAAAAAACTGCTTACTTCGTTTATAATTTGTGGTATCATAAAAATATCTATCATAGCTATTTCACCCCATACGTCACCTATTGTCTATGATTGGCTGATTAGTCATTAAGAAACTTCTACTTCAAGAGCTACAATAATACTACAGTAGGCGGCCTAGTACAATAAAAGAGGACGTCCAATTGCATCTAGTGACCGGCATTCAACAATTAGTGCTCGTTCAATGCTCTATCTATTAAGGATGGATGAGAAATACGTGGGAATGTTTTTTATTAGAGTAACCTATACGCACGACGAATGTGCTTAGTAAGGGAATGAGAAATTTCGCCGCTTGACTTGAAGGCACGATAGCTCAGTTGGTTGGAGCACCAGGAGATCTGATCCTGGGGTCGTGGGTTCAAGTCTCATTCGCGGCGAATATTTTTCTTTCCCTATTTTTTTTCCGTTGAAAAGGTGTAAGTTAAGTTTCCCTACAGTTATAGGGTTATAGCCCATAACTGTAGGGAGACTTAACGTTGTAGGCTTAACTAGTTTGCGAAAATTAAGGATGTGAGTTAGCCCACTATAATGAACAACTCGAGGAACATAGGTTGAAATATGATATAACAATCTTTGTTTGTTACAACAGAGAACGAGCAAAAATCGGAATAGGTAAATAAATATTACGCGAATTAAGACCTGTTTTAGAATTTAATTATGTGTTCAAATCGCGCAATCAAAGAGTTTGAGACTGTCATCTGGACGACGGTGTCGTGATTGTCGCGGGTCGTGCTAGCTATGCTGGCTAACTTAAAGATTGTATTTAAATTTTACTATGAGTTTTTCGAAGTGACAAACGGCAAAAAAACTAAATCTACTAAATACGTAAGCTATGACTATCAAACTCAGACATGCCATTATCTTAATTATGTCTGGGTGTAATTTGGCCAAGTATTTTATGGAATCTTAAATTCTGGTTTTTAATCCAGACAAAAAAATAGAGATGTTATAAGTTTGACTTTTGTATCTATATGTCTGTATACAACGTGTTTTAAAAAAAACAAAAAAAAAGATAAATCAAAATTAATTAAAATTTTGCTTATTGCGCAGCTCTATTACAAATATGACAAGTATGTCATATTAATTATATGAAACTTCCATTTTGAAAGATGTCAAACCGTGCAACTGATTACTAGAGTTGCGACGATTTGACTTCTAAAATAAAATTTTAGAATTTCTTTTTTTTAGGTTTTTTTGAAACACCTTGTATATGAGTGTCTGTATGTCTGTCTAGTGTATCTATATGTCTGTATATATGAGTTCCTAAAAGAATGGACCGATTTTTTGAAAGCTGACGTCATCGAGATGGTTGTTAACTGTATTTGATCTAAATTGGTTCAGCCGTTTAAAAGTTATTGCCAATCGTATGTCAGGGGTAGATAATACACAATTTTTAATTTTATAGTTATTAAACTAAAACAAATTAAAACTCAAATTATGCGAAAACACAAAACTAAGGCATCTACGTCTTTTTTTAATTTTTTTTATTATAAGATGCGTTAACTCTTGACCTCAATCTTGACCAAGGTCATAGATCAGGTCGACAATGGAGCGAGTTAACCCAGAAAATGCCAATTAAGGCACTGTTACTCCCACGCACCGACGGAACACAGACGGAACACTGGTCGCGAACCAGACGGCCCTTTACAGAGCCTACCACACCGCATGAGACCATAGGACGACACCTCAGATTCAGAACAAATTGAGGTGTCGTTGCCTGGGATGGATTACTAGTAGGCAGGTCTCATTTGTGTTTCCTTAGTCGCCTCTTACGACACCCACGGAAAGAAATGGGGTGGTGTTATTCTCAACCGATCACCACACGGCATATCTATAAAAATGAATCACTAAATCTGTCGCTAAGAGCAAAACTCGAGAACGGCTGGACCGATTTGAATGAGCCTTTTTTGTTGTGTTTCTTATTGTCACTACCAGGTTAATATTTAAAAAAAAAAGAAAATCCACCGGGATGATTCCTACGGGAACGAAGTCGCGGGCGGTCAGCCAGTATGTGAATATAAAGGTTCGCTTAGTAACAGATGGCTTTGAAATGAAGACAAACACCTATTGGGTATCCATTGACAAAATTAGATTAGTTAATTAGTAATTACATAAGGAATAGCGTAGGTTTACCTAAGTCCAGACAGCAGCACGTCAAGTTTGCACTATAAAAGCCGCTATAACTAACGAGATAAGGGTGACGCCAATGTCAAGATGTATAGCCTTACGTACTGCTGTGTGTATATAATAATCTAGGTGGCCCTAATAAGTAAACTGTACGATTAGTATCAACTTACCTCCGCGCTACAGTTTTTTTTCGGGCTCTTTCCTCAATTCCTTGAATTTTTTTTATGGCTTTTCTGTTTTATCGATACCAAAGATGTATTTCTTTTTTCTTAGTATTGCTTTACATCATTTTAATAACTTAGAACCCAGAAATAATTACCCAGTCTATACAAATTTTATAAAGAGGAAAGATTTGTATTTTTGTATGTAACGAATAAACTTAAAAACTACTGGACCGGTTTCAAAAATTCTTTCACCATTAGGATATGATTATCCCTGAGTAACATAGGCTACATAATTTTTCCGAATTCCCACGGGAAAGAAGTCCCGAGCGGAATGCTAGCTAATAATAATAAGTCGCTACTTAAGTTATTATTTTTAGCAGCTTCTTTATTATGTTTAGCAGCCTATTCATAATTTCGATTGCCTCGTTTATTATTATGTGCTACTATTTTTAACCGACTTCAAAAAAAGGAGGAGGTTCTCAATTCGGGTGTTTTTTTTTATGTTTGTTACCTCAAAACTCCGTCATTTGTAAACCGATTTCAAATTTTTTTTATTAGTTCGGTAGCATCTACTTCCAGATTGGTCCCATAAATTTTTTTATCGAAATCGCTTCAGTAGTTTAGGTAAAAAAAAAAAACTGAAATTTACGGTCATATATGTGGATGATAATAGGTCATCAATGTAAACGAAGCAAAAGCGAAGTTGTTCCCTGAGACTTTTAAGTTATTTTTTAGGGCTCCTTTGTGTCCTGGGGCTACCTACTCTACCGGTCACCGTTTAGTGACCGGTAAAGTATATTACCACCACACATCTTTCCTCCCGTCTGGTGATTGGTTGATAAAATCACCCCATATCTTTCATGCCATCTGGCGATCGGTTTGAGAATTGTACTACCCCGTATCTTTCTTGCCATGTTGCGACTGGTTATGAATATTACCACCTCATATCTTTACGTGGGGTGAAAGTAATTGATCACTATATCGCTCTTTAATCTCGAGTGATTTATAATAAATCTACGAGGGAGTTATATGAATGACTAGCATCCCGCTCGGGACTTCGTTCCCGTGGGAATTCGTGAAAATTATGTAGCCTATGTTACTCAGGGATAATGTAGCATCCTAATGGTGAAATAATTTTTCAAATCGATCCAGTAGTTTCGGAGCCTATTCGTTACATACAAAAATACAAATCTTTCCTCTTTATAACATTACTAGCTTTTCCCCGCGGCTTCGCTCGCGCAATGTACTCTTTTAGTCACCCGTTTCATTCTTGACTCTTTAGGGGATGATTTTTTAAAAATAGCGAAACACGTGTCCGTTTATTTGCTTCGAGGTATATCTTGACGAAGTTTTGAGTCAAAATGTGCAAAAAAATTGTTTTCTCCATACAAACTTTGAACCCCCATTTCACCCCCTTAGAGGTAGAATTTAGAAAAATCCTTTCTTAGTGCTGTAAAGTTCATCGCCATTTTGATGATTCCTAACTAAACAAATAAAAGTTGAGATCTTATACACTTGACATTGATAGGTATTAAATAGAAAGCTGCAGAAAGGTATACATAGAATACAGTGGTGCTGTAAAAATACAACTTTTTGATTTGAATTACTTACTTACTAAAGACGTAAGCTGAATAGAATAATCATGTTTGTTACATAGATAAAAACACCTTTAAACAGACGAAGGGTCCGCTAATCTAGGGTTTGGCAGTATATGCTTATTACCTAAGATATTAAATTTAAGTCTTTCAATTAAGTTATGAATAAATAAATGTTTGAAATCTAAAATAGCATATAGGTAGCCTTATTGAAGTATTTATCATATACGAAGAGGGTATTCTAATTGCTTGAAATGCTCTGAGCACATAAGCAATGTGCATCTAAGGTCCGTATTATATGTAGAACGCGACTCAGACTGATCTATACTTAAGCAGCAGTAATCTTTGTCATTTTGATAGTGAAAGAAAGAGGCAATCTATACTTAAGTATATATCAAGCTTGGTAATTTAGGTAATACGGACCTAAATTACCAGTAGAGGGAATGTCCACCGAGACTGGAAAAGCAGTCTGCATTGCTGTCATACAGCATACAATGATTGATTTGATAACATATTATTAAACTTTCTGAAATTTTTTTCATTTCTTGACATTGACTCCCCGCCCGTACGGCACGTACCGAAGTGACGCCTACATCGCATAAGGTGCTGCCTAGCTAGCTAGCTGAGCAGGATGAGCGGCGACCACGAAACTTTTTTCTAATACTTACATTTTTAAACTCGTGATATCTTTTGAATGGAATGTACGAATTGCATAATTCAAAAAGTTGTATAAAGATATTGAAGCAGTCTTGAATATGAAGTAATTTATGTTGATAAGGATTAATACCAAGATACAAATAAAGAGCATTTTATAGCGGGCGACATTTCAATTAAATTTTTAAAATAAAAGAACACATATTGTGGCATAACTACAATAATTAGACATATGCTGTCGCGACACTTCTTGTAAATATTTATGTGTTCTGCAAAGTCGTAGTACATTATTTTCTATCATCAATAGTTTACGCAGCGCACGCTGTAAAGATTATTTTAGGTACCTAATTTTTTTACACCTTGGGTTACATTATTTGAGTTTTAGTAAGGATCCCTAATTTTTTTGAAAATATTATATAGCCTATGTCCATCGGGGATAATGTAGCTTTCTAATGGTGAAAGAATTTTTTAAATCGGTCCAGTAGTTTCGGAGCCTATTCAATGCAAACAAACAAACAAACAAACAATCAAATCTTTCCACTTTATAATATTATTATAGGTATAGATAATATAGATAAATGATAACCTTTAAAAAGAATACAATTTTGAAGGCTGGTCAATTTTTTGTTAAAAATATTTTATGCAGCGGCCACTTGTCGAATTTTATGAAACCGCATTTTTGTCGCCGAGTCAAAGGCCGATATTATGAGTTTCTTTTATAGGTACTGTGAGTTCCTTGATTGACACATTCACCCAGACACGAGGAAAACCACAAACAAAGCACGTTTTGTCGAGAAAAATATTTGTCTGGGTTAGTAGAGTATCAATTTGCATTTTTAAATATTTGTCTGCCAACAAGATAACGCGATAAACAATATACAGGGTATTATAAAAATTGCTACCTTCTACTAAAACAATCGTGGAACATACATTTTATGTTCCGCGATTAGAATGCCCTCTGGTTTCTTTTGGACGTGTCTTTCCAATGTCAGCTTCACATCTAAAAGGCTTTCGAACTAACTAGACGTCTATTCCACTAATCAAAGGTGGTTGAATAAGAATTAACTAGTTCTCAATTCCGCCACCTGAACATTTTATCTGTTCAGGTGGTGGAATTGAGAACTATTTAATTTTCATATGCTTGCTGACAGCCACCCTGACCAGCAGCGCCTCCGCCAACCGAACGTAAAGTTGTAAACTACCTAGCAACTGGACCCCGATTCTGTAACTTCAGCTGTGTGTCGATAAAATGGAGGCCATTTTATCTGTTCAGGTGGAGAAATTGAGAATTATTTAATTTTCATACGCTTGCTGCAAGTCACACCGACCAGCAGCGCCACCGCCAACAGAACATAAAGTTGCAAACCTAGCAACTGAACATTCAATTGGCGCCACCAGGCAAATCAGCGTGGATAATTCTCAATTTCGCCACCAGCAGGCCGAGTACGATAGTGACAGCGCCGCGACAACACCGCGATCCTATGTCAAAATGTCAACATTGACAACGCCATAGGGCGAGCAAGCCATTGCGCGGGACCTTCGCGCAATCAAAGTGAAGTTTCAGCGTGAGCCGAGCGCGAGTTTGTCGTTATCGTGCTAGAGCTGCTGAAACAAAGTAATAATATTTTTTTTATATAATGAAAATTTTTGATTATCAGAGTGAAAAAGACAATTAACCTAAACTTTTTTTAATGAATGCAAATTAATTAACAAAAAACAATCTCATCCACGTTGTTATTTGATGTTACATTTACTTTAACTTGTTTGATTAATACTAAGCACAAAATTATTTAAATTAATTCTGTATATAAATTACCGATTGTTCCAATTAGGTAGTTTAAGAAAAAAATATTGTGTGATTAATTTTGAATAAATTACATAATGAGCATCAATAAATTCCAACAGAATCTTTAAATTACTTTAATAACTCATGTTTTGTAGTTTTAAACACAAGTCTATATTATTAAGTATAAGAAACATGACCTACGGAGCCGAAACGTGGAACATGACAGTGAAGTTGGCCCACCGATAGCACGTCGCTCAGCGAGCTATGGAACGCTCCATGCTCGGGATCTCGCTAAGGGATAGAATCCGAAACGAGGTCATCTGACAGAAAACCTGAGTGATGGATATTATCTAAAAGTATAGCAAGCTGAAGTGGCAGTGGGCTGGCCATGTCTGTCGCAGAACCGACGAGCGTTGGAATAGACAGGTTCTCGAATAGAGACCACGTCTTGGCAAACGTAGTGTAGGATGCCTCCCAGCCAGATGGTCAAATGACCTAAAGAAGATAGCGGGTAGTGGCTGGATGAAAAAAAGCGGAGGATCGTGCAAAGTGGCGCACCTTGGAGGAGGCCTATGTTCAGCAGTAATATGTAGGCTGATATGATGATGATGATAAGAAACACTGACTAATGTTATACATTCGTATTAAAAAAAAACTAAAAATAGAGAAAAATTGCAAACATAGACGGTCTGAAGCGCTATTATACAAAATTTTCTTCCAAGCAATCGCTAAGCCCATAGAGAAGTCATGATCACTCAGAGATCTAAGTAAATCCATAAAGATCTGTCAAACCGGCTTTTTTCAGAGCGGCCCTCTTGCGGCCCTTTAGGCTTTCGTAACTAACTTTATGACGTCACAGCTGACGAAACGTTAACCATAAAAATGTAGTTATCTTTTTCTGTTACAGCAAGCTATCCTTGTCTTACACACTAGTTAATGTTACACTTTAATGCACTCGCAGCAAGGCGCGCGTCTCGTCGCGCCGGTTCAAATATCGAACATTCTTTCGAAAATGTTCCCGCGCGCAGTTTCGATGTTGTTCCAAAATCGAATTTGACAGTTGTTTTATTTTGTTTTTTTAATTTTGTGCAAGAATTGTGGGCATTGGAAAATGAAGCTGGGTTATAAGATACAGGGAAATAACTCCAGGAATCCTTCAACTAATAACTCGTCGTCGCGTTCATCAGTAACGGATGATTCTTATGTGAGTACCTTAACCTTATTTAGGAAATTGAGATCTAGTGCGTTAAGTAGAGTTTAACAGTTAACTAAGTATGCCATAAAAAGCACAATGGTACCAACCACCTAAACCTTACACTTCTTTGGTATACAAAGTTGAGGAAGCCCTATAGGTACTTTTACTACGGTAGATTATGTGTCACACCTATACATTACATCGTCTACATACATAAAGAGGCAATAAGTAAATTAAAGCATTTGAAATATTACTAAGCAACCGGAAGCCATTAAAAAAAAATCGATAAACCACTTTCTACCCTCTGGAGGATGACAGAAGCAGCAACAAACTTCTAGTTTAGATATTTGAGTTACGTTCCTTATCATCGGCCATCTTTTAAATATTATCGAAGTTGGCAATTAAGCAACCGTAAATGTAGTCATGATCTAAATAGTTTCCCAGTTAGCAGGGTCACGGAGGTCAGGTGACAGTAACTCCACTGTAATCGATCTTTCATTATGGCCAGACGAGTCCTATGTGTGAAACGATACAAAATTTTATATAAAAAAAAGAAATGATTATTAAATTAGTTACTGAGATGTCTCAATAAAACTTAGTTTGCATAAAAAAGTATCCTATGCCCTCCAGCTGTCCTATAGCTCTTCCCTATTCCATCCATCCATAGCCGTGAGGGCTATAATCCCTGATGGGGTAGGTAGAGCATCACATGGTTCACATGACGTCACGTTTTATAATATAATTTATTTATTTATAGGAACATCAACAGTACATATATTCAATCATAAGCAATATTCACAATCAACGTAATACATCAGATATATGCACCATATAATAATAATAAATCACGTAATGGAATAACGATACTTATGCTCATGTACAATAAAGAATAAATACATAAACATACATAATACTTACATTAAAATACTTACACATTCCATAGTAAAGGATTACTTAACTAATAGCTTACTACTAAGTTATGCCATGTCAAAATATTTTCGCCGATACCTGTGGAGAGAAGAACTAATATTTGTTTTTAATTTTTTTGGAAAATCATCAACCTAAGCCCATTACAAGTGCCCCCTGCTGTTAAGCAAAACACTTTTTTGATTTGTTTACCGCACTTGTTCGTTAACTTGTAATTTTGCCGGCTTGTTTCAGCCCATTATTTAGCTAATTTCAGTATTGAAACCAAAACTATTTTGCTAAACAAAACAGCTGTGAATTAAGTTGTTGTGAGTTGTTATTTATTTTAATCACGATTCAATTAAATATCAAGGAAAAACGAAGAACTAAAGTAGGGAATAAAGAACTAAAGAAAATTATGCGAGGATCGTTCAAAAGAAGTTCACGGTTTTTCACTTCAGATTCGACCTCATTAAGCGTCTTATATGTAAGTCGCCTCCTGGACGACAAAGTTGTCTCGCTCCATCGTCGACCTCATCTATGATTAACTTGGTCAAGATTGGGGTCAAGAGTTAACCCATCTCATAATAAAAAAAAAAGAATTCAGCTACGTAATCGCTTTTCTCACTCGCACGCATGCTAGTCCTGTTTGTGACGTAAGCAGTTTCGTTATAGTTCCGTCCTTCTTTCTCTTTCAATTATCATACCATGCAAAACACACACCGGATCCAGGGCGGCTATTACAGATGAAGTCGATTACGATTGAACGATGTAACTTTTTAGTACAGTCAACGGCACATCAGGTTACCACAAACTGTCAAATTTCCCCAATGGATCGTAAACTCTAAAGCTTGGAGATAAAATTGAAAATCGATTGAAGAAATTTGTCAGTTTTGGATAGCATGATGTGCTGTTGTCCCTACATTGCTTCGTTTGGTTAACATCTTGATTACTGAAAATCACTTTGTACAAAAGCAATGTACAACGAAATTGTGATCGACTTCACCTTTTCTGCAAATTTCGATTCGATTACCATGTTTGACAAGACTATAACCTGTCACTGTTAATTGTTTAGAGAAAAGAGAGAGGCACAAAATCGATTTGAAATTGAAACAGGTAATCCGTGCGAAATGGAAGAGATATTACAACAAAACTAGAAAATGATGATGATAATCCTACCTTATCGTGTAGACTAACCCTAACTTGACTAACTTGACTAACCCTGGTGTCAAAATTTCTAAAACGCCGAATGACCTCTGACTTGGTTATACCACTGTAGTCAATCGAATATAGCCGAGACCGATAGTTAAACATGTCCTCCGAAGCACAGGAACGCTCATGAAAAATTGCCACTTTGGTCATCTATCAGGTTCCCAGCCTCTGTGTGCATTGCTTAACCACACTGATAGGTTGAGATCAGCGAGCACCATCTATAACATTACTGGGTCTGTAATGTTATAGAAGAAACTTAGTTATTTGTACGAGACTTTTTTTTCTCCTCTTCACCCTAACTGAAGGCGAAGAATTAGTGTGACGTAGTCGCCAGGGCTAGTTTTAAAACGTTGTTATAGAATTTTTTTATTCCCAAACTAGTTCAATAATGTAAACGAATAATTTTACTTAGTGTTCTCACAAGAATTTGTTTCGGAATTAAACTTAAATAACGAGTAGGTACTAATGGGCTGCTATTAATAATTACAAAAAGTAGTGATAGGTAAATTATTATTGCGCAATTTAGGTAATTTAATAGTAACAATGAATGTTCAAAGTTCGTCTACTTTAACTAAAAGAGTTCTTCTCTCATTTTCTTTCTAAGTGTTTCGTCTTTCTACGTGTTTGTCTAGTAAAAAGTATTTTCACTAAAAAGTTTCTTTTAATAAAAAACTTAAAAAAACTGTAAATAACTACCTTTTTCTTATCTTTATAAACAGCTGTGTGTGTTCTAGTCTTCTAGTTCAACATTATGGCAAAGAATTGTACTAGAATCTAAGACTTTTCTGAGTTAAAATTGTATTAGGATTCGTTTAAATATAATTTAACAATCAAATTAACATGCTCTCAGACGATGCGCCACTAAAACAAGTTTATTTTTTATTTTTATTAAAAGTGGGTTCGCTCTTGACCACAATCTAGCTTAGGGCAAAGATGTGGTCGAGGATGTAGCAAGCTCACCCAGAAGAAGCCTATTCACTCGCACTTTAAAGATATTTGGGTTGTATGAACTCGGAAATACAGACGCCGGCAGGGAATTCCACTCCCTGGGAGTGCGCAATATAAAAAATGAAGAAACAGATGAAGAAGTACTTTAAATAAGTAAGTCTAGATGGGGGACTATATCCTAATTCGTCATCCAAAAAAAATCTGAACCAAGCAAGGTTTGAACTGGCCATTGGCATTTAATAAACGTATTACTAGTGCAGTCAAAAAGACCTATTCCACCTCCTAAAATTAACTAGTTTTATGTAATCAATTCATAAGGAAATCACATAAATTTTCACCTTACCACACCTGCCAATATTAAGGAAAATCTGCAATAGTTATCTATAAATTACAATAATTTAATAGCACAAGCACAACATAACTAATCCTTACTGTCAAATTAATTTGAATTGGTTCGAGCTTAAAACCTGTAATAGCTTTGATTGGGCCTTTTTATAATACGAAAACAGCACGGAAAAGATGTATTACCATTGCCTCCTATGCACTAGTGATACTAGAAGCTGAGAACATAGAAGGCAATGGTAATACAAATTCTGTCATTCAGTGCCGTGTCGTTCGAATTATAAAAAAGCCCGTTCTCTTAATAATAAAAAACAAAACAACTTTTTTAAAGGTGAAGTCTGCAATTTCCATGAAGTCTTTATTCGAACCTAGATCTAGTCACTCGTGTTTCTGATGTTTGAAAAACTAATTTAAATAATGATATTATTCTTTAACGGATTTTTCAGTTTCTTTAAAAAAATACTGCTTTTAAACGTAAGATATAATTTTGAAATTTGAGTTCCTGTGAATTCGAAAATTTTACGTTGTTCCTGAGGAAGATTTTTCGAAGTAAAATGGTGTGTCGCTATAGTGAATCTGTGCTTTTTAATAAAAAATTAAGATTAAAAATAAAAAAACGATTAAAAAAGTAATTTAACAATTAAAAATTGTTGTTACAAAACGGCAAGAGTCACTTAAACATATTCTGAAAAAAAATTATAGCATATTCTTTAAACTTCTGAGCTTACATGCCCAACTATGAATCGATTTGAATAGCTAAAAGAATAGAACACCCCAGAGCGCACTCGTTTATCCAATAAAGCAACAGCTATAATTTGCTACGGTCACCAATACTTACGAAGTAAGACAGAATAGGTAGTTTAATCTCTTTTGTTTTAGGAACCTTATTAGTTTTGAAAAATAATATTTCATAATACAGTTTCAACACAACACGGCTGGAAAGTTCAGTTTTCCGCCCTTGTGAATTTTCTTTGCAGTTTTTACTTTTTTTAAATATTATATGGCATCGGATGCCTTTTTTTTACTTCGGAAAAACGTAGCTTTAATTATAAAAAAGCTTCATATTTTACAGCTGTCTACTCGGACGTCATTTTCTAAGACATTTCTATAAAAATCTAAAAATCGACTAAGGCGTGGTATTTAACATATACTTAACTCATTTGTAAGTCCATTATAGCTAAGGCTTTCAAAAAAAGAGGTTGTCAATAGATCAAATCAAAAGAGTTTAACGTAATTTTATTTTTATTATTTTTTTAAAATTTTATTTTATTAAAATGTGTGTTTTGTTGCACCAGAGCGTACCCAGGCTTAGAGCGCAAAACGCTCGATAAACATAACATAACATCATTAAGGCGAGAATATTTGATCACCTAGTAAAAAATTACAAAACCAAATTAAAACTAAATTAAACTAATTTTAAAAAAGTCAGAAAAAGGCTTTAATTGAACTTTATAATAATTGGTATTGTAATGAAAATAATTCTACAGAATTAAATATTTTCGAGTGTATTTTAAATACTATGTGACAGTAAATAATTTTAATAGTTTCATAAAGTGATTTTCGGGATTTCTGGGATCATTACATCTTAGTGCTCTAAAATCGCCATTGTCACATGCTATCAACGGACGGCTCTGATATATTATACGACCCGTAAAATGTTTCTCTAGTTGACATTGGCACCTTCGCCATTCTATATTTTAATTTTGATTAAAATACTCAGAAATTGACAAATTCACGACTGAGGACGGCATTTTCAAAGAACAGAAAATCTCTTTCAAAAACTCGATTTTTTCGTGACGGACCTATCATATCCCTGGCCCTATCCCTAGAGGGTTAATTAAACCTTCGCGTGCTTTTTGAACACATTAAGCTCTACTGTGATACATAACAAGTATATAAATAACCAAAGTAACTTCTTTCTCCACCAGGAACTGACTCCTCCCGACACAACCTTCACGGACAAGACTATCGCCAAATCGAAGTATGACCCCCTATTCCCTGAGGTGGAGGAGTTCCTCGGGTCCACCCCACTCGCACGGCCATGTACCCTGGTCTGGAGGGACGTCTCCATTCATATTAAACAGAAAGGGAACAAGTTGAAGAGATTGGTTAACAACGGTAAGTTTGTTCTTCGTCTACTTCATCCCTATGGGCTTTTTTATAATTCGAAAACGGCACGGCAAGACTGTATTACCATTGTCTCCTATGTAATAGTGATACTAGAAGCTGGGAACATAGGAGTGAATGATAACACAAATTCTGCTGTGCCGTGTCGTTCGAATTATTAAATGGCCCAATAGTGTTATTTGAAAAACACCCATAACTACACTGCGCTGACATCATGAACAGCATCGTTTATTCTACGTCTTTTAATACGTTTACCGACCAGAAATTGTGAAGTTTTTGTTGCACTATCTAACACTTTTTACGTGTCTATTTTACACAAGCTAGCAAATACCTACCTACTTTCGGCGGCCACTCGTGCGCTGTAAATAGTTATATTATAATCCTTAAGCGGTAAACTGAAAAAATTAAAAAAAATTATGAAAGTAAATTCTTAAAAAGGCGTAGAATAAAAGTTGTCTTATAAATAAAATCATGATGCTCTGCCTACCCCAACAGGGATGTAAGGCATGAATGCATGGAGGTATGTATGTAACTGTTCTGGTTCGAAAATAATTTCGTAGCACTTCGTAGACATAGCGATAAAGCTACACGATCATCAAAATACTATGACGTACTTAACTACTTGAATCAGAAGTTATTTGTGTTTTCAAAAACACTTTAGACATAAATATAGAAATAAGTCCAGAATATTGCTTTTATTATTAATTATGTAATGGTAGGTAGAGTCTAGTTTTGTAACAATTTCATAACAGTTCTTATGAATATGTTTTGTAAGCCAAATATATAACTATAAAATTTAAAAAATTGTATCACCTCCGACATTTGATTGCCTATAACTTTTAAACGGCTTAACCAATTTTAATTAAATAGAGCTAAGAACCATCTCAATTACGTCAGCTTTCAAACAAAAAACCGCATCGGGATCGGTCCATTCGTTTAGGAGCTACAATGCCACAGACAGACACACAGAAAAGAACCCATTATAATATGTAGGTATTTTGACTAATAATGTAACATTCTCACTTGTAATAAAAATACGGGTAATTGTTAACTCATATGGAGAGTATAAAATTTGTAAACAATAAGTATTATAGTATATTGTGCAACTCGGGAATAAAAGAGGGATTTTAAGCAAGGGCTAAAGTTGAATCACGAGCAAATGAAGGATTCTAAATTATTGAATCACGAGCGCAAGCGAGTGGTTCAAGTGTTCGAATCCTGAATGACGCGAGTGATTCATAGCCCTCGATGAAAATCCGTTTTATTCAAGAGTTGCACATTAAATGTTATACCATGACCTCGAGAAAAAGGAAGATTTAAGCGGAAATAGACATCTGCGCAAGGAGTTTGAATTTCGAATATTCTTTGCGATGGAGGTCGTATGTCTATACATTGGAGTGTTCGAAATTGAAACACCAAAATTGACAAAAAAGTGCTCTTTTTTACGTGTTTTGCGGGAGCAAAAGAATCTTTTTAGGGTTCTAAATTCAAATACCAAAACTATGACTAAAAGAACTCTTTATCCCCAATTTTCGGTGAAAAAAGAAGTTTTTTTAGAGGGGAAATGGTATAAAATAAGTTACAACAATATTAAATGTAGTAAGACAAGGGCATGGAAATCAAGTCTGTGGATGCACAATTCCCGTCGCGCTATTGTTTACGCTGCTTGTGTAGTAATCTCGTACACCAGGTGTACATTTGGCGCGCGAAGGCTAAAATGTTTAATAAAAAAATAAAAATAATTAAAAAGATTAAAAACATTCTTACTGTCGTCCTTGAATCATTTAATGATCGTCATCATATAATCCAGTAAATGGTTCAATCTGCCTCATAAACACGTCAATAAGTTGCACACTTAGCAATGCAAATTTTTTTTACGAGTACAAACACCGGTTGGTCTACAGGATGAATTTAAATCACAGGCAAAATTTTACTTACGGGTCAAGTTCATAAAAATTAAGCAGACCCGATTTTTTGTTTTATTAGTTTCACACTACAAGCTATAGGGTCATCCGAAGCGTGAAAATATTTTAAAGTTCCTAGGAAAATACGTTTAAAAATGATGTCTAATGACGTCTGAAACCCAGAAAACTAGAAAAGGATTACAAAATATCAAAAATTAAAAAAAGTATACAGATTTATTACCTTACTAGCATTTTGCTCGGGACTTCGTTCCCGTGGGAATACGGGAAAGTTATGTAGCTTAAGGCGACTACAGCACCCGATAAAGGTGATAGGCCTGGGCCGGCAGTGCGAACAGTGTCGATACACGAAGTTTACGGACTTAATGAAAGCGTGCGTGCGTAAAAACATGTTCGAAAGTTAGAAAAATGAGATTTATGGAAAGGTAACAGCTTAAATCGAAAAATGCGTTAACTACTTATCGAGAGTATTCAAACACGAACATTTTGATAGCAAATTCAAGTTCCTGTGTGCATTTTACTATCGTTTTTACAGCTTAAAAGATACACAATATTGGGTATTAGAGGTGACTTTGTGATCTTTTTCTATGGAACTAAAAGTGCTGAATCATGTTTTCAGCAAAGTACTTATCTAGTTTATGTCCTGTATTTTTTTTCTTAGATTTAATGCAGTGCGTCATGCTTAGGTATCTACGCATCATAAAATCGTAATTTAGGTGCTGTAGTCGCCTTAAGTTACTCAGGGATAATGTAGCATTCTAATGGTGAAAGAATTTTTCAAATCGGTCCAGTAGTTTCGGAGCCTATTCAATGCAAACAAACAAACAATCAAATCTTTCCTCTTTATAATATTAAGGCCCGTATTACAGAAGGAGACTTCAAGTATTTATTTTTGATCTATACTCAAGTATTTATTGTTTCTTTATTTCACTATCAAAATGACAAAGATGACTGCTACTTAAATATACATCAGAGTCTGAGTCACGTTCTGTAATACGGACCTAAGTATAGATATAGATATAGATATAGATTATGATAACGTAATAAAAATATGGCCAGTGATAAAAAAAATACAGCCTGTATGTCAAGTCACTAAAATGGTGGAAAATTTTGTTAACTGTGTAGGTACAAGCACAAAACACGTGTAGAGTACCATTCTACTACGAAGCGCTACGAGACTTGTTTCGGATTTCGACATATTTGTTTAAAACTAATGCAATATCAACTTTTATTATTAAGTAACATAACAATATTATAAATCTTAAACTAAATTTAAATAAGTATAAAAAAATGTATCCATTGCTCCTGTGTACAGTCAAGCTTACTCATTTCTTGCCTATTCTTCTCCTGAGGAAGACTGCACCTTTGCGAATAGGCGCAAAGTTAAAAATGCTCATGTAATTAACTATTTTGAATTATTTTAAGCTATATGTTCTGTGAAA
This sequence comes from Aproaerema taeniolella, assembly GCA_949987775.1. Lineage (NCBI taxonomy): Eukaryota > Metazoa > Arthropoda > Insecta > Lepidoptera > Gelechiidae > Aproaerema > Aproaerema taeniolella. The sequence continues at coordinate 16,816,732 of OX465252.1, read as the reverse complement.
TAAAGCTATTTTTGAGTTTGACTTGACATTGGGCAAAATTATTGCCCGCTCTCTGGCAATATTTTGCCCAACGCCAAGTCAAATGCCTCCATGAGACGCGTTGATAACACCTTTACGATTAACTAGCTTTCCCTCCGGGACTTCGTTCCTTTAGGGATTCGGGAAAATTATGTAGCCTATGTCAGGGATAATGTATACATTCTATTGGTGAAAGTATTTTTGAAATCGGTCCAGTAGTTTTTGAGTTTATTCGTTACAGAAATACAAAATTACAAATATTACACACATACATACAGACGCTCATGCCTAAAATCTATATCGGGGTAGGTAGAGAACCAATGGGTTTAAAACCGCTTGATGCTACCTTTTATTAATACAAATCTTTCTCCTAAAAAATATCAGAACAAATGCAGATTAATGTCAAAATCTGAATATCGGCGATCGTAGAAATAAATGACAGTATGTCACGATATGTTTCAAAGGTCCTACGACACAAGGGAAAACCTGAGTGTGGCGTTTGAATATGTAGCGTTTAATTTATTTCGCGCAGTTTATAACGAAGTTTTACGTTTATGACAAATCTTACCGACACCTGGTTATTTTGTTTCAGTGAGCGGTATCGCCAAACCAGGCACACTTGTGGCACTAATGGGACCTAGGTAAGCTGATTTACAATCTAGTACTCTTCTTTTTAGAGATTTTTCTTCCACTTTTCTCGTCTAAGTGGAAATGTGTTAAAATCAAGTAAATAACAGCGTAAAGGATCAACCCTAATCACAGGTGATAAAACAGTAGCACATACACTACACATACATACATACGCTCACGTCTATTATCCCTATCGAGATAGGCAGAGCACCAGTGGTTTAGAACCACTTGATGCCACGTTTGACATAAATTTTGAGGGTTATTACATGAAACATGATGTACAGTGGTGAGAGGTTGTCAGCCTTTCGCCCATAATACAGCAAAACCCTTGCAATAAGTGAATAAAACATATTCATGCATGACATAAAATTCAGTGATTGACGGCCGGTTTGGTCGAGTGGTAGTGACACGCTGCCTCTTGATCGGCGGGTCCTGGGTTCGATTCCCAGTCGGGGCAAATATTTGTGTAAAAAGCAAATGTTTGTTCTCGGGTCATGGGTGTTTGTGTCTGTCTTTGTGCGTTACAAGGGACCCACGACACAAGGGAAAACCTTAATGTGGGCCTTTGAGTGTGAAGCGTTTATTTTCTAAGATTTTACGGCTAGCTATGTAACTTTACACTTGTGGGATTCGATTAATAGATCTTTCGACAAAGTGGACCATTGACGACGTGGTGTGTCAAACCACAAAAATGTTGGCCAACCTTAATCCTATTACATAAGTATCAATTTATAAAACCGCGAATACCGTCAATTAAACTAGGTCATTTGCATATAGCAATACATACATTAAAGTAAGGGACAACTTAGCAAGAACTGAAACCCTAAATTCAGACCATCATTTTGAATGATTTTCCGGTGAATTTCCTATCTAAACAGCTGAATATACTGGGTGAAAAAGAACCTCCTAACTATATTCAAAATCCTGAACCAGTATCACTTATGTCAAAACCAATGACATCGTCTGGTTGTGGTCGACGGGGTGGCCGGAGCGGGCTTCGTTGGAGGTCGCCCCACGGCCAAGAAATTTGCTAATCTTGGGCCATATTCCACCGTGTTCCAAGCCAAGATTTTCGCAATCATCGGCTGTGCCTACGAAAACATAGAGAGAGCGTACTCTGGTAGGAGAATCTTCATCTTCTCCGATAGCCAGGCCGCTCTGTTAGCCCTTAAGGCGAACATAATTAACTCCAAACTAATAAAAGAGTGCATTGCGATACTTAACAGGCTTGGCACAAACAACCAAGTGTTTGGATGGGTGCCGGGCCACAGTGGTATCGCGGGTAATGAGGCGGCCGACTGTCTGGCCAAAGCCGGCGCAGAGAGTGCAACCATGGGACCTGAACCCGTCTGTGGCATTCCCTCGTGCGCAATCAAGCTTACACTCAGACACTGGGGGCATAGCGAAAGCAATAAGACCCCGGGACAGGTGCAAGCTAAATTACTCATCAAGGGCTTCGATGAGAAATCGTCAAAGACAGTACGCTTAATGAACAAAGGCTACGTTCGAATTCTTACTAGGATTCTAACTGGCCACAACAAACTGAATAAACATCTGCACAACATGGGCCTCACCGAGACCAAGTTGTGTAGATTCTGCCATGAAGCTGACGAAACGTCGCTTCATGTAACCTGTGACTGCAGCGCACTGCACTGCAGCAGGAATCGGTACCTTGGAGGCCACATCTTGTCCTACCAAGACATTAAGGATGTGCCCGCTAAGGACATAGCCAGATTCGCGGTTGGCATAGGACTCCAGGAGGTACTGTGATATAGAAGGGTACTGTTACAATAGATCTGGCAAGGTCGCAGTGACACGGGGGCCTGCGTACAAGCTTGACCCCAACCCTTCGAACTCTTTAAATAATAATAATAATAATCACTTACTGAACACTTTTTTTATGGGGGGGAAGGGGGGGGGGATTTTTTTCCTAAACGTAGAGACCACTCGGGTGCACCCCCCGAGCGCTACCCGCACCCCTCGCGTGCCTGGTGTAGGAGTAATGTCTACGTTTAGGCAAAAAATTAACTATTCCCAATGAAAAAATAGGTATTTAAAAAAAAAAAATTTCATAAGTGTGTTCTTTGAGTAATACTGGTTCAGGATTATGAATATAGCTAGGAGGTTCTTTTTCAACCTGTATTAATAAAAAAATAACAGCGCCACTCACCGCGGTGAAAACACTAACTTTATAAGCCCAGGATTAAGTTTCAACGTTCACGCGTGATTGGTTGAAATTTTAGGCCTCTGGCCAATGGCATTCTTGCCAAAGGCGAATGCTAATCACCTACCTTCTTCGTTCTATGAAATTGATATGCTCAAAGCCACAGATATCTTTATCTGTAGGTAAGGTACTATCATATTTTATTAAGAGGTCATTGTCTAAACCACAACTGTCGTACGCCACTAGTAACTTAAGGCGACTACAGCACCCGATAAAGGCAGCACACATAGGAATAGTGCCATCTCCGTCTCTCAACAGGCCTGGGCCGGCAGTGAGAACCGTGTCGATATACGAAGTTTACGGACTATGAAAGCGTGCGTGCGTAAAAACGTTTTCGAACGTTAGAAAAATGAGATTTATGGAAAGGTAACAGCTTAAATCGAAAAATGCGTTAACTACTTATCGAGAGTGTTCAATCACGAACATTTTGATAGCAAATTCAAGTTCCTGTGTACATTTTACTATCGTTTTTACAGCTTAAAAGATACACAATATTGGTATTTAGAGGTGATTTTGTGAGCTTTTTCTATCGAACCAAAAGTGCTGAATCATGTTTTCAGCAAACTACTTATCTAGTTTATGTCCTGAATATTACTGTAGTATTTTTTCTTCGATTTAATGCAGTGCGTCATGCTTATCTACGCATCATAAAATCGTAATTTAGGTGCTGTAGTCGCCTTAATATACAAGCATTAAAATTGTATTAAAAATTGTAGTAAAACACATTACGATAGCGATTTTAATATTTGTGTTTTTTATCAGATTGTGTAATGATTCACGCTAAAAGTCTTTTAATTTGAACAATTTGTTAAGTCGGTGGATATTATGTAAAACTAATTTTAATGTGACCTTAATAAGCCTGTTTTTTTTTGTCAGTTAGGGGGTGAGTCTCCCAATGAAACCTTTCGCTAAGAAATCTTAATAAAATTCTCAAAAAACCTCTTCCCATTCAAGGGCAAAATCAACCGATCGAAGTGTGGTATGGAGAGACCAACATTATTTTTATTTTTACAGTTTGACGTATGTTCCTTGGGGAAAGTTGTTCAGTTTCGTGGGCTATTGATCCTTAATTTTTGCTACTAAATTTAAAGTCATTACATTTACCTCTTTTTTTTTAAAATAATATAATAAAAAATAAATAAAATCTTTTTATTTACCAAAAAGTTTACATTAAAAATTATGAAGTCTCTGCCTCCTAAACTAGATTACTCTGTATTTTAGGGGACAGTGGCCTCTCCCAATTTGAATTTTTAGAACTTATAGCTTTAACATTATCTTATTTAAACCACATTTCTTGAGTGAGGGATATCCACAAAAATTTTAGGGTAAGAAAAACTCAAACCCACAACCCCAGGATTAGATCTCCTGGTGCTCTAACCAACTGAGCTATCGTGCCTTCGAGTCGCCGCTTGAGATTTTACTTTCCCTAAAATCATTTCTTCATGATAGTGTTTATCCAAGGCAGTGTTTTTCAATCTTTTTAAATTCGCGACCCCTTTAGATCATATAAAGTTCTGGCGACCCCCAAGACCCTTTTAGGCTAAATCTATGCTACTTCGGAGATTTTAAAACATAATATAAGAGTTTGCCGCGTAGCTCAGTCTGTGGGGAAATGCAAAGGCCTTTGCATTGCAAAAGGAGGTGTAGAAAATGTTTTGACACAATATTGTTTAGGTATGGCAGGTTAATAAAAATCCAAGTTCTCGACCTTGGAGGACCCAGGCGTTAGCCGCCATCTTGAATTAAAGGTGCCAAAATTAGGTATATTTTAAATAACTTCTCAATTGTTTACTAAATCACAAAAATGTCTATGAAGGGTTCAAAGAAGACAAAATTGCCTACATTTTTTGCATATATGATTATTCTGTAAGTCTTAAAGGTAAAAAGTTACAAGTGACGGAAATAATAATATTTACAAAAATCGAATATTATAAAATGATAAACTGACTGGGGGATACACAACGCACAGCCCAAACCGCTGGACTTACGGACTTGAAATTTTGCACATAGATACCTTATATAGTGTAGACATCCACTAAGGAGCGATTTTTGGAAATTCCACCCCTAAGGGGGTTAAATAGGGGGTGGAAGTTTGTATGAAAGTCCGTGAATTTTGAAGTTAGGATCTTAGAACTTCGTATGTAGGCTGATGATTAAAAAATAATGAACACGTGTATCAGCGATTTTGGAAATTCTACCCCTAAGGGGATTAAGGGGGTTAACTGACTGACATATCAATGCACAGCCCAAACCGCTGGGTCTAGAGACTCAGAATTTCGCTTGTAACTTTTTACCTATAAGACTTACAGAATAATCATGTATGCAAAAAATGTAGGCAATTTTGTCTTCTTTGAACCCTTCATAGACACTTTTGTGATTTAGTAAACAATTGAGAAGTTATTTAAAATATACCTAATTTTGGCACCTTTAATTCAAGATGACGGCTAACGCCTGGGTCCTCCAAGGTCGAGAACTTGGATTTTTATTAACCTGCCATACCTAAACAATATTGTGTTAAAACATTTTCTACACCACCTTTTGCAATGCAAAACTACCTACAGACTGAGCTAGCGGGGTAGACGCGGGAGGCGACGGGAGGCATCAATATACAGGCACAACCTTTTCACTGTTTACAAATTATTGTCTTTTTCTTTTACCTGCGACCCCACGAATAAGGCTTCACGACCCCCCTGGGGGTCGCGCCCCACAGTTTGATAAGCACTGATCTAAGGATACACTTTTTTTAATTTACACATTCATAGATAATTTAATATTTGTTATTTTTTCAGTGGTGCTGGGAAGACAACCTTGATGTCTGTACTCGCGCACAGAAGTCCAGGTACTTATAATATTATCAACTGATTGAATTTTAATATAACGCTCATTATCTATGTATAACGTTATGTGTTTTTTTACTCTTTGCCTATTCGCAAAGGTATACTCTCTTGTGTAGGATTAATAATAGGGAATATGCATGAATTTTTTTATCGCATTGATTAACAAAATATCAAAATACCGTAGTTGAGATGAGAAAAGGTAAAATTAAAATTAAAATTGGCCAAGAAATACGGCCGATATACGCATTTAAAACTATTAATTACGCACCGATTACACAGAGAGATCCGACTGGACTGCGACGTCACATGTCACTACGTCCATACAAACTCCGTGTTAAATTTCGTTTTGCTAGAAAGGGATAGAAATACATCTTCGATGGCTTATATCTTTTTTAATTTCATAGTTATTCGAAAAATAGTTTAACTAAACTGATTATTACATGAATGAGGATTTAAATTTAAAAAAAACATGCATATTCCCTATTGCGTCTTGCATAGGTTCCTATAGGGCCACTTTAAATTGGCTACTGAAAATAAAGGATGTGAATCAGCTCGCGAAACTGAACAACTCTCCCCAAGAAACATTGGGTCGATTTGTGAAAAAAATCGTCTATCCATGCAATGGAGTAGTGCGATCAACTTGAGGTACACATAAAGTCATAAAAACTCAAGAACATAGATCTGCTTTTTACACAACCGGTCCGGAAATCAAACCCATTAAGAACCTTGAATTTTGAGGCAGCGTTACTATACGAACCATCTTACCAAACCGATCGCTAACGATTCTGATTCAAACAATAACGCACATGGCAGCACATCACAGGCTATATTTTTTTTATTATTAATATAAGATGGGTTAACTCTTGACCTCAATCTTGACCATAAAGGTCAAAGATGAGGTCGACGATGGAGCGAGTTAACCCAGAAAATGCCTATAAAGACACTGGTACTCCCACGCACCGACGGAACACAGCAAGCTGTTTGGCGTCGGACTTCAGTAGGAGGGTGGTCGCGAACCAGACGGCCCTTTACAGAGCCTACCACACGCATGAGACCATAGGACGACACCTCAGATTCAGAAAAAAAAATGAAGTGTCATTGCCTGGGATGGATTACTAGGAGGCAGGTCTCATTTGTGTTTCCTTAGTCGCCTCTTACGACACCCACGGAAAGAGATGGGGTGGTGTTATTCTCAACCGATCACCACACGGCAAAAAATATATGTTGTTGACCTGGACGTCGCCCTCATCTAGCTCGTTATAGCGCCAGCTTTCGTATTGCAAATGGGTAACCTGATGTGCTGCTGTCTGTACTTAAATCAATATCTACTTGAAACTTACAATAGATTAATAAAATTTTCTTTTATCAGCCCATATACGATTTATACGTCGCCACCGAGGGGCACGGACCTCCCTGTTAGTAATATTACAATAATTTTTTTTTATTCTTAGCGGGGACAGTAGTAGAAGGAGACATAGCTATGAATGGGAGACTAGTTGGTGAATTCATGCACAAGGAGAGCGGGTACATGCACCAGGACGATCTCTTCGTGGAGAACCTCACCGTTATCGAACACCTCTCTATTATGGTAAGTTTATCTAGCTTAACTTCGTTCCCGTAGGAATTTGAAAAATTGTGTAGCCTGTGTATTAATCCAGGGTGTCAGCTGCCTCCATACCAAATTTTATCAAAGTTGGTCCAGTCGTTTGAGCGTGAAAAGAGTAACAAACATCCAAACTTTCGCGTTTATAATATTAGTAAGGATATGAGCAGGGTTAACTCTTGTCCTCGATCTTGACCAACGTCATAGACGAGGTTGACGATGGAGCGAGTTACCCCAGAAAATGCCTATTAAGGCACTGTATTCCCACCCACTGACGAAACACAGCAAGCTGTTTGGTAGGAGGGTGGTCGCTAGCCAGACGGCCCTTTAGGGAGCCTTACACCGCACGAGACGACAGGACGCTACTTCATATTCAGAACAAATTGAGGTGTCGTCGTCTAGGATGGATTGATGGGATCTTATGAATTTGTGTTTCCTTAGACGCCTCTTACGACACCCGCGGAAAGAGGTCGGCTGGTGCTCAACAACCGATGACCACACGGCATAATAAGCGCTTGTAGCCTCTGATCCGATCAGTTAGATTAAGCAACGTACACTGGGACAGGGAACCTGATGGGTGACCAAAGTGCCCATTTAACTCGAGTGTTTCCGTATTCACGTTAAACGTTAAACCGTCCTCCCTGGCTGTTGTCGACCGTCGCTAAACCAAGTCAGAACAAGTAGGTTTGAAAACTCTGACACCAGGGTTAACATAGTTCTTACTTATGAATTTAATTTCTTTAGGCTCGACTAAGAATGGACCGAAGAACCACATCACTAGCCAGAAAGAGACGTGTAAACCAGCTCCTTAGACAACTGGCTCTATACGGAGCGAGGTTTACCAGGATAGGAGGGCTGGATGGCACCAAGACACTTTCGGGAGGCGAAAGGAAAAGGCTAGCTTTTGCTACTGAGGTAAGTAATAGTTCATTTATTCTTCTGTCATATTTTTACTTTTACAGATAGAAACCAGCTGCCTTAGAATATGCAATGAGACTTCATAACCTTAACCTGAAATATGACACGGGAAGCTTACATTACTTTTGCATTCGATTGAAGTTGTCAATTGATCTTGAATTGGTAAAGGGAAAACGCAAGAGAAATGAAAGCTTGGGACACAGGCCTCCCTTTGAAACATGAAGGAGTTACGTATATTTCCTTTAAAAATAATAAGCTTTATTATTTTGACAGCACAAAATTAACATGAGGTACGAAATTGCTCGAGGTCAAAGCGGCAACACAAAATTTTGTCTTAGTCACATTAGGTGGTTTTAAAACCATATGTGTGATGCTCTGCCTACCCCAACAGGGATTATAGACGCGAGTGTTAGAATGGATTCTTGTGCGATCAGCTGAGTTGAACTCTCAATGCTGCCTCACTAATCTAAACCATACCTTCAGCTCCTAACAGATCCTGGTCTTCTTTTCTGCGACGAGCCAACAACAGGGTTAGACTCCTCTTCAGCTCAGAAACTGGTGACGCTTCTCCGGGCCAGCGCGGCCCAGGGCAAAACAGTGATCTGCACCATCCATCAGCCTTCATCTGAGCTGATGGCGCAGTTTGACAGACTGGTACTGCTGGCTGAAGGGAGGGTCGCTTTCGCTGGGAATGCTGCTAGTGCTCTGAACTTCTTTGAAAGGTGAGTTTTGAACAATTTCGGAAGTCCATCATTACTAAATGTTTGGAAAGAGAAAAACTTATACATCTTGCCAGGCGTCATGAGTTGCAACATCAGTGCTAAACTTAGACCTCTCTGGTTCTCAACTTTGATCGGTCTTATTCTTATACCAATCGTATCCAGAAACTTCCCGCAGCCTTTGTCTGATCGCCAGAGCAAGATGGTGGCTGAAGTGAGGGTCGCCTTCGCTTTGACGGCCGGTTTGATCCAGTGGTAGTAACGCTGCCTCTTGATCGATGAGTTCTGGGTTCAATTTCCAGTCGGAAATATTTGTGTTAAAAGCAGTGATTTGTTCTGGGGTCATCGGTGTTCGTGTCTGTCTTTGTATATGTTCCAAGGGTCAAATGATACAAGGTAAAACCTTAGTATAGGCCTTTGAGTGTGTCGTGTTTATTATTATTGTTATTTATTCATATTAGTGCTTTGAACTCCTAGTGTTTTAAATAGTTTGAGGAGTTCATCATGACTTACTGTTTTAATGTAGAACGACTTTGGCGAAGGCGGACGGAGTCTGAGATCGCCTAACAGAGAAATAGGCACAATTTTTTTTTCTTAGCCTCTTTGAACTGCTGAGCAAAGGCCTCCCCGCATTTTTCCACTTCTTGCGATCTTGTGCAATCTTCTTGTGATCATCTTGATCCAGGAACTTCAGGAAAACAATTGGCAAAACTACGGAAAAATTCCAACCAAGCTGAAAATTTGTGTACACGTACCTTTAAGCTTCCCAAATAACCTCTTAGAAAGTCCCAAGAGCTCAGGGGTGGGCATAAATTTTGACAGCCAAAAATTTTGCCTATATCTTCGTTCCTGTCGATCTTACCGCTATGAGGTTCACTAATGAAATGAGGAATGGAAAATTCCTTACAAAAACGGTGATACAAAGTTTATTGATAACATTAATAGTTTTTACGTAATCGAGCATTGAAACTCCGGTAAACATTTACATGGATGTTTTAGTGCATTTTCATGATCACCCCAAAAAACAACAAAACAGCAGAAAACAGTAAAAAGGTTATTTCAAACCATTAAATATACTGTCTTAAAAACTTTTTATAGAATTAATAAGTAGTAAATTACTTGTTAGATTAATCATAAAGTAGCTTTACGCCCGGGACTTCGTTTCTGTATGAATTTAGGAAAAATGATGTAGCCTATGTGTTAATCCAAGTGGTCAGCTACCTCCATACCAAATTTTATCAAAATTGGTCCAGCCGTTTGAGCGTGAAAGAGTAACAAACATCCGTATATCCTCACAAACTTTCGCATTTATAATATTTATCACAAATTGTCTTATAGATAAACAATTATAAGGTTATTAAGGTCAAAAATAAGTAATCAGGGGCGTAATTCTGTAACGTGACGTATTGAAACTTATTGCAATGTTTCCCACCTTTTTCCGTGGAAATGACTGATTTTATCGATGAAGTTTCACAAGATTTTTTGGAAAAAATTTTTTTCATTATTTCTTTTATTAGAACACCTCATAGTGGTAGGATAAACAGGAACGAAGATATTAGCAAAAAACCGAAAAAGTATCAATTTTTCACCGTTTTTTAGCTGTCAAAAGTTATGACCACGCCTGGACTCTTGGAACTTTTCAGAGGTTATTCAGGAAGTTAAAAAGTACATATACACACATTTTCAGCTTGGTTAAAATTTTTTCGAAGTCAAATGTTAAAGTTCCTGAATTATCGACGCCGACGCTGAAGCTACTAAAATTGAATTTGAAGAAAAACTTTATTGTGGAACAATGAGCAAAAGACTTTCATCTTTGATTTATATAGTAAAAATAGAACCTCTACAGTGCCTACTCTATACTAAATTCTAAAATTCTAAACTTTTGCAAAAAAAACCTATTTGTAGAAAAATGCATATTAGTTACTAAGAAAATTAAATGATACTATAATAAAGTCGTAAAATTAGAAAATATAACACGAGATGGAAATACCCACGATGTTGTTGTCACATTAATATTTTAGAACAAAAGTTCATATCAATGAAATCGAATCATTTTATCTTCGATAACAAGGTATTAAAGAATATCCTTTAGATGCTATATTTTTTTTACTAGAAGCAGCTTTTATGACCATTTGAAATGTAATGAAAAAACAAGTCTATGTAAGTGTAACATCACTTTATCTTTGTTACTAAACGGTCAAATAGGTCAAAAATATATTATTTGCATAAGTATTGCATTCACTAAACATACGTTACGACATCCTCTGAGTAGCCAAACAAGAAAAAGATAAGAATACAGATACAAAGACGTATTATAATTAAGTCATGGCTTAATGTGTGGTAACGATAAAAATATTACGTTTTTGTTTCTCTTTATATTATGAACTAGCTTTTCGCCCGAGACTTCGTTCCCGTGGGAATTTTCACGTCAATTTTCCAATGTTTTTAATAGTTATTCTGCTATTCGGGACGGAGAGAAATACAACAAATCAAAAACCATGGAAATCGGTCCAGCCGATCTTGAGTTATAAGTGGTGTAACTAACACGACTTTGTTTTATATATTTAGATAGAGAAAATTTATTGCTTATAAATATTAAACTGCTGAACCAAGTTTGATCAAACAGTTTTCAAACATATCTCGATCACTATTATAATTTTAAAAAAAAGCATCAGAGACAGACCCACAGATACACACGTGAAACTCATAACACCCCTCTTTTTTGTCGGGGGATAAAAAAACAAGCCAAAAAGCTGCCCGTTATGCAGAAAACAGCAACAAAATCAGCGCGTGATTTCTTAGAATAAACAAATGGTACTCAGAAACGTAACTTTACGCAAAAGTACGTACACTATTTTGTGTAAAAAAGTAATTTATGATAGTACCCAAATAGGTACAAACGCATATCTGCTGTGTGTCAAACTCACGTGTCTTATTGGGGTAGCAGGTACCCAGATACTAGAGATTGCCACCTATTACCCAAGCAAACCTTTTCCGCTTACTCTACATTCATATAACTCTAAAAATTCAAAATTATTTATAACTTCTGACATTAGGTTGCTTATAACGATTAAATAAAGCTAAAACCCATTTCGATCAACGCTTTCAAACAAAAACCGCATCGATGCCACAGACAGACACACATCAAACTTATAGCACCCGTCTTTTTTTTGAGGTTAAAAATTGAAGTTCTTTTAATAAAAGCTATAAGTCATCCCAGCTCGACAATTTGTGTAAGGCGTTGGAAGTTATCGGCATTTTGTTAAACGGCACTTCTACACTTCTACAATTATCGGTATTTCTACACCATGTGGTGATCGTTTGAGAATAACAGCACCCCATCTCTTTCCGTGGGTGTCGTAATAGGCGACTAAGGAAACACAAATGAGACCTGCCTCCTAGTAATCCATCCCAGGCAACGGCACTTCATTTTTTTCTGAATCTGAGGTGTCGTCCTATGGTCTCATGCGGTGTGGTAGGATCTGTAAAGGGCCGTCTGGTTCGCGACCGCCCTCCTACCGAAGTCCGACGCCAAACAGCTTGCTGTGTTCCGTCGGTGCGTGGGAGTACCAGTGCCTTTATAGGCATTTTCTGGGTTAACTCGCTCCATCGTCGATTCATCATTCGTCCTGATTCATCAACCCTCAGCCCAAACCCTTAAATCTGTAAAGTGAAAATTCCGCACAAAGATTTGTTTTATACAGGGCTTTAGGTATCTCTCTTTCAACCTGTCGGGTGGTTAATCAGTTATCTACAGGGCTTTAGGTAAATCTCTTTCAACCTCTCGGGTGCTAAATCAGTCCATGAAACTGAACAACTTTCTCCGAGGAACATAGGTCAATATAAAATCTCCCATAAAAAATGCGCTATATTCTGATGAAGTTTGTACGGGAACTCAAAATTTTTCTTTCGTATTTTGACCTATTATTGGGGGAAAGTTGTTCAGTTTCATGGACTGATTAACCACCCGAAAGGTTGAAAGAGATTTACCTAAAGCCCTGTATATCTCCTTTAGATCGCTAAAAAATTCCTGCCCCCCTCAATAGGTATCTACTTATACATTATCCTCAGATTGAACCTAATAGAATTGTTTGGTCATTTAATGATCTCTAGATCATTGGCCTTAATAGAACTTCCTTCTTCAATACGTAGTTTGAAGGGAACCATGAGAATTGAACGGAGAACTTTTCCACTGTCTTTGGTACTTTAAATGTACTTATAGCACCTACAGGTTTTTTACAGATTAAAAAAAAGGAGGATGTTCTATGTTCGACTGTACTTATCTTTTTTTTATGTATGTTTATAGATTTCTCCGCCATTTTTGGATAGATTTTCAAAATTATTTTTTTGTTCGAAAGGGTATACACCAAGTCAGGATCTGATGATGGAATCCCAGGAAAATCGAGGGCAACCCTCGAACTTAATCGGCACTTTCAATCTTTCTCATGTACTTTCTATTATTTACACTAAAAAGGGACAATAAATAATATAAGTTTAATAGGCCGCCTTTGCACCGGCTTCAAACAGATCAAGTAGGATGTTGTCTTTATTTTTCGCTTTTTTGAAGTCGTTACGATTTTTTTTCTTAAAAAGTTTATTTAAATCACTGGTCAACTTCTAACGTTAACGTATCATTGACGGAACCTAAATAAAAAAATATAAATATTTCCAATATTTTATTAACATTTTTCATACATTTTTAGAAACAGAGAAATAAGGGTCTTACAAATGTTCCCATCAGCCGGAATACTTCCTTACCTAGGCCTCAATTCGAAGAGGATTTCATAGTCCATCACGCTGGCCCAATGCGGGTTGGTGGACTGCGCGCCTTTCAAAAACGGATTTTCTTAGACGTGCGGGTTTCATTACGATGTGTTCCTTTATCGCTGAGCAAGTGATGATTAATGAAAAATCCGTACAAAAATCAAAAAAAGACAAATTTAGTGGTACAGGCCCGAACCAGGAATAGAATAGAATAGAATAGAAAAATCTTTATTTTATAGGACATTCAGGATGTCACTTAAAACAAGTCAAGATTACAATGAAATACATACAAACATACATTAAATGATTTAAATACATACATACGCATTCGTTCTTTTGATCCTACTGACTCTACGCCTATTCGCAAAGGTGCAGTCTTCCTCAGAGAAGAACAGGCAAGAAACTCTGAGGTTGCTCTTTTAAATCGCATTACAAATTTTCTCATTTACTAATTTTAACTAAATCTGAAATAACTCTAGAGCTGAGCAGTTCATTCCCATGGCTGCCTGTCTGATAGATAGATAATTGAACCGGCAACCTTAGATAATTGAAAGCTAGTACATAATACTTCAATGTCTTACAAATTGTTTTGGAGAGCACTATTACCAAGTTTCAAGTAAATTACCAGGTTTCAAGTAAATTGAAATGTTTTTTTCACACAAAATATCTTATTTTTGTGCTTTGGATGGTTTAACTTGAAACGATGTTTTTATTTTGATTAAGTTTATTTATTACAAAAATAAAAAATTGTACTTGTGTCGTACCTTTGAGTATGTTTATATGTCGTACCCTTATTTTATACTAACAGTTACTTATGTCAAATACGCTCTCTAATCATCATCCATGCGTGCGTCACTTTTTTTTGTTTAATTTAACCCTTTCGGGAAACGCAAAGGAAACTATGTCCATGCAGCCCCATGTCTTCAGTGAAAATTCTTCTTTCTCTAACTCAACCTAAGCCCTAAGCTCCTCATGTTCTGCGTAAAACCGAATAGCGTCTGTTTTACCAAAAACCAGCACAACCGCGAGGATCTTCATCGGTACCAAACGGAGCAGAAACACTGTTATTACTTGAATTTTTTATTACTACCCGAATTTTAGTCAATTTACTGTATAATACACTACTTTTCACTATTTATTTATTATTTATTTAACAATTTATTGCACACATGAAAATTAAACAGATTAGTAGAAGAAAAGATAGATGACACAATAGGTATAGCTTATTTCTATTTAGAAATTTCTTCCAGCAAACCCAAGGATAGGAAATGTGAAACATAAACTAGCAGATAGTCGTGCGCGTAATACGAAAACCAAAAAAAAATAAAAACATACTAAGCAAAAATATATACATATATAAACACATATATAAATACATATACAATACTTAAACCTAACAGTCATTACAAGAAATAAGATAATACTCTTTAACTCTTCTCTTAAACACAGCCAGCGATGGGCTGTCTCGGACAGTGTGAGGGAGAGAGTTCCACAGTCTTGCCGCGTGCACCGTGAAGGAGTAAGAAAAGAAATCCGAGTGGTGCGAAGGGATAGATAGAAGGGTCCTAACATTTGAGCGACACGGTTTATCCTGACAACGTGAAAATTGAAAGCGCTCACGTAGATAACTAGGAGCAAGTGGATTATAAAGAATGTTAAAGAGACAGGACAGTATGTGAGCGTTCCTCCGAAGACGGATGGGGAGCCACTTGAGCTGCTTCCGAAATTCAGAAATACGGTCATACTTCCGTAAGCCGAATATAAATCTGATACACAGGTTTTGAAGCCGCTCAAGCTTGTTCAAGAGCTCCTCAGTGGCATCCAGATAGCAACAATCAGCATAATCAAGAATAGGAAGGAGTAGGGCTTGGACTAGAGAGATTTTGGTGTTATAAGGTAAAAAGTTTTGAAGGCACTTGATGGAATGAAAAGAAAAGTGAAGTTTTCTGCTTACCTCATTGACATGAGCAGTCCACGATAAGTGAGAGTCCAACATAACGCCTAAGTTTTTAGCAGTGTTAGTGAAGGCAATTGGAGTACCGTTGTAAATAATAGAGGGAAGAGAAGTCTCATCCAGTTGCCTGCACATATACCGCCCACCAATAACCATCACTTGCGACTTTTTAGGATTGACTAATAAGCCAAAGGACTTGGCCCAGTCGCCAATGCGTTGTAAGTCGCAATTCATGGCATCAACAGCGGTCGAAACATTATCGATGGTAAAATGACGGTAAAGTTGCAAGTCGTCTGCATAGAGATGGAAATTTGAAGATATCACCGGTGTAACGGTATTAATGAAAATAGAAAACAGCAACGGGGAGAGTACGCCACCCTGCGGTACTCCCGCCACGAGATCACACCAATCAGAGTAGGCCTCGTCAATGCGGATCCGCTGCGAGCGACCACGAAGGTAAGATTCGAACCAGGTTACAGCTGAAGAGGACAAATTAAGGGAACGAAGAACAGCGAGAAGTATTTCAAAGTCTACGGAATTAAAAGCACTACTAAAGTCAAGTAAAGTAAGGATAGTCAAAGACTTGTTTTCCATGGCGAGACGGAAATCATCAGTAACTTTTAAGAGAGCCGTTACAGTACTATGTGCAGGTCGAAAACCTGATTGAAATGAAGAAAGGAGGCAATTCGTAGAAATGAAATCAGCCAGCTGCTTGTGGACAATGTGTTCAAGGATTTTTGAAAGGAAAGGTAAAATGGAGATAGGACGGAACTCGGAGAAGGAGGATGGGTTCGGAGTCTTAGGGAGAGGAATAATATTGGCACGTTTCCATGCCAGCGGAAACGAACTACTTGTCAATGAGAAGTTAATAATGTGGGTGAGTATAGGCAAGAGTTCTGGAAGGATAATGGTGATCATACGGGAACAAAGGTTGTCATCGCCCACAGCAGTGGATGTTATGGAAAGTGTATGTTTCTTAACGTCCTCTTCGCTGACATATCTGAAACAGAAGGATGGGCATGCCGGCAATGGCTGGCTCTGGAGACTGGCAATGGTTTTCGCTCTCGCCCTGTCGTCAAGAACAACCGGTGGCAGAGAGAAATGCCTATTCAGAGCGTTCAAATCCACATTCCCATCAAAAGAGGCTGAGGATTTGCCAATGCCAAGCGTGCCCAGAAACTTCCAGACCCGCAAAGGGTTACAGGAATCAATGGAAAAGTGTATGTGGCGTCTTTTAGCATCCCTACACAAACGACTGCAACGATTTCTCAGGTACTTATAACGAGTCAGATTTGCTTCTGTTGGACACCTTCTATACCGCTTCTTGGCTCTATCACGCCTTCCCATCATGTCCGTTATGGCCGGTGTCAGCCAGGGCGCTGGGGCATGCCTGACTTTCACCCTCCTCACTGGTGCATGAGCATCAAACAGTTTCAAAATAAAATCCCTGAAAAGTTTAACCTTTAAATCCATTTGATCTGCAAAAATAACTGGAGACCAATCGATCTCGGACGCGTCTT
The DNA here is from genome assembly GCA_949987775.1 of Aproaerema taeniolella. Lineage (NCBI taxonomy): Eukaryota > Metazoa > Arthropoda > Insecta > Lepidoptera > Gelechiidae > Aproaerema > Aproaerema taeniolella. Next base: position 16,799,545 of record OX465252.1, on the reverse strand, counting down.
TCCTCAAGGCCTCCAAATCAATTCCCTTATAACTACGCAAGAAGAGAAATTTAGGTTTACGGCGAGGTGGACGAATTTTATAAGATAGATAAACCAGGTCATGCCAGGAAAAGTTTGCAGGAAACTGGCCGTGAGTAGCGACATGATCTGGTGAAGAAACAAGAATGAGATCTAAAAGAGAAGGATTACAGTTAGGAGAATGATGGGTAGCGGAAAGAGGTAGAATATGGAGATTAACCGAGGATAACATAGATTTAAGTTTATGAGCACGTATATCATCTTTGATAAAGCACGTATTGAAGTCACCCAACAACAGAGTGTGATCGTAATTTGGACAGTGAGTACACAGTAAGTTTTCTAGCGAATTGAAATAGTCAATGTGCAGAGAAGGGCTGTAGTACACACCAAGCAGGATGCGTTTGTGGTGAAGGCTGACCTCAATAAATAAGTGCTCTGCTGATTTAGTATACTGACTAGGAGATTCACTGACGACACTATGCACAATATCAGCGCGAAGGTAAATAGCCACGCCCCCACCTCCTTTACCCGTGCGGTCATTCCGGATAAGTTTGTAGCCAGGAAGTGGAAATTGAACAGAAGGAAGAGACGGTTTCAAGAAAGATTCGGAAATGAGGATAGCATCTATGCGACTGTTGCTAAATGACGCCAGAAGGTCGGGGTAGTGACAAGGAACGCTCTGAGCATTAATATGCACTATTATACATTAAACAACTTTTTCACGCAGAAAACGAAAATTCAATTGACAAAGCAACTGCCCGCGCCGAGTTCTCGCCAAAGATCGCGTGCTTCACCTTTCTTTATTCCTGTTTTTCTTTTTTCCAGCCTTGGCTACCACTGCCCAATGACGTACAACCCGACTGACTACTTCATCAAAGTCCTGGCCTTGACACCAGGGTCAGAGTCAGCCTCCAGGCAGGCCATCAAGAGCATATGCGACAGGTTCGCAGTTAGTGATGCCGCTAAGGAGTTGGACATGGAGATACATCTGGAGTTCCATCTTATGGACAATGGGGATAGGGTAGGTTGTTGCATAACCGCATAATATATGACTTTAATCTAGTAAGGGATACTATAGGTCTGAACCTCCCCATAAAAAGGAACAACGCCCTTTAGAGAAATCATTAGCTTATTCAGATATACAGGGTGTAAAGGACAGCTTAGCAAATACTTAAATGGTACCCATAACTATCATCAGCTATAAGTAATTACTTTTTCCCGGAAACGTCACTGTAAGGAATTTTCATTATTTACCTACTTTGGCGCTACGCAACGTATCGCGAAACCGCGCCCCGCGCGCGATCCCCCCGCACAGCGCTGCTATCGGAGTGCGATGTACATTGCTGGATTTCGTGTTTTACGTTGTTATGATTGTTTTTTATTGCAAAATGGAGTGTATTCGATTAAATAATAAAAAATATAAGCAGAAAATATTAAAAAACATGAAAATAAATAGAACATTTTCCGGAGAAAAATTCCACTGGAAAATGATTCAGAATCATTGTCTGAGTCCAGGGTTTCAGTTTTTGCTAAGCTATCTTTTACATCCTGTATATACTATGTCGTGAGTAATTCATTCTCTTACAAATGGAGTCGTTTTTTTATTCCGTTTTGTACCATTCTTAGTTCCAATTCTAAGTACATATTCTCGTTACTGTTTTTGTTTTATATGAGTATCCATATTCATCCGCGATCTTGGTGATCGGCACAGCGCCGAAATATTGGATACTCATTTAACACAAAAATCGTGATAAGAACCCGTTAAAATATGTTTAAATATGTTTAAAACTTATGAAAGTAGCTTCGGCAGTTTTAAATAATATTGGACCAATTTTTTTCTAATTTCAGGATTCAGAAGTGGATGAGATTTTCAAGCCGCCATTTTTCTACACCAAAATCATTTGGCTAGTGTACAGATATTTTATCGTCATTGTCCGGGATCCAAGAGTACAGTTTATAAGGATACTGCAGAAACTGGTTTGTTTTTGTATACTATACCTATCTACTTTATTTAACTTCATTTTTATTTTATTGTAACTTCATATAAAGCAATTAAAATCTATGAACTTTTGTAGGATTTTTTAACTATTCCATATCATTTGACAAGCGAGTTCATTACCATTTTTGTGAGCCGTGTATATGTATAACGTAAACTCATCAAATTTTAATGATTCATTCGTTTATTCGATACGTTCATTAAAGTTAACGCTCCTTTATAATGTTATATCGTCGTTGTTCACGTCAACAAGACGGAAAGTGACAGAATAATATTTAAAGGAGAATTAACTTTGATGGAAGTCTCTGCAACTGGGCGTACTAAAATTAAATTATCACGAAAAACTATGAAAAAGCACGTTTGAGCATTCCATATTTTCCGTACTTACCTACTATGCGGAGTCAATTCTCATTTGACAAGCGAGTTCACTGCTTGCAAGGTTCTGGCAGAATAACAGCGCTGCTGTTGTAATCCGCAACAGTTTCATGCTGAGTCAGCGCCGATTAATTGGCACAGTAACCTTTATAATTATGTATTTGTTTAGCATTCAGTTTTTTCTAGCTGTGTCAATTTAATAAAGTGTTTTTCTTCTTCTTCTTAAACGCTATCGCTCACGTCTTCCAGGCTATAGCCCTCACAGCAGGTCTCTGCTTCCTGGGCACAGCTCGTCTCACCCAGGCTGGGATCCAGGACGTCCAGGGAGCATTGTTCATCATCATCGCCGAAAACACCTTCAGCCCAATGTACTCCGTCCTGCACATGTTTCCTGAGGAATTCCCGCTCTTCCACAGGGAACTAAAGGCGGGATTATATTCTACGCCTATCTATTACGTGTCCAGGATGATTGCTTTGGTGAGTAGATCTTCATTAATTTTAAAATTATGAGATTCCATCTTGTCAGCGGAACAATCGCCTTTCCTCTTTATTTGTGGAAGTTCTTTGACTTTTTTACGACATGATGCGATTTTTTTAGTTTGGTTTTCTGCCTGTCCGTAATATTAAAAGCGTCATCAAAATTCCTGACATCACAACGACTCATAGACAGGCAAGATCACACAGTAACAAGAGAGAAACATAAAAATAACACAAACAACCTTTAGATCTCTATTTATTGAAGGGTTCGAGACAAATATTCCACAAGGGTCTTATCGTATCAATTGTTCTGCCATAGTTACCCTTTTGTTTTGTGTTCTGGACCATTTCTTAGACTTACACTTCCACGTTCGCTTTCATTTCTATCTAGTTATGCTTTTCATAGTACTAACGTATCAGGGCTTTAGGTATTTCTCTTTCAACCTCTTGGGTGGTTATTCAGACCATGAAATTGAACAACTTTCCCAAGGAAAAAAGGTCAAAATGCGAAAAAAAAATTGAGTTCCCCTAGCTACAAACTTCATCAGCATATAGCGCATTTATTTATTTAATAACAGTTTATTGTACACAGGAAAAATCACAAATATTACAGACAAAGACAAATAGAAAAACGAACACAAAAGGATATCGAAATCCTTTTATATAGGATATCGAAAGTTTTTTTCGTATTTTGACCTATGTTCCTTGGGGAAGTTGTTCAGTATCATGGACTGATTAACCACCCGAGAGGTTGAAAGAGAGATACCTAAAGCCCTGTATACAATATAATAACCAAATTCATTTCAGTTCCCAGGATTGGTAATTGAACCTGCACTCTTCACGCTGGTGGTATACTGGATCGCTGGTCTTCGAAGTACCCTGTACGCCTTCAGCTTTACCGTATTCATCGCCATTCTGGTGCTTAACGTGGCGATCGCATGTGGTGAGTTGAATTTACTTAAACACAAGTTTCTTCAGATTTCTAGGTTAGGTTATATCGCCCTTTGGTCCCTTTGGGGCAGGGGTTCCCTAATTTATTTGAGACGCGCCCCCTTTCGACCTTAAAAAAAATTCTGCGCCCCCCAGCCTCCAGTCTAGATTATCAGGTCAGAATAAATAAAACCGGCCAAGTGCGAGTCGGACTCTATAAAAACCATTATCTCTAGAAAAGCGGCAAAAAAAATCACGTTTGTTGTATGGAAGCCCCCTTAAATATTTAATTTACTTATTCTACTTTTTAGTATTTGTTGTTATAGCAGCAACTAAAATAGGTACATCATCTGTGAAAATTTCAAATGAGATTATTCTCTCAGCGGTCGCAGGATTTTTATACTTAACTACACAGGTAGCCCACGCCCCCCTTTAAAGGTCTCTGCGCCCCCCCTGGGGGGCGAGCCCCCAAATTAGGGAACCCCTGCTTTGGGGAGTCATCTAAATCCAACTTTAAAATGTCGCTTTTGAGAGAACTGTTGATTGCCCATTAAATACTTCTGTAATTTGGTTATGTCATCAAACGTTGTCAGAATCACTTTGTACATAAGCAAAAGCAACTCTCTACTCTCTTTATTGAATTTACTTATGATTACTTCATTTTCTGAGTACGAGTAAGTATGTCCTTTATCTTAGTTCATCGTTTGATTAACTTATACCGCTTTTGCTAAACCATCTTCTAAAATGATCACCTTCTACGATTTTGTTTGTGAATTAGTTCCTATAGCCATGGCATTTTATTGCTAAATAGAGGATGCCCGGGACAACGTTCCCGGGGCAATTTCGTAAAATGCTTTCTTTTTCCTTGCCATCGTTATAAAAGTAAACCTATGCCAAATTTCAGCATTCTAGTCCCAGATGTCAAGACCTTCAATTTTAAATGTATACCTATTAAAGATTCTTATTGTTACTTCCAAGACATTGAGCCTCCTTTTTCTTCTCCAGGGTCATTCTTCTCCTGCGCTTTTGGCTCGATGCCAATTGCCATAGCCTACCTCGTGCCGTTTGACTATTCCCTCATGATGACCTCGGGACTATTCGTCAAGTTAAGGTAAATCTAAATATACAATATGTCTGTCACCGTAACATTGTCAAACCTGTAATATTGTAATTTGACATAGTAAGACTATAAACTCTCGGAGCTTTGTGAGCTGCCCCATTTTTTTCACATTGACGGACTTTTTACCTGAAAAAGCCTAACTTAGGTTAACCTAATCTAACCTAACCGGTGGCCCTTATTTCATTGGTAAATTGTAATGTCACGGGAGATTATAATCTCAATAGTTAAATTGTAATATTACGGTTTTTCCAATTTTCCGGTGACATGGCCAAGGTAACATTTTCTATCATCGTAATTGGAACATTTGCTGGCACATATTGTCTTTGTGGGCTCATAACATCGTAGTGCTCCAAAATTCATGATTCTCACGTGCTAACGGTGCACCCAGCTGATCAATGGACAAGGCTCTGACCAGTGAAGGATTTATTTACTCGATATTGGCGACTTCGCTATTCTATTCTATATTTTAATTTTGGTTATAATACTCAGACATTCGCAAAACACGTCTATGGACGCCAATTTTCAAATTGACGTCTTTGTAAAATTAAATTCTACAATTTATTTAATGTCTGCTACATTAATGCGAGGAATCATTCAAAGTGATCTTGTAAAAATATTATATGATTCTTTTTTTTCAGTTCAATACCAAAATACGTATCATGGATACGACACCTATCGTGGTTGATGTACTCCAACGAAGCAATGAGCATCGTGCAATGGGATGGAGTGCAAAACATCAGTAAGTTTCTACAAGAATGGTTTTCTTTTGAGAAAATTTTCATTTCTTCTCATATCTTCTGGGTGAGCTTACTACATCCTCGACCACGTCTTTGCCCTTTGGCTAGATTGTCAAGAGCGAACCCATTAGTTATAAAAAGTACTTATTAGTAAGTAAAACTTTAGGGGCTAATAAATAAAATTTTCGACTCCCAATAAAAAGGCAAGTGAGCTCAGGTGAATTTTTTTTTTCATGTTTTGACCTAGGTTTTTTGGGGGGGTGGAAGTTGTTCAGTTTCGTGAACTAATTCACATCCTTAATTTTTGCTAACTCTCTCTCTCTCTCTTTCTTTATTTGTTTGATCCGTTGCTAGTCTAATGCTTAATTGTGTTCTACAATTTTTGAAATTACCACCTTTATTTAACTGGCCACAATTAGTTAAATATTGTTCAAGTCTTCCCACAAAATTTTGTTTCTTTTGAATTCACGTTCCAGAACGAAATCCAAAAATTATAGAATTAAAAAATCCGTTTTTCAAAAAAAAACTGAGAAAGGCAATGTCTAGCCTTTATCTAAAGGACCATCTTCCATTGTTAAATTTTAAAACGACATATGGCGCCAACGCAAGGATATTCCCAAAGATAAAGTCTACAAAAAGGGTCTACCAGGTAAAGATAGACAATGAAGTCAGGATGTTTTGTAAAGATTATTATCTCCTATTCAAAAAGGCGTTATATAAAAATAACCAGAGCCATTGACGATTTTTTTCCACAACGTATAAGCTTTAAAATTAGTCCGACAAAAGTCTCACTCAAGCTGATCTGCCGGCGAACAACTTCATCTGAATCTTTTGGGGTAGACAGAGCTACTAATTAGTTTTACTAAAGTGACAATCATTATTTTAATTTTAAATAGGTTTATTGGGAAAAGTCGTTCAGTTTCATGGACAGAATCACTCCGTCAAGTTTCGCTAGCTAATTTAGTCACCCCATATCTGTATATGACTCTTTAGTCAGAGCTATAAAATAGCTCATAAAGCTATTTAAATAAATTAGATTTGATGTGAACCATCTCAAACAAAAAAAGGGCATCACAGATACACACGTCAAACTTATAACATCCCCTTTTTTGTAGGGGGTTAAAAATCATCATGCTCGTTTGCTAGCGATGCACCCTGCTGTCGATGCTCTGATGTACAGTCAAGAGCAGGTCACGCTTTACATTACCAGTTTAAACTGAGCTCTGATTTGTACTGCGCGCCATACAATGCAGGGCCGGTCCAAAGTCCAAAGTGTCAAGCTTGACATGCTCTTGAGTGTACTACAATACCATTGAATTTCTTAACTTGATATTAGCGACTTCTTTACTTGATATTTGCGAATGCTTGTGTCATCGCAACCTAACCTAGCCTGCCAAACCTAAAAAAAATTTGGTGAAAACTTATCTTAATTTCGTGTTAAATTAAAGTTTCATTAACGAAATTTCGTTTAACGAAACTTTAAGGGAGTGAAATTGTAATTTAACAGTTTTAAAAATTTCTGGTGACATTTATTTAATCTCATTTAATCAGTTATTTAATTACCTATCCATCTTCTTCACAGCATGCCCAGCATCAAACATGGGAGCCCCTTGCCTGAGCACTGGAGACGAGGTTTTATCCCAATACGACTTCCAAACCAACCACCTCTGGACCGACATCATCGCTCTGATGGCCCTCTACCTGGCCTTCCACCTACTGGCACTCCTGGCCCTCAGGCATAGGACTAGGAGAAAATAAATGAGAAAGAGATGTTGTTGTTAATTTGTTATTGGCATGGTGTCTATCTGTGTTAGTATTGTGATGCTGTAAATAAATGTTTAAGCGTCTCTATGTTTGTTGTTTTATTTAAATAAGAACAGGGTTATCTGTAAAACAAAAATAACCCTGCAGGACTAGACTGATTAGGTCATTAACAACTTTTCATGACTAAATACACTTACCAAAAATAGGTCAAGTTGTATCTAACACAAAAATATAGGTGCTATAAGTTTGACGTGTTTTTTTAATTGACTGCCAGAAAATCGGTCATTCGTTAGATTTTACTTTCATTAAGAAAAAACTACCACGCCATAATAATTAATAAATAACTCTATGGACAGAGAACACGTACTTATTAAAAAATTTAAATTTTTGTATCACTCCCGACATTTTATTGCTTATAACTTTTATAGGGCTGAACCAATTATGATCAAATATAGCTAAGAACCCTCTCGATTACGTCAGCAAAAAACCGCATCGAAATCGGTCTATTCGTTTAAGAACTACGATGCCGCAGACTGACACGTAAAAACACAGATACAAAGAAACATAACATCTTTATAATTTTTAGACATTAGTGCTGCGTAGCTGACCTATTACCTCAGTCACATAATAAATAATAGCTACGAAGAAACCACATTCCAATTTTAAATTCACTACTCGTAGCGTCACCTACAGTAATTGAGTACAAAACCGTTTCTTGGCTAGCGCACTGTGGTTGGTTACTTCGGTTCTCCGTTTGCTTGTTTCTGTAAAAGTTCCGAAGGTTTCTCATAGATGGCGTAACGTATTGTCATGTTTTTTACCTGACCGGCACACAGCGGTCCGCGGCCGGCGCAAGCGTAGTTCGCTGTTCGAACTCGTCCGCCATATTCGTCGTGTCAGACGGAGTGCAGTGCTGCTGTGACATGTTTTATCGTCATCTGTACACAACACATGACATCGAATCTACTATGGTGCTTGTTTTAATTAAAAACATAAATAAATACGTGATTTGATGGAAACTTGAATGGAAGCTCGCGTCGTTTGTGCCGAAACAAACGTGTAACGATCAGTGCATTCGTGTTTTTATGATAACAGAGAGAATAAATCCTCAATCGTGTATTGTTTTTCTGTAAATCCCATGTGGTAACTGGTGCAACATAGTGCTGTTATGTAATTGGTACAACTTAACCGTGACCTTCGTGTATCGTGACCGTGCTTCAGGTGCTTTTGAGGTTAAAATGCAGCTTGGATTTTAAGCGACTGCGCCGAGCCATCAGGTTAGTAAGACGTCCTGTTATTTTATCTTGGCAGATAGCACCCGAGTATTTGTTTATCATGTCCCACATTCTTGTTTGCACTAAATTCGTGTTATATTTGAACGAGGATCGATACGACCAGCCAGTTATAAAATATCGACAAAGGGCAGCCGGTTAAACGTCGATTTTTTTGAAATTCGAACACTAAAAAATTTAAAACTGTCGTTAAGATTTCGAATACTTTTTTTCCTTATTGCGGCCGCTACCGGTCAGCGTTCTTTCAAGCCAGTTCGTCGTCCCATTCAACATCTGTTTTCGGATTCGTGGTGCGTGACGAAAGGGCGGGAAAGTTATCTTTTTTGTATGAAACATTACGGATATATGTGTAGGTAGAGTAGTTGGATATGAAATTCATTTTATGGCAAGGACTGGCCGGGGTCGGTCGCTAGCGGTCCCGTGTGCACCAGACAAGACATGCCCCGGCGCAGGCGCAGGCCTCCGCCCCGCGCGCGGGAAGCGGGAATGCAATCGCAGGAATTACAAAGGGACCAAAGTAAAACAAGCTTATAAAGGAAGGACGCGTCTTTGAGTCTGATTATTCGAAACACTTTTTGCTTCGATTCGGGAATCGCATTTTACCGTAATGTCATGTAAAATGGGGTCCGCGATTTTCGTGGTTTTGTCCAATGTCAGAATATTTTATGAATATTTATATAGAAACTGGCGAAGTCACCAATGTCAAGTTATTATTTAAGGTTGAAACAGGCACGACAGAGCCTCGCCCATTGATGAGCAACGAGCAGGCGAGGATAACGATTTTGGAGCACTAACATGCTACCTACCTGTTACCCCACATATACCTATCCTTTAATCATTTAAATAGGTAGCTAAGGTATACCTACCTACTTATTTAAACAACAACACTTCAGGGTATACCCATACCTGGGGTTTTTGTGGGTTTGCCACAAAGTTAATTTGCCACACAAAAAAGTGTATGTGGATTTGCCACAGTTATATTTTTATGATGAATTTTAATTTTGGTTACCGTGGATTCGCCACACTTTTTTTTCCGTACAGATAGCAGGAAAATCAAACAATAACTAAAACAAAACTTTATGATTACAATTTTAAGTAATTAACCCATTTAGGGTTAATTAAAATCGCATGGCTGCTTTGCTCATTTCAGTAGGTACCTACGTTAACTATACAACCTCTACAAGATATACCTATTATGGTTAAATATTAACGATATAGAGATGAAAAACACAGTTATCAACTGGCTGATTTATCCACGAAACTATAATTTAGGTTGCACTGCGAAAACCGTCACTGTTGCTAATGGGATATGATCAATTTCAAGGTCAACATATTTTTTTTAAGTGAAAACTTCTTTAGCGGCCTTGTGCACTTTTTAGATGGGTAAAAAATGTTAAACTCGCGTCAGGGTCTCATGACCCTGATCGAAAATTCGTAGGACGGAGGGTGAAGTGAAAACTTAGACCGCAAGAAAGTAATACCTATATGTTCAAGTTTTCACTTCTGCCGGCACTCCCGGAGTGCAATCCGTTTATTTTTATTATGAGATGGGTTAACTCTTGATCCCAATCTTGCCCAAGGTCATAGATGAGGTAGACGCTGGAGCGAGTTAACCCAGAAAATGCCAATATAAAGCCGGATCTGCTGTCGTGTGTTGTGCATACACTGCTGTAGTAATAGTAAATAAAAATACATGTACTTACTAAGACCAATACAACACCGCTGGCTTGACAGTTTGAAGTTCGAAGCTTGATGTGCTCTTGTTTGTACATACCTACTCAGGTAGGTAGATAAGGTTCTTAATTCCTATCTACTGGTAGGTACTGTAGAGGTTCTATACCTCTCACGTTAACCATCTTCTTGCAACGCCTTTTGCTTATGATTCTATAATCAAAATTGTTTCCAGCTTTTGGCGCGGAAATAAATGTGACGCTGACGAAGCCACGGAAATACCTCCCGTGGCTGGCTTCGGCCGTGCAAGTTAGGTTTTCAGCAGGGCAATCGCGCTAAAAAAAGTGGACTGAATCGCAATTGAAACGCAGCTGGGGGGCTACCACCTAAGCGAAGCTGATGCTGATTGAACGAATGGAATGATGTACATTGCTGTGTTTGGTTCATATCGTTAATCAATGTCTCCTTATAAAGAAGCAATCGACTACGTTCCATTCGTTTACCCAGCATCAGATTCGCTTAGGTGGTAGCTCCCCAGCTACGTTTCAATTGCGATTCAATCCACTTCTTTTAGCGCGATTGCCCTGCTGTACATGTTATAAAGAGGAAAGATTTGATTGTTTGTTTGCATTGAATAGGCTCCGAAACTACTGGACCGATTTGAAAAATTCTTTCACCATTAGAATCCTACATTATCCGGGATGGACATAAGATACATGATTTTCCCGAATTCCCACGGGAACGAAGTCCCGAGCGGAAAGCTAGTCTATAATAAATGCCATAAAGTGATTCTCTGTCTTTTCCTGGTCTTCATCAGCTCTTTCCATTCACCAGCTCCCCCAGAGCTACGCTATAGTACCTACTCAAAGGGTTCAATTATATACAATGTATACAGTGTAGGTAACACTGTATACATTGTATAGGATCCTTTCTTGGATGTTTATTTCTACAAGTTAATTGAATAAAGTTTTCTTTTAATTTATTTACATAAAAAAGGTAACAAAAACATAAATAAAAGATTCTGAGAAGTACACAACATGTAAACGGTAGTTCCATCAGGGGAAACTAACTTTAGCTATATGATTGTCGAGCTAGGCGCATCCTGGAAGTTTAAATATGTACAGCAGGCGGCACATCAGCAGGCCGAGTATACGATAGTGACAGCGCCGCGACAACACCGCGGTCTTATGTCAAAATGTCAACATTGACAACGCCATAGGGCGAACAAGCCTTTGCGCGGGACCCTCGAGCAATCAAAGCAGGGTTCGAAAGGATAATTATCACTGATAATTATCGTGATAATAACATATGGATAATTATCGATTGATAATAACAAGCAACAAAGCCAATGGAAATACTATCATCATCGGATGAAGATATTCCTTTGGCTTCTTTGGTCAATCTAAGTTAATTTATTTACGACTAGCTTTCTGCCCGGGACTTCGCTCTTTCCGGAAGGTGTGTTACCTATGTGTTATTCCGATGCATAAGCTATATTATTGTTAAGTTTAATTAAAATCCATTCAGTAGTTTTTGTGTCAAAGAACAACAAATATCCATACAGCCACATTCACTTTAATAATGTTTTGTTACAATTTGTTATGAACCAATATAACAAATTAATTTCTTACACTGGTGATAATTATCAAGAAGCGTAATTATCTTGATAATTTCGAACCCTGAATCAAAGTGAAGTTTCAGCGTGAGTCGAGCGCGAGTTTGTCGTTATCGTGCTACAGCTGCTGGTTACCACATGCACGGTGTGGTGTTACTGTAAGAATGGGTTTACAATGAAAATGGGGTAACCCTGATGCGCTCTGTTTTGAACACACGGCAGAACATCAGGTTATACATATTGGCCTTGACTTCGCCCTTATCTCGCTCGTGATGCGCCGCCTTCGTAGTGAAAATGGGTAACCTGACATGTTGCTGTGTTGCTGTCTGTACAACAAGGTGTTCTTTGTAAGTCTCCCGGCCTTACTTTGCTAATGTTTGATCATGTGAATCATCTAAATATATAAAACAAAGTCGTGTTAGTTACACCACTTATAACTCAAGATCGGCTGGACCGATTTCCATGGTTTTTAATTTGTTGTATTTATCTCCGTCCGAATATCAGAATAACTATTAAAAACATTGCAAAATTGGCGGGAAAATTCCCACGGGAACGAAGTCCCGGGCGAAAAGCTAGTACATAATATACAACCCGTTGCGCGCTTGTTTACGACGCGTGCGATAAAAATCATGCACACACGGGCGTGCAAGAATCGCGCAAAGGTTTAAAACACTTGATATTGGGGACTTCGCCATTTTTTTTTTTTTTTTTGAAAAATCAAAACATTGTGGACGCCATTTTTCAACGAGTTGAAATGAATAAAAATGACATAAAAACCTATTCATCGATGCTGTTTAGCCCCAGCGTTTTAGCCGTATCGAATTCTGCACTTAAACCTATGCTTTCCACTCCCGTTATCGAGTCGATAAGAAGCACTCTAGATTGGGGACTGTACTGTCCAGTGACGTCACTGACCAAGATAAAATTGCGAAACTTCGTTATCGAATTTAGTAAAAGCAAAACGCACAGATTCTACAGCTTTTAAATTACCTCTAACAAAAAGTGATTAATTCCTTGATAGAAACCTCACCAATCACTCTGTAACTATAAATTTGAGCAACTTTGTATGTACAGTCAACAGCACATCACGTTACCACAAACTATCAAATTTCCCCAATGGATAGTAATCTCTAATACTTGGAGATAAAATTGAAAATCGATTGAAGAAATTAGACAGTTTTGGATAGCATGATGTGCTTTTGACCCTGTACTTCTTTATCAGAATTTATGAGATAACAAAACATCAATCGATCCCTAATTGAAGCGCGAACTACAAAGTATGATTTTAAATACACCAGTCAGTTCAGATTTGGGGGAATCCGTTGTCCATCAAAAAAAGTAAGAACATCATCCACATACTAAAAGAATGCAACAATCTTCAAATTAAAGGACATAAATTTAACACATAGCAGTAGCACTATGTATACCTTTAATTGGAGGTACTATAAGTACATAACATGTTAGTACAGAGGGCCGCAAATCGGGTTAACAAACGCGTGCACTCTGTGTTGTTGCGATAAGAACGGTTTTGCAATGAAGACTGGGTAACCTGATGCGCTGGTCTCCGTACTATCTAGTTTGTAGTAGTTGTTGGTGTACATTCTCATAAATAACTAAACGGGTACTTAAAAGTTATCTAGTTATTCTAATCTATCGTTAAAGTTAAACCATTTAAATCTCACAGGGAAACCTCGAAACGCCATAAGGAAAGAATCCAATATTGACCATTAGGCCATTATGTATGTAATTGAAAATGTACCTATTAGTAGTCAATGCAACGCAAATGTTTACCGTCAAAGGCTACTAGCTCGGTTTAAGTAGTATCTAATGTTGTTGCAACGAGGTAAACCACTTGATAACTGTAAAAAACAGTACACATTAAAACGTGTATTTCACTATCATTATTAGTCCTATTCCTATACATACCTATGTAGATGCGAAGCTATATTGCGTCAATGAAACTGTGGGTCAAGCTTCTGATCTGAAATGTGGCAACATACGTAGATAATCGTTTTCAAAGTAATTTGTTGGATTCACAAACTTATTGGTGATTAATTTGTACGTGATAAAAGTTTTCTATCGTTAATTATTCGTCTAAATCACCTAATTCAATGAAGCGCTCGTAGCCCAGTGACTCTCGCTGATCTCAACCGATCAGTGAGGTTCAGCAACGTACCCAGGGGCATGAGTGATCAAAGTGGCAATTTATCACGGCTGTTCTCGATTGACGACATTGTTACAACCAAGTGTGGTTTGAAAACTCTGATACCAGGGTTAGCCAAGTTCGCCACACACTTGACTATACCTACACGATAAGAAGAAGAAGACCTGATTCAATTAATGATAAGGTGGCGTCCACGATTTTGGTGATGATGCCAATGTCAGAGTAACTATTTCATTGAGTATTAAATTAAAATAGAGCATTGCGAAGTAGCATATATCAAGTAAAAGAAACCCTGAAACTAGCAGGTGAGGATAATGATTATGGAGCACTAAAATGACCTAAATGACAACTCGCCAAATCTTCATTATAAAGTGTTACTTACTCCTTATTTATTTTTGCGATAGCTCTTGCGAAAACTTCTCATAATCTCTATTAATCTATGCGCCGTCTGAACCTAGCGAAAGTGACGAAATACAGAATTCTAACTTGCGTAGTCTTCTTCCTTGGTTCAGTTTTTCATTTATGGCACGCATGACTATGATCCAGGATTTGGTAGATCAGGTAATTACTTACAGTGTGGCGAATTCTATCTGACCTCCATGACCCCTTTTAACAGGGAATCTGACTGTGACCGATTGAATCATGGTTACAGTTGCCCTGCAGGTTTCCTCACGATGTTTTCCCTCACTGTAAGAGGATATTAGTGTGAAACCAATGTAGCATATCTGGCTTTAAATGTTGACCTTGATGACGCCCTTATCTCTCGTAATAGCGCCGGCTTTGTATTGCAAATAGGTAACATGAAATTCTGCAGTCTATACATTTCTAACTCAAAAAACGAATCATTGGTATATGGCAACACTGACATTGAACTCTGTACCTCTCACTAACGAATCCAACCCGCCAGCCGTAAGACGTTCTCTTCTAACATCTTCAAACTTTCGTAGTCTTGACTCTAAATAAAACAGCCCAGCAAAAGAGTAGGTCAACTTTTTACAGTATGAATAAATAGGGGTCAAGCGTACTAAGAACCCATTTACCTCCTAAATTACGTTGAAGATTGGTCATAATGGTCATATCGAGACTTGCCTACTTATCACCACACACGCACTCGTTAGAAGTAATTTTCAAAAACCTCACACGACCCTTTTGACCCATGCTCGTTGCTTGCTACAAGTAAACAACATCCGTCTTGTTAAAAGCTTCTTTACGATAACTAGTTCTTAGTGTCAGTAACTGTTAAGTTTTCACTTATTTCCCTACGCAGATTTCTTCAATTAATTATTAGTTACTACCTTTCGACTGTATTTTGTTATTAATTTGAGCTTTCTGCACTTTTTCGAAATATAATTTATGTAAATTACTAAAAGTACCTGTAGTTAGGTCAAAAAAATCGTTTTGGAGGCGTATAATACCTATCACAGTCCTCCATTAGTTGCCGCAATACGCTTAAAGTAAAATTAGCTACCGTCGATGAACCATTTCGGCAGTACGATGAAGTACATTGCTGCATTTAGTTGTGTCCACATCTTCAGTTACAATAACATGTGTGTAGAAGAAATGTATGAATGGAGTTATTATAGAATTATTATAGATTCATGGTAGCCCCCAGATTTTACTAATCTCTCCTTTTTCCCAGCCCTGCGGTCCGTTTCGCGTTCGGGGTACGCTGGCTTATTAATTGTTTTTTTGAAAAGTCGAAGGAACGCTAACTCTTTATTAATCTGTTTTAGCACGACATGTCCTCTCTAAATCATCCGTTTTGATTAGCTAGGATGTCTTCCTTTCGTCGTGTACCTGCATGGTCATTTATAATGTTTCTTGTTCCCATAGAAGCGTCCTGTCTATCGATTGCGGATGCTATTCGTTTAATCGCTGTCTGGGTTTCCGTCGGGGCCTGTTTGACCAGGATAACTCTTTTTAACCTGTCAATTCCTAAGATTGATCATTATTGGTATTTAATTTATTATCGGGCTAGGTAACTTCTATGATGAACATGTGTGTGGCTACAGAGTTATTGACGGTGACCCTTCAAACTCTAATGCCTTTGTATACTTTTTTATTTCAATTTTGACTAGGCTTCGACCTTCTAATTACGCCCATGATAGCCAAAATTAAAAAAATTAAAAAGTCCTGGTATTCAAGGAGCATTTCTAATTTCCAAGACTTGTATTTTATATAAACACACTTTGTAACGTTAACTCCCGTCTTTTAATGGCTTCTAGTAAAACGGATGGAAACCCGCTTCCTAATCATCCATTAAGTAAGTATCAGAAAATGTTTTTCAATGAAAGTTTTTGTAAGAGAACTCATATTGTTAATTGACTCCTCTATGATAAGGATGAATACCATTTTCGACCAACTTCTGTTTGAAACTGAGACAGCTTTATAAAGAGCTTACTTCTGTACAGTTGTTATTTTCACTAGACGTTACTTTGTACAGATGCAATGTATGACAAAGATATCAAATTTAACGACTTAGCTTTGTCTCCTTCTTTTGTTAATATTATTAAACAGAGGTAAAGTTTATTATTTCTAGGAAATAATCTCTGGAACTGCTGAACTGATTTAAAAAAAAAATCTCACATCAATAGAAAGCTCTCTTATTAGCGGGTGATATAGACTAAGTACATAATTTTCCCGAATTCCAACGGACGGAAAGCTAGTATATAATAAACCCGCTGTATGTGTCGAGAGGCACTGAGAAGCAGATATTGACTCAGGCGCCGATGAGCGATGACTCATTGATTATCCGGAGTTTGATCATTAGATACTGCTACATATTGCATGACCAAGCGTAAACATTTATAATACCTGGAAATAAACAAGAGTTTTGAGTCTGTTGGGTCAACAACGTTGTGTTTTGTTGCTTTTTAACAATAAGTCCTCCGCGTTGTACCCTTTTGTGTATTAGGTTTATAAGTTTTTTCTTTATTAGCCTACCTGATGCCGCTTCTGGGCAAAGGCCTCCCCCGCTTTTCTCTACTTCACCTGTCGGGTGCTACTTGCGGCTAGTTAGGTCTAAATGCATCAATATCGTCACGTCATCTTTTTATGGGTCTGCCTCGGCGTGTATGGCCGTCTAGCTTTATCTATGTTTGTAAAATTTCTTTCTGTGTGAAAGAAAGTGTTTTGTAGGGTTGGTATTAGGTGAATTCTTGCCTACTGTACTGTAGGCGTTATGAAACAATTTAAGTATAAATAAGAATATGTCTTTGTATGTGACAATAAATAAATCCTACTAATATTATAAATGCGAAAGTTAGAAGGATGGATGGGTAGATGGATGGATGTTGAGATGCTTCACGCAAAAACTACTGGATGGATTTTGATGAAACTGTTCAGTAATATAGCTTAGATACCAGAGTAACGCATAGGCGATATATTTTCCCAAATTTCCACGGGAATGAAGTTCTGGACGGAAAACTAGTGACCCATGTTTTCAACGTTAGCTTGTCGGCCAGTCTTTAAAAGACGACTTAAATTCTCCAACGATGGTAACAAAAGTAATGGTTTGTTCCTGCCTGACAGCAGAAATTAGTCCAGCCTTTATTGTATTAGTAACATCATCTTCGTTATACTACGTTCAAATCGGGCAAACTAGTAACACGATACAAAAGTAACCAATAGGTGAAAGGGGCATCTCGCGTGATACGTATTTTTTGTTCTCCACCTATGGTATAATAGTGAATAATTTTCGCTGCTGGTTTTGAACCAATTATACTGTTGCATCGGTCAAATTAACGGGCAAGTGAAAGTTAATTATATGATGAGCATAATGATCCGATAGTAATTCTTTGGAGAGTTTTTAAAGATAGGCAGCTATTTCTGTATCATATGGGTCATGGTAGTTGTTGAAGAAGCGGGAACAGGGTAACTAAGGAGATTTTTTATTTTTTTATTATGAGATGGGTTAACTCTTGACCTCAATCTTGACCAAGGTCATAGATGAGGTCGACGATGGAGCGAGTTAACCCAGAAAATGCCAATTAAGGCACCGGTACTCCTACGCACCAACGGAACATAGATGATGTTTGGCGTCGGGCTTCGGTAGCTAGGGTGGTCGCGAACCAGACGGCCCTTCACAGAGCCTACCACACCGCATGAGACCAAGGACGCCACCTCAGATTCAAAACAAACTGATGTGTCGTTGTCTAAGATGGATTACTAGGAGGCAGGTCTCATTTGAGTTTCCTTACTTAGTCGCCTCTTACGACACCCACGGAAAGAGATAGGGTAGTGTTATTCTCAACCGATCACCACACGGCGGATATATCTGTATCATATGGGTCATGCAATTTGTTGAAGAAGCGGGAACAGGGTAAATAAGGAGAATAAAATTTTCTAAGGCACATTTCTGTTACACAATTTAGAGTGACCTGCGTGGCGGGCAAGAGACGACTGACGTCACCCAACGCGAAGTGTCAAAATTAACAAAACGTGATTAAAATAATCATGTGTCCCTACAAAGTTGTCAGTTTTTGGAGATGGAACGCGTGTGAAGAAACGTTCGAAGTATTTATTGCCTAATTTGGCATGTCCAATGTCCTTTGAATGTGGAACTCGTTTGCTTTTGTAACGCGGTGTCTCACGTTTCTGGATAAAAAAAAAGAAACTTAAACAGGAGTTACTTGTTTTGGGACAAACCATACATAAACTGACACTTGAATGCCGATACGTTTACCATACGACACCTCAAGAACGATTCGAAAGATTGTCGGTTTAAAATTTGGTTTCGGAATTGAATTTGGTTATTGAAAAATGTTTTGTTGTATCTATAGCTTTATCTTCTTATTATTCAGGTTATTATTCTAATTATTTATCCTTTCAGGAAAGGCACAGGAATCTATGACCATACAGCTTTGTCTTTAATGTATTTCTTCTGGATAAGCTCCTCCCGTTCTCTGTTAAACGATTGTGTTTATTTTTACGGAGAACTATAAACATAGACCTAGTATAGTATATTAGGTTCATGACTATTACAAAAAAAAAGACAGATTGATGTGTTTTTTAAATGACGTAAAATGTCATTGAAATTACGATCTAGTCTGTTGTCTCTAATTTGAGATATACACTCTAATATTAACACTAAAAGAAATTGATATACCTAACAAAACATTCCACAAATAAACTAAGTACTTAGTGGATTACAAAGTTTATCAAATATCTCAAAACAATGCTGTTTTTGAAATGCTTAAAGAATTGGAAACAAAAGAGTCATTGTTCCTTTCTGAAGGTCATCGCGAGGTGGAGATAAGATTGAAAGGCGTGCACTTCTGTGAAAGGATCCTCGGGCGAATTCTACGTAAAAGAAATACATAAAGCTATAAAGTGCAGGAGTTGAATTACCCACTTCCCGGAGCAATGCGCAGGAGGTTAAATTTTAGCACTAGTTCCCTTTGTGGGCAGTTCGTTCAGGTCGGCGACCTGTAATTACGGCGCAGCTGCAGTGCAATACTCCAGTAAAATCCAGCATAGCTAGCGTTTATTAGAGCTTAGCCAACTGTGCCATGCCTGCCGTATATTAAGAAGATGTAAGACTACAATTCAGATCAGGCAAAACAGCGGCAGCGTCCCATTCTCGGAGACTTGTAGCTCTGCAATTTGCTTTGATGGGAAACGTTGTCATTATAAAATAAGCATAATGATCGTAATGATGATTAAGTCGTGCATGTCTACTGATGTGTTATTAGATCTGAGTTGTAAATGTTGTAATGACGGCGATTCAAAAGTAGCGCTTCGCTTATTGGCGGAAGAGCAAATTGACATGATAATTGAATTAATGTGAACCCTTCATGAAGTAACTGATATGGACAGCCCGACGCCCGTGTAACTGCACACCGCCGGATAAGCTCGAAGCCGTCACTATGTATCGAGTGACTCTGATTCACTTCAGACGACCTTTTGTGGCATGTTTTTATAAAACGAATCGATTCCACCGATCGATTTTAGCGTGACTCACTCTCAATTCGGAGAGTTGAAACCAGTTGTAAAATGCATCCTTTTTCGTTTTTTTTTCCCAACATCAATTTAGTTTTTTAGATAGGTAATTGTGACTTACAATTCTTTTATAAGACGCTATTAAAATCAATGATTTCGACGTCAAATATGATAAGTCATGGAGCTTTTAGCAATATCGCTATGAGCATCGTGTTTATTGAGTGGTACTGACATTGGTGTACTGTACATAATGGGTTATAAAGTAACTGTAGACATGTACAAGCGCTCTAATGTTATGGCCGTTAATAAAACACGTTTAGTTATAATGGAGGGTACTGTCACGAGGTAAACGGCAAGTTTTGTTTGAATAAGGAAGCGTGAATGTTGAATAATTGGTTGGACCAGGAAATTATTAAGAGTCTCAATTTCATCGATCGCTCGGACAATATTGACCGCTTCCTTCTATGGTACAAAAGATCAATTGAAGTAGGTAGGTAATATTGACTATGAGATGGCAACAGAACATATAAAGAGCCGCTAGAATGACGTAGTAAATCCTCGGATGTGTGACCGTTATTGGCAATGTCGTATGCACTGTGCAGGGGTTCCCGTGTGCTTTGAGAGGCATTTGTATTTGACTGCATAAAATCTCCTTTGACATTCCATAGCATGTTTTCATCTACATTTGTGTGTCTTTTATATTGCGCACTGCCAAGGAGTGGAATTCTCTGCTGGCGTATGTATATCCGAGTTCATACAACCCGAATATCCGAATATCTTTAAAGTACGAGTGAATAGGCTTCTTATGTGTGAGTTCGTTACATCCTCGACCGCATCTTTGCCCTGAGCTAGAATGTGGTCAAGAGCGAACCCATTCTTACTAATATTATATATAAATGCGAAAGTAACTCTGTCTGTCTGTCCGTCTTACACGCCTAAACTACTGAACCAATTCTGATTAAATTGGGTGCGGAGATAGATTAGAGCCTGGGAAAGGACATAGGCTACATTTTATCCCACAATTGGGCACGATATAACTTGTAGTCCACGCGGGCGGAGCCGCGGGCGAGAAGCTAGTTCTTAATAAATAAAAAGTATATCATCATCATTTATAATTAAAAACTTATGTAGGTATCATAGTCTTAGCTAATAAATCGAAAAGCTGTTAGAAATCATCAACATATCATGTCTTTAATTAGCAACATAACTATGTATATGCATGTTAGCTCATAACGATATCTGTTTTAACGAAGCAGACATAACAAGTTCCCTTAAAAGGTTGTTAAGTTATCCCGTTATGACACTGCTGCTAATATTTGGCATGTCTTTCAACGCGTCGAACAACCTACAACTTCACAAGCTGTAATGTTATGTTATTATAAAGTTTATATGATTTTGTCGGGTCCTGGCCCTAAGGACTTGACTATGGTTTCCTCCAATAATTTCGGAAATATCTGTCTTACTGATACCTACTTGACAAAAGGTTTGGCGACCGCAAAGAAAGCTAAGAGGTTTCTATTAGTTATCCTTAATGTCCGCCGATCCTGCGATTAGTCTTCTTTCGTTTCTCTCAAGGGTTAGCTAGAAGAAACCCCTCTTAGGGATAAGCTTGCTTTTGTATATTTAGTTTTCTTTGTATCGATCTTTTTTGTACTTCTGTTGATGTGCAATAAAGTGTTTAAGTACATGCATACATACAATATCCATAGTTCTAATATGATTTAAGCGTAACTGCTCAGCTCTTTGTATAGATTTAGTTAAAATCAGAAAATTCGTAATGAGATTTTAAAAAAGAGCACCTCACGGATGTTTCGGAGTTTTTTGCTTATTCTTCTAGGGGAAAAACTGCGTCTTTGCGAATTGGCGTAGAATTAAAAGAACTAAAGCAGTTCACCACTTTGACTTATTCTTAGTAACATCCTAAATGTTCTATAAAATAAAACTATTTTAACTATGACTTTGAAATGTTGTGATTTCAAAGTGCAAATATTAAGATAAAATTAATGAATGGGCAATGAAAGCCTTTGGTGTCATGCCTTAAGGCTACACCGTTCATTCATTAACACCGACCCAGCAAAGTAACGTGCAATGTTTGCAAGTAATTACAGCTGACGGTTTTTGGATTTACGCAGCAATTAGTCCATAATCTGCGAAGACTGGTAGCTGTTGCGAAACGTTATGAAAGCGTGTAATCTGAGCCTTATTTGGGGCCGAGTGCAATCCAGCCATAATTTGTTTTCGGTCTTGAGCCTTAGGCACTATTTATACAAAAGAGACGTGGCGCGGCGGTCAGAGCAACGTAAAATGAATCATAAAAACTATAGAGCAAAGGTTTTTTTTTCTCTGTAGTTATTACTCCGTCTTCAGGTGGCAGATGTCTCTTCGTGCTTCTATTTTCGGCAAAAAAACCTTTGCTGCATAGCTATTAAGATTCATTTTACGTTGCATTGATCGCCGCACCACGTCGCTTGTCTATAAACAACGTTTTACGTCGACACCACGTGCTTTATCTTTTCTTGAAAACTATCATATCATCAATATACACGAACGATTGTATGAGTGCTCTTAATGGGGTTGCACCATTGCCGATTAGACCAATGAACATGCAGCCGGCTGACTAGTAAATTGTGGCTGGGTTATTCATTGGTATTCTATGTGTTTTGATCAAAGTTGTACTATACTACATCAAATATGGGGTAGAGTTAGTTTAAAATTAATTAGCGAAAGTTAAAGATGTGAATCACCTCACGGAACTGAACAACTTTCCTCATGAAACATGGTCGATTTACAAAAAAAAATCTCCTCTTCATACTACTTGTGCGATCATGCGCTTTTCTATGAGAAGTTCAAATTTTTTTCGAGAGTTGCTTACAGGTTCCTTGATGAAGTTGTTCAGTTTCCCTGTAAAGTTACACTAACCTAAACTCACCCAATATACAGGGCTTTAGGTTTATCTCTTTTAACCTCGGGTGCGAAATCAGTCCATGAAACTGAACAACTTCCCCAAGGAACATAAGTCAAAATACGAAAAAAAAAATTTGATCTCCCATACAAAATGCGTTATATGCTGATGAAGTTTGTATGGGAACTCAATTTTTTTTTCGTATTTTGACCTATGTTCCTTGGGGAAGTTGTTCAGTTTCATGGACTTATTAACCACCCGAGAGGTTGAAAGAGATTTACCTAAAGCCCTGTATAACCAACATCGATGTGGACCATCCGTAAGCTCTTTGAACAAGATTTTTGACAAGTTGAATACGGAATAAGGTACTTATATATAACGATCTTTTGCTATCGCGACGTTGGTTATTCTCTGCCTTAGAAGGCTGATCAGTCATTTTAAATGTCAGTTTAACTCTTACCTTCAATAATTCTGAATTCCTATTCGGCAAACAAGGACCGGCAATCATTATTATCGTTCATGTATTATCAAAACAAACAAACCACTTTATTAGAACAAGTTCTTAAGATCAAAATTTTGTGATAACAAATAACAAGCGTACGTACAGTTAACAAAATTGTTACGATAGTCAATTTGATTGCTGTAATTTTTTGTTTAACTTCCCCACCAAGAGGCACGGACCTCCCTTGCTATAATTATATTTGAAAAAAAAATACTACCCATTTTTTTCCTTATTTTATGTAAACTGTGGATTATCCCACTGTTAAGCCAATTTTACCTACATTAGAGGTAAAAATATACAAAATGCGGCTCCGCCCACGTGGATTACAGGTTATATCGTGCCCAGCTGTGGGATAAAATGTAGCTTATGTCCTTTCCCAAGGTCTAATCTATCTCTGTACCAAATTTCATCGAAATCGGTTTTGTGGTTAAGGCGTGAAAGAGTAACAGATAGACATTTTTACCAACTCATATGGGTGGGGACCCCTTCGAAACACGAATATCATATTAGTAGTGATTAATTTCTGTTCAACGCACTACACTACTACTACTGGTTATGTGCTCGGTGCTATAAAATGTTGTTTAAAAATCCTGCCAAGATTTCCAATCTCCGACGGCGGCGGCGGTCCCACAAATACGTGAGCTCTTTGTATTTGTAAAGGTTATTTATCGAAACACAGTAGCAGACTTGTCCATTATGTTGACAGAGCACGTGCATGATCAGGCATACTGTAAACAGATATAATTAAGGTCGCCGGCCATATCAATGTGGAGTCGATCAATATTCATAGCATACTCGGTCCCGATTCTGTAACTTAAGTTGTATGTCGATCGAATGGTCGCAATTTTAAGATCCGTCAAGCTAGCATGGCTGATTTAGCAAAATAAAAAAGGTGCCTTTATTTGTTGCTAATAAGTTGCTAATTAGTTGATTTTATCCGTTCAGGTGGTGAAAATTTGAGAACTATCCAAATTTCATAGATCTAATGACGGCTGCTTTGACTGGTGGCGCCACCAACTGAATTTTCAGTTGCTAGGTAGTTTGCAACTTTACGTTATGCGTTAGCGGTGGCGCTCTGCTAGTCAGGGTGGTTGTCAGCAAGTATATGAAAACTAAATAGTTCTCAATTTCGTCACCTGAACAGATAAAATGGCCTCCATTCCATCGACACACAACTTAAGTTACAGAATCGGGGCCCTGCTTAATGCAGGTCACAGTGAACAAATAGAACTTCTATGCAACAGCAACCGTTTTTTGATGAACTTTTTAAGTTATTTTAATGCTGTTCAAGCTGAATATTTTTTAAACCTCGTCAAAAAAGAGAATTGTTATTTGTTCGATCGACGACGTGTGTCTGTGTATCTCTGTATCTGTATAACGGTGTGTCCGTTTGTGGCATCGTAGCGCTTCTAACTAAACGAATGGAACGATTTCGTCACTCAATATAAGTAACTGTCAGGTTAGGGAAAATATCTCAGAACTGGCAGTGAGTGAGTGTAGTTTAAATTAGCTAGTGTTGGACTGAAACACCTTTTACTCATTAAACAGTCCTTTTAATTCGATATTACAAATTACAATTCAAGTCTACGCAGTAAAACGATATACATATTATAAAGTGCCTGTAGTGTTGCGCTACACCGCGTGGACTGGTAGTGTTGTGCCAATTGTGTCGTTAATCGATTTTCTCTTAACACTAGCGATAATTAAGTATGTGCATCAGCTCATGAAACTGAAAAACTTAGTCAAAAAAAAGTTTTGCCTCTCCATACAACTTGTACCACCAGCTGATTTGCCTTTGTGTGGGAAGTTGAAATTTTTTTTGAAACTTCGATAGGTACCTTGGAAAAAAAATTTCAGTTTCATGCAAAAAAATCACTCCCTAAAGTTTCGCTAAACAATTTAAAGTCACCCCATAGAAAGATAGAAAAATGTTTTTACTTGATGGCCGGTTTGGTCGAGTGGCAGGTGACGCTGCCTCTTGATCGGCGGGTCCTGGGTTCGATCCCCAGTCGGGGCAAACATTTGTGTAAAAAACAGATGTTTGTTCTCGGGTCATGTGTGTTTGTTTGACTTTATGTGTTTTCCAAAGGACCCACGACACAAGGGAAAACCTTAGTGTGGGCCTTTGAGTGTGTAGCGTTTGTTGTTATACTCTTTTCTATTTTTTATTTAACCTGTGGATTTTGGATACGTAAATAAATTCTAAGTACTTTTTGTAGACCATGTAAGACGAGATTTTAGTCTTCCTATACCTTATTTCTTTGTCTATGTCTTCCCAGCTCAAAGGTCTGGGTACTGAACATATTATGTAAATCGCTAAACAACAAACAGGGGTCCGCACAGAGTTGTTTACTGACGACTCGTCAATAGGGTCAGATGGTCAGATAATCTTTTGGCGCCAGGAGCGAGGGGTCAGCTAAGATCAGAGGCGATTGAAAACATCGTCTAATCAAGATCTTGGCAGCAATACTGACTGAATATACTTCTGTCTTCCTAAGTCTATTGGAAACGTTGTGGAATTGCTATATAAGTAGGTATTACTTTTGTTTTATTAAATCGACTTCAAAAGTACTAAAAAGCGAAACAGAAAGACACAACTTTATAATATGCTAAGTACCTATGATCTGGTTGAAGTAGGTGCGGAGGCGGAATGTACGTATAGCCTGTCAAATTTATTTGTTTTTTTTAATATATATTTTTTATATTTAGTGCAAATAATATAAAGTACATGAGAAACATTGTAAGGGCCTATTCAATTAGATTTTGCTGAAATTCCGTCATCAGATCCTGAGTTGATAACAATGTAACAATGGGACCACTTTTGGAGTACAATCTTTCAAACAAAAAAATAATTTCGGTTCATAAATAGCGGAAAAATCGCTGAACATACAAAACAAACACACTCGAACTTAGAACCTCCTTTTTTTAACCGAATATCTATCTACCACCCTCGACTGACTTGCGCAAGAGTTGCTAATACTTTGCGATTGCAGTAAACGTTTCCATACATGCTATGTTTTCTGCTTTTACACGCGACTCGTGTTTCTCGCTTCGTTTACCGTGACAAATCGTTGTGTGTTTTAGAAATTGGTTTTTTATACGGAATTTTTCTACGTGGTGCACTGTTGAAGCTATGGATCTTTCCGTTGAAGTAGCCGTCCCCAGCTAAACATAGTAAAAGTCATTTCACGATAGGTCTCGTAGAATTAAAAGTGAGAGCAAAATATAAACGGCTTCCTTGTGGCTTCCTTTGAAATTAAATTGAATGACTTTGACTTGCACTAATTCAACTTCATAGCATTCGCACAATTTTAGGGTGAAAGAACTAAATACATCTGTTTACGCGAGCCAATACACAAGAAAACTTTTTCTTCACGTATTTTGTTTCATAAGAAAAATTATATGTTTTTTTTCCAATTTAACATTAAAGCAAAGAGGATACCTCATCGCTACCTCGACATTAATTTTTTTTGCATTCAGTCAAAACAAAAAGCCACAGAGAACGAGTCTTACTCGCACTTGGCCGGTTTTTTTATACTGGTACAAAACTCTCGGGGTATCTCTCTCGCACTATGCAATCAAATTTTTCATCACGCTTTTTATTACGAAGATTTTCGGAATTATAAGCTAGAAAATTAACATTCAATTTGTTACATCTATTTCTCTCCTATAGTACACGTCTGTCTTCCTTTCTTCTTGCTCTATCCTATCAACAGGTCGGCTGGTAGAAATTTCTTTTTAGAAATAAGCGGAACCTTTTTGTATGTACTGTCTTATGTCTGTAATTTATGCCCTGTGTGCACAATAAACGTTATTATTATATATATAGAAAAGTAAGAAATATTTTACACTGCCTAAGCTTTTTATCTGTGAATGAATCCAAGGTGATTAGAATAATATGCCCGTATGTTCCTTGTATGACAACTATTTATTTGCGGTATTTGCTCATTCATATGCATGCAAACATATGCTGGATTATTACTGTCATTGTATGACTGTTCTAACACATGATAAAGTGTATGGTTCTTTCAGAAAATATGTTTTAACCCCTGACAAAAAAGAGGGGGTGTTATAAGTTGGACGTGTGTGTGTATATCTGAATATCTGTGTGTCTGTCTGTAGCATCGTAGCTCCTAAACGAATGGACCGATTGTTCAGTTTCGTGGGCTGATTCACGTCCCTAATTTTCACTTGTTAAACAACATCTACAGAGAGATCATGATTATTTGAAAGTTTAATTAATTAAGACAAGCTTTAATACAGAATCGGGACGACCATTATCCAGGTACGTAGTGTATCGATCGAAGATTCAAGGGAGACGATCCTAAATAGTTTTAGGGGAAGAAAAAATATTCGGCTTGAATGCGACTTGAACCCACGACGCTAGGATCAGATCTCCTGGTGCTCTAACCATCAGTTCCACAGACTTAGAGATAGACGGTAAAAGTTTACCTACCTTACGAGTAAAAAGTGTGATCCACGGTCACAGTTTTGTTCGAGTTAAGTCAGTCCGCTTGAGACGTATGCCGTAAATGATAAATCGATTTTAACCAGATTTACGTTATTATTTTACTTAAGCCATTGCTTAGCCTTTGAATCGTTTCCGCGCGGTCTTTATTTCCCATGGCTAAATCTCGCTCGTGACGTCATTTTAGGTACGAAAAATTAGACACGCTAGGTTCTCATACAGTTTGAAGCGCTCTTTTCGTCTATCTCGATCTCGATATAGGTCTGTGATCAGTCCCTTTCGAGTCCAATATTTTTTCGTTCCCTAAAATTATTTGTAAGTTTCCTTCACGCGGGTAAGCGTTTTAAAAAATACTAAAATAAAGACGATCCTAGTTAGAATTTTAGGCGGGAAAAATAGAACTAAACAACGATATTATTATAATCTTTAGCCTCAACCTTTTAATCCATCGACTTAAGTAGCCAGTTAGTTGATATCATTGCACAACGAGCATTCGAAACCTTTTCGCTGACATACAGCATGGAATGTTATCACATCTCACATTACCTCGGCTGCGGTCAGATAAGGCATGCGCATGCGACGGCTGCCCGGCTGACCGGCGTCATTCCTTTTCTATGCAGATCTATCTATGTGACAAGATGCTATATAAAAGTATAGTAAAACTTGGTGGATTTATTCTACCAATGTGAATAACTTTTACCATAGGACCTGTTCTTAATTTTTTTGGTTTAGCGAAAAAAAATTGCTGTTCCATAAAATTAAATCATAGTTTCTAAAGCAGCTATTATAACATTTCTATTGTCTGGAAGTTACGAGTAATTGTTTTGCTGTAAATTGACGTATAATTTGTAATTTAAACGGTTTTACTAACGTTACTAAAAACGCATAAGGGGCCATCCATAAATTACGTCACACGAATTTCATGATTTTTTGACCCCCTCGTCACAGCTGGTCATATTTGTAAGACTCCCCCCCTCCCTAGTGTGACGTCACATATTTGGCATATTTTCCATTTTTTGTAATTTTATAATAAAAGCAGTGCTTTATAAAGTTTTTATATTTTTTGGGAACTCAAAACTCATTGTCTCAACAACAAAACGTAAAAAGAGTGCTTTGCACTGAGGAGGTTAAGTTTGTCATTAATAGTTAACACGTTTTGATACTCAAACACATTTTGAAATGTGACGTCACGAAACTTATGACTCCTTCCACCCCCTTGTCACACAATGTCACATTTAGACGACTCCCTCCCCTCCCCTTAACGTGTGACTCAATAATAAATAATAAACGCTTCACACTCAAAGGCCCACATTAAGGTTTTCCCTTGTGTCGTGGGTCCCTTGGAACACACAAAGATAGACACAAACACACATGACCCGAGAACAAACATTTGCTTTTTACACAAATATTTGCCCCGACTGGGAATCGAACCCAGGTACCGCCGATCAAGAGGCAGCGTGTCACTACCACTCGACCAAACCGGCCGTCAATGTATGGATGGTCCCTAATGAGGGATTTCCTTTCGTGCATTCAGCTCTTCGATGCCCTAAAATAACAACTACTTAAAAAATTGAAACTTAAGAGTTTTCAAAACGGCCTCTGACAAAACGAATAACGAAATGACTTGTGTAGAATATTTGATATGATATGACTAATCAAGAGTTTCACAAGGGTCTGCGAAATCTACATCGTCACGACGACATTCGCGAAAGAGGTCCCGCTGAAGCATGTATGGAACTCATTATTGTCACTATGGACGCGTCAACAGTAAGCAACAAAAAAAAATCTAATCAATTTAATTTTCGTAAACAAGGTCTTGAACCTTGATCTTTATGAACTCAAGAGCCTATTATTCATTTTAGAAGGCGCAAATACCTATAAATACCCATTTCTAAAGCCGCTTATAATTCACACATGACTAATTCTGAATGTTCCATCATTTTCAATTTCTCTCGTATGCCCGGTTCAAGGGCATTCGATACGTCATCCTCAATCATCACTCGTGTCTTCAATCATAACTTTCTTCACGACATACATTAGTGCGCATTGATTTGTGTGCGAATCCATCACTCGCTTTTGAAGAGTTGATGTTGATGACTGGTATACACAGGGAGTTATGGACAGCTAAGAAAATAGCTGCCCTATTTCCTTAGCTGTCCATAACTGACATTTTTTAGCGGATACCTCAATTTAAGAAGTTTTAATCACTTAACTACTTTATATGTATAAGGGGCCGTCCACATTTAAGCAACGCAAAATTTTGCGTTTTTGAACCCCTCCCCCCCTATTTCACGAATGGTCACGTTTGGTACTACCCCCCTCCCCCATATGCTGAGACGTAATAAATGGATGACCCCTAATGCCACGTAATGTACTGCAAAACCCGCGACTGGCTTTAATGTCATAGTTTTATGTATGTCTTTTTGTATTTTACCCTGTTATAAAAAAAGTAAATTTTCCGGAGGAAGACTCTTCTGGAAAATCATTCGTAGTCTGAAATCAGGGTGTTTTTGCTACAACATCATCCACCTAAATCGTAGCCAAGACTAAGACCATTCCGTGCCCATCCTTTCTTTAAATGCACCAATTCCACTGTCGTCTCCAATCAAAATTTCCTCGCGACATGCTACTATCAATTCATGTTTAGTAGGTCAGCCGTCTCGTGTTCGATATCTATTTCGCTCATTACTCTTCATGTCAACGTTAAAAGCTCAATTACAGCACCATCACGAATAAATAACGGTGCTGGATTGCTACATACTGTTTAGTTAAAAATACGTTTTATTGTTGTATAGTCCTTTTCTTCTACGCTGGACTGGGAGAGAAAGAAAAACTTAAAATGTGCCTGCTACCTACTCTTCCCAGGTATACAGTAAATGTCTGTAAGTGGGATGCGAGGGTTTTGCTGTATAGTGGCCGAAAAGCTGACCACCTCTCACCATTATACAACTTGTTCCATCTAATAACCCCTCACAATGTTTGTCAAACATGGCATAGACATAGACATATACTTTATTGCACACCATAGATAACACAAAAACATTACAATAACAGGACAAGGACAGAAAACAGAAATGTACAAAAAGGCGGCCTTATTGCTAAGGTAGCAATCTATTCCAGGCAACCTTTGGGTAGGAAAACAATGGAAAAAATATAAAGCAGAGCGGGTGGTGGCTAACAATTAAAAATAAAATAAAATAATAAAATATATTTATATTTTATTACATAAACTACAGCTCTAATATTTAAGTACATAAAAGTAAAATTAAACTAAATACATCTAGTATTTCTAGAACTAGTGATGCTCTGCCTTCCCCATAGGGATTATAGGCGTGAGCGTATGTATGTATATGTTACAGTTAAAACTAGTTAGTAGATAGAACGCGTTTTTCCTAGTTAGAACTAGTTTTTACTTAATGCCTTTGTTAATACTAGAATTGACTAATGTCTGAATCAAATATCAGTTAAAACTAGTTTCTGCAAGACAAAACGCGTTGTCCCGAAGCGAGTCAGGTAAAACTGTTCTGACCGCGGTTAGAGTTCATCATACCTTATTCTGATTGGCTTGAGATTATGTTGTGGATTATGTTGTTGTTGTGCTTACCGTTTAACGCAACCAAAGTCTTTTCTGGCACTTCGCCGGCCGCTGCCGCGGCACGCTTGCTTCGCTCGCTCGGCTCGTGCGTTGGGGATCGCAGTTCTAACCTAACCTAACCTAGGCTAGGCTACTAACAAACCTAACCTACAGTTTCTGCCCCGATATAATCTCCGCGGGGGAGGGGGAGTTTTAAATATAGCTAGTTTTAACTATAGCTCGATGTGACAACTAGTTTTATCTGAAAATCAAATATGTTAGTGGTAAATTCTAGTTTTAACTGATTATTTCTAGTTTTAACAAAGGTATTAAGTAATAACTAATTTTAACTAGGGAAAACGAGTTCTAACGAAAAATGGGTTTTAACTGTAACATATATGTATATGTATACTCCTTTTACTTTGATATTTTATAAATAAAATGCAAATATACACTAATCCGAGCTAATCGCGGAAACGATCTGTCATAAACTCTACATTTATCGACATTTACAGCTTATAACTCTTAAACGGCTGAACTGATTTTGATCAAATATAGCTAACAATAATCTCCATTAAGTCAGCTTTTTAATCGTGTGGTGATCGGTTGAGAATAACACCACCCCATCTCTTTCCGTGGGTGTCGTAAGAGTCGACTAAGGAAACACAAATGAGACATGCCTCCTAATAATCCATCCCAGGCAACGACACTTCATTTTTTTCTGAATCTGAAGTGTCGTCCTATGGTCTCATGCGGTGTGGTAGGCTCTGTGAAGGGCCGTCTGGTTCGCGACCACCCTCCTGCCGAAGTCCGACGCCAAACAGCTTGCTGTGTTCCGTCGGTGTGTGGGTACCAGTGCCTTTATAGGCATTTTCTGGGTTAACTCGCTCCATCGTCGACCTCATCTTTGACCTTATGGTCAAGATTGAGGTCAAGAGTTAACCCATCTTATAATAATAAAAAAAAGCTTTCAAACAATAAAAACCGTTTTAAAATCGATCCATTCGTTTAGGAGGTACGATGCCACAGACAGACAGATGTACGGGCTTTATACGGGTCATACTTATAGAATCCCTCTTTTTTCATAGGGGGTTAAAAATGTTTACCTAGGTAGCTATAGGTATAAGTATCGCAACGGTTTATGAGCGCTGACCTTGAACCTAACGAGCAGAAAACAAGCGAAACAAACTCTTATGTCTACAAAGAAACGATATTGTCATTCAAGGTTAAGGGGCGATCCATAAATTACGTCACACGAATTTCATGAACAGCTGGTCACATTTGAGAGACTCCCCCCTCCCTAGTGTAACGTCACATATTTTGCAATTTTACATCTAGTAATTAATGAAATTAGTTTTACTGTCGTACTCAGAGACGTCAATTAAAGTAAAGAAGTAATTGAATGTCATGCTATCCTTGATTATATCAACAAGAGTGAAAGATACAACATCAGAGTTTAATAGTACTTAACTTTAATGGACGTCTCTGAGTACGGAATTATTTTCATTTAAATTACATAATATTATTTGCAAATGTTTTTAGTTTTTCCTTAATAGTTTAAGTTCGTGTTTAAACACTTTGATTTCATAGATTAAGAAATGTGACGTCACGAAATGTAGGACCCCTCCCACCCCCTTGTCACACAATGTCACACTTCGTCAACCCCCTCCCTCCCCCTTAACGTGTGACGTAATTAATGGATGGTCCCTAATTGCTGCGATACTTGTAATAGTAACTTCATTGAATTATCTTAAACCTATCCGTATATTATGGTCAGAAGTGATTCCAAATGTGGCCTGTATGATTTCATCACAATTGATTGATATAAAACAATGATGTAATGATAATGATGAAGATGGTGATGCCCTGATTGATGATATCATTAAAGCCAGTGTTGCGGTCATTAATGGCTTTGTCTATGTTTTAAGAGATAAGGTATTTAATTTTGGAAATGTACGTTTTGAAACTACATTTGCGCCGGATTATTCCTGTCAGCCATAATAGGTGCAAAAGTGATATAAAATAATGCTATTTGTTGATAATTGAACCTTAATAAATTCAGGATAAAAGCATCTCAATATTTCTAAGTTCCTCTTGATAAAAACTAGAGTATGCCCGGGACTTTAAAACATTCCTTATTCCTTACCTTGGTTATAAAAGGAACCTTTCTGCCATTTCAGATTTCTAGGTCCAAGGGTTTAGGCTGAGCGTGGATGAGTCAGATACCTTCAATTTTATAATTAAGATTATTTTGTTTAAAATTTTATTATGCATTAGTGTAATAATAGTGTTTATATATTGTTTTTATTTCAACCTCAAGATGTTTACATTGCAATCCCAATAGCTGTCGATTCCCTAAGTTAATTATTTTAACTTGTCTGTTTTTGATAACGCTATAACAAACTTGTATACCAAATTTGGAGCACAATGCGCACTTCTTCTTCTAAGGAAACAACAACAAAATCGTATTGGAGTTCGAAATTCTCTCCGATCGATTTAATCAAAGCTCTACCACCATCAATACATATCATTATATTATTGAACAGACCATGAATTGGCCACTTGTATAGAAACCAGCATCGTCGGGACCAACTCGCACTGAATAGATCAGATCGGCTTTTGTATGGTAGTAAAAGCTATTTTTAGAGTTCGATGACTCCTCTATTAAATTGGAATAAGTTATCTTTTAACTGGATACAATCGATAGAATTTTACTATGGATAGAATGAGGAATTGTTTGGCATACGTTTTGTTAGTTTTCAACATGGAAAAGAGATTTTTTTCCTGGATTTTCGAAGTGATTACTTCGATGTCGTATTGTAGACCAGTAAAACTACGGTTTGGCAAAACATTAATTCGCAATAGGCTGTATTTTTGTAAATCAGCCTTTCATCCTATTTAAAATGACTATATTTTCGAATCCAACTAAAACATTATATAGAAATACCTCAAAAAAGAAAAATGCGAATAAAGGCCTAGAATTTTCAGCAAAAATAGTAATAACTAAGTGAACAGTTTTCATGATAGAGGTACTTGTAACAAATATAAAAGTAACAGAATCCAACCAAAAAACATCACCTTATTTTTGTTTTTCAAAAAATTTAAATTTAATTGATTAGGATTTATGGTTTCATGCGAAAAAAATAATAGTTAGCTGAACTGGTTTATAATCGATTTGGATATAGTTTATGATTGCATACTTATGAAAATCCAATTATATTTATTTAACTTTTGTACATTTTTATAAAATATAGCTATAAACGCATGGCAAAAAAGTAATAGGTATAAAAAATGGTAGACTTCTCTGACAATACTGAAAAAAAGACAATAATACCAAAATCCAACATTTTTCGTGAAAAATTCAAGAAAAAAAAAAAAAAATCGCCCATTCCAAACTGAGCGTAGTGTAGCGGTGTTACGGTCTAAAATAGTTTGATGGCGCGTGGCGTGGTCCAGCCTGGCAGCTGCGATGACTTGAAATTTTGCAGATGTATGTAATACCGATGACAATACAATTATACAATAATTTGGTTCCATCGAGCTGATCTGATGATGACACGAGAAGATAGATGGTGGAACTCTTCAACGGTAACTATTAAACCCTTTGAATTTGGGCTCGTTTGATTTGATTTTTGTATATTAATATAAGGGTTAGGCCGCCAAAATTGTCAAATGTAACACAACAGATTTTGTGTTATCGTTACACAAATGTAACCCAAAAGTAACACATTTTTTGGGTAAAGCGTGTTTCATATTTATAATCATTATGAAATTGTACCGACTGCAGTGATTGTTAAGGGGAAAATAAGTAATAATGAAACAGCATTTTTTTTTAGGGTTAACGGTGAGTAGAAGTTGCTTAGAATGTTTTTGGGCGTGCTGCTGAGATGTTGACAGCGCATTTTCTTTTTTTTTGCGATCCCTTTCCATTTTCTATTTAGTTATTCTGTTTAGGGTTCCGTACCCAAAGGATAAAAATGGGACCCTATTACTAAGGCTCTGCTGTCCGTCCGTCCGTCACCAGGCTGTATCTCATGAACCGTGGTAGTTAGACAGTTCAAATTTTCGCAGATGATGTATTTCTATGTGCCCTATAACAAGAATACTAAAAACCACAATAATTTTTTTTTTTAAATGGGCTCCCATACAAAAAACGTGATTTTTTTGCTCGTTTGTATAGATAAGTCTGTCCGAGGCTGTATCTCATGAACCGTGATAGTTAGACTGTTGAAATTTTCACAGATGAAGTATTTCGGTTGCTGCTATAACAACAAATACTAAAAAGTAGAATAAATTAATTATTTAAGTTAAATATACTACAAACGTGATTTTTTTGCCATTTTCATAGAGATAATGGTTTTTATAGAGTCCGACTCGCACTTGGCCGGTTTTATAGGTAATGATACGGAACCCTTCGTGCACGAGTCCAACTTGCACTTGCCCGTTTTATTTTTCTTCGTTATAATTTTCTACTTTACGTCTATACTGTAGTAGTGTTATTTCATTATTATTTTTCTTCCACTCTCTAAACTTTTCAGGATTCATAGTTTTAAATTTTTCCATGATATTTTCTTTGTCGTTATGCGACAGTTAACGGCATTTTAGTTTTAATAAAATAAAAAAGTGTAGCTTATTTCTTATGGTTTTAATTTTAATGTATTCGACATACATCACACTTGGTATTAATAATCAGATATCATATTTGTCTGAAATTCGTTAAGATACGCTCTTCGACATCGCGCGGTGAATATCGTTTTCATCTAACGATTCTTTAGTATTTGGTAACCAAAAACGTTTAAAAATGAATTCCACATTAAACCTAACGATTTTTATTGTAATACTGATTGGGTCGTCTGTAACTTTGCAATATCTCATCAGGCATCCGACAATCCACAAAACATGGCTAAGTGTAAGAAAAACGGTAAGTAACTACTTTACTCTCTCTTTGAAACGTGCAATTGTATGCTATAAATGTACGTAACGAAAAGTTCATT
Source organism: Aproaerema taeniolella (assembly GCA_949987775.1). NCBI lineage: Eukaryota > Metazoa > Arthropoda > Insecta > Lepidoptera > Gelechiidae > Aproaerema > Aproaerema taeniolella. The sequence continues at coordinate 16,763,006 of OX465252.1, read as the reverse complement.
AAAGTAACTGTCTACGCTGCATATCTGCATCGCACACCAATCATTCATCATTCATACATCCATTCGTTCAAACGGTCACTCAGACATTCATTCTACTTGCACTTGTTCGCAAAGCTAAATAATTTTAGTTTAAAAGTCAGATCTAATATCAAATAGGTAGGTAGGTAGGTTGCTGGTTGGGTGAGTTTAATCCAAATATCAGGTAGATATTACGTAAAAATAACAATACGTAGGTGTTGTATATATATTGAATAGGTAAGTACCTACCTAGTAATCATTTAGGCACACACGACAGCGCATCAGATTACCCCACTTTGACCTTGAGCTCTCCCTTACTGCACTCGTGCACTCGCAATAGGGACCATTTTCGTAGTGCAACTGTTTTTTTAACCTGGTGTACTGTTAAGTGTACCTACTAAAAACTTGTTGTTCAAATTATACCTACCTAATTTACCAAAATTATCGATTTAACAACATCTTGTATATTATCATCACAGTGACATGGACAACATAGAAATTAGGTACGTACTTACCTATAGGAATAACTAATTCATGCCCTAGGGAACAATGCTAGTTAGACATTAGGTAGGTAACTATTTTCGCATTCTTTAGGTAACTGAACCTAAAGGGTAGGTACTTTAATAGGTACCTACCTACATGTTGCCATTTGGCTATTGACCAAAGATTTTCTTTTGACAAATAAATTAGAAAAGAGTTGGTTAAGTAAATTAGATAGGTAGTAGATAAGTAGTAAGTACTTACTTCTGCACACCATTCATCACCGCGATTAGTTGCCTTTATTATTATATTTGTTTTAGTCATCTCACTAGTAACTCGCGATACTTTTGTAGATGTTTGTTTTTGCGACTGAGCCTTGATGAATTCGTCGGAGGCATCCCCGTTGCAGAAAAAACATGTCTTCGCAAAATCAAAAAATTGCGGTGGCGGTAGCGGCTCGCCGCCGGCACAAAGTCGCTTTGCAGCAGCATCAATACATTTTTGATTAATGTATGCCTTTCTGCATCTTTTATGTAGCCGAAAAGACTGTTGTTCAGCAGATCGTAGAAAGATTCCGTCTTGCCTTGTTTCACTAGCCAAGAACAAGCTTTCAAGTCCCTTTTTACCAACTTGCACGATATCAAAATATAAATTTAAATTACATATTTTGCACCTATCTATTTCAGACATATTGATTTATGGGCAAGGCCGTCGAAATTGTCAATTGTTTAGCGTGGCATTTTGTCGTTTTTTTTATAGTACCTTGCAGTAGACATATTTCGTAATTTTTGCTTGTGAGCTTAAATATGTTAATGTAGCAGGCACCCAGAAAATTAAAAACTACGAATCCTGAACAGTTTAGAGAGCAGAAGAAAAAGAATAATGAAACAACACTACTCATAGACATAGAAAAAATAACTACTACAGTATAGACACAAAGTAGAAAACTATAACGAAGAAAAAAAAAGAATAAGTAAAGAGAAAATTGAAAAAGGATCGCAAATTAAAAGAAAATGCGCCGTCAACATCTTAGCAGCACGCCCAAAAACATTCTAAGCAACTTCTACTCACCGTTGTTAACCCTGAAAAAATGCTGTTTATTAATTTCTAACTTCCCCCTTAACAATCACTGCAGTCGGTACAATTTTATAATGCTTATATTTATGTAATTATTTTAACTATCGATATGAAACTTACCAAAAAATGTGTTACTTTTGGGTTACATTTGTGTAACGATAACACAAAATCTGTTGTGTTATATTTGACAGTTTTGGCGGCCTTACCCTTATATTAATAAACAACTTTCACTTTATATTAAACTAGCTTTCCACCCGCGGCTCCGCCCGCGTGGACTACATGTTATATCGTACCCAACTGTGGGGTAAAATGTAGCCTATGTCCTTTCCCAGGTTCTAATCTATCTCTGTACCAAATTTCATCAAAATCGGTTTAGTAGTTAAGGCGTGAAAGACGGACAGACAGACAGAAAGAGTTACTTTCGCATTTATGATATTAGTAAGGAAGTAAGGATCTAACACACGAAAAACCGACATTTAATTACGTAACGACATTACGTAAACAATACGTGGCGAATAAATCATTACGTTCTAAATTATGGAAGCATCCATAAGATTGACAGGATGGCGCGCCCGCTGCCCGCGCACCCTTCCGCCACCCGCGCAACTCTTACAATTTATATTTTTGGAAATAAAATGGTAAATGTAAAAATTTTTGTTGGATTTCGAAAATATTGTATTATTTAAAACATAAATTACAAAGTCTACCCAAAATTATCGCTATTTCTATTTTGTCCGCAAAATGACTACAGAAATAGCAAAAGTCATTTTTTTTTACGTTTCTAGTTGGATTTTCAAAATAATTGAGTTATCAACATCGTTCAAGCTATACTATAAAAAAATTAGCCTATTATATTTTTTATTGCAACAGTTACTTATTATTTTAATATCACAACATTGAAGTTAATAAAAATAGCATAATCAATCATAAATATTGTTGGATTTCGATTTACTTTCAAACAACTGGATGATATCAGATTAATAGTGCAGAAAGTTATTTATTAACATTTTTGTACAAATTTACAAAAAATATCAAAACTTAACTCATAAAAATAAATGTATGTTGTATCTTTTTTAGTTGGATTCTTACCTTAAATGATAGCCGGGAATTTAATCTATCAATAAAAAAAAGAATTGCTGCTATTGCAATTTATTTCACTTTCGCCATACTAGCCGACTGTAGTTTTACTGGCGTATTGGGCTGGTTACACAATGAATTCAATATACTGGCAGCTTTGAATATCGTTGTTTGTGATTCCAAATTTAAATTTATTTCGAATTCAAGCTGCAGAGTTTTGTTTAGATTCGATTTCGAACTTCGTTATTCATTTGTTTTGGAGTTAGTTAAAAATTGTGTTCACGATGATATTAGGGGAGGCAGATAAATAAATAAATAAATATTTATTTTTATTTAACTTATGTCACTGGCTGATAATAATATGTCATCTACACGCATGCGTTGTGAAGCTTCGAGAATCACCCAACTTGGGTTCTTTTTCATGACTGTCTATGGTAAAAGTAATATTTTTAGTCGATGGATTCATGTTTTTGTTTTAATTTTGTATGAGCATGACATATCTTGTGTAAAATATCACTGTGTTGTTCAGTTTGGAGTCTACTCAAATCAATTAAATAAAGTACTTAACTCAAAATGGGATACCAATATTCTACTAATCCTCAGTTAAATAAGAAAGTAATCAATTATTTATTGGAAAGTTCGTTGTAATGACGTTAGGAAGTTACTTAATACTTACAAGTAGGGTTACCAACTTTTTTTCTATCAAATATAGTATTTTTGAAGTTATTTCCTTAAAAAATATAGTAGATGGCAAAAAAAAGAATAAAAATATAGTATGTGGTTAAAATGTGACTTTATTTTTTTAAATGAATATTTCTTACTGCTTTGCGCCTTAATAATTACATATATTTTTTTAAAGTGTTCTTATGCTTCATTACAATAAATTTTTAGGATGAAAAACACCATTAATTCGCATTTTATTAAATTTAAAAAGGCCCTGTTACGCTCGTCTCGCCATTTAGTTTTCATCACAGAAAATATAGTAGTTTCGCCTACTATATATTTTTTATAGAAATATAGTATTTGATGCCTTAATATAGAAGGATACTATATTATATAGTAGGGTTGGCAACCCTACTTACAAGAGGACATTTTGTCCTAGCATGTTGCCTAGATAATATCTTAGATGCTAGGTGACACCTAGTTTTATCAAGTACCTAATCACTATCTCTCAATCTATTGACTTCTATTAAAACCGGTCCTTGAGACTCGTTTTGAAAGACGGGATTATGCGTTAATCTATATTGATCGTTGCAAATATGTGTTTAGAAATAATCTTGATCTGGAATGTCTGTGTGTATAATTACGTGTAGTTAGGTAGCTAGTGGAAAATCAGTATTGCCAGCCCGCAAAAATTCGCTAAACCCAGGCCTTTTCTCCTCACTATAGCAGACATATGCAAACATAAAACTATTGTAATATCTATCATATATATAATAATGCAAATGGAACGATTGTAATTTATGTGTGTGTTTCTCCAAGAAATAAGAGTATTATTATTGTTATGTGGAAAGACGGTGGAAACTAACACTGTCTCTTTCCCTCTGAAGGATTGTACACAGCGTTGCCATGGAAAAAACTTCTTCATGTCAATAATGCTATTTTTAACCGACTTCAAAAAAAGGAGGAGGTTCTCAATTCGGGTGAATTTTTATTTTTATTTTTTATGTTTGTTACCTCAAAACTGCGTCATTTGTAAACCGATTTCAATTTTTTTTTTAGTTCGGTAGCATTTACTACATAAAAAATTTATCGAAATCGCTTCAGTAGTTTAGGTCAGAAATAAAAAAACTGAAATTTACGGTCATATGTGTGGAATTGTGGATGATAATAGGTCATCAATGTAAACGAAGCAAAAACGAAGTAATTCCCTGACACTTTTAAGTTGTTTTTTGGGGCTCCTTTGTGGGGATCTACCGTTTAGTGACCGGTAGCGTCCGGAAGGCTGGTCAATTTTTTGTAAAAAATATTTTATGTAAGCTATGTTCTCGCTACGTTAATCAGATCCATCACACACAAACAAATACTTGTAGTCTAGAACAAAAACCGCAATGTCTTGTTTTTCTTTACCCTGGCATTGTATAAGACAAAAATCCCACACTTTTACTACCAACTACAACGCATTTCTTATCATTATCACCTCGTAAACGTGTGTGAACTATACGGGCTCACTTTCGATTTCAAATCTATTTAAACACGTCAAAGTTGATACTAGCCTCCGAGCGTCCTTATTATGTTAGTATAAGGGCTATATTAGAACTATACTTTACTGTGAACCTTCATACAGGAATTCATGTTCGCCTACGCAGCGCTGGCTACCAATGGTCCATTACATCGTCTATATGTCGCAGGCACATTCGATAATGCTGCCATTTGTGTATACTCTGTTCCCTCAATTAAGTATCCACCCATGTTTCTTGACTGCTGGTGAAAAAAACGGTTCAAATTACAATGAGTTTGGCCTTTAAAATTAAAACAAAATGTAACTACAAGCACAACTGAAAGGAATACTAAGATTTTTGTTCGTAACCTAGCATACCGATTGATTTTCAAAATGCCGGTCAAAACTTTTCGATAATCGCTATCCCAGTTGATCGCTCGAGTTTTATACGAAGGCATCTATATGTTCCTTGGGGAAATTTGCTCAGTTTAGTTAGCCGACTTACGTCCTTAATTTTCGCCAAGTGATTGATTGGCTCCCTATTCAGCAAGAATGATTTTCCGTGAAATAACTACGCGGTTTGTCAACTGACGAGTTATTCTATTTTCCCGCCACATGTAGACCACAAAATCACATGAGACGACGGTTCATAACTGACCACAGTCAAACATAGTTAAAGATCTTTGCCCATAGCGCCACAAACAAGAAAAGTGACTTTCAAAGGCCGTGGTTTAGCTATACAGAGTGACTTTTTAATCAGTAACGTTGATAGAACGTAAATCAAAATTTTGATATTTTAATACCCCTTTTTAACGTCTTAAGAGGATGAAATTTGTAAAACGCAGAAACACGGGTGTCACTAGTTGTGTTGAAGAGTACTATTACCAAGTTTCAATTTCAAGGACGATGTTATTTTTTTCCATACAAAAATTTTGATTTATTTTCATGCTTCAGACGATCTAGCTTGAAATTTTAATATGAAACAAAAAAATACGGGTCTGTCAAATTTTCATAAAGTTTACGTATAAAAAAATTGGGTACTGATTAAAAAATAACGTGGTGTATAAATCTATTTAAATTGTTCACGTCGTAAAATGGAGTTACATGTTTTGAAGTGTAAACAATAATGCACAATAATTGTTTTCAAGTTCTCACGGCCGAATCTTTTTATAAAAAGACATCTTCGCATAAAAATCTATTCGTAATAACAATAAGTAATAACATTATCTTCAAAACAATTTCACTTTTGTTTGAAATCCCACGATAGCAACTTAGAGTGTGGTTTTGAGTGTGTGTCGTTACCTATCTTCTAATATATAAAAGGAGAAACTGACTGACTGACATATCAACGCACAGCCTAAACGGCTAAACGTAGGCACTTGAAATTTGGAAGGGACGTAGCTTAGGTACCGTAGAGGTGCACTAAGAAAGGAATTCCCGAAATTCCCACGGGAACGGAAATTAGCGGGAAAATCCTTTTGTATGAAAAATCTAAACCGCTTAAGTTAGACGCTTGAAATTTGGCATGCAGGTACCTTAGTAAACTTGAAGCTTAGTTGCAACAGGATATTGCAAAATTCCCACGGGAACGGGAGTTAGCGGGAAAAAACTTTTGTATGTAAAAATCTAAATTAACACGCAAACGAAGTTGCGGGCATCAGCAATTTTTTTATAGCCACCCTTTCGCCCACGCAAAACCCTCGCGTCCCTATTACTGACTTTTACAGTATCTAAACAATATACTTAATTTTCCACGTTAAAAACGTATGAGTCACCGAATTCAATCCCAACAACAGTTCGCATAAAGTAGATAACTAGTATTTTTTGCAGACTACTCGCACAATGCCTATTAGCAAATAACCACAAACGAAAATGTCACTCATTTATTTAGATGATGTTCTGGTTTGTGGTTTTTTTTTTGTTTTTTTAAAAGCGCTGAATCATTTTAGATAAAACCGCCTCTAGAGTATACTCTTCGAACAAAAAATAACTTTTGAAAATCGATTCATAATTCGCGGAAAAATCGGTGAACATACATAAAAAAATACATTCAGCAATAGATAGAACCTCCTCCTTTTTTGAAGTCGGTGAAAAATCTCACAAGTACTGACTTCAAAACCAGTAGTAAGTAGTCATTGCCGAATTGATTCGGTAGTGACGTGACGACACATGTCTATCAAAATGTTGTCAATTGTTAATACTAGGTATAAAGTTTACGCTTGAGTAATTACTAGCCACTCGACTGTCAATCTTATGTCAAGGGGATAAGGTTTGACGTAAACGTCAGCATGGGCGAAAATAATACCTATCAGAAAAGTAGGTTGACATGCACACCTATGATGCGGTTGGATCGATTTCAAGGCTTCGTGGTTTTGCGTACAACCAGTTTTTTGGGACAGTGAGGTAGAAAAAAAAAGTTTAAGGCGACTACAGCACCCAATAAATGCAGCACACATAGGAATAGTGCCATCTCCGTCTCTCAACAGGCCTGGGCCGGCAGTGCGAACAGTGTCGATACACGAACTTTACGGACTATGAAAGCGTGCGTGCGTAAAAACATGTTCGAAAGTTAGAAAAATGAGATTTATGGAACTTAAATCGAAAAATGCGTTAACTACTTATCGAGAGTGTTCAATCCCGAACATTTTGATAGCAAATTCAAGTTCCTGTGTGCATTTTACTATCGTTTTTACAGCTTAAAAGATACACAATATTGGTATTTAGAGGTGACTTTGTGAGCTTTTTCTATCGAACCAAAAGTGCTGAATCATGTTTTCAGCAAACTACTTATCTAGTTTATGTCCTGAATATTACCGTAGTATTTTTTTCTTCGATTTAATGCAGTGCGTCATGCTTATCTACGCATCATAAAATCGTAATTTAGGTACTGTAGTCGCCTTAAGGATTGTGGGCAGTTTTCCATTCATTTGATTTCGTAATCTTGTACAGTGCTTCTAGTTTCATCAAACGTATTTCGAATAAGTAAGTTGTTTTTCAAATGACAAGAATGAGACAGACACTGTTTGCCAAGCAGGGTTCGAAATTATCAAGATAATTACGCTTCTTGATAATTATCGTATAATTATCTGATAATTATCGGATAGTTATCGGATAATTATCACCAGTGTAAAAAAAACATTTGTTTTGGTTTATAACAAATTGTAACAAACCATTATAAAAAAAAAGATTTTTTTATTTAATATCGAACACAATTCAAGTACCTAATCAACATGAATCAAAGGTATATTAAGTTGAAATCAGTTTTCGTCAGATTAGACATCCTTCTAATATCTTAATTTTATACTAATATTACTAGCATCCGAACGAAGTCCCGGGTAGGGTAGAAAAGCTAGTCATAAATAAATTAACTTAGATTGACCAAAGAAGCCAAAGGAATATCTTCATCCGAAGAGGATTCTATTTCCATTGGCTTTGTTGCTTGTTATTATCAATTGATAATTATCATGATAATTATCGTGATAATTATCATGATAATTATCCGTGATAATTATCCTTTCGAACCCTGTTGCCAAGAGACAAGAAAATAGAAGAATTGTAAAAACTTGATGGAATGTTTTATTTTAGAGGCGGAATGTTTTCAACCTATATTTTATACGATTATTTCGATTACTATTCGACATTCGTTTACTTCGAGTTGTTTCAAGTGCAAGATGCCCTGCCTACTCTGCTTAAGGAATGCTGGCTTAAAGTTTATGGAGTTCGAGTATCTATGAGAAGGTTTCATATCTCACGTCAAATTAGTCATAAAATTGTGTTAACTACATTGTTTCAACTATACATGACTGTAATTGTGTCTTTGTTTGTTGTGTTACTTAGTAGAACAACGCCTACGCTATCCTTAGAAATTAGCAGAAGCAAGCTTGCTTCTTCAAATATCATAATTCCTAGTACAGCTTTATTTTTAACCGACCGTCTTCGTCTTTTGATTGTAAAATATCTCTAAAATCAAAAATTGTCTATCACCCCCGACATTTGATTGCTTTTAACTTTTAAACGGCTGAACCAATTTTGATCAAACATAGCTAAAAACCATCTCAATTATACGTATGCTTTCACACAAAAAAAACTGCATCGGAGTCGGTTCATTCCTTTCGGAGCTACGATGCCACAGACACACATATACACACGTCAAAGTTATAACACCTCTCTTTTTCGTCGGGGGTTAAAAATGGTCTAAAAAATATCAGCGTCGTGACGTCATAGCTGCTACTCCCGAGAGGCTTTCCTAGGGTTCAGTCATCCCCCCCCCCATCTTACTTCACTGTCAAACAACAGTTAGTATTTACTCTCTTTATTTAAGACTAGCTTTTCCCCGCGGCTTCGCTCGCGCAAAGAACTCTTTTAGTCACCCGTTTCATTCTTGACCCTTTAGGGGATGATTTTTGAAAAATAGCGAAACACATGTCGGTTTATTTGCTTTGAGGTATATCTTGACGAAGTTTTGAGTCAAAATTTGCAAAAAAATTGTTTTCTCCATATAAACTTTCAACCCCCATTTCACCTCCTTAGGGGTAGAATTTAGAAAAATCCTTTCTTAGTGCTGTAAAGTTCATCGCCATTTTGATGATTCTTAACTAAACAAATAAAAGTTGAGATCTTATACACTTGACATTGATATGTATTACATAGAAAGCTACAGAAAGGTATACATAGAATACAATGATGCTGTAAAAATATAACTTTTTGATTTTAATTACTTACTTAATAAAGACGTAAGCTGAATAGAATAATCATGTTTGTTGCATAGATAAAAACACCTTTAAACAGACGAATATTTTTGAAACCAAAAATAGCATATAGTAGGTAGCCTTATTGAAGTATTTATCATATACGAAGAGAGTATTCTAACTGCTTGAAATGCTCTGAGCACTTATGCAATGTGCATCTAAGGTCCGTATTATAGAACGCAACTCAGACTGATCTATACTTAAGCAGCAGTCGTCTTTGTCATTTTGATAGTGAAAGAAAGAGACAATCAATACTTAAGTATAGATCAAGCTTAGTAATTTAGGTAATACGGACCTAAATTACCAGTAGAGGGAATGTCCACCGAGACTGGAAAAGCAGTCTGCATTGCTGTCATACAGCATACACAACTATAGATATTGATTGATTTTATACCATATTACTAAACTTTCTGAAGTTTTTTTTTTTTCATTTATTGATACTGACTCCCCCCCGCCCGTACGGCCCGTACCCCAGTGACGCCTACAACTACATCGCATAAGGTGCTGCCTAGCTAGCTAGCTGAGCAGGATGAGCGGCGACCACGAAACTTTTTTTCAATACTTACATTTTTAAACTCGTGATATCTTTTGAATGGAATGTCCGAATTGCATAATTCAAAAAGTTGTATAAAGATATTAAAGCAGTCTTGAATATGAAGTAATTTATTTTGATAAGGATTAATACCAAGATACAAATAAAGAGCATTTTATAACGGGCGGCATTTCAATTCAATTTTTAAAATAAAAGAACACATATTAGGGCATAACTTTTTTTACACCTTGGGTTACATTATTTGAGTTTCAGTAAGGATCCCAAATTTTTTTGAAAATATAATATAGCCTATGTCCATCGGGGATAATGTAGCTTTCTAATGGTGAAAGAATTTTTCAAATCGGTCCAGTAGTTTCGGAGCCTATTCAATGCAAACAAACAAACAAACAAACAATCAACTTTCCTCTTTATAATATTATAGTATAGATATAGACTAGCATTCCGCCCGGGACTTCGTTCCCGTGGAAATTTGGGAAAATGATGTAGCCTATGTCCATTGGGGATAATGTAGCTTTCTAATGGTGAAAGTATTTTTCAAATCAGTCCAGTAGTTTCGAAGCCTATTCAATGCAAACAAACAAACAATCAAATCTTTCCTCATTATAATATTAGTATAAATGGAAATTGGAACCCTGGCCCTGTGGTCTTTTAGTATGCTAACAAAACTGTCAAACTTAAAGTTCTCGTGACTCGTGACTGTATAAATGTCTTTTATGATATAAGCAAAACCTTTTCATATGTAGTCTCTTAATACAGCCCACACATTAAACATGATTATTTCTGGACAATTCATTCTGTAGGTAAAATAAATAAATTTCCAAAATCGTCCCTGGCCGAAATTATCCAAGCGCCTCATTAGTTTTTGTCGGCATAACATTGTAATTACAGTCGATAAACGATTAAAGAATAATGCCGAAATGACTTCATCTTTGAAGTTGGCGTTGGTGAACAATTTACGAGAAATTGTGAATTTGGTTAGGGTTGTCAATTTCGAAACGAAATCTTATAATTTTATGGTGACAGAGTTTTGGTTGAAACAGCCAAGACCACTGTGAGCTCGAAGAATTGCAAAATGAAGTGACAGAAGGGAGGGTACATTGCAACGCAAAGTACAGAAAGACACTAGGAGAAAAGTTGAGTGGCGACCGCTAGGACAAAAAGTACTCGACTAAATGCTACGCACCGAGAGACCGAGCTCAACAAGGGCCGATGTTCTCGCAAAGGTTGAGGAAAGCCGATAAATTCCTGATCATACTTGATTTTAAGTTCGTAAGTTTTCCACATACTTAATTATACCTGGTCTACACAATAAGAATTTGAAAACTCTGACACCATGGTTAGCCAAGTTCGCCACATACTTGACTATACTTACACGATAATAAGAAGAAATCAGAAAGATTGATGTAAATCCTTGACTTTTTATTATATTCTTTATTATATTCTTTATTGCACTTAGATAACAAGTTAAGGGCGTCTTGCTGCTGGTGATGATGAGGAAATTGATGACTCTTTTGGCAGACCAGCAAATCAACGCGGTCACTGGAAAACTGCCATTAAAAAGGCCACTATCATCATAATCAGAGCAAAAACGAGAACATAGTGTACCATTTGTTTCATTCAGTATACGAGAACACATACACAACCGGACATCCTTTGAAGTGAGACAATTGTCAACCCTGATGGCTCATGTTTATTAAAGGCTTGTCATTAAAATGAGGTTGACAGGGCCTTCGGTTCGGATTCGATTCGCTGGGACAAAATCAACAAAGCTGAAATTCGCAATAATGGCCGAATCTTGAATATATCAATACTGAAAAACACGAGCAGAACGAGATGGAATCTAAAAATAACTTGTAACATAGATGGAACCGTCTAGTAAGGGCTTTTCTAGAGTATTCTATTTGGATAGCAAATTATTTTTCAAAATCGCATCTAGTTTTCAGTTGTATCCTTTCAAAATCGCCATCAAATCAAGTTACGGGCCTTTTTTAGTGTGTACATAATTGTAACAAATTAAATATCGAAGTAAATCTGACAAATCAAATATCGAAGTAAATCTGACAAATCTAATCTAACAAATCTTAACAAAACTAAACTAATGTTAAATTTTTTTCATATTGATAAGGATAGGCACAGGCTACTCATTTTTGAACAGTCTAATTGGCTCCTTTTAAACAGTCCAACTAGCCACACTGGACTCGGTGGACCGCAGAGCCAGGAGACTCATCGGTGACAGGAAGCTAGTAAAAGATAAGCTCCAAACCCTAGCTCATAGACGCAAAGTAGCTTGCCTATGTATTTTTTATAAGATGTACTTCGGGGAGTGTGCTCAGGAGCTGCATGAGCTCATTCCGCCTGCCCCATTCTTCTATCGGACGTCCAGACGCACCGCGGGGTACCATCCCTATCTTGTTGATATCCCACGGATTCGCACTGAGCGCTTTTCATCATCTTTCGTATTGCGCACTGCTAGGGAATGGAATTCCTTGCCTGCGTCTGTATTTCCGAGTTCATATAACCCAAATCTCTTTAAAGTTCGAGTGAATAGGCTTCTTCTGGGTGAGCTTGCTACATCCTCGACCGCATCTTTGCCCTTGGGCTAGATTGTGGTCAAGAGCCAATGGCTAAGATGCGGGCAAAGATGCCCATGTGTTCATTAATAAATAAAATAAAAAAAGTCTAATTGACCCCTTACAAATGCTTGAATATTCAGAACAACAAACATATTCCCCCTGCTCTATCCTGTGGGATAGTCTACCGGTTGCTCTTTCGCGAACAGCTCACGGTGGCACGTAAATTGTCTTACTCCGGGAATAGTTTATCCAAAGCCGTGGGTTCGACGCCCGACCCGGGTGGTCTGCGCAAGCGCCACGACTGACAGTTTTATTATCCACCGATCCATTTTGTTTGGTGATGTCTTGTAGATTAGCTTGAGCAATGGTGACTTCTTAATTGATGTTAATGTGGTGCTAGATATCAAAATCTTTTAAATATATTTTGAAGCGTCGCTAATAATGAATCTGCACTGCATACTTTTGTGAAAGAACGATCCGAATAAATACTACTAAGTACAGCGAATGTGGTATAACTCTAAAATTAACAAAAATTGTATCACTCGTCATTCGATTGCGTATTAAACCAATTTTGATCAAAAATCTGATCTGTATCATTTTATCCAAGAACCATCTCGTTTACTTCAGCTTTTTATTTGTTTAGGAGCTACGATGCCACAAACAGACATACAGATATACACGTCAAACTTAAACACCTCTCCTTTTCTGTCGGGGTTTAACACAAAATAAAACAAAAACAATTTCAAGAACACCTTTTGACAAGTTGTACGTTGCAACAATTGAATCGTGTAAGGAATCGCATTACATTTCGTTAATAAAAAGACGTAATGAGACACCTGTGCCAACTGCATTATGTGTGCAAGTTTAAATGCAATTGCAGTTTTTAAAAAGAAGTACTCGAGTTACTTTACCACGAATTAAAAACGTCGAGAAAGCATCTGCTGCTTAAGGCGACTACAGCACCTAAATTACGATTTTATGATGCGTAGATAAGCATGACGCACTGCATTAAATCGAAGAAAAAATACTACGGTAATATTCAGGACATAAAACTAGATAAGTAGTTTGCTGAAAACATGATTCAGCACTTTTGATTCGATAGAAAAAGCTCACAAAGTCACCTCTAACACCCAATATTGTGTATCTTTTAAGCTGTAAAAACGATAGTAAAATGCACACAGGAACTTGAATTTGCTATCAAAATGGTTGTAATTGAACACTCTCGATAAGTAGTTAACGCATTTTTCGATTTAAGCTGTTACCTTTCCATAAATCTCATTTTTCTAACTTTCGAACATGTTTTTACGCACGCACGCTTTCATAGTCCGTAAACTTCGTGTAACAAAACTGTTCGCACTGCCGTCCCAGGCCTGTTGAGAGACGGAGATGGCACTATTCCTATGTGTGCTGCCTTTATCGGGAGCTGTAGTCGTCTTAATTATTTTCAATATAACATTCTGCTACCATTGCTTGTTCATTTGGGTTAAAAGATTCAGATTCGCACGTTTTCGACGGTTTCCACAATCCATAGAGAAGTAAATTTGCAAAATATTAAATCAGATATTTTTATGTTACGTAAAAAATGATAAAAATAATAAAGTCAAAAACAGCTTTTTCATAGAACATTCAGGATGTTACTTTAAATAAGTAAAGTAGTGAATTACAGCAGCCTTTTTTTAACTTTGCGCCTTTTTGCAAAGTTGCAGTCTTTCCCGAAGAAGAATAGGCAATGAAACTCGAATGCACTTCACAACTACTATAAGAAAAGAACAAAATAGAAATCTATAAAAAAAACTTAGGGGTTTTTTTACATGTAAGCTTGATAAGTTGGACTACTTTTATCTAATCGTTTTTTGTCACACACGTAATGAAAAATTTGCTCTTTGACTTACTATCTCTCAAATACTTGTACTTGAAAATACATACTCAATACTTTATTTGTCTTTTCACATTGTATAGTAGGTAAGGTCTTATACAGGTCATATACAGGAGCCAGCGCATCAGGTTGCCCATTTTCATTGCAAAACCGCTCTTAACTAAGCAGCATAGAGTACCTGTAATAATTTGATGTGCTGGCCTGAGTACATGTTACTCAGAGAAACAGTGTGTTGATAGATGAACTCCAAATACTCCAATCCCGAATCAATATTTACTCGTACCGCCAAATTAACACGTAGGCCGCGAAATTAGAGCCAAATGTTTACAATTACGGTTAAATGTTTATTGAAACTATCAACAAGTGTTATTCAGGAATAACCTGGCGGTCTTGCAAGTGTTTCAGGGGCGAGAATTATAATGTTTGGACTACATATTGGTACTGGTACAGCTGAAAATTCCTCATCTCAATATACAGGGCTTTAGGTAAGTCTCTTTCAACCTCTCGGGTGGTTAATCAGCCCATGAAACTACACAATTTTCCCCCAATAATAGGTCAAAATACGGAAAAAAAAAATTATCTCCCATACAAAATGCGCTGATGAAGTTTGTATGGGAACCCACAATTTTTTTCTCATATTTTGACATATTATTGGAGAAAAATTGTTCAGTTTCATGGACTGATTAACCACCCGAAAGGTTGAAAGAGATTTACCTAAAGCCCATTGGAGGTCCTGACTCACGAACTCATTAATACCCAGCACAAACCCTATAAAGCTGAAATTTTGCCAAAAGGTTTCTTTAATAATGTAGGGAAAGATAAGGAATGATTTTACGAAATTCCCACGGGAACGAAGTCCCGGGCATCCTGTAGTGAGTCATATTGTTAGCAGCAGGCCAGTCGCGCTAAAAAATGTGGACTGAAACGCAATTGAACCACGTATGCTTCACAACTTTATACAATACAATACTCTTTATTGCACACAAAAAACATAACATCTGATATTTATCTGAGTTTTTATTGCAGACCTCTTTTAAAAAATCATCTACTCGTAATTCTCAGGTTAAAAAATGCATGAAGTGGTACAGTCAAGAGCACGTCAAGCTTGACACTTTGAACCGGCCCTGCATTGTATGGCGCGTAGTATAAATCAGAGCTCAGCTTAAAAACTGGTAGTGTCAAGCGTGACGTGCTCTTGACTGTACGTACATGCGTGCGGAAATGCACCTGCGGGTAGTTAATGTACTTTCTTTTCACGCATAATTGAATAACACAACAACATATTGCAAAGTACCTCATTAAGTAAAAGGTAGCAGGTTTTTATAATTAAATATTAAATATACGGTTGTAGGAACAATGTTTATAAAAAAGAATGAAAATATCGACTTTTAATAATTATTTCGATTTTTAACAAAAAAAAAACACGCACGCTAGCAGCTTTGACAGTTCGTTGAAACAGTTTTGCTGCAAATGCTGAAATCGAACCATATAAAATTAAATTGTAATAAGAACTATAATCATGTGTACCTAGAAATTTCATTATTATTGTTTTTCTTTAAATGTTTTTTTTTAAATAAAATTTTTACTATCTGAGAAATGTTCTTTTGCTTGTTTTGAGAAAACTACATTTTATTTCTTAGGCTACACCCAACACCGGGTAAAATTGTATATAGATATGACATAGATTATGTTTAAAGATCCTTCTATACGTACAGTTTGACCCCAACCAATTAAACTTATTTGAAAAAATAACGTTTGTACCCATAGATATGTTATACTAATTTATAATCCTAAGCCTATATTGTATCTGATTACATAATATGATGACCAAAAAAAAAATGGTTCACCAAGAAAGCACTCTGTTTGATAACATTCCCTTTCTTCTCTCCCATAAAGGATGTCTAGTCCATATAATGCAAGCCCAGCAGCTCCAACAATTACATCAGCTGTCCAATTCTACTAAAAACTGCAGTTCTGCACCACTGCAGTGCGACGTGACAAATTCAGCAACATGTGCGGTTGTCATCACGTGTATGATAGGTTTCGGTGGTTTTCTGTTTCGCCACCTAAACCGATAAAATGGTCACTATTGTCATTCAACTGTCATTGAAAAGGCATTTTATCAGCCCTGCCGATTATCGTAGTATATTTTTTAATGTAAAATAAAAGTTTAAAATGTTTGTGAGAATTCCAAATAGGGAATTTTTTGTAGAAAATTTTAATTGCATGTGAAGAAAGAATCACCGCCTATTTTAGTCACCCATATCCTTACATTATTAACGCGAAAGTTTATATGTATGGATGTTTATTCCTCTTTCACGCTCAAACAGCTGGACCAATTTAGATAAAATTTGGCATGAAGTTAGCTGATACCCTGGATTCACACATTTAGGCTACATAATTTTCCCAAATTCTTACGGTAACGGAGTCCCGGGCGAAAAGCTAGTATGGAATAAAAGGCTAAACATATTATTCCAAGCGTGTAAATAAATATCAATGTCACATCGTAAATGACAGCCCCAAGCGTGCAGTTGCAGTTTTTAGTAGAATCGGCCTGCTGGGCTACCAGCTATCATTCAAGTGGTGCGAAAGTTCACCAGCGGTCATTCTGTTTCTCTCCAAATACGGCAGGTGCCTGGACCGCACCCTTCATTTGCAAATACACGCATTCGAGGTGTTGAGAGTTTACCGCGCTTTCTGTAGGTGGCCACTGCCCAGCATAGATTAATGAAAGTCGGTGAGTACTGAACGCTGGCATTGTGAGGCTGCAATACATGCTGCGGTTGTTCAGGTGGTCCTTTTTATCATCGCACTACAACACAACAATTTTACAAAATGATTTACAGTAACCATTTCTTATTTTTAACCCCCTGACAAAAAAAAATACCCCTTGTGTTATAAATTATAAGTTTGACGTGTGTAAGCTCCTAAAAGATTGGACCGATTTCGAGGCGTTTTTTTTTAAAGCTGACTTAATCGAGAAGCTACATTTGACCCAATTTCACCATACTCTGTTAGTTATTTACAGGGTTCGAAAGGATAATTATCACGGATAATTATCATGATAATTATCACGATAATTATCGTGATAATAACAGATGGATAATTATCGATTGATAATAACAAGCAACAAAGCCAATGGAAATAGTATCCTCATCGGATGAAGATATTCATTTGGCTTCTTTGGTCAATCTAAGTTAATTTATTTACGACTAGCTTTTCTACCCTACCCGGGACTTCGTTCGGATTCTAGTAATATTAGTATAAAATTAAGATATTAGAAGGATGTCTAATCTGACGAAAACTAATTTCAACTTAATATACCTACCTTTGATTCATGTTGATTACTTGATTTGTCTTCGATATTAAATAAAAAAATAAAAATTTATTTGTTTTTAATAATGGTTTGTTACAATTTTTTATAAACCAATATAACAAATGAATTTTTTACACGGGTGATAATTATCTGATAATTATCAAGAAGCGTAATTATCTTGATAATTTCGAACCCTGGTTATTTAACAGACGATTAGCAGCTAACCCGAGATTTGACAACGTCATTTTTATACTTTTTGTTTGACGTTTTGTCTGATTAACTTCTTAATCGTAGATTAACTAACAGAGTATGGTGAAATTGGACCTTAGCCCTTTAAATGTTATAAGTATGCATGATATTACAAAAATAATAATTTTAGAATAATCGGCGAACATCTTTCCTTTGTTACTTTGTAGTAGCCAGCAACTTCAAGCTTGTTAAGTTTGCAGAAATGCTTTCTAGGGCTGTTTTAATTTATTATGCAAAATTGCTACTAGTATGATCACGATCTACGAGATTTGTACTGCGTTCCAGAACTGATGCTCTGCCTACCCCGACGGTGATTGTAGTTGTGAGTATATGAATGGATGCAAATCAAAGACTTCAGGAGATAATTATAACTCTAAAATTAAAAATTTGGTATCACCCCCCGACATTCGATTGCTTATAACTTTTAAACGGCTGAACGAATTTTGATCAAATTTAGCTAAGAACCATCTCAATTACGTCAGCTATCAAACAATACAAACTGCATCGAAATCTGTTCATTCGTTTAGGAGCTACGATGCCACAGACAGACACACATGTCAAACTTGTAACACCCCTCTTTTTGCCGTTAAAAATTCTTGTAAATTCTTTGGTATTCGCTTAGCTAGCCAGTGACCAACTTTTCAAATAAGCTATCATTTACAGACTTTACAAGTTACAACCGACCTAGTATTTAAGTCTAGCTCTAGGCTAGGCTACGTAGCGTGTTGTAGACTGAAATACATTATTAACTCTCATTAGACCACCAATTAGTGAATGCAAATAGGTCTAAAACTGCCTGCGTGAGTCGCAACAATTCTGTTCAGACTGAATAAGTATTTAGTGTTTTTGCCATTCGTTTTAATAGAAATCTTACGGATGTTTTGCGTGGTGTTTGGGAGGATTAAATTACGGAGAGAAGCATTTTTTATGATTGTTTATAAGGTGCCTTTTTAAATAAGTTAAGATAAACTTCAGGGGGTATACCTACCCGTGAAACTGAACAACTTTTCCCAAAACCATATTGGATTTTAAATAACGACTTAATAACATCTGATCGCACAAGTTTTATGGTATATGGCGATGCGAAATTTTTTATTTTTATTTCTCATACTCGGAAAGTAGTGTTATTTTGATCTGATTATTGGGTGGAAAATGCAGCTTCCCTCCATAGGGAGGGAAAAACTCATACAAATTACTTCCCACCTTAGGGCCGGAATGGACTTTAAAAGTAGAACTGCTGTCAGCTGTGAAGAGTTTTATGTAAAAACAAGACTAATTCAAAAAAAAATTCTGCGGCCATGTGAGTTTCTATACAGCCGGTGTGAACTTAGCGCAAACTTCTTTGAGCGGAATAAGCCGCAACAATTACGCGGTGAGTTCCATATTTAAAATTTAAAAAGTCGACATAAATTGACGGGATACTGTTATGTATCTGTGACGGAATTCAAAAAAATAGGTACTACTAATATTATTATATATTATCAATAAATAGTTTAGATAAACAACTAGTTTTATTTTCCTCATATTCGAAATGAAAAGTAGAGTGTTTAACACGGGAAAAAAAATCTATTCCTACTCGGATTATAGCCGCCCTCGCAGCGCTCGGGCGTCTAAATACCTCGGGAATTGATTCTTTCCCCCCTCGATTAACAATCTACTATTCCAGCTTCGTGAGATTCTAATCCGTAAACACCAACTTATTTAAATTCACCCAATGACAGCAGCACGTCAGGTTATACATTTACACTACGAAAGCCGGCGCTATTGCAAACGTCATAAAGGCGATGTCAAGGTCAACTTGTATAACCCGATGTGATGTTGTGTGTACATCTTCTACGTACTAAGGTAGAAGACGTACATACATCTTTTCTATTTTCATTCACATTACCTTTTTTTTCTAAATGACTACACTGTTGGCCGCTGATGGCCTTGACAGTTTCACCGAGCAAGTGGCGAGCGCAGATGGCTCTCAGCCCAAAAATTTTAAGTAACAGGCCTAAGGGCGTCCCCTGTGGGGCTCGACCTCGGCTTATTAGAGGAGAGTCGGACATACCGCCCAGCCAACACCTAAGCCACATAACAGCAAAATTATGTCGCCATTATCAGCTTAAAGCTTCAATTCATTTGCATAGCTGTCGATGAGTATAGTATTACTCTGGATAAAAGAGTTTTTTGACTGTTATAACTTGGTAAGCTTCATAAAGTCTGCATAAAATTGATTATCTTTCTTCAAGCCGCATAATGATCATCAGTTGAACTTTAAACCAAACAATATTCAAGTAAAAGTAACTGAGACAGCTATTAGCTGCATAACAGCTGGAAATTTAGCATTGTTCTGGTTATAAGCTGAATATTTTCATCAGTTGAACTTTAAAGCAAATAATATTCAAATAAAAGTAACTGAAGCAGCTATTAGCTGAATATCAGCTGGAGATTCAGCATTGTTCTGATTATGACCTGAATATTTGTTCGTAATGTTATCTTTAAGCTGCATATCACGTCCAATCATACTAATTATTCAGAAGCTGAATATTTTAGAGGTTTTCGTCTTTATTCAGTAGACTTCTGCATAAATGATAATTAGCAAACTGTTAAACAGAAGATAAACCGAAGTAAGCGTAAAACTACCTAGTTGTTTAGCTTATGGTATTAAAGGTATGTAAATGTAATTATAATGCAGAAAATAGCTGTTGAATTGCGAAGTTATCCTATGTTATTCAAACAGTGCTCAGTATTTTGTGTCAAAGAATCGCGTTGGTGAAAATGTCTCCGCCTCAAGGAAATATTAACAAAAGCGTCTCAAATTCATGGAATAAAAGAAAAAGAACGGGAGGAATAAGAAGAAAATGTTTAAAAGAGTACAACAAAATAAAAAATAGTGTCTGCACAGCAGCAGGAAAAACGTTAGCGACTCATTCAAATCAGCCGAATCCAAGTACGAGTCACACCTGTGTGGTAGAAGAGGGTTCCGTACATGATTTCGCATATGAAACAAACGTTTTTAATGTGAACTCTGATCAAAATATTAAGAAAAGCGACTCAAGCGACAGTGCGAGTGATTTAGAAGAAGAATCTGAATACAAAAAAAATTTAGACTTTCGCAATAACCTTAGAAAATGGGCAGTGATTAAAAACGTTTCCCAGGAGGCTGTAAAAGACTTACTTAGCATCATAAATCAAAGATTTCCTGAAATTTTACCATCAGATCCCAGAACTCTGTTGCAAACTCCAAAACATATTGTAATTAAAGATGTCGAAGGTGGAAAATTGTGGTATAACGGCCTAACTAAACAACTACACCGTGTTTTAAATGTTTGGGAAAACTTCCCAGGCACCATAAATTTGAATTTTAATTTTGATGGATTACCTATTTTCAAAAGTAGCAAAAAAGAATTTTGGCCTATCCTTTGTAATATACATGAAAACCCAGATATAGAGCCACTTATCGCTGGGATTTACTATGGATCTAGTAAACCGAAGAGTTTAAGTCAGTATTTAGAAGATTTTGTCTCTGAAATGGAAATTCTTCTTGAAAATGGTATTCACATATTTATTGAAGGCGACGAAAAAATTGTAAATATAAAAATAAGATGTTTCATATGTGACTCTCCAGCGCGAGCTTTTATAAAAGGTAAAGCAGTAGATTTATATGGCATCTAGTTTCAGAATTCTTTACTAATTTCCCCACCCCAGGCTAGCGATTCTGTAAAAATCAGTCATTGTCATTACACTGAAACCCTATCGACACTCTGACGGCATTGTGAGATCAGTGGTCTCACAGTGCCGTCCAAATGATTATCGTTGCAATCTCAATCGTCTCTCAATAGTTTGAGAAAATGGTGGCGAGTTCCAGCCAGAGTCACGTTATTCAGAGACAATACGTAAAAATTTTCGAAACGTCAATGCCACTCAGAAGTAATCACTGTCAGTGACTTGACATGATGTAATTATCATCTGGGGGCTCGGTAGTGCGTCCTTCCCAAGTAGAGCAAAAACAAACAAAAAAGGCCCCATTTTTTCTCGGAGCCCATTCAGGACATTTTCGAAGTGCGAATGTAACGTTAACCACTTCAATAAATTTTATATGGGTTATAAGTGTTCGTAAGTACCTACCTGTCAAAAAACTATCACACACCGTGTTGAACTCGACTGTCTAGTATCGAACTTCATTTTTTAAACCTGCCCTAAAGTATCACTGATTAGCTTTTAAAAATATCTGTAATGGTTCAGTTTGTTGCCTGGAAGAAATAAATCAAAACGGCTGAAAAATGGAGTCTTTGATATACTTATATTTTTTGGTGTACAATAAAAAGTATTGTATTGTGTTGTATTGGGGCTAACTGTTTTAGAAAATATAACTTATTTTATAACTCAAAAAAACTTATGTAAAAAAAAGTTCCTTGTTACACTCTGAGCCATTTCATTGAGTCTTAAAATAAATATTAATGCAAAACATGATAAATCTTACTTCATCTGATTTTCGTATTTTGAGCTGCTATTCTTATTTCTAATTGAAAAAATAGAAGTGTATTTAAATAAGTAATTTAATGTTACAGCAGAAAAATTTTAGAAATATATACTTAGAAGATTTTATAGTTTTCCTAAGGGATTATCTTTTGTATTGCGCACTGCCAAGGAGTGGAATTCTCTGCCGGCGTCTGTATTCTTGAACTCATACAATCCGAATATCTTTAAAGTACGAGTGAATAGGCTTTTTCTGAGTGAGTTCGCTACATCCTCGACCATATCTTTGCCCTGAGATAGATTGAAGTCAAGAGCGAACCCATTCTTAATAAAAAAAAACAACGAGTTGCACTCCGGGAGTGCCGGCAGAAGTGAAAACTTGAACATTAACGTACCTAGTGCATTAATATTTAATTTAATTTTTTCTATGCTGACACCGGATGAAATCTTGACTTTTGTAGTTTTAATTTCCTATATTTATTCTCCGCCTTACGAATTTTCGATCAGGGTCACGTGTCAGTCACGTGTGTGTTAGTTTTTTTACCCATACTTGAAAGTGCAAACGCCGCTAAAGAATTTTTTTACCCATACTTGAAAGTGCAAAACGCCGCTAAAGAAGTTTTCACTTAAAAAAATTATATCCCACAACCTTTTTAAGTAGAGAAACGCAGTGCGAGCATGTTGCGAGACTTGCTTCTTTTTATATGTTTTTCAATTGGATAGTATTTAAATTGTCAGAATTTCAATTTCTTTATTATTGTTATATATCTTACATAAAATGTACCGAAAGCTTTTAAAAACCAGGTCAGAAATAAGTAAAAGCTTGGAAACAGGCTTCAAATATTGTACTTTTGAACGGATTACGGGTATCAGCTGCTGCAGGTCAGTCTTTTTAGTTTTTATCACAAAAATTGCTCTTTAAATTTTTTGTCTTTATCTTTACAAAATCACGAATTACTCGTGTTTCACGCTTATCTCTTTGCCCTCATAACCTGTGTGACGCTTGAGAAAAACATAATATTATGTTTTTTGGAAAACACAGCAAGAAAATAGGTGCATCGCATTTCTTATATTTGAATTCTTGAAGAAGTGATTACCACTTAGCGTTTATCTGTTTCATACCTAACTACGACGAGAGTCTTAGCTGACCAGTGACCATTTGACCCAGCTGACTTACATAGGTATTGGAAATAGCTCAGCATGCTGTAAATTATTTATATGAATTACTTTTATAAATTGCAACTTTTATTCCAGGTGTGAGTCGTGGGTTTAAACTTGTAAATAGGGACAAGAATTGAATCTGCACAACAGGCAAGGAGAGGCCATTCAAAAAGTTGATTTTTTTCATGAAAATGAAATAATTATCGGAATATCTACAAAAAGTACGATTGAGCATAGTTTTGAAGTAGTAATTTAATAATGATTCCTAATCTAATAAATTCCAAACATAGAAAGCATAAGGATTATTGGTTTTTCTGTTCCTTTCACCCAGTAGTTAGGTATTCTGAATGTTATCTGTCCTTATATTTACAATCAATGGAAACCTGCATTCATTGCTGGTTGCTGTTCCGGGACTGTATACGATACCTAAAACACTGTGTATGTGTAGTGTATACTATATAATCTCATTGCATACTCTATTTGACTATTCCAGAGCTTTTATACAAACAATCCCTGGGGATTCTAGACAATACCTGATTTCATAATCTTGGTTTCATAAATTCTAAATTCTATAATATAAAAGAAAGTCGTGTTTGTTACAACACTTATAACTCGAGAACGGCTAAACCGATTTTGATCAAATTTGGTATGGAGGTAGCTGATACCCTGGATTAACACATAGGCTACATAATTTTCTGAAATTCCCACGGGAACGAAGTCCCGGGCGTAAAGCTAGTTATAAATAAATAAAACGCCATACACTCAAAGGCCCACATTAAGGTTTTCTCTTGTGTCGTGGGTCCCTCGGAACCCCTTATAAAGACAGACACAAACACCCACGACCCGACAATAAACATCTGCTTTTAACACAAATATTTGCCCCAACTGGGATTCGAACCCAGGACCCGTCGATCAAGAGGCAGTGCCACTACCACTCGACCAAACCAGCCGTCAATTGCTAGTAACATTATGGTAACATTATACAACCTTAATGCAATCTTACTGTTCAGCAAGTACTTGTAACTTCGTTCTTACTTACACATAGACATACTTCTGTAGAAACTCTAGGAAATAAAATTTTCTAAAACATAAAATTCCAAAATAGAGTCAGAGATGTTTCGGCTTTTACCATCCCATAAGTACCACTTTTCAACCGACTTTAAAAAAAGGAGGAGGTTCTCAATACGACTAAGTTTTTTAGGGTTCCGTACCCAAAGGGAAAAAACGGGACCCTATTACTAAGCCTCCGCTGTCCGTCCGCCCGTCCGTCCGTTCGTCTGTCACCAGGCTGTATCTCGTGAACCGTGATAGTTAGTCAGTTGAAATTTTCGCAGATGATGTTTTTTCATTGGCCCTATAACAACAAAATTTGTTGTTTTTAGTATTTAATACTAAAAACCAGAATAAAATAAATATTTAAGGGGGCTCCCATACAAAAAACGTGATTTTTTTGCTCATTTTATAGAAAGTCTGTCTGAGGCTGTATCTCATGAACCGTGATAGTTAGACTGTTGAAGTTTTTACAGATGATGTATTTCGGTTGCTGCTATAACATCAATTACTAAAAACTAGAATAAATTAAATATTCAAGGGGGCTCCCATACAACAAACGTGATTTTTTTTGCCGCTTTTATAGCGATAATGGTGTTTATAGAGTCCTTGGCCGGTTTTATAAGTAATAGTATGGAACCCTTCGTGCGCGAGTCCGACTTGCACTTGACTAGTTTTTATTTAATGTTTGTTCTTTGAAAAAATATACTCCTTTTCGAAAATTACTAGTAGTAGTTAATTATTTTTTTTACAGAAACTAAAATTACTTACAAACCAAAACGGCATCAAAATAATTAGTGACGTTTTGGTTCGTGGTAATTTGCTAATAGGCATTGTAGTCCGCGGAAAATACGATAACTGAAGAAATAAATCATGTAATTTTAAAATATTCGAAGTTCCACAGTAGCACGTTTATGCTACGGTACCCCACACGTCATCTTCCTCTGATGAAGAACTCCATCTCGACCATTAAACTTTATGCACTTGTCCTGCAAGTAACTTTCAACCAGGCGCTACAGGTAGGAAGGTACCTGATGGTAAACCAGTACCTCCCTTATCGTCCTCCAGGGTAACGAGTTAAAGGCGTTGTTGATATGAAGACTTGCCGCAATCGCGTCAACGTCGAGCGTGACTGTCGGAAACCGAACTGGTCATTCGACAGGTCGGGGCCGACGCTCCACAAGTGCGTGCTGAATTAGAGGAAATAATTCTTTCGAATAGTTTTCCGGCCTCGTCCAGCAGGCAAATGGGTCGGTATGCAGAAAGAGAATCTGCAGACCTGCCCTATTTCCTCAAGAACACCAATCGTGCTTCTTTTG
Source organism: Aproaerema taeniolella (assembly GCA_949987775.1). Classification (NCBI taxonomy): domain Eukaryota; kingdom Metazoa; phylum Arthropoda; class Insecta; order Lepidoptera; family Gelechiidae; genus Aproaerema; species Aproaerema taeniolella. Next base: position 16,736,884 of record OX465252.1, on the reverse strand, counting down.
AGCCCGTGAGAACCTAACCTAACCTAAGTTTAATTTCATTTAATATACAAAAACAAGAATTGATCTAAAGACCAAGCAAGCAAGCAATTTTTCATCAACGGTGTTCCTTAGAGATTTTAAAATGTCCTCTTTTCTCGTATCCATTAACATTTCAGAGTTTTATACTGGGTACATCATAGACATAGAAATAAGTTGAATACCACTTTCTAAACCAAAAGTCCTCAATGACCTGTATTTCTATACAAAGTATATACATGTATAGAGGTCAGTGAAGTTTCGAAAGACTTGTTGTAAAGTAGTCATAGACATAGAAAAAATAACTGTGCATGTCATAGACATCTTTATGTCAGTGGTGCATAACATGACTTCAACTTATTTCTATGTTTATGAAATGGAATAATACTTATATGGCAATGACCTATCATACAACTTATACCAAGTCAGTGTTCCATTGAGAAATCATTGAGAAACGATCGGTTGACATAGACAATGGATTTTGAACGATAAGTTTTCCATTTGGAAGTCATTAAGGTGTTCATTCAGCTTACACTCCACTGACACACTTCTGAGACACAACTTTCACCCTATCGAAACTCAACTGAAACCCTATCGACATCCAACTGGAGTTACAGAATCGAGGCCCTGGTTGCCTGGTGTGAAAAAATATTCTTAATTAATTTTGATTAAGATTAAGGATTGTTCAATGTTAATATTTATTTTCAGGTGTTTGCAATTTTAACGCCAGGCATGGATGTTTGAAATGCACAACAGTAGGCGACTACTCACACCGGTCCCATACAGTGGTGTTTCCTAATGCGAGATGTCCTAAAAGAACAAACGAAGATTTTAGACTAAAAAAATATGGACCCCATCATAAAATAGACACACCTCTCTTAAAATTACCTGTCGACATGATCGAAGATTTTCCAATTTCAGATTCTTTGCATCTTATAGATTTGGGTGTAATGAAACGCTTACTTGTGGGATGGCGCGATGGTAACTTTGAAAAGCTTTTGACAAAATGGAGCTCTCTAGATACACAGAAAGTCACATGTTTCTTACGCGCTTGTATACTCCCTTCTGAAATTCATAGATCCGTACGAGGGTTAGATGAGCTTCTTCACTGGAAAGCAGTGGAATTCCGTTCATTTTTTTATTACTTGAGTATAATCATTTTACCTGAAGTGATGTCAAAAGAGCCCTATGAACATTTTTTATTGCTTTTTTCTGCCATCACGATATGTTCTAACCAAAAGTACAGCTGTTTACTAGAACTCTCGCAGGAATTACTTTTACATTTTGTAGAAAACTTCAAAATGTTTTATGGTGATTATATAACAAGCAATATTCATAATTTAGTTCATGTTACTGATGAAGTTCGTAAATTTGGTCCTCTTAACACATTTAATTCCTATCCATTTGAAAATAAGCTTCACATTATAAAAATGATGTTAAGAAAAGGAAATAAACCACTAACTCAAGTAGCAAACCGGCTGGCAGAAAGTAATAATGAAAGTTATAGAAAAAATAACATGAGATCTAAATCCAAAACTAAATTTCCAATAGTAACAAAAAGTAGAAGGAACTATATAGTAAACTATGAGACATTCAAAATTTCACACAAAGTTAGAGATAAATACTTTAAGACTACAGAAGGATCCATTATGGAAGTGAAAGAGATAAGTGAGAGAAGTATAAAATGTATGAAAATTGAAAATTTGACTGATGTTTTCCACATTCCTATAAAATCCTCTTATCTTAATATATTTAAAGCAAGTTTACCTGACGGCAACCGTAGAATTGTTGATCTAGATTTTGATCAAATAACTCACAAATTAGTGGTTAATTCATACAAAGATAACCTGTATTTTGTTCCTCTTTTACACACTCTGAAATAATTGCACCTCTAGACTATTGCATCAACTTAAATACTTAAAGGATGGATACTGGATTTTTAAGTATGTAATTGATTAGGGATTTTGACTTTTTGGGAATGGACATTCTGTTAGTGGACGCTACCTACGTACTCCTTTTATTTTTTAAGTGTAGGTGTCACTACTATGTACCTTACTTATCATCATCAAAAAATGAGTGCACATGACGCCTCGTCAATCGATACAAAACCAGAGCAAACAGGCCTCAGACTCACGAAAGTTACTTAAGTAGAGCTCACACTGGTTGACGAGACGTCCTGTGGACACACTACAGCACAACACATCAGTTTAAACAGCACTAAAGATAATTACGACCCAGTAAGGTAAGATGATAGTTATGATGTTGTGTGTGTATAGGTATTTGAGTAAGTTGGTGTATAAGTTAACTAAAAATAAAATATAGCTATAGTTTCTATAAAATTGTTTTATTAATTATTTTTTAGAAAATCACTATCAATCACAAACTTTTAATAATATTATAATATTAAGTCCTTAAGTAATAAAAATCCAAATTAAAATTATATTCCTCGACAAATGTAGGGAACAAGCACCATTTTTCACACAAAAAAGGTCTTTTGAACAGCTCTAAGCACTTGACATATGTAAACAGGGTTTAAACTTTCAATGTTAATAAGTGCAATAAGTACTTCCACAAGTTTCTGTTGATAGACACGTTTAATTTTTGTCTAAATTGAAATTCGTGAAAACAAGGTGAAAATGAAAAATATAATCAATTTCATACAAACTTCGTGAAAAATGTATGAGATCGATGGAATACAAGTTTCATTTTTGTTCCTATCCACTGCAAGTGGAAGAATTGCACTTCTTAATATTGAAAGTTAAAACCCTATTAAAATATGTTGAGTTATTTTTTCTAGCTCAATGGTATATCATTGTTACAAAACATCCATTTAAAATCATACCGTGTTTTCTAGAATTTGCTGATGTGTGTAAAATAATGTTTTTCAAAATCCCAGTATTAAAGTCAACATACAAAACATTTTTGAAAGTGGTTCAAAAAATTTAAAAATAAGTTAAATAAAAAAAAAATTAGTCAACGACAATAACAATGAAAAAAACAGCAAATACATAATGTAAGGACCTAATTTATACATATTATAAGTAGGAACACAAGTAAATGTATATTATTAGTCATATCCATAAAAAAATATTAAACATCTGTTAATCCTATTTTAGTAATTGCATGTTTTGTCCTTATCTCTCTATTGGATATGTGTATAACTACAATATAATTAATAGACATTTTATAATTTTTATGAATAAGACACGTTACACTAATCAGTACACATAATTCTTACACTAATCAGTCCCACATACATAACAAAAGTAGTCCTTTAGCCCCGTATCCTCCTAGGGCCCAGACCACTAACTACCGAAATAGTTATTACAGCTCACGCCATAGTACGGTGATAGGCCTTAATATAAAACGTTATTACAATTATATTTTATGTAATAATTAAATTAATAATTATTACATATATACGTATATATCAAATATTATTAAACACTATTAAATTAAAAAGTAAGAAATTAAAAAAAATTAAACTGACTTCAAAATCATAACCTACAGTAAGTTTAGAAAGAATAAAATACAACTAAAAGTAAAAATAGCAAAGATAACTTCTTCTTAAAAGAAAATCTAAAATGACATTTAGTGTGGGCGTTTAACTCACTAATTTTTGTAGTCGGTGCCAGCCCTGACCTCAAAAACAAGGCACCGACCTCAAAAAATAGTTATTAGGTATATCTAATTGAGTTAAACGCCCACACTAGATTTTATTTTAGATTTTCTTTTAAGACAGAAGTTATCGTTGTTATTTTTTAGTTATATTGTATCATTAATTACAAAATTGACAACAAAATCAGAATCTCAATAAGGGGCTGTGTGGGCACGGACCACACAGATAAAGAATAAAGGATGATGGGCATTTTGGTATCGGTATTAGTATGGAACTTGGTACCAGCTCCAATATAAAATAAATGATACATCGTAAAAAAAACAATTTTCTGTAGAATAAGAATAATCGAAGCGCTAGTCCTGATTCATTGTCCAATTAGAGTAATCCTGCCTTGAAAGTTATTTATTTTTCATCATTTATTCATTTTTTCTGCGACATTATTCTTCATTTTGGCAAAGTATTTTTATTTATCATATTAATTTCATTCATTTTGTTACACATTAAATGAAAAAACCTACTTTCAACTTGTTTTATTTACTGAGAGAATAAACAACCAATGATAATAATTAATGATGATCATTTATAATTAATATAATAAATAAAAATACTATGCTAAAATGAAGAACAATGTTGCAGAAAAAAATTAAAAATAATTAACTTTCAAGGCAGGGGGTACTCTAATTAGACAATGAATCAGGACTAGCGCTTCGGTTATTCTTATTCTACAGAAAATTACCTACTTTTTTAACAATGTATCATTTATTTCAATTGGTGCCGGTACCAAGTTCTATACTAATGTGCCCATCATCCTTTAACAAAGTGATTCTTCCTCCTCCTCGTTTTCAATTGTGTTCAGATTTATATTTTCATGTTGATTTATATTATTTGTTTTTTTTTCAGTTACATTGTCCGGGTCGGCATCATTGTTTGTGTTCTGTGCAGTTACATTGTCCGGGTTGGCAACATTGTTTGTATTCTGTGCAGTTACACTATCTGGAGTGTCACTATTATTTAGTATCTCATCTGCAATTGCTACGTCTTTTTTTGTTTTTTCGGTTTTCTTGCATCTCTTACTAGATTTCCTCATATTTTTTGTATCCTTTCTTTTTAGTGCATTTCTGAGTACGGATTTTAAAAATGTCTCATTGTTTTCTACTGTATAGGTTAAGTCCCATGAGCGTACCATCGAAAAGAAAAATTTTACAATGTGTTTATAGCCTTTGAATGCAATTTTAACATCCTCCCCACGACTGCCTCCAGTCCATGAACACTTGCATAAAATATCCTTTGAAAAAAGAGCATCCAACAATCTATACGCACAGTTGAATCCACTTCCTCGTGCTACTGAGCATAAAATTGAGTATTTTTGTAAACAATTTTCAAAGAAATTGACATCTGCCAACTGATTGTTAAATCTTTCTAGCTCTGTGACATTGGTAATAGGTTCCATTGTAAATTTTTTATTTTGAAAACCTTCTGCTTTTTCCAGGGTGCACACAAATGGGTTTCTACTTTCTTTCAATTCCTCCAACTGGACAGAAATTTCTGCCAGTTTTTTCATAATTTTTTCTTGATTTTGTGTTATAGCAATAAAAAGATCAGATGATACTTCTTGCGTTGTACAAGGCTGTAGCGATGATGCTGGTTGTTGTGCTTCTTCTTCTATGTAATTTATATAAATAGAATTGTCGATATTATTATCTTCTATGAGGTGATTTGCACTTGTACCTCCAGAATCAATCTGAAAATAAAATAAAATGTACGTTCAATCAGCTTTTATTTAGCGTGCAATGCATCAAAACATATTTAGTCGAAGTTGAAAACTTTATTTTCTTTATTCATAATTTTAGTAAATATGTAAGTAAAATCATAAGTAATGTTTTTGAGGAGAAAAATTTGTGAATCAGTATGGATAATTAGGTAATATTTTTTTATCCAACAATTTTCTGATTCTAAGTTCTAAGGCCATCTTGCACCAAAACTTATCCCTGTGTTAGCGAGCTAGTAATGTCAAATAATGTATGGTATGATGTTGCTAAAGCTCGGTTAACCGGCGGTTAGTTTTTGGTTCAAGACGGCCTTAGCCAGTGTTCACCAAAAATTTAATCAATGATTAGCAGCTAACCAGAGATTTGACAATGTCATTTTCATACATTTTTTTTGACATTTTGTCTGATTAGCTTCTAACCGCGGTTTAACCGTTGGTTATACTTTTGGTGAACACGGGCCTTAAATAATTATTTTTTATGATTGCTGCGGTAGAAATAGGTATAAGAGAATTTCTATTCTATACAAAATAAACACATATAGGCAATTATTAGTATTAGCATTTCTGCAGTACCTATCGTCAATACCATGACTTTGAAAAAAACTGCAACAGTTAGAACTCTGAAGTTGAAGAGTCAGTATAAAAACCGCCCCTAACATGACCTGCTGATCAACATTTCTGATTATTGTACCCCAGTATGTTCCCAGTATAAATTCACAATTATTGGCACAGAGTATATTAATCAATCAAATTAAAAACTGAGGTTTTACGTACAGAGGTTTAAATCAAGAGGTTTTCCACAATTAACAATATAAATTCAGTTCATATTTGTTATGATAAATAGGTGCTGTTCTCTGTATTAGATAGGTGATAATACAATATCACGAATTTACATATTTTGACCACACTAAACATGTTAATTTACAGCTACTTTGGGGGGTAATTGCTATATTTGATCTGTTTCAAATTGATACCAATTTAACGAGGACATTCAAAATGAAACTGATTTACGCAATGTACTTGTTGATTCCGATCACGGCAATACGGCCCTAGGTACCTATGACCAAGGAGTATATAACACTGCGTTTTACCTATGACATCCATAAAAAATGTTTCTTACCAAGATTGTTGCCATGTCATTGAAGTCCTGTTTTTGGGGAACCTTCCTGTTTCTGTTAACAGGTGGTTCTTCAAAATCTGTTTCATCTGTGTCAGTTTTAGCCAACATCCTCGATAGTTCATCTTCCGCATCTTCATAAGATAAGAAATGTTTTCTTTTAACAACACAGTTAAAGGTCAGCCAATCCGGCTCAGGTACCACAGTCTCAATTTTGGAAAGTACGTCTCCATTTTTTTTGGGCCAACGTAATCTTCCATTAGTTTCCCAAGAATCCGGGACCGTACACAATTCTAGTCGACCTCTTCTACGAGTAGATACTATTTTAAACATCTTTCGAAACTCCTGAAAACACAAGTTCAACACAAGTTGAGTTGAGAAAGTTTTTTTTATTTTTTTTATTTTATTTATCCTTTACAGGAAAGGCAAAGGAATCAAAGCCAATACACATACTGCCATGTTTTTTTTTTCTTTAATAAGGGATGCGTTCCGATTAGCTGTGCAAAAGAGAGCAAAAGGGACAGATATACTTGGTTCGGTAAAAAGAAAGTAGGTATACAGAGGTACACAAGAGGCTGTGCAGGAGGTACCTACAGTGGCATTTCTTTATTGTAACATCCGTGGTCCTAACACTCACTCACTAAATTATTAACAACTCGACCAAGCTACGCATCGATTTTATATATTTTTTTTATTTTTAAACAAAAAGATATACGCATGATATACGTATATAATTACCGCACAGCTCTTAAATTGAAGAAGAAGATTAAATAATAGCTAGGTCGAGTAGTACTCATGTTATAAAAAAAATTATAAAATCGACGCGAGGTGCAAATTAGCTTGGTCGACTAGTACTTACCTTCACACTCTTCATAACAATCAGTGGTTTTAATTTCTCTAAAAAGGAACCCTAAATTTCCAAGCTATTTCTGAAATATACTTATTTATCGTACTTTTAACTAAATCATGTCTGGTTATGGAGTTGCATGTGATCCGTTAAGCAGAAATATACAAAAAAAAATCTGATTAAGCGGCTATTATTCAGATGAACATCATCGCCATTACTTAACCTCATAATATACCATTTCTTTTTATTAAAATATTATTTTTGTCGTGTGAAACACTTATTTTGTAAATTGAACCTTCAAGTTTTACCATTTTGGTGGGAAAAATTTCCAAATATGCGTAAATTAATTTCACTAGTGCAAGTCTAGCCTCAATAGATATTATCAAACACTTGTTTACCTTTTAAATTGTAGCTTTAGCTTGTGGCGCTTTAAAGTTTTATCATAAACTTATGTATATATTGACAGTAAAGTAGTGTGCGTTTAAATATTTACCTTCAATATAATTTTTAATTACTGTAACACGAAACTTCCTTTTATCTAATTATCACTGACATGTCACGTCGGCCATTGCAGATTTTATAATAAACCAAAAGTGAATCCATCACAAACAAAATAAACTGTCATTTTTTAATTTTTTCTGCACATCTTCTTTACAAGAAATCACTTATTATTTCATTTTGTATATTAACTGGATATCTTTGATCAAACAATATAATTTGCACAACAGAGTTATAATTGCTGGTTATACGAGAGATCAGAATATATGCAAAGGAAATACAGCATGTTGTACATTTATGCAGCTGCTGTGTGGCTATTAATCAGATGATATCCAAATTAAAGCAAGATATTTTGTGCCCAATTTGCTTGAATATCGTCTTCATAAGCGCATATACAGACGATGTACAGTCAATCGTGGCAGCTTGTAGTCGCCAGAATTGTTTATATGCAGAACTTAGTCAGCTAGTTGGTGTTGGCTGGGCGGTACCGCGAATCGGGGCGGAGGTGATGGGGTATAAGCGACGAAGGTCCTCGCCGGCGAGGACGGAATCTCGGTCTGAGTGGTGTACGGGACTCTGCGCGTTGTTGGTCGGCCTGAATTGCAAGGGTGATGGGATCGTCAGAATCGTTGAAGACGTTCCTCGGACGGCGTTTGCCGCGGTTGTTGAGGACGGGGTCATAAGTGGATTCACATTACCTTATGAGTCTCTTTACTACTTTACGAGTCTATGGCTTGTGTAACTATTAACATCCAACATTTACACTACAAAATTGCCTTTAAACTGTGCTCCTGTATTTAACGAAACCACGATTTCGATCGAAAACACGAACATCGTGACTCGAGCCATAATTTTTATTTCAGCTGTCACAATCACGAGATTTTTATTTTTTTATCGGCCAAGGAGGTAAACTGTTTAAAAAAAATTTAAATGGAATTTGTCATCGGATTAATTGAGGATTTAAATAATAGCCCTAAAGAGCACTTGTATTACAGTTGATAAATTGAGTAACAGTAGAATATAGCTCTTATTTTTACTGTGTTACGGGTGAATTTATGGCAGTTATACGTTTTATAATTATTCAAAAGTCCGGTGTGAACTTTAGTTTTGATGTGATTTCTGGCATTTCCTTAAGGTAATATTGAGGATAATTGATTTATACGAGTATGAATGGATAAATGGGGGACCTAGTACGACCCGCGACAAGAGTTATTAGTAACATCCTGTGAATGTCTTATGAAAAAGTTATTTTGACGTGACCTAGCCACTAGACCATATCGTATAATGACGGTGTGGTCTAATATTAGGTATTGATACATTTTTCTTTTGCATAAAAAATTATACACAAGAAAAAAAATATATTTCTGTGTATTTGCTCAACATGCATGGTTTTACACAATTTTAGTTTAAGCAGTGGTTTTAGGTTTAAATATTTGATGAAAGCACATACTTAGCAAATATAGTAATCTTATACTGTGCAACAACTGTCTATAACAATAAATCTTCCAGAATTAGCGTTTATCTGTGACCCAGTGAGATAGCAAAGTAAACGTCTTATCAAATGTCACATGTTTTTGTTCCGTCTCACTCGCACTCTCTTTATGTTCTCTATAATAAGACAGAGGCAGTTGTAGTTTTGTGTGTTCCATTTTTGTGTTTTTATCAGATAATTTCTTCTCATGTTTCAGGTAATTTCCTCTTGAGTTATCTGCAAACTGCAATACAATTTTATTGGGTAAGATATATTATAAATGGAAATAAGACAAATACTATTTTTGTCACATTTTCTTTTTTTTATCTTTATTCAAGGAGTTTTGTCACTTTAATGACAATGCCAATCCATTAGATAATTATTATACACAACTTTTCACCTGCTGCTTAGACCCAGTAATACAAGTCTATACATCTCTATGGCTTCCTTCGACAAAGGATAAGCCAGAATTGTGTTACAGATGTCATATACATTTGATATGCTCTTCAATCACTCGCCGATATAGGTAGAATTTGGACGACTATCGTCGTCACCTCCTAAAGTTTCGCTACTAACTAATTTCCGCTTTTGCTTAGCAATTTTTATAATTGTAAAAATTATTGTACGCTGTACAGTCAAGAGCAGGTCACGCTTTACACATTTGTGTGCAAAATTCAGCGATACTACAATTACCTATGTAACTTAAAATGCTTTTGCCTTTGAACGATTTTCAAATACCATTGTTGGTCGGAAATCGCACCCTCAACCTATCAGTAAGGCCTATCAGTAGGCAAGGTCGTTACCGACATACTTTTTCCTACTTAGAACATGTCCCTCTTAACAACCTTTGAATATGTATTTGAAACCTATAAATGCTTAATTATGTAGCTGTTGATTCTCTAAATAAAAAAAAATAAAAAATCTGTTCATCCTTACTCACTCGCCTTTTACGACAGTTTGAATTAAAGTGATCTAGCTGCTACCTACTTTCTAAATACCTTCCTACCTGCAACTTTCCAAATAAGATGCCAAAAATGCCTCTGCACCCGGGTTCACACAAAGGGCATTCCTCCCTGAGGCCACAATGGCCGCCCAGCGCCCGCGCACAAATTTTATTGTGCCCCCGGTGAGGTGTAGGGTGGCCAGTTCTGTGAGAAATATTGAGAACCTACATGAAGGGCTTTAGGTATCTCTCTTTCAACGTCTCGGGTTAATCAGTCCATGAAACTAAACAACTTCCCCAAGGAACATAGGTCAAACAAAATACGATTTTTTTTTATCTCCCATACAAAATGCGCTATATTATGCTGATGAAGGTATTTAGAAAAACAAATATTTTAAGAAAAAATAGAAGAAATAAAAATAAAGCAAATTTTGACAGTTGAGCAAATTTTTAAACGCTATAATAAATATATCGTTGGGGTTTGTGAGGCTTGCGGATAAAAAGATGTTTGTTGCTTTCTAAAGCAAAGACGACTAACTACCTATCTATTCAACATTTTGTTTACGTATATTTTTAAAAGCTTCCCGCGTCGACGGATTTCGTCTAATTATCACTTGCTCAACGATGAAGGAAAACATAATGAAACCCGCCTGCCCAAGAAAATTTTCAAAAGACGAGTGGTCCACCAACCCGCATTGGGCCAGCGAGCGTGGTGGACTATGGCCTTAATCCTCTTCGTGTTTCGAAGGGAGGCCCGTGCCTCTCGGAGGGGACTGGTAAAAAAAAACTACACTTTCCTGTCCACAACCAGTGACGTCATATTCCCGTAATCCTGTACAGCGTGGTGAAAAGAGCCATGAATGGCGACAGCCGTAAACAATTCAAAATAGCTTGCTTCCCGGTCCCGAGGGTTACAACTCTATCCTGCGCACGCGCCGACGTAGCTCCGACCACAAATCAAACGGTAAACAGTCGTTTCGGTTGGGCATAGGATGGCTAACAAAGACTATCGAAGTAAACTACTATGATTTGATTTTTTATGGTTTTATATTATTTTGAATGACGACTCCCTCCTAAATAATTGGTCTCTAATCGTGACTAAAGTAAGCTGCGAAAAATATGTAATCTACAAAATTTTTAGGAACTACCTATAAATAAATATTCTTTTAATAATTTAATTCTTAACCCAAGTTGTCTGACTTAAAACTTAAAAAACAAAAATTTTAACGAAACCAAATACATAAAAGTTTTGCAAAAACGAATAAAATACAAACTTGCAATTGAAAAAGGTTTTTGAACTCCAACTTTTGTTAATACTTTTTACAACTTACTTAATACTAAAAAAAGTTTATTACTGCATTGTTCTTTAAGGTAAAAAAAGACCAAAACAAAAAGACATTTCCGATACTGGGAATCGAACCCGAGCCTCCTGGGTGAGAGCCAGGTATCCTAGCCACTAGACCATATCGGATATTGATAGATGTGGCAAAAATACGAGTTATCTGATAACAGCGGAGCCGACCAAAAATAGCAATATATTTTTCGCTAATAATAAAATAAGTTTGATATATTTATATTGAGTGTGTAGTGTTTACTTGCACGAGTGCCATGTTAAACACTCGCGCGATTCTTGCACACCCGTGTGTGCAGGATTTGTATCGCACGCACGGATTTGTAAACAAGCGCGACGGGTTGCTTTAAAATAATTGGTCTTTACTTACCTTTGAAATTGCCGATTTTTTCTCAAGCTTTATTTTATTCATAATTTATTTGATTGAACAACTATTACTAAAATTGTTTTTTATTTAAAACCTTGGCCATATAACGGAGATATTAAGTAAAATTTATACATATTTACTTTAGATTTTTTTGCTGAAAAAGAAGCTCAAATATAGCTCGTTTCATCCGTTGCCCGTTTCATGCTTTACCGTTGTTACAGTTACAACTTTCAATAAAGTAAGTATGATGAAAATTAACTTAATGTTGTCCAAACCTTCCCACAAAATTTTGCTAAATTTGGATTTCGCAATCCCGAGAAAAATCCAAAATTCAGTTATCCAAAAATATTGTATGAAAAACGGCAATTTCGTAGGTAAAGACCTATTAATCCATTTATAAAAATCAATGAGAGTGAAAACCACATTAAAACCCATTGCGTTGCAAATTTTTCTATGTTTCATCGAACTGTTTAATTTTGAGATTAACAATGTTCCCACACATGTGTTAAGGCGACTACAGCACCCGATAAAGGCAGCGCACATAGGAATAGTGCCATCTCCGTCTCTCAACAGGCCTGGGCCGGCAGTGCACAAAGTTTACGGACTATGAAAGCGTGCGTGCGTAAAAACATGTTCGAAAGTTAGAAAAATGAGATTTATGGAAAGGTAACAGCTTAAATCGAAAAATGCGTCAACTACTTATCGAGAGTGTTCAATCACGAACATTTTAATAGCAAATTCAAGTTCCTGTGTGCATTTTACTATAGTTTTTACAGCTTAAAAGATACACAATATTGGGTGTTAGAGGTGACTTTGTGAGCTTTTTCTATCGAACCAAAAGTGCTGAATCATGTTTTGAGCAAACTACTTTTTTTTTTCTTCGATTTAATGCAGTGCGACATGCTTATCTACGCATCATAAAATCGAAATTTAGGTGCTGTAGTCGCCTTAAAGGGATAAGCCGTAATAAACACATCCTCATAACTAGTGACCCTAATAGCGCAACTAATAGCGACAATTGGGTTAGTTCGAAAATACCATTTCGCGTGAGGTCATAAAGGAAATGATTACTCATACGTCCATTGGCTTTATAACTAAAGTTGCAATAGACAATAGAGTACGTTATACGTTTGCTGTACGAAAACCGCCACTATTCTTAAAAAGATTTAACATTTTTATAGCAAAGCTAAAACAGTTGCTTTATAAAAAGTGCTTTTATAAAAGTGCTTTAACCTAACATAATAATTTTTAACATTCCTTTTTTATATTATTATTTTATTTGCATAATTTAAAATTGACAAGTTACATTGACAACCTAACCAAATTCCATTATTATAATATTTATTATTAAGATATCTTTTGACATCTATTTATTTATTAATGATATTATTTAAATTGCATGACTAACTGAATATGACATTAATTTCTTTTGACATTAATTTATTATTACTTATTATTATTATAATCGCATGACGTACCGGTTTAGATTTTTGACTATAGATAATGTTATAAGTTATAAGATTTAGTTTAATTGACATTTGCTTGTTTTGCCAGATAATTTAATATTTTTTTTTACTTTATATATTTTTTGTTGGAATGATTCTAGGATTGAAATGATTAGATTATCCTCCTCTCTCCTACTTTGCTGCGCCCAAACTGGGTCCATGATTGTACCACAAATCTGTATTTAGACCTAAAAGACCATGGAAAGCAATAAATTTTATGATTATGATTATGAGATAAGAGCTACAATGGGCAACTGAATGCTCCTGATTCCTTGTACCATCTTTAAGGTGATCACGACTTTTTTTATTATGGTTATGAGATGGGTTAATTCTTGACCAAGGTCATAGATGGAGCGAGTTAACCCAGAACATGCCAATTAAGGTACTGGTACTCTCACGCACCGACGGAACACAGCAAGCTGTTTGGCGTCGCACTTCTGTAGGAGGGAGGTCGCGAACCAGACGGCATACCGCACGAGACCATAAGACGCCACCTCAGATTGAAAACAAACTGAGGTGTCGTTGCCTAAGATGGATAGTAATCCATCTTAGGAGGCAGGTCTCATTTTTGTTTCCTTAGTCGCCTCTTACGACACCCACGGAAAGAGATGGGGTGGTGTTATTCTCAATTATCACCACACGTCACACGGCGGACCTTATCGGTATAAATGATATCCGCTTGGGACTTCTTTCTGATTGAGGATTTCGAAATATGGCGCCTTATTATGAAATCTGTGACGTCATACAGGAACCCCTGCAAAACTTTATTGAGTCATGTTTTCAAGACTTTGAATTACATCCATACTATCCATACTAATATTATGAATGCGAAAGTAACTCTGTCTGTCTGTCTGTCCGTCTTTCACGCCTAAACTACTGAACCGATTTTGATGCAATTTGGTACAGAGATAGATTATAGCCTGGGAAAGGACATAGGCTACATTTTATCCCACAGCTAGGCACGATATAACCTGTAGTCCACGCGGGCGGAGCCGCGGGCGGAAAGCTAGTTACAAATATTTCGTAAATATATAGTTACCAACACATTACCTTACCGTTCACCCAGAAATAGCAGTCAGATTCAATCCCTACACCTTCCTTCAATATTTATTTACAATGCAAAGGCGTGTTAGTAAAACAAAATTAAAATAAACTGTACGTACAGACAGCAACACGTCAGGTTTTACATTTGCACTACGAAAGCCCGCTATTACAAACGGAGTAAGAGCGACGTATAGGTCAATACAACATGTATATCCTGATGTGCTACCGTGTGTACAAAACACGAGGTATCGTCGATCACTGACGTGTGTAATCGGGAAAACATTTATACAACACACTTTACAAGGGAAACATACATGTGGAAATAACCTGGAATTAGAATAAATGAAGATAAAACACGCATAAGAAAAACATAATTTCATTATAATTCCATGGTGCATTGGAAGTGCAAGAAAAACTTAGAATGGCCCAGCTACCTACTCTTCCCAGGTATACAGTAATAATAATAATAATAAGCATTTATTTGTCCATTAAAAACGTTTAACAATTATGACAACAAAACAATATTTATAATGTTCTAAGGACAAATTGGTCTGTGGCCTCAGACTGACTAAAACCTATGGAGAGTTTAAGTCGCTGTTATTCTGCCACAGCCTTATAATTACACTAACGGAGAAACACATCAAACGTATAGAAATAGTAAAATTATAAATACCAAAATAATTAAAAATTAAAAGAGTACGTGAAAATAATATCACGGAGAGCCAAGTGGGATGCGAGGGTTTTGCTGTATAATGGGCGAAAGCCACCTCTCACCATTATACAACTTGTTTCATCTGATAATCCTCACAATGTTTGTCAAACGTGGTATCTAGTGGTTCTAGAACCACTGATGCTCTGCCTACCCTGTTAGGGATTATAGGCGTGAGCGTATGTATAGATGTAAAAATAGAATCACAATTCAAAACCGGCCAAGAGCGTGTGAAGCCACGCGTAGTGTAGGGTTCCGTAGTTGAAAAACTACAATTTATTACTTGGTCGACAATTTATTACTCGTAAAGTTAAACAGCCATCTTAGCTGCGATGATAGTTTTTCATTTGATTTCGTTTTATGGTCTAGCACTGTGAATTTTTTCCGATTTTTAGAAGCAACGGTTTACCTGGTAGTGGGGGGGGGGATAATGTAGCACTGTAATGGTGAAAAAATAGTTTTTGAGTTTATCTTTCCTATTTATTATAACATTATTGTAGATGTATCCACTGTTGGAGATCCTTAAGTAAATTAAAAAATATGTATTAGTTTAGTACATACTTTAGATTACGTAGAACTGAATAGCTGATTTTTAAAATTTGAAAAATCGCAATGTTTTATCTAAGGCTGTCTTTAAACCTTTCAAGACATTCAACGTAATAACCATCAACACCCTCGAGAGTGATTTACTACTACTAATACTAACATCTATTTAAAATGTGAAGCCTTGTGAATTTAGAAAATAGCATACACTAGTTTAGCACCCATAAAAATGACAATGACTACAAGCATAGAACGCATGATAGACGGGAGTTTGAAACACCGGTGTTTCGCGAGAGGTATGTATGTGAAATCACGTGCAATTCTTGCCGTCTCTTTTTGGCAGCCGTATTTCCGATTCTATCCACTGAACACCCTAAGAAATAAATTATTATTCTATGGAAATATTTTAAATCGACGGATTCAAGTTCTCGTTTTAGGTTTGTATGAGGTGACATATCTTATGATAATGACTGACTGATTTGCAATTATTATTGTACTTATCCAGCTAGATTCTATTGAACTAAGAACTTCTCGTCTTAATGCTCTAAGAATACAGCTGTTCCTCATCGCATCTCGTAAAATCGTCAACTCCCGAAGCCGTCAACTTTGTTTAAGAACAATGAAGAAAAAAATCACAAACATACATTTTTCGAAAACATCTGCAAGGTACAAAATGATGAACGTCTTCTCCTCTGAACTATGGGAGCCAAAGAGTGGCAAGTTCTTGCTGCTAACTCATCTTAAGTACCGAAATTCTTAAAGATTTCGCTCTATAGTTAGCAAAAGCTGATAGGATACCACCATTTGTAAATGAGTATAAGAATATAAGTCAATTTTGGCATGAAATGGTTCTGTGGCCGCTTGATGCTCTGCCTTGTCCGATAAAGAATGTAGGCGTATGTATATTGGATAACTTTAATTAGTTAGCGAAAATTAAGGATCAGTACCCCGAGTACGATAGTGACAGCGCCAACACCGACAACATGCCATAGGGCGAGCAAGCCATTGCGCGGGACCCTCGCGCAATCAAAGTGAAGTTTCAGCGTGAGCCGAGCGCGAGTTTGTCGTTATCGTGCTAGAGCTGCTGATTAAGCACACGAATCTGTTTAACTTTCTCCAAGGAACATATTAGGTTTAAATATGAAAAAAAAAAATATTTTGGACTAATTTTCGTAAAGTAGCGGGCTGTGGTTGGAGGAGGAGAGCTGAAGACCGAGCTCAGTGGCGTGCCATAGGAGAGGCCTATGTCCAGCAGTGGACTGATACAGGCTGATGATGATGATGATGAAAAACCGCTATCAACTGATTTGCTTGTGTATGGGAAGGCGAAAGATTTTTTTGAGAATTTCATAAGGTTACTTGAAGGAAGTTCAGTTTCATGGGGGAGAATCACCCCTAACGAAAATGTTAGTCCCCATATTCATTTTAAATGCTACAAAGAACTATTGCATCCATATACAATTACAAACATGTGCAAAACACAAATCAAAATACAAACGCGTGATTTTCGGATCAACACTGGATAATTAATGACCAGCAGTCACTCGGAAGGTTGCCGACCACGCACGTAAACATACAAACACGAAGCGAACTGCGTAAGCGCAAGTCCCGATACAAATAGACGATCGTCAAGTGGTTCAGTAACTCGGCACACAGATTATAAGTGATATAAACATAAACACTATTCACTGAGAACCACCCACACTAAGGTCCATATTAAAGAACGCGACTCAGGTCCGTATTACCTCAGACTCTGATCTATACTTAAGTAGCAGTCGTCTTTTTCATTTTGATAGTCAGAGAAAGAGACAATCAATACTTAAGTATAGACCAAGACTCGAGTCTCCTTCTGTAATACGGGCCTTAAACTTCAAATGGACGCAGCAGATAGACGTAATAGTGTCGTGGAAACTTTTTACGAGTTTAAAATATAAAATCTAAGTTTTGTGCTCTCCAGTTTTGTGCTAACAAGATCTACTCAGTGCACATTATAGGAGACCTAAGTGGGTGTGACTTGTGATACATGAGAGTTGTGACATAGTCGATTTTTCGAAGCCTAAAACCGCTAGTGAGCTCACAACAGAGCGCGTTTCTTAATTCGAGACTTGAACTCAAAAACATGCGCTGTTGTGAGCTGCCTAGCAGCAGGGCAATCGCGCTAAAAAAGTGGATTGAATCGCAATTGAAACGTAGCTGGGGGGCTAAAACCTAAGCGAAGCCGATGCTGATTGAACGAATGGAATGATGTACATTGTTGTGTTTGGTTCATGTCGTCAATCAAGGTCTCCTTATAAAAAGTTATCGACAACGTTCCATTTGTTTACCCAGCATCAGCTTCGTTTAGGTGGTAGCCCCCCAGCTGCGTTTCAATTGCGATTCAATCCACTTTTTTTAGCGCGATTGCCCTGCAGTTATTATAAGTTTCGAAGAATCGACTTGGTCACAAAACTCTCATGTCCACTCTTATTGTTTGACTAGTTTGCAGTTCAACGCTATGTGTTCTCTTTTGTAGTTCTGACATAGGATGCTTTTTTAACGCGTCCGCGTTAGATCGTCTGTGCATCACTTGTTAACTGACATCCTTATGTCTGTCACTTTTGACATATTGCTGAATGACGGAATGTTACAAATTGTGACAGAAATTTGACAGATGCATACTGTGCTTTATTAACACGAAAAACATCAGCTGATAGAGTTTTCATAGAAGTTAGTTTACGAGCCAAAATAAAACGCACGTGCTTTAAAGACAATAATAGCTTGAAATAAATTGAATTGGACACTGTAAGTGCTATAATTGAATCATTATTATGACAGACGGGAACACTTGGGTTAAATTGCGATGCGAAATAGAGATTTTGGACTAATTTTCCTTGTTTATTACTAAGAATTCTTAAAAATGGTCTTATGCTTTTGTAGTTCGGAGAACTACACTGGGCGTCAAAAATAAGTAGTACAGTTTTAAAATTGCGATTTCTCCCAAACTATAAAACTTAGACCTTTGAAACAAAAAAGGTTAAAAAGAAAATTTAATCTTATTCAATAAAAACTTCATGCATTATAAGAACTTATAATGCTTGACTTTAAAAAAAACGAATAAATAAAAACACTTTTTTTAAACTGTTGAAAGGTGTTGTCTTACTTAGGATTTTTGTGTTTGACACATTCGCTGCTGATAAAGCAATTGTAATTGAAAAGCATAGGTATCTTCAGAGAGTAAATTTGACTAATCATGCCTCTTTCACCAGAAGAATGTGCAAGAATCTTAGCTTTTCTCGAAGTGGGCATCAGTATGCGTCGTACTGCAAGGAGGGTGGGTGTAACTTTAAGAACGGTTCAGCGAGTAAAGCAAAGGTACGAAGAGACTGGAAACCATCTAAGGAGACGATATAATGGCAGACCCAGGTGCACAAGTACCCGAGAAGATCGCTTTATTGTTTCCACTGTGTTAAGAAATCGACACCTTAATGCAGTTGAGGTTCAGCAACAGCTTCTTCGGACCCGAACAGACTACATCAGTGAGAGTACAGTGAGAAGAAGACTTGCTGAAGCTAACCTGAAGCCTCTAAGACCAGCAAATGGCCCCAAACTTGAGACAGAGCATCGCGTAGCAAGACTACGCTACGCCCGTCAACACGTACAATGGGGCGAAGAAGAATGGGCTAGAGTTTTATTCACAGATGAGTCTCGATTCTCTTTATACACTTCAGATGGACGGCGGAGAGTCTACAGACGACCCGGTGAGCGATACATTCAAGCTTGTATCTCGGAAAGAGTCCAATATGGCGGGGGCTCTGTACACGTATGGGCTGGTATCTCTTCAGAGAGTCGCACAGAGCTTGTGGTAATAGAAAATGGGACTTTGACTGGTGAAAGATATGCCTCGGAGATCCTCAACGAGTATGCAGGGCCATATTTAATAAATATGGGTGATGGAGCCATCCTAATGCATGATAACGCCCGGCCACACACTGCTCACCACGTACAAGAGTACATTCAGGAGGTTGGCATCAACTTGATGGCTTGGCCATCGAGAAGCCCAGATCTCAACCCGATTGAACACGCCTGGGATGAGCTTGGGAGGCTAGTCAGAAGGCGCAGTCCACCTCCTGCCACACTCAGGGCTCTAAAACATGCGCTGATAGAAGAATGGGAAAATATTCCCCAACACCGCCTCCGAAACTTAGTGTTCAGCATGCCAAACCGGATCCAAGCTGTAATTAGAGCCCGAGGCGGCAACACAAGTTATTAAATTGTGAAAAAGTTCCAAAACGTGAAAATTAAGTGGTTGACATATCGTTAAAAATTGATACTTTTTCGTATTTATCTTAATTTTAAGTTTGAAACTTTATTCATGCCAAATAAAATATAACTTTAATAAACTTCGTTAAGTTTACTATAAACTGCTTTTTATTTCATAAGTGTAACTACTATAGTTTAGGAGTAATTGCAATTTGAAAAGTGTACTACTTATTTTTGACGCCCAGTGTATGTGCTCTCAGTTTGTAGAATACTTAGAGTTTTGTTTCCTTTTCCGTTTTGTGTATTGCCAATTTCAAACACTAGTTAAAGAGGTGCTTAATTCTGGATATTTGTGTGTATTTTATTACTATGTCATTAAATGTTCAATTCGTGTGTTCATCGTAGTAGGTACTTTGTCCTATTTCTCGTTAAATCCATAGCCAACAATAATATACGATAGGGTTGAGTTGGTTAAAATGATTTGCACGATCATTTGGTTCCTTTGTTTGCTTCATAGTCAGTAGCTGGATCAATATGTAATATATTTTTCATGCAGAGTCAGAGGTCGTTTCTTCATTGTGTAATATTGTTTTGCGTCATCAGCTGTGCATGAGACCACCGAAGACGTCTGTTTAAATTCAGTCTTAATTTCAAAACTCTTCACTTTATACTAAAGTTTTAGCATAACTAAAAGTGGCCAAATTCGCCTACAGGTGCAACTCAAACTGCTACATTAACCTTGATAAAGTTTATCTGACCAGATATACATGGACAGACAGACAGAAATAATTTACCACCACCCACACCCAGATAATGTGCGTGGAGTCCAATTTGAAGATATTTTGATGACTTTATGATTATGAATGTAGAAATGTGGGAGCTAAATCACTTCATCGTTTGTAATAAGCTGTGATTTCTTGCAAAGGTCAGGATACTGGTGTTTCTTATTAATATAATTGAATTATGATCTGGGCATCTAATCTGAAAGTCTACGACCAATGACTACTTCGGATGGCAGTATTTGCACTAGGTATTCAGTGACAGGAATGATGAGGGTCTTATGTTTTGGTCACAAACTTACAGAATAGGTCTCTTTTCCAACCTCTTTGCCCTGTCCATTGTTTTCTTCTGCGGCAGCTATAACAGCTATTCATTTTTTTTAGAGTCAAACATGTATTCTGTTTGTTTTGAGGTCACCGCACCGTTTTCGTTATCTATTTATCTAAATGTCGGATTTTCTTTTCCGAATTGACAGTTCAGATATAAAATTAAATGTTTCGTCAACTATTTTAAAATCATCCAAACTCTTTGCTTTGCCTCTCCTCAACAGGAACTCTTTTAGGTTAGAAAAAAAACATAAGTTTTTCTCGATTTTGCGAGGTTGAGGCAATGAATTTTAATAAACTTTTGAATAGGTATTTTATCGTCAAACCTTAACACAAGCAGGGCAGGGACCGCCTACTATTACAGTTATTGCATTCATTTTGCGTCTGAGATTGATGCTATCATTTAACACTGTCCAAATTATATGAACCTTCTAATTATTTCATCAATTTCAATATCATTTCTGACCCACTATTCTTAATTATCGTTCGCATTTCAGAGGTTTTGAAAATAAAGTACCTCACACTCTTTGCTTTAATTTTAGCTGTCATTTGTCATAATGCATGTATGTGTGCCAAACAGTAGGCTATTGTTGTCACTGTCTGTAGCTGATTCACTGCTTCTGTCATGTTTTAGCGAACTACAAGGTTACGGGAGGTTAATTTTCTAGGATATGTTCTAAAAGTAATTTCATATCTCTTTTGTCAAAATAACAAGTATTTATTCGTTTGTATTCGCCTAAATGTTGTTTACTAGTGTACATTCTCAGTGGATTGTAGTCCAGAATCAAAATTTAGATTTATACAATGTAATCTGTAACGACTGTGATCTGTCATGTATACTTTTACAAATAAATAAATAAAAAATAAATAAAAGATGTATTTATATTGTACTGAGTGAGTGGATTATTTAGCAATTTAAGTTTTCTTCTTATTCCACAGACACTTTAGTTTCTCGGGAAGATCAAGTTTTGTATTTTTCAATTCTCAATAAGATTTCATCAAAATCGATAGCAAAGTTACTAGTAGATATGTTATACTGGGTGAAAAAGAAACTCCTAGCTATATTCATAATCCTGAACCAGTGTCACTCAAAGAACACATTTATGAAAAAAATTATTTAATTTTATTTTCAATGGGAATAGTTCATTTTTTGCCTAAACGTAGACATTACTCCTACACCAGGCACGCGAGGGGTGCGGGTAGCGCCCGAGTGGTGTCTACGTTTAGGAAAAAAAAATCCCCTATCCTCCCCCAAAAATAAATAAAAAGTGTTCAGTAAGTGATACTGGTTCAGGATTTTCAATAAAGCTAGGAGGTTCTTTTTCAACCTGTATTTATTTTCTTCTGTAACTGTTATTTATGTTTGAAAATCATTATCTCTATTACATATCTGTCTCATTTATTTTTTAAACAGCTCGAAAATTGAAACGTTTTCCAGAAGATTTATTTCTCTTTCAAATAAAAAATGACCAACATATATCACTTCGTCGCCGCTATTCAATTTTCGAATTCCCTTATTATGAGCGTAACTAAAAACAGGTTTCCGATTCGCTAACGAATATTTATCATTTATTTAAATTTAAAATACCACCCACCGTTTAAGCAGTGTCATAATAGTAAGCTTAGGCCAAGTTCACACTTCACGTGTCATCAAGAGTTTTTGTGTTTCCATTTCCAGACTTCATTACTGTCATTTCTACAAATTTAGTCGCTTCAAACTCTTCTTGCTGCTATTGCTAACTGTGTCAAATTCGCTGTTATTACCTTCAAACAGGTCTAAATCGATAAATCATCTAATCTCTAATCAGAGAACTCTTCGTAAGTTTTGTTAATAATTTCAGCCGCCTTTTAACAGATATTTGGAAAAGGTCGTTTTATGAGGATATTTACATCAACTGAGCTTTCCAACTAATTCGAAGTTACAGTATAAAGTGTCATTCATTAGAAACGCGCCTTACCAAAGATTTTGAGAATACCACGTCCACCTGCGCGGTGGGCGGTATGGCCAGGGTCGTCGGAAAATATGTGTGTTTACCTGCGCTTGCGCAACAACTTGCAAGTAGAGATTTCTCGAGCTGTGCTTGCAAATTCAGCCGAAATAGCGTCTGACATCGGATAGGTTATAATCAGTCTTCATCAACAAGTCGATGTAGCTATGCCACATGGATGGAGAAATAAATACTAAATTTTTTTCATAACATCGAATTCATTTTAACAGTGACAATAAGAGTACATTGTTTGGTCTCTTTTACGTATGCCCTTTTTTATAGGGCTTTAGGTATCTCTGTTTTAACCTCTTGGGTGGTTAATCAGTCCAGGAAACTGAAAAACTTCCCCAAGGAACATTGGTCAAAATACGAAAAAAAAAAATTATATCCCATAAAAAAATGCGCTACTTATATGCTGATGGAGTTTGTATGGGAATTCGATATTTTTCTTCGTATTTTGAATTATTTTCCTTGGGAAAGGTATTCAGTTTCATGGACTGATTAACCACCCGAGCGGTTGAAAGAGAGATACCTAAAGCCCTGTATAGAGATATCTAACGTCTCAGCAAGTTAGAAAGAAAAGTTTACACTCCCAGAAGGGCCAGAGAATGGCAAATGCGACGAGGAAGATTTTTCAATTTGTCTAGCGTTCTCTCTGTAAGCATACATACCGCATGCAAATTGTACGTCTGTACGACCCCTGTCTGAGGGATTTATAAATACTCCCGGCGCAGTGGCGGCGGCGGTGCGCCTCGACGCGGACGGCGCGGGCGCACACCGCCCTTTGACTGATCGCGCGCGAAAATGTCACGCGGGAACAAGATGGGTCCTAAACCAACTCCTTGAAGCACGTTGTGGAAGACAAAGCAAAGTATCTATCAAAATCTAAACCAGCTGGTGCAGTTATTAAGTAAAGCAGCATTTATTTTGTTTAAACAATTCTTTTATAATTTTTGGATCTAACTTGAGATCCGTAATCAGTGAATTTGGACTCTTTTTGTTCGTGAAAATGCATCGCGAGTGAATTTTGATAGAAAGTGTGTGTTAAATTATTTATTATGGACGTTTACAGTGATGTTTGTATTTGTTTATTCTTTGAAATAGTGTCATTTAAATCTCTTAGAATTTAAATATGTGTAGAAATATTCAAGTGATGTTGTGTTTCTAAAGATCCTTCGGTAGTTTGTCCGGTTGCTAAGGTTTTCGCTCTGTCGCCTGTGCTTGTCTTTCTGTCTGACTAAACGAAGACACATGTCACTTTCAATTCCGAGGAAATATATTGTCATAAATGTTCTTGCATTCTTCACACTTGACAATTTGACGATGATTTTTTTAACCCGGTAAAGCTTTAACAAGGATGTATTTTCGTCAATTGGCATCAATTTTTTGAGCATTTGTTTTGGGGTACCTATGCATTTTTATATCGGCTAATCAATTACTCTGCATATTATCAATATTATCAATAAATGGAACTAAAAAAGATACTAAATGTAATCTCAAACGTTTGAGATTCCTTTGTAAATAGGAATATAAATTGTTAAAGTTGATAAAAAAATAAAACAAATTTATACAGCAGAAGACTTACGACTACAAGGAACCAACTATTAAAACACAACGTGAGAAAACACAAGACATTTTGAACGGAATATAAACACACGTCGCCGTAAAGATGAATTACAACGAACACTCGTATTTGAAGTCTAAATCTATCCGCTGTGGAGTAAAAAGAAAACGATCCTCTCCACAAATACATCGCGACGGTGAAGTATGTCACTAATGCGAATTCTAGACAATCGTTCGTCCGTCCGCCTTAGCGGTTTACACTTAACACATTTGCAGGGTTAATTAAGCACAGCTCACGCGTAAAGTATCTATCAGGCATATGTGTTGAGCTTTGGTTTCAAAAGGTTCAAACTGTATAGTAACGACAAAAAATAAAAGAATATTTGCATAATGAAAAGGTAATAAATGCTTTCAAAATTTAAAATCCTCTACCATTAAAAAACTCTTCAAAAGGTCAAAGACACCGTAATGAGTCAGCAGTAATTGACCTCTCAAACTCCATAAAAATTTTGCATTGCCGACTATTGTATGGCTTAAGTGTTTATTCTTCCCATTTATTTGGCAACGCCTTTCATACGTTGCTAATTTTACTTTGCATTCACGTCAACTCATTAGTTACTTGTATCTACTACACTGTTGGTGTCGATCTGTGTTGTCTTTCATTCTGTAAGTTTATCTTATCATACCATCATAGGCGTTCATTTCTATTGCGATGATATTCTTATCTCAGACACTGGACTATTGATCAATTGTTTTCTTTAATTTGTAAGTGGTTCATCCCACTAGAGAAGACTTGAATATTTCATGTAAAGTCAAATTCCCTTTCGAAGTTTCCAGTTCGATGAGCGAAGCGAGATTCATTATTTATGCAAGTAATGACCAATAAATTTCAAATATTAGTAAGTTTCACGAGCGCCATCTAATAAATAAACACTTATCACCTTTTATGTATTCGGTGTCTTTAAATGGCCGTTAGTCATAGTCTCAGATTTCAATAGACTTAAAACTAACACACTAGACAACTAATGGCAGAACTTGATTGCCGTAGACGACAGTAAATTTATGATTGCGCTTAAGATCCTTTGTTACTTTGACAAATAGTACTTTACGCGTATTATGAATTGGCTGTTAGCGGCCAAGTTAACAGCACATTGAATTGTAAGTGTGAGAACCAATAATGTGTTTATTTTACAGCGAAGCTTCGGGTATAATTATACCTTATTACTGGTGACAAATGAATTTGGGAAACGCCTGTTTAAATCTTTGACAGACTGAGATTCGTGCCAAGGTTAAAAGTGTAGAGAACTTTTTTGCTAGTCAATGGTATGTGACTCCCGTTGCTAAGGATACATGAATTTATCAGTCATTCAAATGCTTTCAGTTCTCTGAAACCGCGTCCAATTTTTTTCCACTAATAGCTCGTCTTTGTTTTACCTAAAGTTATTTTCTTTTGTTTATCTTAAAAGCTTATTTTGTCTTTTGTCTTATGCATACTGCGCGTGACTTCACTGTTAAAATTTAACATGATCCAAATAAAAGGCTAATAATCATACAAGTTTATACTTTGTTGTTCCATTCGCGTCAATATTTCAGTCCTCGTCGGCCGCCGCCCACATTTCGACATTATAAGCTCGTAACATACATACGTCACATAAAATACGATGTGTTGGTCAGTTCGATCGTTCTATTGTTTTTTCCGTAGGCGTAGCACGTATTACATCAAAACTCGACCTTGAGAATTATGTTGTTTTTAAAGGCTTCTATACAAATTCTTGGATAAGCGAAGTCTTCATCTTATTGCTTAGTTTTATTTGCTGCTACTATTTTATTCGTTATTCTCATTTCTTTTACCGTCTTCTATAATTGTCTTATTTATATCAAAGCGTTTTCGTAAGTTTTCAATTAAATTATTTGTAATTATTTTTTTCAATTTTCTCATGATCTTTGTACTATCACTAAGAGATCTGTCCCCGTTTACTCTGGTTTCTTTTGTGCTTAGTAACTTGACTTCATAACTGTAACTGCACATTCCAAGCATCCAGTTGATAGCATCGACTACTATATCTGCTACTAGTTATTCCCTCTGTAATTAACCGATGATAGAAGTTATGGATCTATACATGTATGGCTTGGCTTTTCTTTTTTGTAACGATAAATTTTTCAAACTAATCTTTACCACAGAATTTAAAAAATGATCTTCATCACACTTTTCTTATTTGCATGAAATTGTATAGGACTTACTTGCCTTAGAAAAACAATTTTATTTAACAAGCTTTCCACTCGGGAGTTCGTTCCTGTGGGAATTCTGGAAAACTATGTAGCCTATATCACTCAGGAATAATAAAGCTAATTTTTGAAATCGGTCCAGTCTATTTTGAGTTTATTCCTTACAAAAAGAGGTATATTAAAGCACAAATCATTCCGTTTTATAATATTATTGTAGATAATGTTTAATTTAAACGGCTTTACTCACGTTACTTAGAATCGGCATTGGACTGACAGCTTCCCAAAGCCGCGATCGTCGGTGCGTAAATGTCTCACTCCCTGATACAGGTCCGCGTGTAGGATTGAAACTGTCGGCCCAATGCCGATTTGAAGTAACGTCAATAAAACCGTTCAAATTATAAATAATTTGTCACACTCACGAATCGTTTATTATAATATCTGGTTGTACGATTTCTTATTTTTCGTCTTTAGTTTGTCTGTTACTCAGCTAAAAGTGATTTGTCAAATTATTAGCTTCGATTATTTCCTAGATAAGATTTTAAAGCGAGTGTTTCTGTTTGAAATGTATATAGGTACCTAAATATTGACATACCTTTCCGTAGTCTATCATTACAACTCACAAAGCTCATGTAGACTTGGATTGTTCGTGCGCTGGCTCCCGGCTATTACCCGTGTAATTGCTAACAGATAGTTGCACAAATCTGATTGATGATAACAATCCGACAGTAGTTCCGTTACTTCCATTTGGCCATTTTAACCACTGTGTCTAGGTCAATAACCTTCGGCCACTTCTGCTTTATAAGCTTTTTCAATTCCCATATCTTCATCTCAATCTTTGACCGCGACATCTTTGTTTATTATTTCATCTGATTGGATTATATCATCATGATCTTCATCGTTGTCTTCAATTTTAATTATTTTGTAGGAAATGAACACGTATTTATTATGCAAGTAATAGTGATATAGTGTTCAGTGGCACAAGTGAAGTGTAAGATTGGTGTTGTCCAGGACAAAAAACGGCAAAATGATGCAAGGATTGCTGGACTCGCTGTATCGAATTTACACAGGTAAGTGTATTTACAGCTACTTTATTTCAGAACGCGACTCAGACTCTGATCTACACTTAAGTGGCAGTCGTCTTTGTAATTTTGATAGTGAGAGAAAGATACAATCAATTCTTAATTAGAGATCAAGGCTTGAGTCTCCTGTAATACGGGTAGAGACTAATCAAAGCTTACAAACGAATGATAGATTAATCAATTCTTACGTCGAGGTTTTATGATGATGCCTTATCAAAAACTATGATGACGAAACAGCTTTGAATTGAAATAGATACCATTTATACGTGTATTGGAGACTAGCTTTCCGCTCGGGACTTCGTTCACAGGCAAATTTTGTAGCGCTGATAAGAGAGCTTTCTATTGGTTAAAGAACTTATAAAATCTTTTCAACAGTTCCAAAACGGACATAGGTTCATAGAAAGAATTTTTGTGCTTTAAACTTTACTTATAATAAGATTTCAAAAAATCTCTCTTTCAACCTCTCGGGTGGTTAACCAGTCCATGAAACTGAACAACTTCCTAAGATACCTAAAGCCCTGTATGAAACCCCGTTAAGGTAAGACGTATTTAGGAACAAATAAATAAAAAAATATATATTTAGGGGCTCAACTGAAAACCAGCGTTGCGGCTTCTGCTGCAACACATGCTGAGGTGGGTCCTGTTTGTCATCGCACTACATCACAACTTCATTAATTTTAATTTATATTTTAATTTCTTTTAATTTGTTATTATTTTTATTTTGGGTTGTTTATTCCTTTGTTTCATTGTCGTTGTTGTGTTGTAGTGTGTATGTCAAATAAACGTTTTGAATCTTGAATCTATATAAAAAGCTATGGCTAGCGTCTAGCGCTAGCGCCTGCTCAGCAAAGACACCCGTGTGTGCCCAGTGCTGGGATTTTCGTAAGTTAATAAAGAAGTACGAAGTCTTCCGTGTATGTCCTTGTGTTGTGTATTGTATTGTAAACGATCTATAATCTACCGTGGTGATCGGTTCCAACCGTGTGGTGATCGGTTGAGAATAACACCACCCCATCTCTTTCCGTGGGTGGCGACTAAGGAAACACAAATGAGACCTGCCTCCTAGTAATCCATCCCAGGCAACGACACTTCATTTTTTTCTGGATCTGAGGTGTCGTCCTATGGTCTCATGCGGTTTGGTAGGCTCTGTAAAGGGCCGTCTGGTTCGCGACTACCCTCCTACCGAAGTCCGACGCCAAACAGCTTGCTGTGTTCCGTCGGTGCGTGGGAGTACCAGTGCCTTTATAGGCATTTTCTGGGTTAACTCGCTCCATCGTCGACCTCATCTTTGACCTTATGGTCAAGATTGAGGTCAAGAGTTAACCCATCTTAAAATATTAAAAAAAAAAATCTATCTTAATATTAAGTCTTCTATAAAAATGCCAGACTATTGCAGTTTAGCCTGAAGCGAATCCTGTCATAACCATGTTTTTTGGTCTAGCAACCCCGTCTAGGTTTCGGACACTGACAGACTTGAAATTACCATCAAATATTTCATCCTAGGTGTGCGTGCGAACTCACATCCCACCCACTTTTCAGTGGTAATGGTAATACCATGGCAAAGTTTAATTAAAGTGCTGGGTTTGGTCACGATTGCCCGTTTAGAACCAGATTCTACAGAGACGGAAGTAGGGGGATTGCGGGGGGTTAGTTTAAGAGTCAAGGTTTAAAAAATATATGTTAGACTAACTTCCTGGCCGGGATGTCATTCCCGTGGGAATTTGGGAAAATTATAAAGCCTATGTGTTAATCCAAATTGTCAGCTACCTCCATACCAAATTTTATCAAAATTGGTCCAGCCGTTTGAGCGTGAAAAATTAACAAACATCCATACATACAGACTTTCGCGTTTATAATATTTGTAAGGATTGCTTTATACAATATTGCTTCATGGATGTTTCTTGTGTACAATAAACATCTCGTAATATTTAAAATCTGTTAACCTATATGGACTTGAATAATATTAAAGAACTTGAAAATGTATACTGTGGAAAAAAGTTTTTCTTAATTTAATTTAGAGTTTGGCTTTAATTATATTAATGTTGGTAAAATAAATCTTACAATTAAAAAAGTTTCCTAACTAATTAAACCCAAAGTTAAAAAAAATACACTTTTTAAAGTCTTTAGACCCCCTATCCATATAGAGGTACATACCTGAATTTGCTCATGGGCGGGGTAGCGTGATGAATTAATGTTTAGCCAGCAATATACTTTTTTTGCACACAGTTTTTTCAATGAGTACGTTGACCTCTCCTATAATAATCAAATCACTTATTAATTATATTTTTTATAGCATATAATTTTGTTTGCACATTGCAAAACATTGTTAGTGAGTTGAAAAATAATAAAATTAGTTGTATTTTACTTACCTATAGTTTTGTGTTCAATTTTTTTCTGATTTGTTTTTTTTATTCGAATTTTGAGTGGTACAGTTTAGTTTGATGTGTTACCGTTCTTCTTTTTTTTTTAAAGTGCAGATATAATCAAGTATCAGTATCTGGCAAACTAGACAACCTTCAAAACGAAAAAAAAAATCGGAACATGGCCGCTATGGAAGCTTTGAGGACTGGATGCAGCTAGGAATCCTCGCTGGCTTAGGTATTAATTATTAAATTAATAATAATATATTCTTTATATTTTAGTATTTGAAGTACTTATTAGTAATAAAAATCTGTAAACTTACTCCAGGAAAGTATTATTTAAAAAAAAAACGATAATTATAAATATAAGTTTTAAACTTTCGCGATTTTAACACATAATTAAATTCTGAAACGGGTCTAAATTCGCGTATATATATTAAATAAATAATATAAATAAACGCTACACACTCAAAGGCCCACACTAAGGTTTTCCCTTGTGTCGTGGGTCCCTTGGAAAACACATAAAGACAAACACAAACACCTATTCCCGCAAACACAAACACCGATTTATTTACCTATTCCCGACGTTTCGACGCGGTTAATAAAATAACACAATAAGTACCTACCTAACTCTTAAAAAACTAAATTACAATTTGCTGAACGAAACTGATGCAGCTCAGCATGATGCCACAGCTTGAGCCGTGACGCTGGTTTTCAGCTGCAACTGGTTTGGTACGTAGTTAGGGTCAGTTCACACCGCGACGCGACACGACGCGACGCTGCGAAATAGGGCTGCCATTCTTTCTCTTACATCTTGATTAAAATATTTTTTGCTCCGGACTTGATAAAAGAAAACTTTATTTTAAGCCTCTTTTGTTGCATGAAATAGTGTGTTTAATCGTTCTTGTGACGACTAGTGAGTAATTTTGCTTTATTTTTCACCTTTTTAGGTGTGTAGGTATTACATAAATTATAGGAACGGGATCTGATCGAAAACCCGGACTTTTATTGTAGATTGTAGTCCGGGTTGCACCCGGGCAACCATTTAAACCCCGCTCGGACGCTCCCCGGACGTCTTCCAAACTTATTCTAAATTCTCACATGTAAAATAAATAAAATTCAATTTTGAGTGGCTCTATTCTATTCGCAGCGTCGCGTCGCGGTGTAAACTGACCCTTAGTATACAGATGACAACAAACAAAACTTACTTACATTATAAAACTTAAAAATATACTGAGTTTGTAGAAAACGTATAAGTACTTGTGTGATGTAGAAATTAAAGTATGCTCTACAGTTGCCATATATACAATTATTATGGAGTTCCATTAACCATAAAATGCAATGCAAAATAAATACGTAACACTAACAAGGTACCGTGAACTTTGACCTTAATCCTTAAAGAATAGAGTATCATTTACAATGCAATTACGAGTACTCATATCTCTAATGATATTGAAAGACGTTTTGCAATTATACCTACTTGATAACTTGTACAAGTGTACGGACGGTCGCAACTCAGGTTACCACACGCGTACACTCTGTGCTGTTGTGATAAGAGCGGTTTTGCAACGAAAATGGAGTAACCTGATGCGCTGGCCTCTGTACAATAAATTGCGATTGCAATAAATGTGAATGTTATCTTTAGGTCAATGTCAAGTTTGACATGCGTTTGTTTTGCTTAGCTAGTTGCTGCGGCTTCGTTTGTGTGCTATTTTTTAAAAAGCCTTTTCTAAATGTTTTCACAATTCAACATTCCGGATCTATTTCACATCTTAAACAACAAGATTATTAAATTCAAAAATATAGCTACCATAATTTTTACTTATCTTCTTCTTCTTCTTATCGTATAGATACAGGGTGATAAAAAACCTCCTAGCTATATTCAAAATCCTGAACCAGTATCACTAACAGAACACTTTTGTCTTTTTTTTGTTTTTTTTCGGTAGTATTTTTTTCCTAAACGTAGACACCACTCGGGTGCACCCCCCGAGCGCTACCCGCTACCCTAGCGCTACCCTGGCGTCAGAAATTTCAAACCGCCAAACGGCCTCTGCCTATAGTCAATCGACAATAGCCGAGACTGTCTGCTTAACGTGCCCTCCAAAGCACGGAAACGCTCGTGGTAAATAGCCAATATCATCTTCTCCATACCCAAAGGTTGCCGATAAGATATTGCTTCTTAGCAGTGGGGCCTCCTTTTGTACCCTAACTTAAATACGAGCGCTTAATTCTTTTTTTACTTATAAAATAAAGTAAGTATCTTATTAATTTTATAAAAGAATGGCGAGGACAATGCTGAACTTATTTTTTGTATCTTATCCCAAACAAAATGTAAAGATATTATCAAGGCTTAAATCAATAAAGCAACAAAATCAACATCATTACTATAAATCTAAAAGTGACAAGCTTAAAACTTATCTTTAAAAACTTTAAATGTGCCGTCACATGAGCGCAAATAACATCGGAATTTGCCGACATCCTTCCCCAAGCGTGGATTGCCCACAATGCGATCATTATAATATGCTTTTTATCCGCTACTATTGGTTTAGCTTTTGCTAAAAAAGTGAGTTACATGAATTAATTTATGTTGTAATATATGTTGAGGTGACTTTAACCTTTTCACCGCCAAAGTCTGATATATCAGACGTTTAAGTTTCGTGCCCTCGCCGCCAAAGTCTGATATAATCAGACAAAAATATTTTAAAAAAATTTGTTGATGTCGTGGCGTGTGGTGGTCGTTTTTGACGAAAACTCTTGTCGCTAAAAGGGTTAAATCGTCTTTTTCTCAAATTATCCTTTCATTTTGAGAAATGTGTTTTCAAAATATACTTACTTTCTCAAAATGTCGTTTTCTCAGAATGACCTTTTCTCAAAATGTCTTATCACTCTTGTTCCTTACAGAAAGTTGTTTAAAACTATAGAGATTCATGCCCCAAAGTTATTCTAGTTTAAAGTCACCCCATATAATACTTATGTAGTTTTAGGAAGACCTTTAACTTAAAAACAACTTAATGACTAACACAAATCCAATAATAGGTCCTCATAAAACGAGATTGAAGTTAAGGCGACTACAGCACTTAAATTACGATTTTATGATGCGTAGATAAGCATGACGCACTGCATTAAATCGAAAAAAAAACCTATGGTAATATTCAGGTCATAAACTAGATAAGTAGTTTGCTGAAAACATGATTCAGCACTTTTGGTTCGATAGAAAAAGCTCACAAAGTCACCTCTAAATACCCAATATTGTGTATATTTTAAGCTGTAAAAACGATAGTAAAATGCACACAGGAACTTGAATTTGCTATCAAAATGTTTGTGATTGAACACTCTCGATAAGTAGTTAACGCATTTTTCGATTTAAGCTGTTACCGTTCCTTAAATCTCATTTTTCTAAGTTTCGAACATATTTTTACGCACGAACACTTTCATAGTCCAAGTGTGCGTGCGTAAACTTCGTGTATCGACACTGTCCGCATTGCCGGCCCAGGCCTGTTGATAGACAGAGATGGCACTATTCCTATGTGTGCCGCCTTTTGCTTAAGAACGATCGGGTGCTGTAGTCGCCTTAAAACACTAACTAATTTTGTTAGACCGTAAACCTCATTCGGTTTGCTTCAAGCAAGTCGTCTCACAGAAAATATCATGCAAAAAAATTTGCTAAAATATCTTATACATTCATCATCATTAAACATTCTTCTCGATCGAGAACCCGTGGTAATAGCACACCTGTGCATTCGTGACCGGAGCAAGGAGTTGCAAGGTCGGGCAAACGTGTGCATTGTCTCGCCAATTCCCCTCCGATTTATCGAGAACCTGTAGTACCTAGGTACTACATCTCTATGGCATTCATTTTTTCTGTTATATACGGGACAATTTAATAGTGCGTGTGCACTATTGTGCGTGGCTCAGTGGGTTAACTCGCTCCATCGTCGACCTCATCTATGACCGTGGTCAAAATGGAGGTCAAGAGTTAACCCATCTCATAATAATAATAAAAATACAAATGCACTTTGGCTTTGGTATCTCCTTAGTAAAAATCGCAGATCGTAACTGAAAATTGTTTGCAATACAGAAAACATGAGATACATAGTACAATTTTGGCATAATATTATGAGTGTTGTCCATGTCGATATTAAAAAAAAAATGCATATCCGCCATCTTAGATTTCAAAAAACTTCAGATTTTAGTACTGAGATATTTGAACAATTATACATTTTGAAAATTGAATATTTTGTCACTTTTGCGTTGTGACATACGTTTACTGTACGTTTTAGCACTCATACCATTTATACCATCGAACATTTCGACATGTTTCCAATGGTACTGACATCCATATTTTTGTAATGTTTAAAAAAATTGTGAAATTAGTTTTTTTAACTCTCTTTACGAAGGCGTGGATGATGCGACAATTTGCGATTGCTGCTAACATATATTCATTTTATAATTAAAAGTAATACCTAGTTTAAGGTTAAACTTGAAAAACCAAAGTTAATCTTCTCTTAACCGTCTCAAATTTCATGATTAAAACCATCAAAATTAAAATTAACGATTTATACAAAGTAAACGTGACATTTGAATAAACCAAATCGACTGTTACGATTGTATGATAATAATCTTTATTAATTTTATTAATTCCCAATCACGAAGGTTGTGCAAAACAATATTATGTGTAGCTTTTTATTATTGAGAATCGAAGGTCTATATTAATTGGCTGCGACCTTATTTGCTCTATATTTCTCATGTTTTTAAGCTTTTGTGTTTTTTTTTTGTTAACAATGCTAAATAATTAGTAACAATATTAAATGTAATAAGACACAAGGGCACAGATATCAAGTCTGTGGATGTACCAAATAACTATTAAATAAAAATTATTAAAAAAAGTTTCATGTACATGAATATTGTTTTTTTTTTCATATTTCATATTTCTTTATTTGCCTTCAAATGTTTTTTTTTTTTGGCCTGATAGCGTAGTTAGTATAACGACCTTCTAAAAGTTACGGGTTTGATTCCCTACACGATAAGAAGATCTGAAAATCCTATTTTTTTGTGATGGGTTAACTCTTGACCCCAATCTTGACCTAGGTCATAGATGAGGTCGACGATGGAGCGTCCCAGAAAATGCCAATTAAGGCACTGATACTCCCACGCACCGATAGGAGGTGGTCGCAAACCAGACGGCCCTTTACAGAGTCTACCACACCGCATGAGACCATAGTACGACACCTCAGATTGAACACAAACTCGTTGCCTAAGATGGATTACTAGGAGGCAGGTCTCATTTTTGTTTCTTTAGTCACCTCTTACGACAGCCACGGAAAAAGATATGGTGATGTTCTTCTAAACCGATCACCACAAGGGGGAAAATGTCTTCTATTTCATTGGAGAAAGTTGTTAAGTTTCATGGGAAAAATCACCCTTGAGGTCATTCTATACATATACAAATATTTATACTTAGGGACGTTTCCATATTGCTTTTATTACTATAAAATATGCATAACGTTCAGTGTTAGACCTTGCCTTTTCCTAGAACCAATAGCTACAGGAAATCGATACGGGGAAGGATGTTTGTACTCTATAAAACTTTCGACGCAGCTATCGATTTGTAAACGATGCAGTTATTAGACAACTCACTTATCAAAGTTATTGAAGAACTTTTCTGGGAATCAGAACCGTACAATGTTGACTTGTAGGCCTTTTTGTAAGCTTTTGATATCACTTTCTTAGAAAAGGGTCGCCCGTAAATCTCGTATGTAATGCAATGTAATGCAACTTTTTAACTCCTCCCTTAAGATTTTTGTTAAGAGCAGAAAGTATATCTTAAATATTTTCAGAATATTATTTCATTATTATAGAATCTAAATTTATAAAAGGAGAAACTGACTGACTGACATATCAACGCACAGCCTAAACGGCTAAACGTAGGCACTTGAAATTTGGAAGAGACGTAGCTTAGGTACCGTAGAGGTGCACTAAGAAAGGAATTCCCGAAATTACCACGGGAACAGGAATTAGCGGGAAAATCCTTTTGTATGAAAAATCTAAACCGCTTAAGTTAGACGCTTGAAATTTGGCACGCAGGTACCTTAGTAAACTTAAAGCTTAGTTGCAACAGGATATTGCAAAATTCCCACGGGAACGGGAGTTAGCGGGAAAGAACTTCACGCGGTTCCCGAAGTTCACGCGGGCGAAGGCGCGGGCGGAAAACTAGTGTCTAGATAAACATCAGATATCGCACATTTAACGACAAATTTAAATTTAGTAAGTAACGAAAGAACGGTCCATCTAAAACTTTATAAATTGCTCTTTGTTTGAAATTGTCACTTTAAAGTTTCAATAGCGTTGTACATCACACAAGAATATTTAACATTGATGCTTCACCGTTGCATTAAATCATTTTCTTCTTCGACTTTCTTTGGGAATTTGGGAAAATTATGTAGCCTATGTTACTCAGGTCAGGGATAATGTAGCATTCTAATGGTGAAAGAATTTTTCAAATCGGTCCAGTAGTTTTTAAGTTTAATCGTTCCATACAAAAATACAAATCTTTCCTCTTTATAATATGAGTGTAGATTCCATTCATAAAATAGTTGAGCAATACTTACAACAATTCAAAAAGCGTTGGCGTCTCCGATATACCAAATTAAGAATGAGTCCTGATCTGAATATCTCCATTCATATACCAATTAAACCCAATCAAACAAATCAGCAGTTTAATTGATTTCATTCCTACCAAAAAGGACTTATCTCCAAATGTAGTCAAAATCTTAAGACTTTTTATTGAGTAAAATTTTAAAACAAATTCAATTATTATGTTTTTGTAATATTCAAATATTTCATTGAAACAGTAAGGTACGCAAAAGTTTTTACTTTTTCGCAAAAGTACTACTAAAGCACTTAATCCTATTATCATGAAGTGATGAAATTGTTATTAACGGTACAAGTGCCGTAAGTAATGTGTAAATTGAGCCGACTTATACTTTGAGCATAACAAAAAAAACTTACAATTTGCATTTATTTACGTTATTATATGAAACACATATTTCTGACTATATAGTTATTACTATATATTATGACTATATATTATTATAGTTATTACCAGTCAGAAATATCTTTTATACAGTGCTGTCAAATTAGTTTCTCTTTATTGCGTCACATATTTTTTAGTATATTATTATGAGTTTATTTCAAACTGTATTTACCCCTGTATAATCGCGGCTTACATAAAAATCAATTTTCTTGTAAACATTTTTGAGACATAAAGTATTGAGTACTTTTTATAATATTATAAATGCGAAAGTAACTCTGTCTGTCTGTCCGTCTTTCACGCCTAAACTACTGAACCGATTGTGATGAAATTTGGTACAGAGATAGATAAGAGCCTGGGAAAGGACATAGGCTACATTTTATCCCACAGTTGGGCACGATATATCCTGTAGTCCACGAGTCCACGCGGGCGTAGAAAAGCTAGTATTATCCATATTGTAATTTAGTATTACCATACTAAATTACATATTGGGCGCGGGAAAGCTAGTATCACCCATATTGTAATTTATAAATTCTTATAAGCGTTATGTACTGTTGAAGGCAACTGTCTTATCCTCAAGCATCAAGTATAATTTCTGACCTATAAAATACTTTAGTGGTGATAAAAACATCGTAAAATATTATCCAAACAAATAAATTACGGCTGCACCAAAAATTTATTGCTGGAAAATTTTACTGCTTTGGAATGGGGGAAATATTTTCCACTTTGTTTTTACACTTTGTTGAATTTATTCAGACAAATTTTGAATTCTGTTATGTAGTATAATTGTTTCACTTTTGCTGCCCCATTTACAATTTGCCCAGTAACATTACAATACTACGAAGCTTAGAGGCCCGCTTGCATGAAATTAGGATAAGTTAGGTTAGGTCACATACATTTTATAAAAATGTCAGTCGGTGTGAAAAAAATTGATTTAGTTCAGAAAATACCAAGCGATAATAAATAATCTAAGTAAAATTACTATTTTACTGGTTGGACAATGTTACGGTATCGTATACATATTGCTTTAAATTGTAATTTATCTCGGTTATTTACATGCGGAATGACATATCAATTTTCAAACAATTAGTTTATTATGTTTTTATGATTAGTTTACTTAACGAAGAACTGTCGATGTCGCCAGGATCATCGAACTAAAAAATACAACTCATTTATTATATCCGGAAAGTCAATGCCTTGTTTACAAAAGCAGTTTCTTGGTTCTATCATACCAAACCCTATCGTACATTCACGCCTATACCATAAGCCTGACGGGTAAGCAGAGCGCCAAGAACATTCTGAGGGTTATTAGATGAGACATAGTGGTGATAGGTTTGTCAACCTTACATGCGCTGTGACATATCATTATACGGCCAAACCCTCGAGTCTCACTTACTTGCTTCTATAGTAAACCTGGGAAGAGTTGGCAGCCGGCTAATTTTAAGTTTTTCTTTCACTACCAGTCCAGCGTGGAAGTTAAGTTCTTTGTATCTTTGTTCTTCTTCTTCCTAGCGCTTAGTCCCGTTTCTCATTTGGGATACGCTTGACCATGATCCAGGGATTTGACAGATCGAGTCACTACAGTGGAGCGACTGCCATCTGACCTACGTGACCTTGTCAACAGGGGAATCTGACCGCATCATGGTTTCACTTCTCTCCTAAATCTGTAGGTTTCCTCACGATGTTATCCCTCACCGTAAGAGCATCGGTTAGTGTGCAACTAATGTAGGTACATAACTCAGAAAACTAGTCATTGGTATAAGGCAGCACTGGGGTTTGAACTTGGTACCTCTCGCTTACGAGTGCGACCCGCTTTGTATCTTTGTTCTACGATAATTTAATGATAATACTTTTTTTTTTACTTACATTATGCTACTTGCCTAATTGTGCTTCAGCCTATTATGTTTGTGAGGTAGGAAATTTGGCCCAACACGCACTTAACCATTCTTTTTTTCTTCTTTAAAAACATTCGTCAGTAAATCTACTACTTGTGCCACTTTCGTGAGTTCGAACGATAAGTATCCATCAGGCAGCTGAGTGCTTGGGGCAACGTGGCCCTTTATAAGATTACGTTCCCACTTGATGTGTTGATAAGTACGTAATAAGTAATACAAAATGGCTACCCATTGCGAAACTATCAGTGAATTCTATTATGCAGCTGAGATCCCGTTTCTATGGAAATATTTCATACTAGCTGTGCCCCCGACTTAATGAAGTTTGCCCTTATGAAACTTGAGGAATTTCGCGCGTTCGCGATAATTTGGCGAATTCTTTCTTAATACGCGAGACGTATTAAGAAAGAATACGCCAAATTATATGTCATGTAAGTAACTCTAAGAAATAAAAATTAATTTAAAGTAATCAGCAAATAGCTGGTCTTTCAGTGAACAAAATTCTGCTACTATCAATATTTTATGTTATGCTTCATTTACTTGTTAATATGAATCATAAAAAGTAAATAAGATACTGACAAACATTGTTTCAAATGGACTCACGTTTCACGTTACTTAACACACTTGTATCGTTAAAAACTATATTCTTAAACACTATTTAATAAAGCTGATCTTTACGAGTATACAGTTCCGTTCCTCATTTAAGTATCCCGCTAAATTTCTTATCTGCTGGTAATAAGGGTCAAATTAGAATAAACTTGGCCCTTTAACTTGGGGCATTGAGTACAGTCAAGAGCAGGTTACGCTTTACACTACTAGTTTAAGAAGAGCTCTGATTTTTATACTGCGTGCCATACAATACAGGGCCGGTCCAAAGTTCAAAGTGTTAAGCTTGACGTGCTCTTGAGTGTACCACGGCCACTCTTAAATTTTTAAGCAATGAACTGATTGAAATGATGAGATGTTTAATTCTATAATTGCATCAAAGTCATGGACTCACGACATTTAATTGACGTGGTGATGGAGGCAAATATACCATTAACTACCGTCAGAACATGTCAGAGCAATTAAGGAGTTTCGTTGTCAGATGTAACTTATTTTTTTAAGGTAGATGGGGATTTAACCCTTTCGGTTCGGCATGGGGTTACAGTGCCAGGACTGCAAATGAAAAATTAATGATTTGCTAGATAATCTGTTTCAAACGACTGAATATGCCATCAGGCATGTGTATTTAGTGGCTACATTTTTTTTCAGGCTGAAAATAAGCATTTTTCAGCATGGGACCAGATGTCCCATCAGTATTGTGACTAATGAAATTTCCATAGCATTGCCATATATTATTCAAGATATTTTGGAGTTTTGCAAAATATAAAAATATAGGGTCATCAAATTATTTAATTATTTTTAATTATTAAAAAGTGGCTGTGCCGTAACATTTTCATTAAATCTAAAAAAAATAATCTTGTCAAAATGAAGAAAATAAGTGCTTGATTGTTTTGGACACGCAATCCCATTTAAAAGAAAAACGTGAAGCATCAGTCCTGTCTGAACTTTTCACGGGACTTTATGTCCCATCAGACCTAGAAGGATTGGTATCTACATACCAACCGGACCGAAAGGGTTAAGTCCCAAGTGTATGGGCCTTTTTATAATTGGAACGGCACGGCAATTCAAAATTTGAATTACCATTGCCAACTATGTTCTCGGCTTCTAGTATTGCTATTACATGTGAGGCAATGGTAATACAATTTTGCCTTGCCGTTTTCGATTTATAAAAAGGCCCAATGGATGGATAAATATTTTAAAGGTTTAGAAACGAAGCTTTTGTCGACTAAATGCTGTTGAAACGAGAACAAAGCGACGTCGAGTAAAAAAGGTTACAGTCTTCTTCTTTGTCCTAGCCATTTCCCATTATTTGGGGTCGGCTCTCCTCGTTCTGCGGCGCCAGGACAGTCTGTCCTGGGTTGTCGAAATATTTGTTTGGGCAAGCTCTAAGTCCTTGGCCACCGTGGACCACCAGGTGGCAGGTGGGCCGTCCTCTACCTCTTTTATTATTTGACAGTGCTAAGGCCTGTTTTACGACATAGTCTTCCGGGCGTCTCATGACATGACCGAACCATCGTAGGCGGCTTTCGGTGAGTTTTTCTGCTATAGGTGCGACCTTGAAACTCCCTCTAATGTGCTCGTTTCGCACTTTATCGAGTCGAGTTACGCCTGCTGCCCATCGTAGCATCTTCATTTCGCATACGTACATTTTCTGTTCGTGGGCTTTCTTTATGGCCCAGCACTCGGCGCCGTACGTCATGGCTGGTCTGACTGCGGTCTTGTAGATCTTGCCTTTGGTTTTAATCGGCATTCTTGTATCACATATAACCCCCGTCAGAGCCCTCCACCTCTGCCATCCCACGCTAATTCTATGGGTAACATCGGCCTCAATGTTCCCGTCGGCTGTCAGTATCGCACCAAGATACTTGAATTGGGATACCTTTGGCAATCGGTTCCCGTCGATGTGAATGGAGTTGGGGTTTTAGGTGTTACCACTGAATGGGCACTCTAAGTATTCAGTTTTACTTCTGCTGATTCGGAGGCCGTTGTTTTCCAGCGCGTGTCGCCACTTCTCGAGGGTACTTTGGAGTAGTTC
Organism: Aproaerema taeniolella; assembly: GCA_949987775.1. Taxonomy (NCBI): domain Eukaryota; kingdom Metazoa; phylum Arthropoda; class Insecta; order Lepidoptera; family Gelechiidae; genus Aproaerema; species Aproaerema taeniolella. The sequence goes on along the minus strand of OX465252.1, from coordinate 16,694,963 downwards.
GTAAAAAAGGTTACAGTGACGTAACAAAAAGACATGTCGAGAAAACGAGTGATATAAAATTGGTCACAGAGATATGTGGTGCTATTACGGTTGAAAAAAACCTTCTGTGTCTTAGGACGTAGAGCGTGCCATTGGCAGGCTAATTCTATTAAAAAACTGGTACGTCTGTGGCAATCTGCAGTCTCTGCCTACCCCAATGGGAGACAAACGTGATTTTATCTATGTTATTTAGATAGAGTTATTTAGATATTAAGTCAATGAAAATTACAAATTAGGAAAATTGTATGATTGACCTAAAAAGAGCGACCCTCGGAGTTTTTTGCCTATTCTTCTCCTGAGCAAGACTGCACCTTTGCGAATAGGCGCTAAGTTAAAAATTCTAATGTAATTCACTATTTTGACATATTTTAAGCAACATTCTGTATGAATCTATGAAAAAAGGGTATTTTTGACTTTATTAATGTGAAATTCACGTTACAATAACAAAACTCCTCCCGATTGCACATTTTATTGAGCTATTTGCCCTAACCCCAGCAGCAGTGTATGCCAAACGTTTGTTAGAATCGTTTGCGTCATTTTGTTGTCAGTCATCCCCTGGAGCTATGCGTGATAGAATGCTCTCAATCGAGACTCCGTAGTACAAGTTTATCTGGTAGCTGAACTAACTTAAAAAGCTACTGAGTTGAAGACACATTGAAATTAGTTCGAAATTCGAACATCATGCTATCCAAAAATGTCAAATTTCTTCAATCAATTTTAAATTCTATCTCCAACCATTAGAGCTTACTATCCATTGGGGAAATTTGACAGTTTGTGGTAACCTGATGTTCCGTTGACTGTACCTTCAGAACCTGCTAGCTGAAAATTGGCCGTCGGCCCAATTAGCTCTACTTTTTCCCACACTTTTGGTTACTGAGAAAATAAGGTCTCGCGGCTCTGGGATCTCAATTTACTGGTAGAGCCGTGCCGAACGAAGTGTGGCAGTGAGTGAACAAAATCACTGATAAGTGGCGAAAAAAAATCGCGCGGCGCGTCTGGCTTAATTCAAGTTCGAAACTCGAGAATTCTCGAGTTCCGGTATTTTTTTTCTCGTCTCGAATGAATCCGAATTTCTCGAGTTTTCTCGATAAACCCTAGTTCGAATTTTAAAGTGATATTTTAGTTTTTGAGGTTAACTTAACGCAAGCAATATGATTTGGACTAGCCCTTAAAGAATAGCATTGATGGATTGAAACGAAAAAAAAACCAAATAATATACAGTCATAATAAAATAATAAATAAGTTAGTATGGTAATAAATAAATCCCTCTAATATTATAAATGCGAAAATTTGTGAGGATGTATGGATGTGTGTTTCTCTTTCTTGCTCAAACGGCTGGATGAATTTTGACAAAATTTGGTATAGAGGTAGCTGACACCCTGGATTAACACATATGCTAAATAATTTTCCCAAATTCCCACGGGAACGAAGTACCGGGCGGAAAGCTAGTAAACAAATAAAAGCTACACACCCATAGTCTCTACTAAGGTTTTCCCTTGTGTCGCGATTCCTTAGAACATAAACTAAGACAGACACGAACACCCTTGACCCGAGTAGGTACAATCATCTGCTTTTTACACAATTTGCCCCGACCGGCAGTTGAACCCAGAACCCGACGATCAAAAGGCAGCGCCGCTACGACTCAACCAAATCGGCCGTCAAATTCAAATAGTCAAAGTACCACAGAAGTTAACCTACTCTTTTTTTCTACGGCATTGTTGTTGCTAAACTGTTGTCTGGTGCGGTCGAAAACAACTTTTTGTTGCTCTGATTACTTGTATTGTGTAGGGTCCTCGTTCTATCGACTGTATCTAATATCTACTATGAAGATTTGATTTCGAAACGTACTTGATCTAGTTTTTAACCTTAAGGGAAAGTTGACCCTTACGGTTGAGTGTAAAAGAAATCTTGTAACCTTTTTAATTTCACTATGCACTAGAAAATACGCGCTTTGTATAGGTATTCATATGTACTTTCTCCATGAAACATAGGACGAAATATGAAGAAAAATTCGCCATACAAGTTAAGCCATTAGCTCCCTTCCTTATCGTGAGGTATAATCAAGCATGTGGTGAGCCTGACTGACCTTGGTGTCAGAGTTTTCAAACCACCTAATAGCATCTGATAGTCAATGTTCAACAGCCGGGCACGACGGCTTAACGTGCCCTCCAAAACACGTATCAGCAATTAGCTGATTTGCTTAGTACGAGAAATCGATTTTTTTTGTTGTTAATACAGAGCCACTGATAACAAATTTTATCTATGCTTTTTTTTATTGTTTCAGGTAATTTTTGTGTAGAATTAGACATCTGCAACATGGTCCGCGACAAACTCGCACGTTACGCCACTCCGATGACGGTTTTTTATTATTATTATAAGATGGGTTAACTCTTGACCTCAATCTTGACCATAAGGTCAAAGATGAGGTCGACGATGGAGCGAGTTAACCCAGAAAATGCCTATAAAGGCACTGGTACTCCCACGCACCGACGGAACACAGCAAGCTGTTTGGCGTCGGACTTCGGTAGGAGGGTGGTCGCGAACCAGACGGCCTTTTACAGAACCTACCACACCGCATGAGACCATAGGACACCTCAGATTCAGAAAAAAAATGAAAGAGATGGGGTGGTGTTATTCTCAACCGATCCACCACACGGTAATACTTCACTTTGACTGCGCGAGACTTGCTCGCCCTCTGGCGTTGTCATTTCGACACTATTCTGACATTTGACCGCGTTGTTTTCTTTTTGTGCTTAAGATGGAGGTAATAACAATCATCAACAAGAGCAATTTTGAGTGAATAGAGAATTAATGAAACTCCATTTTCGGATATCTCATTTGGCGCCCAAAATATTCTCGAATTAGACTATTTTTAGTCATGGTACTACTAACGATGATAAATTACCACCCATCTAAGTTCCATGTGAGATGATAATGGTATAATGAAACAGAAGAGCATTTTTGGCTACAAATCATTCTCGCGTGCAACGAAACAAGGTCGTCAGTTATATGGAATGAATGAATGAATGAATGAATAAATTCTTTATTGCACACGTAAACAAAAACATTATGGAAAATTTACATTAGTGCAAAAGGCGACTATTATGCTTGTGTAGTATTTGAATATGAATTGAGTATGTTTAAAAATACTAAAATGCTACACACTCAAAGGCCCACATTAAGGTTTTCCCTTGTGTCGTAGGTCCCTTGGAACATACACAAACACCCATGACCCGAGAAAAAATATCTTTTTACACTCCCCGATCAAGAAGCAGCTTTTTTACCTCTTAACTAAATCAGTCGTCTAATAAAAGTTACTCTTCTTTGACAGTTTTTTTACCAGCCCATATACGTCCCTACCGAGGGGCACGGCTTCCCTTCGAAACACGAAGAGGATTTAGGTCATAGTCCACCACGCTGGCCCAATGCGGGTTGGTGGACCGCTCATCTTTCGAAAATTTTCTTGGACGGGCGGGTTTCATCACGATGTTTTCCTTCACCGTTAAGCAAGTGATAATTAAAAATCCGTACATAAATCCGAAAAGACGAATTTAATGGTACAGGCCCGCACCAGGATTGGAACCCACGACCTTCGGTTTACAAGTCTGGCTCATTACCAACTGGGCTATCACTGCTACTTGACAGGTAATTTAATTAAAAGTCGATAGTGTGAGCTGGAGGCTTACCATGATCGCTTAGCGCGATCCAATTCAGGACCTAAACAAGTCTGCAACACTTATTCGTATCATGATGGCTTATAAGCGATTCAATTTTGGCGCTGTTGCGATTCAAAGGCAGACCAGCAACAATTTATGTAGATATTTAAAATGGACCATATACAACCGAGCAGTTCAAAAGTAGTGCCATCATGGTACCATTTAAAAAAAAAAACCAATTGCGAAGCAGTTCAAAGTTGGATCCTAAACAGAAATGCTTTTAAACGATCGTGGTAGGTACCCTGGTCTTAAAAAAATGCAACTTTTTTGGCATAAGTCAGCTAACCATAAACGATTGTGTAAAATGTGGTTAGTCTGTAAGAGTTAAGTCCAAACAGACAGTTAAACTCCCATTTGGAGTCAGTTAGGTCATTTTGTTATAGCACGGTCTTAACATACAAGAACACCAGGAGATCTAATCCTGGGGTCGTGGGTTCAAGTCCCATTAGCACCGAAAAAAAAAAATCCTAAAGAATTCTTTGCAAGATTTAAGTTAGGACATCATCCATATAAGCAACATGTTTTACTCGATTCTTAGGCCCGTATTTTACTCCTGTTAAATTGTGTTTTTGCTAGGAAAGTTATGGGGTAGTTCTGATTTCTTTCATTCTATACGTATTTTGGGGTACTGAATCCGAATCTGAGGTTTGCGGAAAAAATTTCGTGGAAAAAATCGCAAAAAAAGAGAAAAATGTCTGCTTTTTTCCGGTTTCTTGCTTAGAACTCGAAAACTATTAAATTTTAGTAAATGGTCTGTTTAAAAAAATTAAAGTAGTTAAAATTCTCTACAAATATCACTTTTTAGTTTTTTTTCAGATAAACTATTCCGTCTCAAATGAGAGTTCCAAATTGTCAATTTTCAGCAGTCTCTGCAAAACCCACGTTTAATATTTCAAAACATTATTTTTTATTAGAATGCTTTCATTTGATAAATTTCTCATAGTTTTCCTCACAAGTGATTAAAATGAAAAAAAATTTTCGAAATTATACAAATTCAGTATCAAACATGTGAGGACCCTAACAAAATAGAACTTAAAATATCACTTACGTTTTGATCGTATATTATTAATATTACAAAATTTTCTCTTTTTTTGCGATTTTTTCAATGTTCCGCCACGAAATTTTTTTCCGCAAACCTCAGATTCGGATTCAGTACCCCAAAATACAATGAAAAAAAACAGAACTACCCCATAACTTTCTCACCAGAGGCCCTTTAGATTACAATTTGACTGGATCATTTCAGAAGGTGACTCATACATACATACATACGCTAACGCCTGTAATCCCTAACGGGGTAGGCAGGGAAACCACTTAATGCCAAGTTTGCCACAAATGGTGAGGATTATTAGATGTAACATGTTGTGTAATGGTGAGAGGTGGTCAGCCTTTCGCCCATACAGCAAAACCCTCACGTACCACTTACTGATTTTTACCGTATGCCTGGGAAGAGTAGGCAGCTGGCACATTCTAAGTTTTTCTTTCTCTCCCAGTCCAGCGTGGAAGAAACTCATGTCATTATCAAAATGACAAAGGCGACTGCTGCTTAAGTATAGATCAGAGTCTGAGTCGCGTTCTGTAATACGGACTTTAAACAAACATAATCTCCTAGTTATATTTAATTTTATCACGGAAGCTTACATTATCACGTCAAACCAGTCTATAACTTATCACGTACCTCATTATGTCTAGGACATAGGCTAGGTTTCTCTTTTATCGCCTAGGTATTAGATAAAAACAGGCTCGGCTCGGGTTTCTATCTAGCCCTGGCCCATCTCTTGGTTACTCATGTGTTTTTATATACTCGTTTGAAAGTGTATTGCGAAGAACTAAGCTCATGTATAGGAGAATCATTTTCGAAAGACGAGCGGTCCACCAACCAGCACTGGGCCAGCGAGGTGGACTATGGCCTAAATCCCCTTCGTGTTTCGAAGGGAGGCCCGTGCCCCTCGGTGGGGACGTATATGGGCTGTTGAAAAAAATAAAAAAATAGGAGAATCGGCGTGAAGGAGCCAGGTTTGAAAGAACCAGTTGAATTATTTCGGTAGTTTAGTAACGGATTTGGTTGGTGATTTTATATTTAAGTGGCAACACCTGATTTCCCCTCACTCACAAACACCAGAAACAAAAGGCGTCCCCGTTGCTAAGAAGCAATATCTTATTGACAATCTTTCGATTCTTAATGCATTCAAACCTTTTTTATCACTTCCAAAAATTCAGTATTTCCCAGTATTTTTAACCGACTTCAAATGTTTTTTAAGTCTGTAGTTCGTAAATGGAACACGAAAAACCTACTAAAATATGAAAGCGAAAGGTCACTCGCTGATTATACACAAAATCTCAAAAACTACTTGACTTATAAAACTAAAATTTAGTTAAGAGACTCCTTTAGAAAACTTACATCTACACAACTTTTGGAACTTTTTTTATTTTAATTATAAGATGGGTTTTAACTCTTGACCTTAATCTTGACCATAAAGGTCAAAGATGAGGTCGACGATGGAGCGAGTTAACCCAGAAAATGCATATAAAGGCACTGATACTCCTACACACCGACGGAACACAGCAAGCAGTTTGACGTCGGACTTCGGTAGGAGGGTGGTCGCGAACCAGACGGCCCTTTACAGAGCCTACCATACCGCATGAGACCATAGGACGACACCTCAGATTCAGAAAAAAATGAAGTGTCGTTGCCTGGGATGGATTACTAGGAGGCAGGTCTCATTTGTGTTTCCTTAGTCGCCTCTTACGACACCCACGGAAAGAGATGGGGTAGTGTTATTCTCAACCGATCACCACACGGAACTTAAAAAATATAATTCCTTTTTTGACACTAGTTGATGTACTTCGTGCGAAATATTGTTGGGATTGAAGTCAGTGATTCATACGTTTTAACGTGAACAATTATATTAACTTTAATCCTACACCGGTGACCCGGTTAAAACCTACTTATGTCCTTCGGCCTTACCGCAGTTAAATCATACTCCAAGCACTGAATGTGCCCTAATTTTTTTGCAACTTTCTCCAAGCTGACATATGGCAAGGGCAATTGTTATATAATTTTATTTATTGTAAGGCATTTTATTTATTCTCTATACGTCATTAAAAAATTGTAAGATGGCTTTTAATATTGTTTTTTAGCCCCCAACAAAAAAGAGGGGTGTGATAAGTTTGACGTGTGTATCTATTTTGTCTGTGTGTCTGTCTGTGGTATCGTAGCTCCTAAACGAAAGGACCGATATCGATTTTGTCTTTAAAAGCTGACTTAATCGAGATGGTTTTTAGCTATATTTGATCAGTCAGTTGAGCCGTTAAAATGTATAAGCAGTTGAATCACAGGGGTGGTAAAAAAAAAGCTATTGATCAAAATTGGTTCAGCCATTTAAGAGTTATAAGAAATAACTGCTTTACCACAAAACATCAAAACACCACTCAGACAATATCCACTAACTTATATCATTTTGTTGTTATTTAATTTATCCCATTCCAGAAAGGCAAAGGAATCTATATTCATACAGTCATTTTATACATTGCCTGAGTTTACGTTTTAAGAAAATAGAAGCACTGTAGAAGAATCACATTTAAAAATGAAAAAATGGAATCAAAACCAAAAATATGATTTCCAAAAATAGAACACTAAAATTAAATATCAAATCTATTTTTGGAATTGGAACTCATTCAACCGTCATTATACATCCAAAACATTTGAATTATGATTATTTAATCTGCTGCTAAGCCGCGACCTCGACAGCCCTTTGTTTTGTTTCTCCATAATTTGTTTTTAATTAGCCTCAACGAATTACCTCCGATAGTGATTGATGGCTTGCACCGCGCATTAAGAAAACTGGTGCTACTAATATAAATAATATGGTTATGAAATGAAAATATGTTAAGTTACTTGGAGATTATCATTTCAAAACAATACTAGATTCGTAAGAATAGTAGAGTTTATGATCCAGTAGTTACCATAAATTAACTAATAAAATCAGCGTTAAACATCATGGCCAACAATAGGAAATTCTACTTTATAATATAAATGCGAAAGTTTGTAAGAATGATTTGTGATGGATGATTGTAACTCCTTAACGCAAAAACTACTGGATGGATTTTGATGAAACTTGGTTGGCAGTAATATAGCTTAGACATCAGAATAACACATAGGCTACAGGTGTTACTTTTCCATTGTGTGTTTCTGTAAGGTGTATATTAAGTATAGTATATATTATACATATTTATTTATCTTAGGTATATTGTATGTTTGTAATGTAGTTTATGTAATTATATTTATGTATGTATTTATGCACCCACACTTATATGGTGTAATATCGTCTTCTCCACACCCAAAGGTTGCCGATAAGATATTGCTTCTTAGCAATGGGGCCGCCTTTTGTACCCTAACTTTATTACTGTCCATAATGTAACTTCTGTAATGTTGGTGTGCAATAAAGTATATTTGTATTGTATTAGTCGCCCAAACTCTCACTATAGAATAATAATGGTGCCAATTTTATCCGTTCAGGTGGCAAAATCAGAACTATCAAAATCTTCATACACGTGATGACTACCGCCCCGATCAGCAGCGCCACTGGCAACCGAACGTTAAGTTGCTAACTACGAAGTGGTCACGATTATCATTCCTCCGCCATTTATTAGTGGAACTAGCATTTCGCTCGGGCTTCGTTCCCGTGGGAATTCGGGAAAATCATGTACCCTATGTCCATCACGGATAATGTAGGATTCTAATGGTGAAAGAATTTTTTAAATTAGTCCAGTAGTTTCGGAGCCAATTCAATACAAACAAACAAACAATCAAATCTTTCCTATTTATAATATGTATAGATAAACGCCCAGCAGGGCAATCGCGCTAAAAAAAGTGGACTGAATCGCAATTGAACCGCAGCTGGGGGGCTACCACCTAAGCGAAGCTGATGCTGATTGAACGAATGGAATGATGTACATTGCTGTGTTTGGTTCATATCGTTAATCAAGGTCTCCTTATAAAGAAGCAATCGACTACGTTTCATTCGTTTACCCAGCATCAGATTCGCTTAGGTGGTAGCTCCCCAGCTGCGGTTCAATTGCGATTCAATCCACTTTTTTTAGCGCGATTGCCCTGCTGGGCGTTCGTTAGTTAAAAGGGAGGAACAGGGTAGTAAGAAGTATCTAAACATGCGATCAACAAGATATTAGATTGTCATATGTACCAAGAAAAAATTTCTTCTATGACTCGACTATACTTATACTTAGATATTTCTGCGGGTGCCAAGCAGAAGAAAGTAATTTAGTTACAAACCTAATACAATACATGCAACACATGTATATGGACCGGATGCGTGCTCATTAGTTCGGAAATAGCTCTTAGTAATAGTCACTCGGTTATTTTCAAAGAGAACACGTAATTAGCACCCAAATTAGTGTTCAAGGTCGGCTTATTCGAGAATTTACGAGTGGTCTGTAACTTTCATTATCTTTTTACTGATCCAAAAAATGGGGTGGCTTCAGAGTAGCTAGCGAAAAATGGGTGATTATCTCTATGAAACTTACTACCGTTCCCCAAGAAACCTAAATGTTTGTTAGAAATTCTACTTCCCATACAATACATCAGCTGATCCCACAAGTTGTACGGAGAAGCGGACTTTCGGCTTATGAGGAAAGCTGTTCAGTTTAGTGGGCTGATCCACATGCTCAATTTTTGCTAGTTTATTTAAAGGGAACCCTATAGAGTTGTATGATAGTCGTTTTACCTAAACACCCTTGATGTTAAACCGAGCTATTTTGCCGGTCCGTCTCGAAGGACCACCTGTTAATGCAGTATTCAAATGATGTATTCCGACAGTTCATACCGATAATAGTAGGATAATTCCTACCGTTGAAAACACAGAGGTCAAAATTATTTGAAAGGTAGGTAACTAAAATCACAGAACGGATAAAATATTAAAATTGAAAAATTGTTATGAGCGAAGCGATGCCCTCCGTCGTGTCGTCGGCTTAGTAGTGGTGTGGCCCGGTCCTTCGCTCAGACCCTAAAAGAAAAAGACTCCTAAAGCATATTCTCACACAAAAACCTTTAATATTTTCCAAAACAAACACACAAGCACTTATCAATGCTACCTAGCTCAAGACTTATTTAAAAACGTTGATGAAATCCAATACAAAACTTCATTGTTAGTCTAACCACGTAGTTTTATGCAAATCATTTTGTTACACGCTGTTACAATTATTCTGTCTTTTGTAGTACTGTGTGTGAAGCTTAGAGAATAATTAATGTTGGTTTAGCCAAAATGTACTATGCCTTAGGCACTGTGCTCACTGTTGCAATGCAAGTAAATCTAGAAAATTGTTCACTAAAGAATTGCAAAAACATTTTGGCTGTTTTCCATACATCACGTCGTAATTTGGACAAAATTTTCATCCTAATATTCCCATTCTAATTTCTTAGTAAATCATGATAGCTGAATTTGTATGGAGAGGCTATAGAAAAGAGGTTTTATTTCTGCAGAAGGGGCCATTTCGTTTTTTTGTATTTCGAACTCAGGGAAAGATATTCCGTTTAGTTGGCTTTTTTTATTTATTAATAATGGGTTTACTCTTGACCACAATCTAGCTCAAGGGCAAAGATGCGGTCGAGGATGTAGCAAGTTCACCCAGAAGAAGCCTATTCACTGGAACTTTAGAGAGATTCGGGTTATATGAACTCGGAAATACAAATTCCATTCCCTAGCAGTGCGCAATGTGAAAGATGATGAAAAGCGCTCTTTTCGTTTTTTATAACGAATGGGTTAGCTCTTGACCACAATCTAGCCCAGGGGCGAAGATGCCTATTCACTCGAACTTCAAAGAGACTCGGGTTATATGAGCCCGGAAATACAGACGCAGGCAGAGAATTCCATTCCTTAGCGGTGCGCAGTATAAAAGATGAACAGAAGCGCTCAGTACGGATTCGTGGAATTTCGACAAGGTAAGGGTGGTGCTACGTTAGTACTATTATTTATTCTGTGGTGGTACCCCGCAGTTCGTCTGGATGTCCGGTAGAAGAAAGGGGCAGGCGGAATGAGCTCGTGCAGCTCATGAGCACACTCCCCGAAGTACATCTTGTAAAAAACACATAGGCAAGCTACTTTGCGTCTATGAGCTCAGTGCGAATCCACAGGATTTCAACAAGATAGGGATGCACCCAGCTGTTACTTTGTATGTAAAAGTACGCATTTTGTATGTCCTAGCCCTTATATCTGTAGTTGTTTTTGCGCATACGTTCATTGTAGTGTATTCACAAGGTTACGTTTTACAAATTAGGATCTAGAATGAACGTGATGGAACAAATTGCGATTGTATGTTAGTTATTGTGGTGATTATAGAGGATAAAGTAAAAAATCCAATTTATATATTTAAAAATATACTGTCAGTCTCACGTTTTCTTTTGTTGAGGCATACCAAGGTGAAGGTCGCAGCTCTCATAGTTCAAAGAATGGAAGGGCGAAAGAACTGACAAAAGTTGTGGCGTATTGGTGATCAGGCAAAGATCGTTCTAGGTCTTGACGGAAGATCAGTGCTGTAAACTTCACTTACAGATTAATGCTGCGTTAGCGCCGCTTTACTCCTGTGGCACTGACTCTACTGTAAACTGATTGTAAATATCTATTGAATTGTGTCACTTTGTCCCACTGTTTTTTTATATGTACATATGTTTTTTTAATATTATATGTCATTGTAGTGAATGAAGCTGTTCACTTCAATGACACTGTTTTCAGTTGGTAGTCAGTAGATAGATAGTTAAGTAACTATTTATAAAAGAAGTAATAATAGCGAATGATCTATTTATTATTTCAATTCTGTGAAGACCACATGTCGGGGTAAATGCCCGCAATTCAAACAATTGTAGATAAAGTCTCGTGCACACAGAAAGTGCTAATTTTATCACCTTGTAAGCGAAGTGTGGTGTGATCAAACAAGATGGCTAATATTTACATTGCATCTTGTTAGTGTGTGATGAGAACTTTAAAGTAGGTGATAAAAATCACTGTTGAGTACCACTGCCTGATATGGGTGTTGTGGAAACAATGATCCCACCAAAAACATAAATGTGAAAAAAGGTCAAGTTCGTAACAAATAACTTGCTGGATAGCGAGTAGCGATTGCAGGATTATAAATCTTTCGTGGATTTATCTAACTCTATGTCTGTTCGCAAAGGTGTCTTCCCCTATAAAAAAGACAGAAAACTCGAGAATTGCTCTTTTCAACAAATAACGTTTAAATATCTCCCACTTTTAGCTGGTCTTGCCAAACAAGGCAGGACAAATAAAAAAACATGAAATCGCATCTGTTTCGCTATTAAGTGTTATGTGCTATTTCCAAGGGAATAATCTGAAGGTGTGCCCTCTGCATTGAATAAGTGTTAGATATTTATTATAGCTAGTTAAATGGTATTTCCGTAAACATATTATTATATCTTGTTGCAAGTATTTAGCTCAATGACATCACTATTTATAAAAAACGATTTATTATTAATGATTACTCTCCGCAAAATTTGCTCCAGGCGTTTAATTGCTGTTATGTATGATGTATTGTATTATATTATATGGGAGGTAGCATGTCGTCATCTGCCATTGAACTTGTGTCGTTATTTATGTAAGTTAACACTATAAATAATAGGTGTCGAAAACTATAATAAGTAGTAAAAAAATTGAATATTTATAGTCATTGAAATGGGATACGGTATGTTGCGAGATTTGAAGTAAAACTAATAATTCAGTATTTTTTTTTAATATACCTTTTTTTTACAGGTAATTCAATCGGATGAAGGTACACATCATCAAGTATGCGGATAAGGTATTTGTAAAAAAAAACCTTGATGAAAACAAGCAACACATGGCCATGTTTTTTTCAAGAGGAGTCCGTAAAAACTCTATTTTTAGGGCAAATAAAATATTATCGTGATGAAAAGAAGAAGAACTCTATCTTTACCAAATAAATTTAATTTAGGTGGCGAAACCTTAACCTTAAACCTTATTTTCCCCGTGAAACAGAACAACTTTCCCCAAGAATAGAAACCGATATATTACGTACAACTATCAACTTCTCATACTTACAACCCTATAAAAGAGAAAAATAAACAACGGGTTGCACTCCGGGAGTGCCGGCAGAAGTGAAAACTTGAACATTAACGTTGTGCATTAATATGGAAATAAAATAAAATACACAAAAAGAGTCCGTTATTCTCTCAGGATTCGAACCCTCGACCTGTTGCTTACAATCTGGAAACTTTTCCACTCCACCAAACGTCTACTTTCAATTAAAATAGTCTGTCGGTATTTGTGCACTATGTGCGAATAATCGTTGACATCTGTCACAGAGATAATTTTACCATAAGGCTGCCATCTGTCCGGGTTTCCACCCATACTTCAAAGTACACAACGCTGCTAAAGAAGTTTTCACTTCAATAAAGGTAGCAACCCTATCCTACGCATTTTCGATCACGGTCACGTGACATCTGACGATCTGACGCGAGTTCATCGCGAGTTAAACATTTTTTCCCCATACTAAAAGTGCTCAACGCCGCTAAAGAAGTTTTCACTTCAAAAATCCTGGAGCTTACAACTTTTTTTTTAATGTTCCGACCTATGTTCGTCAGCCGACCGAACTGTACAGTCAAGCAAGTTGTTCAGTTTAGTGGACTAATTCAGATTCTTAATTTTCGCTGGCTGGTTTAAAAATCACCCAATATGGAATGTATGCTAATAGTACCGTGCTAACACTTCCACTTCCAAGGCCCGTATTACGTAAGTGTTCATTGTCTCTTTCTCTCACTATCAAAATGACTAAGAAGACTGCTACTGAATTATAGATCAGAGTCTGAGTCGCGTTAATTCTATAATAAGGACCTCAGTGTCAGTTTTTGAATACGGCCGGTATGACAAATTATTTCTAGTTTAAAACATCTAAATCAATCATAAAATCACCGAATAGACCTTACTGAAATTCAATACATTAGATCGAAATAGCACATCTTACCGACCGCCTAACGTCGACCAATCGCCTTATCGACGGTATCAGATCAACTTGACTAATCGGACCATCTGCGACGAACCCCGTATTTATCTAGCAACTGATATCCGATAGCTTTAAAGCCTCGCTTAGATAGTTTCGATGCCAAGTTGTTTATTGGCTTTGTGATTGTTGGGTTTTATAGTTCAAAAAAGAGTAGACTAATTGCTTAGAGCCCCTTTTAGAGAAGGGAAAGATGGATAGGTTATTTGAAGACACTAAACTATAACTTCGGTGATAGCCCAGTTGGTAATGAGCCAGACTTGTAAGTCGAAGGTCGCGGGTTCAAATCCTGGTGCGGGCCTGTACAACTAAATTCGTCTGTTCGGATTTATGTACGGATTTCTAATTATCACTTGCTCAACGGTGAAGGAAAACATCGTGATGAAACACGCCCGTCGAAGAAAATTCATTTTCGAAAGACGAGCGGTCCACCAACCCGCATTGGGCCAGCGTGGTGGACTATGGTCTTAATCATTCGAAGGGAAGCCCGTGCCCCTCGGTGGGGACGTATATGTGCTGGTAAGAAACTATAACTCTATAATCAAAAAAAATTATGACCCCCGACTTTTAAACGCCTGAATTAATTTTAATCAAATATATCTAAGAACCATCTCAATTATGCCCTTTCAACAAAAAATCGCATAGAAATCGGTCCATTTAGGAGCAAGATGCCACAGACAGACACACAGATACACACGTCCAACTTATAACACCCCTCTCTTTTGTCAGGGTTAAAAATTGCGAAAGTTTGTGAGGTTGGATGAATGGATGATTCTTACTCCTTCATCGAAAAACCATTGGCCGGATTTTGATTAATTTTTATTTATTTATTATAAGATGGGTTAACTCTTGACTTCAATCTTGACCATGAGGTCAAAGATGAGGTCGACGATGGAGCGAGTTAACCCAGAAAATGCCTATAAAGGCACTGGTACTCCCACGCACCGACGGAACACAGCAAGCTGTTTGGCGTCGGACTTCGGTAGGAGGGTGGTCGCGAACCAGACGGCCCTTTACAGAGCCTACCACACCGCATGAGACCATAGGACGACACCTCAGATTCAGAAAAAAAAAGAAATGTCGCTGCCTGGGATGGATTACTAGGAGGCAGGTCTCATTTTTGTTTCCTTAGTCGCCTCTTACGACACCCATGGAAAGAGATGGGGTGGTGTTATTCTCAACTGATCACCACACGGGGAAAACTTAAACTTTGCAGTAACATAGCTTAGACCGCAGAGTAACACATAGGCTATATAATTTTCCCAAATTTCCACGGGATAGAAGTCCCGAGCGGAAAACTGTCGTTTAGTTTCTTGATTGGAAGATTTCTGGTCTAACTCAGAAATAATTTTAATGACGTAATGTATGTTATTGATACACAGGTATAAAGCTTACATGACACGAATGGCTGCGGTTTTCGCAAAAGAGCTTGCGTCAATTTCATGGCATTATAGTCCGAAGTTGCGGTCAACCAATCCAAAAATTGTGTAATATAGAGATAATTTTGCACTATTAATACAGAGGAAGTGGTTTTAATACCATCGTATTAAGACATCTATACATAGTTCAGAAGTCGTTATAAGTTTGTTAATTACTTACTGTGTAACTGAAGCTTATTAATTGATGATAGCAAAATTCGTAAAGTTCATGTGGTGTTTTTTCATGGTTGGTGACGCAGCGGCGCCGTAGCTTGTCAGCAAATTAATTTAGTAGATTGGTAGACCTTAATAATTAACCATCAAAGGCCTACACGTTACAACGGCGAATATTTGCATGAGACGAAAATGCTATTTCACTGTGAAAAGTGTGTAAGCTGTAAAATGCTGTTTGCCCGTAAAATATATTTACATGTCATGTCACTGTTATTTTGCTGTACCTTAGGACAACTTATTTTGAGCATAGAAGACCAAAGACTTACTATCTATCGACTGTCGAGTGCACCAGTTCTTCAGTCCTCAATTTTCGAATTCTCGACCACAATTTGCCCCATCAATCTCACTCAAAGGGCTCGAATACGGGGTGATCTCGTCAATCTATTCGTGGCCAGCCGTAGATAAATTAAATAGATAGCGGACAGACGCCACTGGCAATTTGGCCCAATTAGGAGCACCCTATAGGCTAGAAAGCGGAGATACGATTCAAGGATGAGTGAGCCATCAGATTTGTGCTAAGAATTTCTGGAATGTAGGTTGCTAGGAACTTGTAGCCTGTGGTTTAATGAGAGTCATTTGTTGTACTAGTTATTGAATTTACATGCAAAGTATGTGCATGATATAATAAGAAAGGAGATGTAAGCAACATGCTAATGCAGAAAAGTAGCAGCTAATCTTCTTATGTGGTGGAATAGTATAGTAAATGGCATTTTTTTTTTAATAATCCAAAATCATTTTTTTGAAGTTTGCTCCAAAGACACACTATACAAAGAATTAGAACATAGTAATTTTGGCTCATTATCGCCTAATAACGCGTAAAAATTTTTACTTTCTGAAATTTGTAATAAAATCCGTAATTTCCAATGGCCGCCATGGCACGCGTTCGCAATATCAATATTTTTTGCATGGCGTGACGTCACAAAGCCGTGCCGCGCTTGCGCATGCCTGCAGGTGAAAAAACGCAAGGCTTTTACGCTTTTCATGAGCAATTTATTGCGTTTCTGCGTCGATCGCTCAAGTTGAAGTTTAACGTTACTTAAACGATTACAGGGTACCTACCACGATCGTTTAAAAGCATTTCTGTTTAGTTTCCAACTTTGAACTGCTTCGCAATTGGAATGTTTTTTAAAATGGTGCCATGATGGCGCTGCTTTTGAACTGCTCGGTTGTCTATGGTCCATTTTAAATGTCTACATAAATTTTCGTTGGTCTGCCTTTGAATCGCAACAGCGCCAAAATTGAATTGCTTATAAGCCATCATGGTACGAATAAGCGTTGCAGACTTGTCTAGGTCCTAAATTGGATCGCGCTAAGCGATCATGGTAAACCTCCAGATCAATGTTTGGAACCAAAAACCTTCCAAACTTTTTATGTAAAAAGTTATATTCCAATAAACTTCAATTCCTTCCTTGGCAGTCGTAATAAAAATAACTCTCCAGATATTTTATGCAAAAAACTACGTCAATCCATGACTTCTACATTTTTTCATCCTAAGTAAAGAAGTATTTAAAACTCCCGACAAACAAGAGGGATGTTATAAGTTTGACGTTTGTATCTGACAAGTATGTGTACCTCTATGTCTCTGTATCTGTGTGACTGTCTGTGGCATCGTAGGTCCTAAACGAATGCACTGATTTCGATGCGTTCTTTTTTTGTTTGAAAGCTGTTCCAGCTGTTTTGTGTTTGTCTTTATGTGTTCCAAGGGACCCACGACACAAGGGAAAACCTTAGTGTGAGCCTTTGAGTGTGTAGCGTTTATTAAAAAAAACCCAGACAGACAGACATAAAGCTGACGTAATCTAGATGGTTCTTAGCTATACATATTTGATCAACATTGGTTCAGCCGTTTAGAAGTTATTTAAGCAACCGAATGTCAGGGTGCATGATTTTTTTTTACCAGCCCATATACGTCCCCACCGGGGCACGGGCCTCCCTTCGGCCATAGTCCACCACGCTGGCCCAATGCGGGTTGGTGGACCGCTCGTCTTTCGAAAATGAATTTTCTTGGACGGGCGGGTTTCATCACGATGTTTTTCTTCACCGTTAAGCAAGTGATAATTAGAAATCCGTACATAAATCCGAAAAGACGAATTTAGTGGTACAGGCCCGCACCAGGATTTGAAATTTTGAACCCGCAACCTTCCGATTGCAAGTCTGGCTCATTACCAACTGAGCTAGCACCGGTTAGCTATGTTTGATCAAAATCGGTACAGCCGTTTAAAAGTTTGAATGACGGGGTTGATACTTTTAATTTTGAGTTATATAATTACATTTTCGAATAAACTTTTCGTGTTTTTTATAACTAAATTTAAAAAACATTTTAAATGTACAACTTTTAAATGAACCACATAGTTTAAATTGAGGGCAGTTCACCTGAGATCTTAGCGCTGATACATAAATTACATTTCTGAATTTAAATTAATTAACTCGCAAGTTCATTGAGTTAACTTAATATTTTTTCATTCAATTAAAATTTCGTTTCGTGTTTTCGTAATTGGTTTGAGTGGTTTTTTGGTTGTGGTGAGCATGACGTCATCGTAAAGTTTATGATTAATTTTGTTTATTTTTGACCGACTTTAAAAAAAGGATTAGGTTCTCAATTAGACTCAATTTTTTTAGTGAGGTCCCTGGTCCTTAGGGACCATCCATAAATTACGTCACACGTTAAGGGGTGGGGAGGGGGTCGACAAAGTGTGACATTGTGTGACAAGTGGGTGGGAGGGGTCATAAGTTTCGAGACGTCACATTTCAAAAATGTGTTATGAGTATCAAAACGCGTTAACTTTTAACGACAAACTTAACCTCCTCAGTCCCAAGCACTCTTTTTACGTTTTTACTTTGGTTGAGACAATGAGTTTTGAGTTCCAAAAAAAATAACAACACTACTAAGTACTGCTTTTATTAAAAAAATACAAAAAATTGAAAATATGCAAAATATGTGACGTCACGCTAGGGAGGGGGGAGTCTTACAAATGTGACCAGCTGTGACAAGGAGGGGGGAAGGGGTCAAAAAATCATAGAATTCGTGTGACGTAATTTATGGATGGTCCCTTATATAATTGTATCGAAATTGATTCAGCGCTTTTTAAAATAAACAACTTAATTAAACAAAAAGCCTTATCTAACATCTAACAGCGATATGCGTTGCTTAGTTTGGGATTAGGTGGCGCTCTGTGAATATTTATTTATTTAATATGTTGAAATTCGCCTTTGAACAAATTCTAAATCAATTAGTCCAGCGGTGGACTGACACAGACTGACGATGATGATGAAATCAGACTTTGACACACGTATTATAAAGAAAGTTTTTCTTTACCCCTCTTTTTATCTCAAACGTTCCGATTATCGCCTCTTAAACTTTAACAGCTCCGCCCATAAACAAGTCAAGTTTGACTTTAAGACTTTACTTTTAAAATATTACTCATAATACCTTACAAATTAATCAGAGAACCCTCATGCAAATTAACTTGCTGATGAATGAATATCTATCTTCAAAATACAGGGGCTAAGTACTCAAAAAGGGGATCTTGCATTGCTTGGGGTAGTTTTTAGTTAGGGTGCCACCCTTTCTATGAAGATACACTTCATACATCCCTTGCGGTGTAGGGTGGTGGTACATGGATGTAAAGCCGAGGCTAGAAGGATTTTTTTTTAATTTTGTGCAGGGTTATAGTTATAGGGTTTAATTTTATTGTTAAAGGTGACTATTGCTTTGTGGTAACCCTAAAGTACAAACAACAGCACGTCAGGTGGTTCATTTCATAACGAAACCCAGCGCTATTACGATCGAGATAAGGGCGACTTCAAGGTTAGCCTGATGTGCTGCTTATTAACAGAAAATTGAATATAAATCACCCCAAATTGCACAACTATTCTAGGCAAACGAGAAAAAAAAATGAAATTCGTCTCTTCATACCTACAACTTGTGCAATCAGCTGATTGAATAAGTACTTTTTTTTAATCAGGCCATATACAGGCCTTTAGGTAAATCTCTTTCAACCAAAAAAAAAATTGAGTTCCCATGCAAACTTCATCAGCTTAAAGCGCATTTTTGTATGGGAACTCAAAACTTTTTTTTCGTATTTTGACCTATTATTGGGGGAAAGTTGTTCAGTTTCATGGACTGACTAACCACCTGAGAAGTTGAAAGAGATTTACCTAAAGCCCTGCATACGTCCCCACCAAGGTGCACGGGCTTTTTCCTTAGAAACATGAATAATTATTTACGTATGGAAAATGAGGATTGTTTGGGGCAAGTTGTTCCATGGCGACGGGCTTAGTCCTGTATAGCACATAACATATGTCTCTTAATCGATATTCCCTGGTTTCGATACCTGACAAATACCTACGACACAAGGAAAAAAAATGAGCCTTTGACTGTGTGGCATTTATTTACTATTAATTGGTTTATGTTAAATTTTACGAGTTAGATTCATGTCATTTGCTACCCACATCTTTGAAGCTGACATTTTATTGCTTTGAAGATTTTAACATATCTAGCTACTTTAACTCCATGCAAAAATTGTGCAAGTGCATCAGCCCCAGTACATGATTCACCTCACTTGTCCCCCCCCTCGCCCCACTCGGCTACCGTCGTGTAGGTGTTACTTGCACGCTTAGTGACGTCACTTGCCGGCGAATTAGGATGCATTTGTTGATGACGATGCAGGAAGTTTGCATACGGTGATCTTCACTGCAAGACTAATTCAGTGGTTGTATTTTCATACAAAGAAGTGTCTTGTGTCGTATATAAGAAGTAATAACTGTCTTGTTTTTGCCAAAAAAATCATGAAGTAACGTTTTTTGGGGGAAAAATTAGGTATGATAATGCAGTTGTCACCTATAATTGGGTTACCATTAAGCCATTTTTAAAGCTTATACTATTTTAATAAAGCGTTAGTGTGTAACTTGTCGGTGATCTATTAAATAAAATGCAATAAACTTGTGAATTTCAACAAATTTTCTAGATGCTCGTTTAATAGTATGGGATGTATTCAATTCCAGCAAAAGAAGAATCATGTCGTGAAGTATACGATTTATGTACAATAAGAGGAAAGGTTGTATTCTTAATGTTTGTTACGAAAAATTCAAAAACTACTAGACCGATTTGAAACATTTATTCACGCTCTTTTATCAGCTAGTGACATAAGTTACATACTTTTTTCGAATTCCCACAAGACCGAACCATTTCTATTTCATATAGTTTCCATTTCTACCATAAAAGTGAAATAATAAAACCATTCTTTAAACGGCTTTATTATTTCACTTTTATCACTTTTTTGCACGTCTGTGGTCTCTGGTAAAAAGATAAAGAACCCAAGAGACTGTGCCGGGGGACGAATATTTTATCGGATTCTGACTAGCAGAGTTATAAATGTTTGTCTGGAGTTCTGTGATATATGATTGCGTACCTCTGAAATGTAGCGTAGGCCATGATTTATAAGTCTATTTTAATATTGTTTATTTGTGTATTAAATTTATTGGAGCGGATTATCAGATTGTGGTTGCAATTTGCATGTTTGTTCTGATATATTCTCAGGAATATAAACATTGCTTTTAATTCTTGTTGTGTTTCGACAATCATTCCATTGCATACCTTTAAAAAATGAAGCATTTACCTTTAAATAATGAAGCATTTTAATATAAATGGCTATTCAAAATGGACTGAAATTAGGATAACCGAGAAAAGCAAATTTAATTTAATTAATTAATTTAATTTAATTTAAATTTATTTAATCTCAAATTTGTTAAATTTTTGTCCCTTTTGAACAGAATTGCAAACTTTTTTCAATAAAATAATACAGTGACTGGACTTTTAGCGCGTTTTATTTTAGAGAAATTATAATTTTCAACTTTTAAATACAATTGCGATCTCTAATTTCAGCTGAACTATTACAAATCAACGCGGTCTAGGGACATTGCATGATTTTTCATACAAAAGAGGCCTGTTTGAGAAGCTATAAAAGCATACTCGAGATACATGGAGGGCTATAATTTTCAGACGAGCAAGTGCTAAACTTGAATTTTCAATTCTAGTCAATAAATTTTGTTTTACTTGAAATCTGTGAAAACGAAAATGCACTTTTTGCTTGCTTTTGTATGAAAATGGTCGAATTTATGCATTTTTTTTTCATTTTCGTCATGTTTTAACAAATTTCAAGTAAAACAAAATTTATAGACTAGAATTGAAAATTCAGGTTTAGCACTTGCTCGTCTGAAAATTATAGCAATCCATGTATCTCGAGTATGCTTTTATAGCTTCTCAAACAGGCCTCTTTTGTATGAAAAATCGTGCAATATCCCAAAACCGTGTTGATGTGTGTATCTTCAACTTAAGCGCAATCTCCTTAGAATTGCAATTAACGTTGCTAATAACTCTTATTTCTCTTTTATTTCCACTGAACTTAAAGTAAAAAGCTGTTTCGAGTTAAAGGAAGACTTATCGGCCATCATCATTTAAAGCTAATGTTACTTTTCCGAACAAGCAGAGGTCCAAGAGCATCGCAATAGGATCGGCATACGTCTCATTAGAAGAACTATCCGCAAAGCAGATATTGTGGACATCCCGAAGTGAAAAACCACGTATGCACAAATAATTTTAAGGAAAGAAGAACGTTCGATGCGAATGGAACTTGAACCCACGACCCCAGGATTAGATCATCTGGTGCTATAACCAACTGAGTTATCGTGCCTTCAAGTCAAGCGGCGAAAGTTAAGTAATGAGTGTGGGTTAGCGCCATCTGTCTCGTACATAGAAATACAGACTCATACCACTTTCTCGAAGTGGATTATAACGAGGGCGAAATCTGTTAACGATTTTTAATAGATTCGAAAAAGTGGCCCAAATGTCAAAATAACAACGCCAGAGCGCCAGCAAAAAGCAAGCATTCTGCGATGCCCTCACGTTGTTAAGTGAAGTTTCATCGTCAACCACAGGCGTGACGGTTTGTCGCAAGTCGTACTAGGCCCACTGGTTTTGAACAGCCTATCTACACTAAAATTTTAAACAGGAAAGATTTGGTTGTTTGTTTGCATTGAATAGGCTCCGAATTTACTGGACCGATTGGAAAAGTTTCACCATTATTATGCTACATTATCCCTGTGTAACATAGGCTACATAATATTCCCGAATTCCCATGGGGACGAAGTCCCGGGCGAATTGCTAGTTCTAAAATAAAAAACTACAAATCATATTGTCTAATTACGCACGACGAGAGTTTTCACCATACTTGCCAATTGTCCTGCTGTGAGCACTATCGTGAGTGAATTTGGAGATCAAAATACCAGTAAATCTTGAATCCATAATAATAAGAGCCTACAACTAAAACTTTGGAAAACATTAAATGTTTTCTATAGGCAGCCCATTTTCTTTAGAATCCTAAAGATATCATCACAATAATTAAAATTACTACTTAGGAACTTAGTCTTAGTATTATTGAATAATTGCCCTCAGCTTGAAATCTATCCTTGCAAGCGAAGTCTAAAATTTGTATATTTTGGTGTCTATACCAACTACTCTGTGTGCAATGCTTAGAAGCTTCCTAGCAGCACGTTACGGCTTCATTAAGCTCATCTGCCATCAGATAGCTCGAATGGGTTGATCGACGGACGAGCAGCTTGGCGAAGATTGCCATCGATGTACTAGCATCCATTGGCAGTAAATTTAACAGCTATTACTGTGTTGGTTGTGTTTATCTGTTTAATATGCAAACGCATAGTGATTTAAATGATTAGATGTTTGCATTAAATTATACATAGGGTATTCTCGACCATTACAGAACATATACTTTGAGTTTGCTGCTAGGTTGCCTGGAAGACATTGCTTTCAAGCAATAAGGCCGCTTTTGTTGTACCTATGCTTTATTCTTGTGGGGAAGAATACCTAAGTAAATATTCAAAGTGATGACCTTAGAGGTCGTGGGCGATAGGTCCGCGATAATCCTTCAGATATATCGTCCGTTCTTGACCATTTCTAACTAGATATCAGCAATTCTGCGATCGGCAATCCTCGGCCACTCTCGGCTCAAATCGCGCTGGCTGCGCTGGCGCACCGTTATCGTAGTAACATAGACCAATATCATTTGAAGAGGACTGACGATTCTTAGGCCCGTATTATACCTAGAACGTGACTCAAACTCTAATCTATACTTAAGTAGCAGTAGTCTTTGTCATTTTGATAGTGAGAGAAAGAGATTATCAATACTTAAGTATAGATCAAGTCTTAAACTTGAGTTTTGATTAGTTTCGGGGTTCGCTTGACCCTGATCTAGGATTTGAAAGATCGTAACTATGCTCAAGACTTAAGGTTACCCCAGATTTAAGTATGCTGTGAATGTTTTTACTTAATTAATACCTTGGCAATTGTAATAATTAAAAATAAGTTAAAATTTGTAGAAAACAAGAGCAATCCTCTTGAATTTTATATGCACTTACAATGTTTCTTGTGTACTTTCTATTATTTACTCAAAAAATGAAAAGATAAATTAACTTTATAAAAAAAAACCGACTTAATAAAAGCGTAAAATAAAGATAACATCATTTATTGTAATACTTATGCATCTTGAAATTGGCCTACCTATGAAAAGTTATGCCGTCTTTTTTGAAATTAGATGATTGGCTACATTTTCCACACCATGTTATTGTACAGCAGGGTTTCCCAACCAGTGAGGCGCGCCCCCCTTGGGGGGCGTCGAGCGGTTCCAAGGGGGGCGCAGAGGTCCCTGATTTCTGCCTATAAAAAAAATACTTTTTTATAGTTGATTATCTATTGAATAGATTCTATTCTTTTGTCATATGAATAAAAATAAACATCCTCATTTTTATCACTTTATCATTGTTTGTTTAATTTTCTTATATAAACTCCCAATTTCAGCCCCTAGAGGGGCGTAGGATTTTAGCTCAACGTTAGGTGAGGCGCATAGGTTAAAACGTTGGGAACCCCTGTTGTACAGGGAGCCATGTTTCTCCTCTTTCGTATTTTATTTTGTAATTATTTCTCTTCTTACATCCCCCTGACTCTGTTTTTAGAATTTTTTTTCTATGTACAGAAATTCGACCTCTACAGTTTTATTATATGTATAGATAAACGCACGAGAAGTACACGGGTCACGAATGTGGTCGATACTAAAGCAGATTTCGCGATCGGTGTCTTCACTAAGACGTATAAGTCTAACGTGTTGCCAGAAAGTAAGACGTATAAGTCTAACGTGTTGCCAGAAAGTTTTCGCCTTGCATTAGGCGTCTATTAGGCTGTGTGGTCGATGTACTGATGTGTTTAAAGTCGGCGCGAAGGCGGCCTATAAAACGTTTTTGGCTTGGTACCGATGGTTTTTCGCTCTTTTGAAGTCGTTTGTTTTATAATAAGTTTATTTACAACTTAATTAATACCTGAATAATTTTCCACGTCAAAAACGTAAGAGTCACCGACTTCAATCCCAAAAAAGACATTTTTTTCTAGAGTTTCCCTCAATTTCTTCAGGATTCCACCATCAGATCCTTACCATGGACCACCCTTGGGATACTCCCTTTCCAACAAAAAAAGAATAATCAAAATCGGTTCATAAACGACGAAGTTATCCGCGGACATACATAAAAAAATATACGGTCGAATTGAGAAACCTCCTCCTTATTTGAAGTCGGTTAAAAATAGCGATTGTTAGTCCTCCATACGTTGTATGGTCGATGCGAAACAATTATCTATCCCGCGATGTAGAAACGGGATATCTGGTGCGTGAGACTATGGTGTCTTGTTATTATATGCAAATTCCGGTAAATTAATTCCTTTTATGATAGATTGCTTTTTGTTGATGCAAGTTAATACAATATGTTGGTATATACACTTACCCATAGAAGTACAAATCTATTTTTAATATCGGTTTTTTAACCTTTGACACAAAAAAAGGGGTTTTCTAAGTTTGACCGCTTTGAGTGCCTGTCTGTGGTACCGTAGTAGCTCTTAATTTTTTAAAATGTTTTATCAAAATCTGTTCAGCTGTTTAAGAGTTATTCTTTTTGTCTCATTAAAGTTTCGTCAATGACATTTATCAATTAAGGCTAATAATAATACAAGGCCATTAGCTGATCCCAAACCATCATTTCTTATTATTATTTACTAAATAAACTTCAGGCTAACAACGTCTATATAATCCATCTCATTATTGTATTGAAAAAAAGTTAAAATTCAAATATTTTTTGTGAGTTATATTTATTTATGTACGTATCTTTGTAATGTTTTGTCTTAGAAAATTTATTAGTTAAATTAAAATAATAATAAGTTTAAAATTAACAATTTTGTGAAACCTCCGAAACTGATCGCTCATATCATAACTTTTCAACGGCTAAACTAATTTTGATCAGATATAGCTAACTCAGAACTCATTTACTCTGTTCTTATTAAATCCCACTGCTGGAAAAAATTCATGGGTCTTAGTACAATTAAATAAACAAAAACATACAATACATACAACTCCCACCAATTTGCAGGCAAACAACGCCATGCAAACTTAGTGCATTAATTTGCATTAATTCTAAAATTGATTGATGCATCCCAAACTGCAATAATGATCATACTGTTACAGTCTCTTGCACATGAAGCTCGACAAGTGTAATATAAACCTTATTTCTTCACATTAAAAGCGAAATTGTCAAGCTATACGTGTTTTAATACTAAACAGATACAATGGGCCTCAGCATTCATTCATTTACATAGTAATTTATCAGGTTAAATGCACAATTCGACTCAAAGGGTACAAAGGGTTAAACTAGGGCTGTCAGAAAGCTCTTGTTCCGATTTTAACCCTTTCGGTCCCGTCTCAACGTCTATTGGTGTTTATAGTAATGCGGATTTTGGTTCAATGGCTAGAAATGCTAGCGTCTCGAATTGGACGGTTAAACCAAATAAAACTAACTTTCTTGACTCTCGACG
Organism: Aproaerema taeniolella; assembly: GCA_949987775.1. Classification (NCBI taxonomy): domain Eukaryota; kingdom Metazoa; phylum Arthropoda; class Insecta; order Lepidoptera; family Gelechiidae; genus Aproaerema; species Aproaerema taeniolella. Next base: position 16,668,591 of record OX465252.1, on the reverse strand, counting down.
CAAAAAGAGAGGTGTTATATTAAAAGTTGGTCGTGTGGTGATCTGTTGAGAATAACTCCACCCCATCTGTTTCCGTGGGTGTCGTAAGAGGCGACTAAGGAAACACAAATGAAACCTGCCTCCTAGTAATCCATCCCAGGCAACGAAACTTCATTTTTTTCTGAATCTGAGGTGTCGTCCTATGGTCTCATGCGGTTTGGTAGGCTCTGTAAAGGGCCGTCTGGTTCGCGACCACCCTCCTACCGAAGTCCGACGCCAAACAGCTTGCTGTGTTCCGTCGGTGCGTGGGAGTACCAGTGCCTTTATAGGCATTTTCTGGGTTAACTTGCTCCATCGTCGACCTCATCTTTGACCTTTATGTTCAAGATTGAGGTCAAGAGTTACTTATAATAAAAAAAAAAGTTTCACGTGTGTATCTGTGTGTATGTTTGGGGGAACCAAGCTTTTTTGACAGTCGCTGTGATTGAGATGGTTCTTAGCTATATTTCATTACAATTAAGCCGTTTAAAAGTTATTATATACTTTACTAGCTTTCCGCCCGCGGCTCCGCCCGCGTGGACTGCAGGTTATATCGTGCCCAACTGTGGGATAAAATGTAGCCTATGTCCTTTCCCAGGCTCTAATTTATCACTGTATTAAATTTCATCAAAATCGGTTCAGTAGTTTAGGCGTGAAAGACGGACAGAAAGACTTGCATTTCAGGGGAGATACAATTTTTAACCCCCGACAAAAAAGAGAGGTGTTATTAGTTTGACGTGTGTATCTGTGTATTTGTATGTCTGTGTGTCTGTCTGTGGCATCGTAGCTCCTAAACGAATAGATCGATTTCGATGCGGTTCTTAGCTATATTTTATCAAAATTGGTTCAGCCGTTTAAAAGTCATAAGCAATCGAATTTCGGGGGTGACACATTTTTTTTAATTTTAAAGTTATCATTATTTTTATTTTACAGTGCTATTAAGTATAATAGTAGAGTCGATGATTGAATAGAGGTAACCCTACCAAATGGGGGGAGGGCTGTTTGAAAAGTCCTAATCACGTAATGTAGTATTTGTGTAAGGGGCTAAAAAGGACAAAGGAGAACCAGACGCTTCTAATTAAATTATGCAGCTTTGTGAATTGTATAATGAGGTTGCATGTTTTAGAGAGACGTTTTGTGTAGGTAGAGAAAACCGCCTGTGGAGCACACACGAGTAATAACTCTAAAATTCCTCTTGAGCACTGGTGGCTCCCATGAGAGCCACCGCGCCGTCCTGCCGTTGAGCAGCGCCGGCTCTGATTAGATACATTTCGTACAAATCCCTACTAATATTATAAATGCGAAAGTAACTCTGTCTGTCTGTCTGTCTGTCTGTTACCTTTTCACGCCTAAACCGCTGAACCGATTTTGATGAATTTTGGTACAGAGATAGATTAGAGCCTGGGAAAGGACATAGGCTACATTTTATCCCACAGTTGGGCACGATATAACCTGTAGTCCACGCGGGCGGAGCCGCGGGCGGAAAGCTAGTTTTAAAATAAAAAATGGGATGTGAATAGAAGAAGAAACGGTTGGACAAAATTCGTTCCAAATTTTCCGCGAAAAACAGAAATTTTCGCAAAAATTTTTTGGAGCTTGAGAGGTTAAAAAAATTGTATGACCCCTGTCATCTAGGGCCTTAAATATAGCTGTGTGAAAATATATTCTATTGCCTTTCCAGAAAGGGATAAATTAAACAACAAAATGACATCAGTTAATGTAAGTGGTGTTTTAATGTTTTATGGTAAAGCAGTTATTGTTTATAACTCTTAAATGACTGAACCAATTTGGATCAAATATATCTAAGAACCATCTCGATTAAGTCAGCTTTTAAGCAAAAAAAAAAACGCATCGAAATCGGTCCATTCGTTTCGGAGCTACGATGTCACACACAGATACACACATCAAACTTATGACCCTCTTTTTGTTGGGGGTTAAAAATAGACAATCTATTTCTCTTTTCTCGCAAGATTCATACAATTACTCGTAATTGGTTTTTGCGAGATTTGATTTCCAAAAAAAGGTAAAGCACCGATAGCTGCCACAAAAACGACAATCTTAAGAGAATCGTCTCAGTGTTTTTTCCCATATAAACAGCGTCAATGGATTCTATCCCCTAAACGTCAGCGGATCCCTGTGAAATTTTGGTATAGTATCAAAAACATCAGAAACTAGGTCCGTACGTTTTGATTTTTAAGACTTTTTTAGTAGACGAAAAATTTGAGACTAAAAATCAGCTTTTTTCGATAAAAAAAGTTCTCAACACTTAGAGGTGACTGTTGAAAAACTAAAAACAATTTTGTAAAAAACAAAACGTACGAACCTTGTTTATACACTTACGAATTCGAAAACGTACGATTTCATTATGTTTTTGGGGTAGGAATTAATTGACGCCTAAACTCATAATTTTGGAAATAAAACTCGGCATTTTTCCGGAAAGCTGCAATTGTCCCTTTCGCACAAGTCTGAGGCGTGTGGTCGACATCGAGACAACATGAAAAACAACTGAGACGTTAGTCCAAACTGAGACGCTCCTCTTAAACGCACTTCTTCTTAACTCCGCATCCGCATCTAGTTAGAACCATTTTAATTAAACCTTATAGAAAGAAGTTGCCTTCGCCGATCGTACCACCTAATAAAGCTATATAATACCCAACATACAGCTTAGCATTAATTACAGGAACCCATCAAAGCTATCTGAGGATCTAAGTAGTTTAATTACCCGTTTTACAGCCCTCACAATGTCGCAACACGTCGAACATCTGTAGTCTGTACTGATATGGATCAGAACGCCTCTGCAAATTATATTGAGAACGTGATCTGAATCGAAAGTACGGATTTGAATTAATTAGTCGCCTTAGAACCTTGATCCGGTGGGCCTGATTGATTCCTCTAACTAATGTATACTTCTTCGACCTCTGAGAAATGGCGGAAGTTTTGCTGTTATTTGGTAGAAAAATAGCAACACATAATTATAATACAACTAGCTTTTCGCCCGGGACTTCGTTCCCGTGGGAATTTTCCCGTCAATTTTCCAATGTTTTTAATTGTTATTCTGCTATTCGGGACGGAGAGAAATACAACAAATCAAAAACCATGGAAATCGGTCCAGCCGATCTTGAGTTATAAGTGGTGTAACTAACACGACTTTGTTTTATATATTTAGATTTTACATAATAATTATAATACAATCATCATCATATTCATATACATATATATAAAATTGGAGGTCCTGATTCACTGACTCATCAACGCCCAGCCCAAACCCTTAAATCTAGAAAGCTGAAATTTCGCAAAAAGGTGTATTTTATGACGTTGGCGAGCAATAAGAAACAATTTTTCGAAATGCAACCCCTAGGGGGGTGAAATGAGGGTTCAAAGTTTGAATGGAGATAACAAATTTTTTGGACATTTTGACTCGAAACTTCGTCAAGATATACCTTGAAGCAAATAAATAAACGGACACGTGTTTCGCGTTTTTTCGAAGATCATCCCCTAAGGGGTCAAGAATGAAATGATTGACTTTTAATTATAAGAGTTCTTTGCGCGGGTGAAGCCACGTGAAAAAGCTAGTTTAACATAAAAGTCGGCTATTTCACTAATCAATGGCATCTCAATCGCAGTGGAATGTTAATGGTGAATGACTTTATCTGTTCAGGTGGCGAAATGTAGAACTAACAAAATCTCATACATTTGGTAAGAGCTACCTTGGTGCCCATTGCAACTTTATTATAAAGTTGGCGGTGGCGCTACTGATCGGTGCGGTTGTCATCAAGTGTGTGGTTTTGCCGTTTTGCGTTGTGCCGTGTGAGTCCCCGGCAGAGTAGAATAGGACCACCCTCTTTCTTACCGAGGTGTCGTACAAGGCGACTAAGGTAAATATGCAAGCAAGTTCATCTGCACACAGAGAAGGAAAACTCTGCAATTATATCAAAACCCTCGCCAACCTGTCTGTCACGCGTGGTGAGTATGGCATTTACCCCTCATGTCATTGAGGGAGGCCCGTGCCCCAGCAGTGGGTACGTATATGGGCTGATGAAGTGAAGTGAAGTGTGGTTTCGATACTTCTGAGTTTTTCCACCAGAACAGATAAAATGGTGACGGTCACCTTTGTCATTCAAGTGCTATTGCGATGCCGTTGATTTTAGTAGAATAGACGTGGTTTGCCGATTTGATCAGAAAAATTCATAGCTCCGAAAATATACAGTTGTAAGAAATACTTAGCTATCACTAAGTGCTATAAGCTTGTTGAACGGCAATTATTCTTTATTTCGGTCAAACAGTTTAAATAACCATAAGAAATCTCACAATACTACAAGTACCAGATACTTATTCTTAATTTCTTTCCCATCTAAAAAGATATCTGAGGAATGACGGCCACCACTGCGTTCCAACTTCTCAAAATTGCAAAAGCTCAATATGGCTCATTAAAATGTCATACATTCTTATAAAGAAAAGACACTCAATCACCAACAACACTTAAATAAACTGATTAAGCTTTCCAAGTAGCAGAGAAATCGATACAGCCAATTAAAAGAACATATGCAACGACCATACCTTACCTTATGCGTTTTGAATGATGTGAAACAGAAACAAACAGTGTCAACTGATTGCAAATAAGTGAAATCTGATAATGACAATGAGGCACGAAAAAGTACATAAAATTCGCACAGTAAACTTCCAATTAACTGAACAATTAAAGCTTTTTGCCGCCAAAAAATGCTACAATGCATGGGACTCGAGAAATGTGAGAGATGTGAGGCTTGTATGGAATCGTCGGTGAAATCGAAATGGTGACAGTGGAATCATACAAGATGGATCGGATCATACAATATGTTCCAAAAACTTTTACTCTTATATTGGAGCTATCTGTATAGAGAGCCCGCTTATCAGTTTATCAATAGTTTTTGTATAGTTCTCCAGTATCATGAATAGTTCTTCTGAAAAGTATAGTGCTGAATAGAATATAGACTGACATCATATTTTTCGATAAACATTTTTATTCCACAAGTTTGCTGTGTGGTTTGTATAACCATCTATGTCGCGAAGGATGAAACAAAGTAATAGAAAAATAGTCTGCTCTAAACACTAGAAGAACATAGTTTTTGTCAAAAAACACAACGAATGCAGACAACCCACTATAGAACAGAAAATATTAGAGCCCAAGAAAGGGCTGACTCCTTCTAATTGGAGAAGGCGAGGAAGAAGAACACAGATCCTCCTCCTTTTATTGAAGTCGATTAAATGCCTTACTGTGAGTTATGTATACTTTAGTAGTCGATGAAACTTCCGATAACCGCGGCGCGACAAAGTGCACGTCACTTCAGAATATTAACAGCTCCGTACGAAAACTTACGTGGACTAGATGGAGATTTTAAATTGACACGTTTGTTGCCGATCGTATCACAATGACAAAGTGCAGTATTACATACACTAGCTGATGCCCGCAACTTCATTTGCGTGTTAATTTTTTCTTTTTAACAGATTACAAAAGTTTTTTCCCGCTAACTCCCGTTCCCGTGGGAATTTTGCAATATCCTGTTGCAACTAAGCTTTAAGTTTACTAAGGTACCTGCATGCCAAATTTCAAGCGTCTAACTTAAATTTCGTGAACATAGCTTTAAAAAATTATTTCACCCTTTTTGAAGGCGGGTCAATTTTTTATTAAAAATATTTTATTCTATTTCGTGACTAGGAATACCCCCTGAAGTTTCGCTAATTTCAAGTCATCCCATATAACGCTTAACAACGAATAATAATAACAGTGAACAGCAGAGTATTTTAATTGTATGAATTTTGACAGCTTTTATAATTCCCGTTCTTCCCAAAGCCTTTGTTATGTTATGTTTATCGACCTCTCGATTGGGCCATTGTGCGTGATATTGTTTGGACTAGCTGTTCCAGCCAGCCAACGTCCTCCCAGAAGCACGCAAGATTTCTTACGTTCCTGCATGCCTCTGATAGGGATCCTGGGTTATGCAGGATCTGTGCCCGTTGTGCTGCTATGCTGTGGCATTCCATCATAACATGCGCTGCGGTCTCTTCTTCCATGCAGCCGCGGCATAGAGGACTGTCTGCCAAAAAGCCTTTATTCCTCACGTTATAATAAAGCAAACACTGACTGTAAATCCTACAATTTTAAGATTAGGATCAATCGCAGTGCAACCACGTCGTATTTCGCGGTGAGTAGTCGCGTCTCGCGGCGAGATATGTCTTCAAGTATGATAAAGATCACTCGATGGTTCTTGATACGAAGCCGGAAAGAAACAGCCTAAATATTCTCGCTTTCTCCTGACTATAAACATTTTATGTGCCCGTAAAGGATAAATGAGATTATCAAGTGGTTTACTTTTGAAATGAAGGTCAGTTGAGAGTTGCGTTGGATTTTAACTAAAAATAAGATGCTAAAAAATTAATAAAGGTCACCTTAGTGTTCTGATTCATGCCACGCTTATTATTTTTTATAATATTTCCAGCTCATAAAAGACTATACATATATTAATCAGCGATCTTTTTTGTAGAGACTTTTCTCATGAAACTGACAGAAAATAGATTAAAATATGAAAAAAAAAAAACAACGGGTTGCACTTCGGGAGTGCCGGCAGAAGTGAAAACTTGAACATATAGTACTTCTTTGAGGTCTACTCTCCCTCCGTCTTACGAATTTTCGATTTGGTCACGTGTCCTGACGCGAGTTTAACATTTTTTACCCATCCCAAAAAGTGCACAGGAAAGAAGTTTTCACTCTCCCTCCGTCTTACGAATTTTCGATCAGGTCACGTGTCCTGACGCGAGTTTAACATTTTTTACCCATACTTCAAAGTGCACAACGCCTCAAAAGAAGTTTTCACGTCAAAAAAAAATCGGAATGCAGTCCATCAAACTATAAGGGCCGTCTAGTGAAGACATTTGAAATGAATAAATAATGTTGCTATTCCAGTTAAAGAAAAATAAATATTGACACCGCTAAAGAATGCAATTCTCTGCTTGCTTCTGTATTTCCGGTAATCTCTTTAAATTTCAAGTGAAAGGCATCTTCAGGGTGTGCTTGCAACATCCTCGATCACATCTTACCCCTAAGCTAGAATGTGGTCAAAGGCGAACCCATTTTTTCACATCTTGCCCCTGAGCTTGATTATGAGCTAGAAAAAAAATAGAACCCATTTTCTTTTCTTTCTTTTTAAACTAACAACTTTAGTAGGTCGTTGACCCGCACGTAGTAAGAAAATAACCAATTCCTTGATAACACAATTCTGCAAGCACACCGCACGAAAGTTAGCACATCGAGGTACAAAGGGCGATTTAGTAAACAATAAGACGTGTTGGTGTTTAACACTAGTGGGATAAGTACCAGTCGACAAACCACGGAAGTACAGTCGCAATCACAATAGCTTTCCTTCATCATCAATTTCTCGAAACAATTTCCTTGTAAAGAAAATCGATTCGCTCTTGATCAAAATCTAGCTCAGCGGAAAGATTGGGGAAGGCCTATATCTAACGTGTTTTAAACGCAAAAATTTTAAAATTCCAATATTATGGAAAACTTGTGAAATAGACGAACAAAGAACAAAGAAGAGTTTGCAGTTCAGAGATGAAAGTCTCATTACAAAGTGCTTCAGATCACTTTGTGGGCATACATTCTTTTTAGCTTGCAGATGCTAAACTTAAATTTTTTCTGGGCCACTTCGTGGCATCCAAACCTGTCTGGCCTATCTACGTACAGGCCTTCTAACATGCTAGTTTCTGGACAATCAATCACCGCAGAATTTTTTTCCAAACCCTCGGATCAGTACTGAGCGCGTCTCTTTATTTTTTGTATTGCGTACCGCTAAGGAATGGAATTCTTTGCTCGCGTCTGTATTTCCAAGCTCGTATAACCCGAATCTCTTTTAAAGTTCGAGTGAATAGGCATCTTCTTGGTTAGCTTGCTACGTAACAACCTCGACCGTATCTTTGCCTCTGTGTCAAGAAGGAACCCGTTATGCATTAAAAAAATGTTTACTAATACTTTGCATACCATCTTCATTTCCAAAGACTAAAATACTAAACAGCTTCTCTGACACTTTAAGAACAACTAACATGCCAGCAATTACTCTTTCAAAACAACTTAATGGACCACCCAGCCGATTTCTATTGAAACGAATTACTTGTGCACTTAATTTAGGGCTTCGAAAGGGTTTTGACGCCGAATGTGCCGTCAAATATCGAAACTTGCAAATTATCCTCGGTTGCAATAATATCATCATCGAATAACAGTAGATACGGCTGTAGTCCTGACACAATTCGGTCAGTAGTTCAGTACGTAAGGTGCCCCAATGAGGTATCCAAATTCTTTCTTCGTAAATCTTCGGCGCCTGTAGCAGGTTCCGACATTTTATTCCAACTCTATCTCTACTATCTCTACCCCCCTAACGATCATAATACCTCTTCCCTCCTTCCTCCTCCCTCTTCCGTATTCCCTTTTCCTTCTTCCCTTCTCCTTTTTTTCACCCTACTCCCACTTTTCTTAATCATACTCATTAATAATAAAATAAAACTTTCCTTCTGAATTTTCCCATTTCACTTATAAAAAGTACCGGTCAAAATAATTGAATACCAAGTATAAAAACCCAATCAAGGATTGTACGTCAGAGCTTCATCCATTGATCAGCAGGGTGCATCGCTAAAGAGTGAGGATATATAATATTCTGACATCAGTCTACTATTTTTCACACTGTATCGTTACTCAGTCGTGACTGAACTTTAAGCAATCATTGGCAACGCAACTTCAACTCGTCAATACCTGCGCGAGCGCCTCGGGTGTTGTTATTTAGGAATGCGCAGGCGCATGTTTAATGCTGCCGCGAATTGGGCCAGGAGTGATCTTGCGAAAGCGAATCTGGGGTTGAGAATTTATGCTCTTAAGTGCCGTTAGATGAAAGTGTTAAGTGTTGCGGGTTCTCGTGGAAGTACTTGGTTTGGGTACCGATTGGTATTACAGATATTACAGTTTGGAGGACATAATATGTAACTATGTATATTATAGTTACAACCGGAGGAACTCTTATTGTACACCATAATTAACACACTCATAACTATACAATTCTATTGCTTAAATATATATTTTTAAATTGTTCCAATAATTGTTTTTATTTGTTACAAACATACAAAAATACAGTTCCTCTTTCTTAATATTAGTATAGATATAGATGAATGTCTGGGATATATATATTTTTTAAAATTTTTGAGTTATTTTTCATCAAAAATTAAAAATAATTTATGTCAATTATGCTACCAAGTGGTTCTAGAACCACTGATGCTTCTGCCTACCTCTATAAGGATTATAGGCATTAGCGTATTTAAAAATTAAAGTCATTCAGTACAAAAATACCCTTGCATTGTAACAATATAATACTGACCGAGACATGGTATTGGTATTCAATCCACGTACGAGACGGGTGCCGGTGGCCTGTGTCGCCCGAGAGACAAGGGTGGTAATTAGCCCTGACTAGAATACTAAATTCTGTGACTAGGTTATAATATAATGAACGCTGTAGACATGGCGATGTGAGTGAAGACCCTTTATTAAGTTACTAAAGGATGACCCGAAAAACAAACCTCTGCTTTTTACACAATGCCCCGACCGAGAATCAAACCCAGTAAGGATCAATAGGGAACGTCTCTACCACTCGACCAAACCGCCCTTCAAAATGTAATTGAAATAAATATTTATTCGAATCTTTGTTAAGATACTTAAGTTTTTTTTTAAATTCGGACATAAATCTTATACAAAACTGTTCCTGTTTCCGTTAGATAAGGAACAAGAAACCCATTGAGACTGCACCCCTACTATGAATGTTAATGAGAGTCAAAAAAACTTCAAAGAATTGAACTCAGTAAGCATTCACTATGGTAATAAGGGATAATTTATGTAAATCCGAGGATTATAAGTAAAATGGCTTCATAAAAGTTTGCAAGTATTTATTTGCTCATTTTTATTATTTATTTGCTCCGCCCGCGTGGACTACAGGTTATATTGTGCCCAGCAGCGAGATAAGTAGCCTATGTCCTTTCCCAAGATCTAATCTATCTCTGTGCCAAACATCAATATCGGTTCAGTGGTTTACGCGTGAAAGCGTAACAGACAGAGTTACTTTCGCATTTATAACATTGATCGGGATTTATTTACGGGTGCACTAATAGCAAAACAAATTGAAATTTTGCAATTAAAACTTATGAATAGATAAATGTATAAACATGTTTGCCAATTAAAAGCACACACGACATTAAATGTCAAATTTTGACATCTTATACTCGTATATATTTTTTATGGTTCTTTTTGAAAGAATAAATAAATTCTCCTTTATTGCACCAGATAACTCTAAAATTAAAAATGTTAAATCCCCTTCGACAAGTTTCGTTCGACCAAATATAAAAGCTAAGAACTATCTCTATAGCTATGTTAGCTTTCAAACGGATAAACCGCATCGAAATAGTTCCATTCGTTTAGGAGTTACGATGCCACAGGCAGAAACACAGTTACACACGTCAAACTTAAAATACCCTTCTTTTTGTCGGGGTTTAAAAACAACACTAGCATTTCCAAAATCAACAATCAGATTGTCTCGGTATATACATAAACTTGACAAAATAATTCCAAGCAATTTACGGTCTCATATTCTCATCCTCGTCCCCTCAAAAAAAACCTCCAAATCGAATGAAACCAAAACTGATCGTATGAAGAAGGAAATAAGAATTTTCAATGCCAACTCTGTACTGTAGCTATACATATTTTAATAACAATAGGAAAATTGCTGCATGTTATCATCAGAAAATGTAGCGTGGGGCTAACACGCAAGTCGCAACCCAATTCCACAAATTTAAATATATCATTTAAAAAATCCTTATTGTAACTCGTTAAAGTACAAGTTCCTTTAATTAAGTCGCATATCAACAGCAGCATTGAAACATTTTTTCAAAATATTATTTTCATTCAATTTGACCTAATTTCAACGGATTTAAGTGCAGATTCCCGTGATAGGAATGAAAAAGGAAATTTGCGGGGTGAAAATCTTCACGCATGCGCAAGGTTTTGGAGGGAAAGACGGAGTTGTCATGGCGATAGCGAAGCATCCACATTCAGTCGACGCTTGCTTTACAATATAGTGTTTCATTGCATCTTTTGTTCAGTGCTGTGTGAAAGATCAACAAATCGCTTATTTAATCTTGCAGTTCTTAAAAAAAATTGCATCCCCAGCTTTTTTAAAAGGCGCACAACAGGTTTGTTTTTTTAAAATATTTTTAGTTTAGATACAGGGTCTGTGTGTTTGTGACTTAGTCCAATACTCGTTGATAAATATTGGCTTAAATAAATTGTTATTTATCCTTCGTGGGTCTGTGTAGTGTATAATTTATTAATTACATAGACCGGTCTTTTTAAAGTTAGATTGACGCTCAGTTGCAAAAATTTTCATCAAAGTTAAAGCTTCCTTAAATGCAATGTTATCCTTGTTAACTTCAATAATACGGAAAAGATTTAAAGAAACATAACTTTAAATAAAATAAAATATTTTTTATTTCAGACACATAACAATCCCATAGATTGTAGTCCCATAACATTAGTAATATAATAATTAATTATTCAATACTACTTAAAAATCTTATCTTAAAGACATCTTAAATTTTCAATACTATCTACGAGTACTATTCGGTTAACGGTCTAATACTAAATTGATTGACGATAGCACAATAGATAATACCCAGTTCACATACCTTAAACCTCTCCCCAAGAAACTGAACAACTTTCTCCAAAGAACTTAAATGAGGTTCTCAAAAAAAATTTTCTCTCAACAATGTTAGGTGTACATAAGGCCTTAGCAATTATAAGATTAAAATATATTTAACATTGGTGCGAGACTAGTGGCTGTGATAGGCACATAGCCTGTAGTACAGACCACCAGGCCCCCATCCTCAAAACAAACTTACAAAATGAATATAAACCAGATAAGAGCCAATCAACATAGGCACTATGTTAAGCTATCCTTAGTTAAGCTTAAATAATATATATATATATATAATATACATATATGTGTGTGTGTGTGTGTGTGTGTGTGTGTATGTGTGTGTGTGCATGGGTGTCTATCAATTCGAATATGCGCTTTATTTTTTTATTTATTTGTAAGCTTACTGTAAGAAAGCACATCCCCAGCCCTACGACAAATCACAAATCTTATACAAAGGCAAATCAGTTGATCGCACACGATGTATTGAGAGGCAAATATACATTTTTCATATATGTTTCGCGGGGAAAGTTGTTCAGTTTCGTGGGCTGATGCACATGCATCCTTAATTTGCGATAGCTAAAGTTACCTAATAATAACACATCAATGGACACGCCATAAGAAAGTACAGCGTGCGTGCAAAAACTAAAGCCCAAATTTAGCTGGCGAATTGGCAAATCGTTGTTTGTTTTATTAACAATTCAATTAGTTTAGTGCAGAACACTTCGATACCGCATTTTTTAATACAAGTAGCGACATCTAGTGGTTTCTTGGAGTAAACAAAAGTGAGGCGCTACCATTTACACCTTCAACGTCGCAATATCTCTTGACAATTAGTGCTGTTATTCATATGGGGTGAGGTGAAGGAGTTATTCTCCCCATTATTGAATAAGTTTCCGTAAGTAACCTACACGCAATGCTAGAAAAAATTTTTTTTTAAAAGTAATATTACACTTCCTAAGCTTTTTGAAAAATCGCAAAACAGGTTTGTATGGTAACAAAGGCAAATCAGCTGATCTCAGAAGATTTATGGAGAGGCGTAATTTTTTTTCAAAAATCGACCTATGTTCCTTGGGCAAAGTTGTTCAGTTTCGTGGGCTGATGCACGTACATTCTTAATTTTTGATAGCTAATATAGTCCCCTTATAATAATTAATAACATATAAATTCACATGCCATAAAAAAGTACAGCGTGCGTGCAAAAACTGGAAATCTAAATTTAGCTAGCGAATCGCCGCTTATGTTTTATTTTCCGTTTGACATCTTTAGCGCATAACCCTTCGATACCATGTTTTAGAATACAACTAGCGATATCTAGTGGTTTTTTTTAAGTTAAGAGAAGTGAGGCGCCAACACTTACACCTTCGACGTCGCTCTTGGAAATTAGTGGAAAGGTGAAGAGGGTATTCTCCACATTACATAGAATGAGTTTCCGTAAGTAACTTACATGGGACTCTAGAAAAAATGTTTCAGTGCATCTTTTGTGCTGTGCTGTGTGAATTAAATCGCATATTTGTGCTTGCAGTTCTTGTAAAAAAAATCTGCCCCATTTTTTGAAAAATCGCAGTCTCGTGGGTTGTAATTTACGATAACTACTTATGTCGCCCAATGATAACACTACAATGCACACGCCATAAGAAAGTACAGCGTGCGTACAAAAACTTTTGTTTTTACCAAGCCGATTTCCGTTGATGTTTTATTTACCATTTGACGTCAATTAGTTTAACGTAGAACACTTCAATACCGCGTTTGAGAATACAAGTAGCGACATCTCGTGGTTTCTTGGAGTAAACAGAAGTGAGGCCCCACTTTTTTCACCTTCAACGTCGCAATACCTCTTGACATTTTTTGAAGTGAAAACTTCTTTAGCGGCGTTGTGCACTTTTTGGGATGGGTAAAAAATGTTAAACTCGTGTCAGGACACGTGGCCTGATTGAAAATTCGTAAGACGGAGGGAGAGAAAATACTTCTTTAGCGTGCACTTTTTGGGATGGGTAAAAAATGTTAAACTCGTGTTAGGACACGTGACCTGATCGAGAATTCGTAAGACGGAGGGAGATTAAACCGCAAAGAATTTTTTACAAGGTGTTTCAAAAAATCCCAAAAAAATAATAATTCAAAATTAATTAAAATTAAGCTTATTGCACAGCTCTAATACAAATTGACAAGTATGTCATATTAATTATATGAAACTTTCATTTTGTAAATGTCAAACCGTGCAACTGATTACTAGAGTTGCGACCAGTGGCGTGCATAGACATTTTAGGTAGGGTAGGCAGTGAACTTGTCTAGTTTTAATTGACCGCTCAAACTGCGACTTTTGACAAACGAAAAAACTTTCAACGTACCTAGCTTTGAGATGTTTTTCCGAAAGCTCATGCTTTTTAATCGCTGTATTAAGGTTATTCAAATCAAAATAACCCTGCGCCGTTCCATACGTTTTTATAACAGTTTGAAAACAAAATGCACAGAAAACAAAATACTTAAGCGGTTAGTATGCACACAACCCGTGAACCAATAATGAATATAGTATATTTTAGTAATGTCTTACTGCGGTACCTTTTTTTGCGTCAAATCCACGTATCGGCCTTTTGCGATAAGTAATGTTTACTTTTTCTTGAAAAGGTAAACTTGAAAAATTACGCAGTTTAGGCAAACAAACATCATCACCACACTTTTCACAACTTATTGCACTCATTTTGTTCTAAACAAATACCTAACAATCACTATAAACTGATAAAACAATAATTTGCAAAAGTTTTCGTACCTACGTAGTTGCAAAACAAAAACAAACCAATATGGCTGAATGCATCCAATAAGACAAAAAGGCCGCAAAATTAAAAATCTATAACAGCCATTTCAAACTTACCGAATATTGACACTTCTCAATTTGGTAGAATCGCTTTATAGGCAGAGCTTTTTTCTCCATACAATCAGTTAGTTAATATTTGGCGGGGGAGGCGAAACAGCCAATCAGAAGCCCCCATTTCAACACAAAACCTCAACAAAAAAGGCATTTCAAACGAGTGCTTTTAACGAATAATTAGAAAGGCAAATCCGCGCTCCTACGAGGGCTCTTACTAGTTCAGTATTAGAAGTTTAGATGGCGCTGTTTTGAAAAGTTAAAGGTTAGAGAAATGAAGATTGCGTCATTTCGGAAAACGTTTATTCGTTTCACAAAGATCTGTGATCGTTGGTGTACAATAAAATATTTAATTTTTGTATTTTTTTTGCCATGAAAAGCCTAGGGTAGGCACTGCTTTTCTGCCTGTATGGAATGCACGCCACTGGTTGCGACTATTTCACTTATAAAATTAAATTTTGGAATTTCTTTTTTTTTTTTGGGTTTTTTGAAACACCTTGTATATGTTCAAGTTTTCATTTCTGCCGGCACTCG
This sequence comes from Aproaerema taeniolella, assembly GCA_949987775.1. NCBI lineage: Eukaryota > Metazoa > Arthropoda > Insecta > Lepidoptera > Gelechiidae > Aproaerema > Aproaerema taeniolella. Next base: position 16,653,417 of record OX465252.1, on the reverse strand, counting down.
GGAGTGCTTCTCTTTTTTTTTAAGTGTTGTTATTCATGTGGTGAATATTAAGGGGGTGATTCTCCCCATCAAATCGAATAAGTTACCCGAAGTAACATACATGGAATTCAATTGTCAAAAAACCTAATTGCGATTCTCAAAAAAAGAAAACGCCTTAAAAAATATTTTAGTGCATCTTTTATACAGTACTGTGTGAATAAAATCGCATATTTGTACTTGTTTCTTAAAAAATAATCTGCCCTAGATTTTTGAAAAATTAGTTTCAACTTCCCTTGCAAATGTAAATCAGCAGATCGCACAAGATGAATGGAGAGGCTTAATTTTTTTCTTATGTACCGTGGGGAAAGTTGTTCAGTTTCGTGGGCTGATGCACGTACACCCTTCATTTTCGATAACTAATTATGTCGCCCAATGATAACGGTAAAATACACACGCCATAAGAAAGTACAGCGTGCGCGCACAAAATTTTGTTTTCCTATGTTCCTTGGGGAAAGTTAGATAGATAGACAGATAGATAAAACCTTTATTGAAGTGAAAACTTATTTAGCGGCGTTAAGCACTTTTAGTATGGGGAAAAAATGTTAATCTCGCGTCAGATGTCACGTGACCCTGATCGAAAACGCGTAAGATAGGGTTGCCAACTTTTTTGAAGTTAAAAATTCTTTAGCAGCGTTGTGTACTTTGAAGTATGGGTGGAAACTCGGACGGATGGCAGCCCTATGGTAAAGTTATTTCTGTGACAGATGTCAATGATTATTCGCACATAGCGCGCAAATACCGATAGACTATTTTACTGAATTGAAAGTAGTCAGTTTGGTTGAGTGCAAAAGTTGCCAGATTGAAAGCAACAGGTCGAGGGTTCGAAACCACGAAGTGAACTCAAGGAAGTCTTTTTGTATTTTTGGCCGAGTGAAGTTATCAGATCGTAGGCGAGCCGTCGAGGGATCGAATCCTGAGAAAATAACGGACTCTTTTTGTGTATTTTGTTTTATTTCCATATTAACAAAATTTTGTGGTGTTGCTCAGATAGTTGTACACCCTTAATTTTTGATAACTACTTAATTATGTCGCCTAACGATGACACTACAATTGACACGCCATAGGAAAGTACGGCGTGCGTCCAAAAATTTAATCCATGCGTGTTAGCGTTTTCGTTTGTTTTATTTACCATTTGACATACATTGTTTAACGCAAAACACTTCGATTCCGCGTTTTGGAATACAGGTAGCGACATCTAGTGGTTTATTGGAGTAAATAGAAGTAAGGTGCCACCATTTTCACCTTTAGCGTCGCAACACCTCTTGACAATTTTTCTTTAAGTGTTGTTATTCATGTGGTGAAACTTAAGGGGGTGGCTTCTCCCCATCAAATTGAATATGTTTCCCGAAATAACCTACAGGCAATTCAATTGTCAAAATACCTAATTGCGATACTCAAAAAAAGAAAGCGGTGATAGCCCAGTTGGAAATGAGCCAGACTTGTAATCCGAAGGTCTCGGGTTCAAATCCTGGTGCGGGCCTGTACCACTAAATTCGTCTTTTCGGATTTATGTACGGATTTCTAATTATCACTTGCTCAACGGTGAAGGAAAACATCGTGATGAAACCCGCCCGTCCAAGAAAATTCATTTTCGAAAGACGAGCGGTCCACCAACCCGCATTGGGCCAGCGTGGTGGACCATGGCCTTAATCCCCTTCGTGTTTCGAAGGGAGGCCCGTGCCCCTCGGTGGGGACGTATATGGGCTGGTAAGAAGAAAAAAGAAAATGCCTTAAAACATTTTTAGTGCGTATTTTATACAGTGCTGTTTGAATAAAATCGCAGAGTACTTGTAGTTTTTAGAAAAAAGCCCTAGCTTTTTGAAAAATTGCAAAAGTTTTAACTCCCCTTGCAAATGAACAACAGCTGATCGCACAAGATTGGAAAGAGGCGTAATTTTTTCTTATATTTGCCTATGTTCCTAAAGGAAAGTTGTTCAGTTTCGTGGGCTGATGCATATGCATCCTTAATTTTCGATAACTAATTAAGTCGCCTAATGAACACTACACCACAATGCACACGCCATAACAAAAGTACAGCGTGCGTGCAAAAACTGAGTAATTATTTTGGCTTAGGCGCTGGCGATTATGTTTTATTTACCCTTTGACTTCAGTTCAGCTCAAAACACTTCCATACCACGTTTTAGAATACAAGTAGCGACATCTTGTGGTTTCTTGGAGTAAACAAAAGTGAGGCGCTACCATTTTCACCTTCAACGTCGCAACACCTTTTGATTATTTTTACTTTAAGTGTTGGTTTTCATGTGGGGTGAAGGGGTGATTCTCCCCATTACAATGAATAAATTTCCCCAAGTAATAAACCTACATGCGATTCTTAAAAACATAAAATGTATTCAAAAAATATGCATTAGTGCAAGTTTTGTACAGTGTACTTGTTTCTAAAAAAATAATCTGCCCTAGATTTTTAAAAAATTGCAAAAGATTTAACTTCCCTTGCAAATATAAATCAGCTGATCACACAAGATGGATGGAGAGACGCTTATTTTTTTCTTATGTTTCTTGGGGAAAGTTGTTCAGTTTCGTGGGCTGATGCACGTACACCCTTCACTTTCGATAACTAATTATGTCGCCCAATGATGATAACGCTACAATATACACGCCATAAGAAAGTACAGCGTGCGTCTAAAAAATTTATAAACCATGCGCTGACGTTTCCGTTTATTTTATTTACCATTTGACATAATTTTTTTGACGCAGAACACTTCGATATTGCGTTTAATATTACAAGTAGAAGTGAGGCGCCACCATTTTCACCTTTAATGTCGCAACACTGCTTGACCATTTTTACTTTAAGTGTTGTTATTCATGTGGAGTGAAGGGGCAAGTCTCCCTATTGAATAGGATTCCCTAAGTAATTAACTTCTATGCGAATCTCAAAAAAAGAAAATGTCTTCAAAAAACATGCTTCAGTGCATGTTTTGTACAGTGCTGTTAATAAAATCGCTTATTTGTACTAACAGTTCTAAAAAACAAATCTACCCCAGCTTATAGAAAATTTCAATTTTACACATAAATGCAAATCGTATCAAAACGTATGGAGAAAGGCGTAACTTTTTATGTTTCTTGGGGAAAGTTGTTCAGTGTCGTGGGCTGATGCTCATACATTCTTAATTTTCGATAACTAATTAAGTCGCCTAATAATAACACTTCAATGCACACGCCATAGAATAGTACAGCGTGTGTACAAAAACTCGATTGTTAGTTTTAGCCCGCCGATTGACAATTATGTTTTTTTACCATTACAATTTGACATCAATTAGTTTAGCGCAGAACACTTCGATACTGTGTTTTAGAATACAAGTTGCGACATCTAGTGGTTTTTTGGAGTTATCAGAAGTGAAGTGCCACCATTTTCATCTTTAACGTCGCAATACCTCTTGACATTTTTCGTAAGTGTTGGTTCTCATGTGAACCTTACGGGAATGGATTCTCCCTATCAAATTGAATAAGTTTCCCGGAATAACCTACAGGCAATTCAATTGTCAAAATACCTAATTGCGATGCTCAAAAAAAGAAAATTCCTTTAAAATTTTATACAGTGTTGTTTGAATAAAATCGCAAAGTACTTGTAGTTCTTAAAAAAAATCTGCCCTAGCTTTTTGAAAAATTGCAAAAGTTTTAACTCCCCTTGCAAATGTACAACAACTGATCGCACAAGATAGATGGAAAGAGGCGTATTTTTTTTTCTTATATTTGTCTATGTTCCTAAAGGAAAGTTGTTCAGTTTCGTGGGCTGATGCATATGCATCCTGAATTTTCGATAACTAATTCAGTTGCCTAACGAACACTACACCACAATGCACACGCCATAAGTAAGTACAGCGTGCGTCAAAAATTCAGTCAGCGTTTCCATTTGTTTTATTAACCATTTGTTTTATTTACCATTTGACATTATTGTGTTAAACGCAGAACTTTTCGATAACGCTTTTTAGAATACAAGTAGTGACATCTAGTGGTTTCTTGGAGTAAATAGAAGCGCCACCGTTTATACCTTCAACGTTGCAACACCGATTGGCAATTTTTACTTTAAGTGTTGTTATTCATGAGGGATGAATAGGTGAGTCTCCCCATTACATTGAATAAGTTACCCCAAGTAATAAACCTACATGCGATTCTCAAAAATAAAATGACTTCAAAAATATGCTTCAGTGCATCTTTTGAACAATGTTGTGAATAAAATCGCACATTTGTACTTACAGTTCTAAAAAAAAATTCTGCAAAACAGGTTTGTTTTCTTTTTGATATATTTTTAGTGTATACAGCGCTCCGTGTGTTTTTTGTCAGTCCAATCACTCGTATATCATTATTGACATAAATAAATTATTCTTTGTTTAACCTCCGGCACAAAAAGACGGGTGTTATAAGTTTGACGTGTATGTTGGTCTGTGGCATCGTAGCTCCCATATGAATGGTACGATTTTAGAATTTTAAAAAAATTGCTTAAACCTGACATAATCTAAATGGTTCTTAGCTATATTTGATCAAAATTGGTTTAGGAGTTTAAAAATTATAAGCAATGAATGCCGAGGGTGATACAAAATTTTAAAGTTATTTTTCGTGAGTCTGGCATAGTGTATAATTATTAATTAAATAAATACCTAGTGATTACGCTCAGCAGCTGGAGTACGATGGTGATAGCGCGCGTAATGCGCCGCCATGGTCCTATGTCAAAATGTCAACATTAACAACGCCAGAGGGCGAGCAAGCCTTTGCGCGGAGCCCTCGCGCCAACAAAGTGAAGTTTCAGGGTCAGCCGAATGGCGCGCCGCGCGAGTTTGTCGATCGTACTCGAGCTGCAGTTGCAGAAGCGTTAATAAAAAGTAAAGCTTCTTAAAATGCAATGCTGTCCTTGTTAACTTCACCAAGATAGAAAGTGATAGTAAGAGATAGCATTGACTTTAAATTAGTTAACGAAACTTTAGGGGCAAATTCACCTCATGGAACCGTACAACTTTCTTCAAGGGCAAAAACATTTTCATCTTACCATACAAAAGGCAAATCACCTGATCGCACAAGATGTATGGAGAGAGGTGTAATTTTTATTTTCATACATCGAACTATGTTTCTTAAGGAAAGTTGTTCAGTTTCGTGGGCTGATGCACATGCTTCTTTCCTTAATTTTCGATAACTTAGTATGTCGCCAACGATAATACTACACTGCAGTATGCACACGCCATAAGAAAGTACAGCGTGCGTCCAAAAACTTGGTTATTTACCAGGGCACCTTCCGTTTATATTTTCTTTACCATTAGACATCATAATTTTACCGTAGAACACTTCAATACCGCGTTTGAGAATACAAGTAGTGACATCTCGTGGCTTCTTGGAGTAAAGAGAAGTGAGGCCCCACTTTTTTCACCTTCAACATCGCAATACCTCTTGATTTTTTTTTCTTTAAGTGTTGTTATTCATGTGAAACTTACGGGGATGGATTCTCCCCAACAAATTGAATAAGTTTCCCAAAGTATCCTATATCCTAATTCAACTGTCAAAAGTGCTGTGTGAATCAAATCGCATATTTGTACTTTTTTCTTAAAAAATAATCTGCCCTAGATTTTTGAAAAATTGCAAAAGTTTCAACTTCCCTTGCATAAGTAAATCAGCTGATCGTACAAGATGGATGGAGAGGCTTAACTTTTTTCTTATGTTCCTTGGGGAAAGTTGTTCAGTTTCGTGAGCTGATGCACGTACATACACCCTTCACATTCGATAACTAATTATGTCGCCCAATGATAACTCTACAATATACACGCCATAAGAAAGTACAGCGTGCGTGCAAAAAATTTATAAACCATGCACTGGCGTTTCCGTTTGTTTTATTTGCTATTTGACATAAATTGTTTAACGCAGAACACTTCGATACCGCGTTTTGAAATACAAGTAGCGACCTGCGACATCTAGTGGTTTATTTGAGTAAATAGAAGTGAGGCGGCACCATTTATACCTTCAACGTTGCAACACCGCTTGACAATTTTTACTTTAAATGTTGTTATTCATATGGGGTGAAGGGGTGAGTCTCCTCATTGAATAAGTTTCCCTAAGTAATTAACCAACATGCGATTCTCAAAAAAAAGAAAATGTCTTCAAAAAACATGCTTCAGTGCATGTTTTGTACGTGCTGTTAATAAAATCGTATATTTGTTCTTGTAGTTCTAAAAAAATTATATACCAGCTTTTTGAAAATTTCAGTTTCCCACACAAAGGCAAATTAGCTAAGCGCACTAGATGTATGGAAAGAGACGTAATTTTTTATGTTTCTTAGGAAAATTTCTTCAGTTTCGTGGGCTGATGCTCATACATTCTTAATTTTCGATAGCTAATTAAGTCGCCTAATAATAACACTTCAATGCACAAAAGTACAGCGTGCGTCCAAAAACTCAATTATTCGTATTAGCCCGCCGATTGACATGTATGTTTTATTTACCACTAGCTTTTCGCCCGGGACTTCGTTCCCGTGGGAATTTTCCCGTCAATTTTCCAATGTTTTTAATAGTTATTCTGCTATTCGGGACGGAGAGAAATACAACAAATCAAAAACCATGGCAATCGGTCCAGCCGTTCTCGAGTTATAAGTGTTGTAACAAACACGACTTTCTTTTATATATATAGATTACCATTTGACATCAATTAGTTAAGCGCTGAACACGTCGATACCGTGTTTTAGAATACAAGTAGCGACATCTAGTGGTTTATTGGAGTAAACAGAAGTGAGGCGCCACCATTTTCTCCTTTAACGTCGCAATACCTCTTGAAATTTTTTTTAAGTGTTGTTATTCATGTATTCATGTGAAACTTACGGGAATGGATTCTCCCAATCAAATTGAATAAGTTTCCCGAAGTATACATGCAGTTCAATTGTCAAAAAACATAATTGCGATTTTCAAAAAAATAAAATGCCTTATAAATGAGTTTATCTTTTATACAGTGCTGTGTGAATAAAATCGCATATTTGTACTTGTTTCTAAAAAATAATCTGCCCTAGATTTTTGAAAAATTGCAAAAGTTTCAACTTCCCTTGCAAATATAAATCAGCTGATCGCACAAGATGGATGGAGAGACGCTTATTTTTTTTTTCTTATGTTTCTTGGGGAAAGTTGTTCAGTTTCGTGGGCTGATGCACGTACACCCTTCATTTTCTATTACTCATTATGTCGCCAAATGATAATAGCACTACAATACACACGCCATAAGAAAGTACAGCGTGCGTGCAAAAAATTATAAACTGTGCGCTCGCGTTTCCGTTTGTTTTATTTACTATTTGACATAAACAGTCTAACGCAGAACACTTCGATACCGCGTTTTGGAATACAAGTAGCGACATCTAGTGGTTTATTGGAGTAAATAGAAGTGAGGCGCCACCATTTTCCCCTTTGACGTCGCAACACCTCTTGGCAATTTTTACTTTAAGTGTTGTTATTCATGTGGGATTAAGGGGTGAGTTCCCATTGAATAAGTTTCCTTAAGTAATTAACCTACATGCGATTCTCAAAAACAGAAAATGTTTTTAAAAAACATGCTTCAGTGAATGTTTTGTACAGTGCTGTTAATAAAATCGCATATTTGTACTTTCAGTTCTAAAAATCAAATCTGCCCCAGCTTTTTGAAAATTTCAATTTTACACATAAATGCAAATCAGCTAAGCGCATAAGACGTATGGAGAAAAAGCGTATTTTTTTATGTTTCTCGGAGAAAGTTGTTCAGTTTCGTGGGGTGATGCTCATACATTCTTAATTTTCGATAACTAATTAAGTCGCCTAATAATAGCACTTCAATGCACACGCCATAGAAAAGTACAGCGTGTGTACAAAAACTCAATTGTTCGTATTAGCCCGTCGATTAACATGTATGTTTTATTTACCATTACCATTTGACATCAATTAGTTTAGCGCAGAACACGTCGATACCGTGTTTTAGAATACAAGTTGCGACATCTATTGGTTTATTGGAGTAAACAGAAGTGAGGCGCCACCATTTTCTCCTTTAACGTCGCAATACCTCTTGACATTTTTTGTAAGTGTTGTTATTCATGTGAAACTTACGGGGAGGGATTCTCCACAACAAATTAAATAAGTTTCCCGAAGTATCCTACATGCAATTCAGTTGTCAAAAAACCTAATTGCGATTTTCAAAAAAAGAAAATGCCTTAAAAAATGTTTTAGTGCATCTTTTATACAGTGCTGTCTGAATAAAATCGCATATTTGTACTTGTTTCTAAAAAAATAATCTGCCCTAGATTTTTGAAAAATTGCAATAGTTTCAACTTCCCTTGCAAATATAAATTAGCTCATCGCACAAGATGGATGGAGAGACGCTTATTTTTCTTCTTATGTTTCTTGGGGAAATTTGTTCAGTTTCGTGGGCTGATGCAGGTACACCCAAGACTTTCGATAACTAATTATGTCGCCAAATAATGATAGCACTACCAATAGACACGCCATAAAGAAAGTACAGCGTGCGTGCAAAAAATTATAAACTGTGCGCTTGCGTTTTCGTTTGTTTTATTTTCTATTTGACATAAACAGTCTAACGCAGAACACTTCGATACCGCGTTTTGGAATACAAGTAGCGACATCTAGTGGAGTAATTGGAGTAAATAGAAGTGAGGCGCCACTATTTTCCCCTTTGACTTCGCAACACCTCTTGGCAATTTTTACTTTAAGTGTTGTTATTCATGTGGGATTAAGGGGTGAGTTCCCATTGAATAAGTTTCCTTAAGTAATTAACCTACATGCGATTCTCAAAAACAGAAAATGTTTTTAAAAAACATGCTTCAGTGAATGTTTTGTACAGTGCTGTTAATAAAATCGCATATTTGTACTTTCAGTTCTAAAAATCAAATCTGCCCCAGCTTTTTGAAAATTTCAATTTTACACATAAATGCAAATCAGCTAAGCGCATAAGACGTATGGAGAAAAAGCGTAATTTTTTATGTTTCTCGGAGAAAGTTGTTCAGTTTCGTGGGGTGATGCTCATACATTCTTAATTTTTGATAACTAATTAAGTCGCCTAATAATAGCACTTCAATGCACACGCCATAGAAAAGTACAGCGTGTGTACAAAAACTCAATTGTTCGTATTAGCCCGCCGATTAACATATATGTTTTATTTACCATTACCATTTGACATCAATTAGTTTAGCGCAGAAGATGTCGATACTGTGTTTTAGAATACAAGTAGCGACATCTATTGGTTTATTGGAGTAAACAGAAGTGAGGCGCCACCATTTTCTCCTTTAACGTCGCAATACCTCTTGACATTTTTTGTAAGTGTTGTTATTCATGTGAAACTTACGGGGATGGATTCTCCCCAACAAATTAAATAAGTTTCCCTAAGTATATAATAATAAATAAACGTTAATAAACGGAAGTGAGGCGCCACCATTTTCTCCTTTAACGTCGCAATACCTCTTGACATTTTTTGTAAGTGTTGTTATTCATGTGAAACTTACGGGGATGGATTCTCCCCAACAAATTAAATAAGTTTCCCTAAGTATATAATAATAAATAAACGTTAATAAACGTTACACACTCAAAGGCCCACATTAAGGTTTTCCCTTGTTTCGTGGGTCCCTCGGAACACACATAAAGACAAACACAAATACCCATGACCCGAGAACAAACATTTGCTTTTTACACAAATATTTGCCCCGACTGGGAATCGAACCCAGGACCTGTCGATCAAGAGGCAGCGCCACTACCACTAGACCAAACTGGTCGTCAAATTTGACATCAATTAGCATGTATCCTACATGCAATTCAGTTGTTAAAAAACCTAATTGCGATTCTCAAAAAAAGAAAATGCCTTAAAAAATGTTTTAGTGCATCTTTTATACAGTGCTGTCTGAATAAAATCGCATATTTATACTTGTTTCTTAAAAAATAATCTGCCCTAGATTTTTGAAAAATCGCAAAAGTTTCAACTTCCCTTGCAAATGTAAATCAGCTGATCGCACAAGATGGACGGAGAAGCTTAATTTTTTTCTTATGTTCCTTGGGGAAAGTTTGTGGGCTGATGCACGTACACCCTACATTACATTTGACATCAATTAGTTTAGCGCAGAATACTTCGATACCGTGTTTTAGAATACAAGTAGCGACATCTAGTGGTTTATTGGAGTGAACAGAAGTGAGGCGCAACCATTCTCACCTTTAATACGAATACGAATGCGTTGCAGAATACGAGTAGCGACATCTAGCGGTTTGTTGACGTAAGAAATGTGGCGCGATTATCTTTTCTGTTTATTCGTTTTTTCATATGCGTACAAAATGTCTATAAATTTTAAGATTTATTGCCTATAATAATTTGAATTCATAACTGCGTAAGTACTTACTTTATACATAATTTTTAATTTTTAACCCTCTTCAAAAAGAGGGGTGTTATAAGTTTGACGTGTGTATCTGTGTGTCTGTGTATCTGTATATGTTCGTCTGTCTCTGGCATCGTAGCTCCTAAACGAGTGGACCGATTTTGATGCGGTTTTTTTTAAAGCTGACGTGATCGCAATGTTTAATAATTCTTAGCGATATTTAGTTAAAATTGGTTTATCCAGTTGTAAGTTATATAACTTATAAGCAGTAACTGCTTTACCATAAAACACCAAAACACCACTTAGACAATGTCTACCGACTTACTACCCGTGCGCTCTAAGTTTGCCGTTGGCGATATGAAAAAGAAGAAGAAAAACAAAGAAACAAAAAAAAGAAGAAAACCAAAGAAACTATGTATATTTAAAATATTTTTTATTTTTAATAAAAATATTGTATTTGGGTAAAATTAGACACATTAATTTCGTTTAATCTAAAAAGCAGAGGAATCTATGGCCATACAGTCATTTTTAAACATTGTCAAATTTTTTGTTTAATTGTTTTGGGAACGCCTTAAAATGCTAACTATACAACATTTTTAAATTTTATAATTATAGACTTATTCAATAAGTTCACGTAGATAAATTCACATAAAGTAACTTTTCTAATACAGGATGTGTCTAATTAGCGTGAATTAATTCCACAGTTGGTTGTCAAACCTGTTTTACTAGTTCCCTTGTGAGGGTGGATTAACACGTTGACCGCCAAGCACAAAAACAGTGTTTTTCATATTTTGGACTTAACTTTTGGTAAATTGACTTTTTTTTGCCATAATTTTCGACCTATAATTCGTACAGAGAACCCACTTGGACCGAAACAACCGTGGAGGCCAGCCCAATCTAATTCCTTAATAAAATGTACTAAAACGTGTATCCGGCTGGAAACACTGGCCTCTCAATGAAGCACTGCCCGTGTGTCCAAGGACACACATGGCCTCAGTCAGGAGGTGGCACCTTGTGTTTCCAAAAGGATACATATGGCGGTCAACGTGTTAAGGCGTAGTGTTGCTGTGCTATAAATTATACTTTGGTCTGCGCATACGGACAGTTCTTGGGACGCTTTTTAACCCCCCCCCCCCCCCACAAATAAGTCTAAAAATAAAAAAATATGTTAAATTCCCGACATTCATTTCTTATATTACATATGTAGAGGAATTATCTTATATTACATATGTAGAGGAGCTTAGAGAAAAGCGGGCCCCCCTGGCACAGGTATTCTGATGCCTTAAAGGAGGCCCTGCGTAATAAGACAGAATATGTGACATAGAAATAAATAATTTTTGATTTTTTTATTAATATAATAAAGCATGATCAGATATTTATGTTTATTTACTTTTGTTTGTCTCTGGTGTGCAATAAAGTATATTTCATTCATTCTTCATTCAAATATAGCTAAAAACCACCTTGATAACGTTAACTCACCGTGTGGTGATGAGACCTGCCTCCTAGTAATCCATCCCAGGCAACGACACTTCATTTTTTTCTGAATCTGAGGTGTCGTCCTATGGTCTCATGCGGTGTGGTAGGCTCTGTAAAGGGCCGTCTGGTTCACGACCACCCTCCTACCGAAGTCCTTCGCCAAACAGCTTGCTGTGTTCCGTCGGTGCGTGGGAGTATCAGTGCCTTTATATGCATTTTCTGGGTTAATTCGCTCCATCGTCGACCTCATGTTTGACCTTATGGTCAAGAGATTATGGTAAGAGGTTAGTGGTTAGAGAGAGATTAGAGGGTTTTAGAGATTAGTCACATAATATAGTTTACTACCAGCGCTGTGTATAGTTATAATCGGATTTCAGATTTATATTGTTACTTAAGTATAATTAGATATTAAGATTCTGATCTGTCATCTGTGACTGTACCTTTTTGAATAAAATAAAATAAAATAAAATAAATAAAATAAGATTGAGGTCAAGAGTAAACCCATCTTATAATAAAAAAATAAAAAATAAAAAACTCTCGAACAAAATAAATCACGTCGAAATCGGTCCATCCGTTTAGGAGCTACGATTCCATCAGACACACAGATACCATAGTGCAGTACGCTACCTGGCCCAATGCGGGTTGATGGACCAAGCGCCTTTTGAAAGGAATTTTCTTAGACGAACAAGTTTCACCACGATGTTTTCCTTCACCTCTGAACAGGTGATAAATTAATGAAAAATTCGTACATAAATCCGAAGATACGAATTTAGTGGTACAGGCCCGCACTAGGATTTGAGCAAGTCTGGCTCATTGGCAACCGGGCTATAAAAAACTCCAAATTAATTTGAGAAAATTAAGAAATCAGCCCATGAAACTGAACTTTTTCCCCAAGTATGAAACAAAAGTGCCTTTCCATACATGTGCCTGTTGATTGTCAATTTTTTTTGAGAAGTAGATTTTTATAAATATATCATATCACCCCATAAAGACTCGCTTCTTTAAGTAACTAATTCAACAAAGCTTAACCCATTACAAACAAAAACTTCAATGGGAAAGATGTTTTTTTTTTATATATTTTTATTTAAGGTTTATAAGGTAAGGGTCATTAAATACTAGTCAGTTTGATTTTATTGTGTGTAGTAATCATCATATCAGCCTATTGCAGTCCACTGCTGAACATAGGCCTCCCCCAAGGTGCGCCACTTTGCACGATCCTCCGCTGTTTTCATCCAGCCACTACCCGCTATCTTCTTTAGGTCATCTGACCATCTGGCTGTGGGGCGTCCTACACTACGTTTGCCAAGACGTGGTCTCCATTCGAGTAATATCAACAAAAAATGTGTAGTAATATCAACAAAAAATTTCACCTTCCCCTAGGAACTTGTTAACCCCACACTTGTGCCTATCTAAAAGTTTATTGCAGTATTAAAAACAAAAGAAAATTTACAAAAACGCATCCGCAACAGGCTTCGTCATAATCATAACTAAAATATAAGACAAAAGTAATCACCAACATTCTTCGTCAGTCCCGAAAAAATCCTAAAAAGATACAAAATTAAACCCTAGATAAATAAGCCCCCCCGAAGTTCCCCCCATCTAAAATCTGTAACTGTCAAGTTACAGTTACGGTACTGGAAGCGCATCTAAATTGTTTTAACGTGATTATGGTTTTTAGCACCAACACCTCATAACGAGGCAGCATAACGGCATGTAGGGTAATAGGGTCGGTTGTGGCCACTGCTCTTACTTTGAGCAACAACTTATTTTTTCTTCTAACTGTAAGCCACATTTTTACACCTGGATAAATTTGAGCGATTTTGGTGTCAAGTGGTGGTAAACATTTTCAGGCTCTAAAGACCACTGACACAATTATTTACATCTACATTTTATTGTAAACTAGCATCCCGCTCAGGACTTCGTTCCCGTGGGAATTTGAGTAAATTATGTAGCCTATGTTACTCAGGGATAATTTAGCATCGTAATGGTGAAAGAATTTTTCAAATCGGCCCAGTAGTTTCGGAGCCTATTCGTTACATCACCATCAGCCCATATACGTCCCCACTGCTGGGGCACGGGCCTCCCTCAACAACATGAGGGGTAAATGCCATACTCACCACGCTTGGCAGACGGGTTGGCGAGGGTTTTGATATAATTGCAGAGTTTTCCTTCTCTGTGTGCAGATGAACTTGCTTGCATGTTTACCTTAGTCGCCTTGTACGACACCTCGGCAAGAAAGAGGGTGGTCCTATTCTACTCTGCCGGGGACTCACACGGCTTACATAAACAAATATAAATTTATTCGTTACATAAAAAATTACAAATCTTTCCTCTTTATAATATTAGTTTACATTTAAGAGAAGACTATTTAACTGGCTGTGTGATAGGTGTTTTTATTCCCTTAAGCAATGACTATAAGGTTTATAAAACATATTATTAATTGAATTATTTGTAAATTTTGAATATTTGCATGCCATACGATTGGTGGATTATGAGACGCCGCATTTCTTTTAATATATTATCATTGTAATTACCATTATCCGTGCAAATAAAGACATTTCATTTCATTACATTAACGAAACTATAGAGAGTGATTCTGCCCACGAAACTAAACAACTTTCCCTAAGGAAACTGTATAAAATTCTTAAATTTTCAAAACAAATTAATGGTTCAATCAAATGACAACATTTTATACAAACATCAAACATACAACGCAAAAACTCGTATAAATTCAACTTATTGCTCACTTTTGTGGCAAGGTGTACAGATTGGCTAAGATTAGTTTTAGATTGCCCATCACACAATTCTGCCAGGAAATTCCTTCTTCAATTATTTGCTCCAATTCAATAAAAAAAATATTAGCGCAAATTGGAATTGCCTCCGTCCAAGCGGCCAAACCGCATCCGGGAGGAACCTAACACATAATACACCGCCGTAATAACAAACTTTAACGCTGGACTGGTAGTGACAGAAAAACTTTGAATGTGCCAGCTGCCAACTCTTCCCAGGCGTACTGTAGAAGCCAATTAGTGGGACACGAGGGTTTTGGTATATCGTGGACAAAAACTGACAACCTACCACCACATATTCATATTTCATCTAATAACGATTGTCCGTTTAATTTAGCGGGACCATTACTGGTTCTGTTACCCTATTTTGTAAGGAGAACTTGTATGAAGAGTATATGCAAATCTTTGCTAGTTTTGTAAAATTATTTTCAGTTGTTGTGTGACTTACGGTCATGTCACGCTTATTTTTATCAGGATAGGCGTTGTCAAAAAATGTCCATTGTTTGAAAACCTAGCTGGTTTTTATGATTTTTAATATATATTTTTTATCATGTTTTAAAAGGGAGACCCGTGCACCTCGGTAGGGACATATTTGTACTAAAAAAAAGATAATAAATTATACTTACTTGTTACATTTAAATGTACGTGAACAGGTTTAGTTTTATTTTCATGACTCATCTAATATGAATAAGTTCATAAGTTAAAAATCTAACAATAACTCCCAGTATGTGACTTGAAGTGGTTCCCTTACCCTAACAGAAATTGTGGGCGAGAGATAAAAGAACTGGAATTACCTACATCTAAAGAGGTAAAGTGCGGTAATAATGGTAAATTTGATACAGCCAATAAGGCTTTAAAATAATTTATTGACTAGTAAAATATTAACATTTCAATACAATAAAACATGCTGTTACTATTTACGCATTGCGCGCGCAGTAGACCCGGTGTCGCCACGTCTCGGCTCAACGAGCGCATGAAGTAACGTCCTCACATTCTCTAACTATTCACCGAGTTCCACGCGTCACGGATAGGTGGCGTTGAACAATATAAACCGTTTTGTTTACGCTGTATTTTTGCTGCATTTCTGTGCAGTAGCAGTAACATGTACACACATCAAAAAAAGTTTGCGATCACTTGGAAAAGTGCTAATATTTTTTATAGTAGAAGAATAAAACTTAATCACTGTTTATCTTTTGATTCCTTATTTAAAAATATGAAATTTAAATATAAAATAATTTCGTAATTCAAATGTTTTTTCATTTAAAAAGACAATCAACCCTTGCTTGCTTTCATTCAGAAATCTGACATAGTCGCAACTTATCAATATTTTCAATTTATTCAAAAAAAATTAAGTTGGTAACGATGCCGAGAGGATTAACTGCAGTTTTACGAGCCAGAATTCTAACTTTAAGTGGAGAAGGCTATTCCACGAGGGAAATATCACGCAGAGTTCATGTATCCCAATCCTGCGTGGTGACCACGTTGGAGAGGTATCAGGGCATGGAAGATTTAGCTGATCGACCTCGCAGTGGTCGCCCAACTGTTCTTACTGCAATTCAGAAGCGATATATCAGATTACTGGCTGCCCGTGACCCAACAATGAACGCTACTAAAATGAAAGCAGAGCTGCGAGCTGCCACCGGCCGCGAAGTTAGCACCCAAACGATTAGAAATTGCTTACACCAAGCTGGATTACGAGCAAGGAGATCCTGGCGAGCACCTCTGAACTCACAGCAACGGAAGCGGCGCAGATTGCAATGGGCTAGGCTCCGTCAAAATGAAGAAATTGAGGACGAAAGCATCTGGCAGAACTGCTTCTTCGTTGACGAAACGCGGATCAGTACACATCCAGATAACCGACGTGTCCGTGTCTAGAGAAGACCTGGCGACTCTGAAAGGCAGAGAACTGCCACTGGAACCGTTCAGCAGGGCGGGAAATCAGTGTCCTTTTGGGCCGGGATAATGATTGGGGCTAGGACGCCCTTAATCCCGTATCAAGGCACCATGACCGGAGCCATGTACAAAACGATTGCAATCGATGGATACGTCAGACAATTCCGCATCAACCACGGGCGCCAATTCATAATGGTAGATGATAATGCGCCCGCACATCGAAACGGACGTGTTGATGCTGCTCTCCAGCAATACGACATCACCAGGTTAGACTGGCCTGCCGGCTCGCCTGACTTAAACCCGATCGAGCATGCGTGGGATGCTCTTAAGCGAGCTGTTTGGAACCGTCAGCCACCTCCGCGAACAGTGTCAGAAATCAGGGCAGCTGCTATTGAAGAGTGGGACAGGTTACCACAAGAAATGCTAGATAACTTAATTCTTAGCATGCCCAGAAGGGTTTCCGCATGTGTGCGAGCCAGGGGAGGAGTCATTTTATACTAACTATTAATTTTTTCGTAATAAATTTTGTTTGTTTTTTCATTAATTCAAATTTTTCATTACATTACATTTAAGCCAAAATTGCATTTCCTAGCTTTTGTTAATAAAAAGTAAATAATTAATAATGATTCTTTTATTTACTTAGTGCATTTTCATTATAAAATCATAAAACGTAAACAGTTTCTTTAAATAATTTATATTTTAAAGAATACACCTGATTTTGCTACTGATCGTAAACTTTTTTTGATGTGTGTATGTATGAATTTGTTCTCTATCACGACAACACGTCGAAATTCGCTTCACCGTCCATGGTAATCTCCCATTATTCATTTTAAAATCAAGTAAGTAGCCTTAGTTTATAACATCGATATAACGTTAGGTATTTATGGTGTTTATGCTAAAATGGTTATGCTCGCTCTCGCGCGATGTCTGCACACCCGTGTGTGCAGGGGCCTGATTTTTGAAACAATAGAATTCCAATTCGCATACGAATTGACAAGATTTGTATGAGATTCTCATGCGAATCATGTATTCGTATGCGAATTGGAATTCTATCGTTTCAAAAATATGTCTCCAGGATTTGTTTCGCACGCGGTGTAAACAAGCGCGCGACAGGTTATTTAGTAGAATCGACGTGCCAATTCTTTAAGAAATTACAATTTTTAAACATTTTCATCTGCCCGTGTCAGAAAAATAATAAAGTGGGCTTAACAATTTTATCACTATCCGTCCTTAAATAGTGGTGATTGGTTGTCAGCCTGTCGCCCGGAATACAACAATACCCTTACATCCCAGGCATATTGTAAGTCTTACTGAGTTGGTAGCTGGCACATTTTGAAGGGAAGTCCGCGCCCCTTGGTGGGGACGTATATACTTATAGAAAGAATAGAATAGAATAGAATAGAAAAAAATCTTTATTTTATAGGACATTCAAAATGCCACTTAAAACTAGTCAAGATTACATGAAATACATACAAACAAACATTAAAGGATTTAAATACATACATACGCATTCGTTCTATTGACCCTACTGACTCTACGCCTATTCGCAAAAGTGCAGTCTTCCCCAGAGAAGAACAGGCAAGAAACTCTGAGGGTGCTCTTTTTAATCGCATTACAGATTTTCTTATTTTCTAATTTTAACTAATTCTGAAATAACTCTAGAGCTGAGCAGTTCATTCCCATGGCTGCTTGTCAGTTAGGTAATCAGAAATTATGTAATAGCCCTTTTTGCAAAGTTTTTGTTTAATTCTGTCTTAAATTTATCCAAAAGTAAATTTTGAATACACATGGGAATCTTATTATAGAAACGTATATATATACATTGACCCATAAAAGAGTTCGTGACCTTGTGGAGACGACTGTCTAGTACATATAGTTTATGCTTGGTCCTAGTATTTATATTGTGGGCTGATAATATGGCTGATAATACTATTCAATCTCAAATGCCTTAGGTGGTTCCAATCAAAAGCGCGGTGGGGTGATACCGTAATATATCAATATTTCATTGCTACAATCGCCTGTAGACGTCGTTCCCCCAGGAGAGATTTCCTTGTTTGTTTAGGGGAAAAACATCTCCTGTTTATTTTTGTCGTCATCGAGATTGATAGGGTCTTCAGCAGATTTTTGTGAAACTAAATTATTTTAGTACCATATAGATACCATATGGTATCCAAGCGCGTCGGTGGTTTAACGGCTAGCGGGTTGGACTTGTAAGCCGGGAGGTACCGAGTTCGATCTCCAGTGCCGCCGTATACCAAGACTCGTTTTTTGAGTTATATTACGTTAGAACACCAACCGAAGAGAAAACATTACCCATGCTAATTTATCTATTCTTATTCTTTTATATATATAACTCTTCTGTACGTGTGTTGACAGTGAACTCCTCCTAAACGGCTGGACCGATTTTAATGAATTTTTCTGTGTGTGTTCAAGTGGATTCAAGGATGGTTTAGATTCACAAAAAAAAAGAAAATCCACTGTGAACGAAGTCGCAGGCGGACAGCTAGTGTACTTATATTTTTTCGCTCTTCTTCTCTTACTTAGATTGGAGAGTCATGCAAGTGGCTAATTTGATCAGCCCAATTCTCAGTTTTTTAAACCGAAGATTCAAGACACGTTTTCTACTTCACTACATGGCATCATAACAATAAGTTACTCATGCATTTTCTTTTTCTTGTCCCCAGATTGGCGCGCACCGATGACCGACGAATCCGAGGCGGCCCGCTCGCGGCGTGCGCCGGCGCCGCCGCCGCGTCACAGCTCGCGGCCGCCCGAGCCGCGCCCGCGCATGCAACTCGACACCCTCCCCTCCCCGCCGCGCCTCATCCGACCCTCTGAACACCTCGCCATCGTGGAGCGCGCTAGGCAGAACCAAGACCATCTCTCGCCTGACCGAAACCGACTGATGCAAAACCCAGAACAACGGCAGATGACCAGTCCAGAACACAGACAAATGATCAGTCCAGAACATAGGGAGCATCGGCCAGCGACAATTCCAGAGTACCGACAGATGCTTAGGCCAGATCATAGAGAACAGAGGCTGGCGACAAGTCCAGAACAGAGGGAGCATCGGCCGGCGACTAGTTCAGAACAGAGGGAGCATCGGCCGGTGACAAGTTCAGAATACAGACAGATGCTAAGTCCAGATCATAGAGAACAGAGGCCGGTGATAAGTCCGGAACATAGAGAGCATCGGCCGACGACATCTCCAGAATACCGACAGATGCTAAGTCCAGATCATAGAGAACAGAGGCCGGCGTTAAGTCCGGAACATAGGGAGCATAGCCCGGGGACAACTCCAGAATACCGACAGATGCTAAGCCCGGATCACAGAGAACAGAGGCCGGTGAAAAGTCCAGAACATAGGGAACAAAGGCCAATTAGTGCAGAAAATCTGGAGCGACGGGCGATTCAGGCAGAGATGGAGCGTCAACAGCATATGGATCGTCGGCAAACGATACCTGCTGATAATATGGAAGGGAGGGTAGTTGAGAGGCGACCGCAGCACTTGGTCCCTATGGTGACGGTCCTTCAGGGACCAAGGCCGACGCTTCCGCCGCCGGTGGTTGTGGTGCCGCCTCCGGTGCCGGCACACCGTTCCGTGGTCCCACCAGCTCCGAGGATGCCCGCTCCTTGTCCACAGTCTGTCATGCGGTTGCCGCAGCCTTGGAGAGAAATACAGGTAAGTTTTTCAATATTTTTACTAACGCACGGCGTTGTAAATTGAGTTAGTTTGTGGTGAGGGTGAAGTTGTTAATGCTAATGAGTTATCATGATTCTCAATGTTAAAATTGACTTCAATCTCAACAACCTATCCGAAAATAAGTATAAATAAAAACGTCATCTAAATATAATTTGTTGACTGGATGAAATCCCCTTGTGGAGAAATCCCCTCCGCCTTTGTACTGTTTTTTTTTTCTTATAATGTGTTTTGTGTAACTTATGCTCATGTACAATAAAGAATAAATACATACATACTTAATTTGTATGTGTTTTGTGTTTTTGTTGATTTTATATAAGTAGTGAATCAATTAGGGGCCATTCATAAATAACATCACACGAATTTCATGATTTTTTGACCCCCACCTTGTCACAGATGGTCACATTTTTAAGAGTCCCCCCTCCCTAGCGTGACGTCGCATATTTTGCATATTTTCCATTTTTTGTAATTTTATATTAAAAGCATTACTAAATAGAGTTGTCATTCCTTTGGGAACTAGAAACTCATTGTCTCAACCAAAGTAAAAACATAAAAAGAGTGCTTGGGACTGAGGAGGTTAAGTTTGTCGTTAATAGTTAACACGTTTTGATACTCTCAACACATTTTGGAATGTGACGTCTCGAAACTTATGACCCCTCCAACCCCCTTGTCACACAATGTCACACTTTGTCGACCCCCTCCCCTCCCCTTAACGTGTGACGTAATTTATGGATGGTCCCTTACGTAAAATTTAAATAGGCCCACTTCAGGAGTATAGTCTTACAAACAAAAAAAGAATTTTGAAAATAGCCCTACAATTGGTGGACTTATCGCGTAACAAAAGACAGGGTTGGGATTGAAATGAGAACCATCTCTTTCTTTAAAATATATTAAAAAATTCCACAAAAATTTTCTTCGGAGGTTCTTTAACTAAATTCCTGACAAACCTCTTGAAATTTCTCCGTGCAAGAACCGTATTGTTTATCAAGTATAATAATCCGTGTTTCGCGTAACACAGCAGCCGAAGCCGTAGCCGGTTTGATTCGTAACGGTCCAGAGACAGCAAAGAAACTTGATATAACGAGTAAACGCAACTATAACAAAAACTTTAAGTGACGCTTTGCGAATTTCAACCATTGGAACGGAACGGATTATTTTTTACACACTTATATTGCAAGCAAGCAAAAACAAGCAGAAAATATGTCTTGCTAAT
This sequence comes from Aproaerema taeniolella, assembly GCA_949987775.1. Classification (NCBI taxonomy): domain Eukaryota; kingdom Metazoa; phylum Arthropoda; class Insecta; order Lepidoptera; family Gelechiidae; genus Aproaerema; species Aproaerema taeniolella. The sequence goes on along the minus strand of OX465252.1, from coordinate 16,631,983 downwards.
CTACTTTAAATTCACTCGATTAATTTCTCAATGATCATCCACAGCTTGTTTTGAATACTTTTAAACGAAGAATACTACTGGGTGATAAAAAACCTCCTAGCTATATTCAAAATCTTGAACCAGTTTCACTCAAAGAACACATTTATGAAAAATATATATATGTTTTTTAAATATTTTTTCAATGGGAATATGTAGTTCATTTTTTGCCTAAATGTAGATATTACTCCTACACCAGGCACGCGAGGGGTGCGGGTAGCGCTCGGGGGGTGCACTCAAGTGGTGTCTACGTTAAGGAAAAAAAATCCTACCGAAAATAAAATAAAAAGTGTTCTGTAAGTGATACTGGTTCAGGATTTTGCATATAGCTAGGTTTTTTTTAACCCTGTATAATATGAGAGTCAATACAATATTTTCGCTAGAGATAGCACCTTTTTTTTCTGATTTGCTTGAATATTTGCTTATAATATATGAGATGTTTTTACATTTGTTTCATCTATGTATTTTATTTTTCCATACTGACATTCAAAAGCTATTTTTATTACTTTCTCAGTCTCTCTATTGTTTCTTCTGATAAAATATCATAACAAAACATACTTAATTCACTCGATCCCCGAACGTGACAATTTCCCAGCAAGACACTTTAAAAGCGATTTCAATTCAATTACCTACTTTGAGCTTAAGCCTCTTGTTTACTTCTTAGAATTGAATATAATGAAAGTGAAATAAATGAGATCCTTGAGAAGCATATGACGTGGTGTAAGATTGAGTGATAGGGTGAGAAATAGCGAGACTCGAGAGTTATGTGGAATAAAAAAAGATGTAAAGGAATGTTGCGATGGTTTGGACATTTGTAAAGAATGTATGTAGTTGGAAGGGTTGTAAGATGGCACCTTAGGTGAACGTGCTTAGACCAAATTGGTGATGTAAAAGGCCGCGTTAGGAGTACCCGAATCCGAAGAGCATGTATGAAGCAAATATGAATATGGCAGAAGCGAAAGAGGTCCGAACACACCTAGCAAAGTGGCAATCTGTGGTCTCTGCCTACCCCAATGGGACAAAGGCGTGAGCTTATGTATGTGTATTGAATATTATGTTACATTGTTTACGCTTGTCCGTCGTGGGCGTTACACTTTCTTTGACATATGCTAATCATGATCGCGAGATGATTCGACATGTTTTGCGATCGATGCGAAAGCGATACTGCAATGAGTCATTGCATATAAATCAACACATAGAACTTTAAGACGGATGGTTGGTGATGTTTATCCTTATTTCTTGTTATGTAGTTTATTTAATATTGCTGCACCCGCTACTATCTTTCTCTTCTCCGGTTGCCTTGGAAAAATGCTGTTTAGCAATAAGACCGCCTGTACTTATTTCCGTTTATCTGTGTTTATGTTGTGCTGTTTTTTAACAAAAAAACGCGACAATAAAGAGGTGTGTTATAGTTTGACGTGTGTATTCTGTGTGTCTGTCTGTGGCATCGTAGCTTCTAAAGGAATGGACCGATTTCCATTTTGAAAACTGACGTAATCGAGATGGTTCTTAGCTAAATTTGATCAAAATTGGTTCAGCCGTTTAAAGTTATAAGTAATGAAATGTCGGGGGATAGAACTTTTTAAATTTTTAGAGTTTTTAATTGTTCAACCGTGTGTTGCAATTATAGACACATTTTTATCATGGGAACCTTTGAGCGAGGTGAACTTCGGGGGGGCTTTTTTGACTAGAGAGGGTTTTGATTTTGTATATATTTTTAGGTTTGTTTTTTTTTGGGGCTGACGAAGCATGTTGCTGATTAATTCTGTCTTAGCTTTTAGTTATGACGAAGCCTGTTGCGGATACGTTTTTGTTTATTTTATTTTTTTCCATTAAATAATTATTTTATTTATCAATACTTTTTGCAAATCAGTCGAAGTATAAAAAGTTCTTTTCCTTTATGTATCTTTTCAAATAACAGGATTTCAAGACTTTGCGTCATTGAAATGAAACAATATTTGATCAAGTTCAAAAATGTGGCTTTATGATTTAAAGTCTTTACTTATTAAATCGCCGATTTCTTCTCAAGCTTTGTTTTGTTCATAATTCATTTGATTGAACAGCTATAGATTGAACTGATTTTTACTAAACAACTTGGCCATATTAACGGAGATTTTTATTATGGATTTATTAAATGAAAACGAAGTTCAACTAGCTCGTTTCATCTGATGGTTCTTAGCCACACTACATCTAATCACAATTGGTTCAGCCGTTTAAGAGTTATTGCAATGAATATCAGCAGCTCTAGCACGATAACGACAAACTCGCGCTCGGCTCACGCTGAAACTTCACTTTAATTGCGCGAGGGTTGTCGCGCAATTAATTGTTGTCAATGTTGACATTTTGACATAGGACCGCGGTGTTATCGCGGCGCTGTCACTATCGTACTCGGCCTGTAGAAGTGACACAATATTTTTAATCTTAAAGTTAAATTACCATGAGAATATGAAAAAAACGAGTGAAGAAAAAATTATATTCAACTGACACCTCCCATTTCAAGCTCTAAGTACACCCACAGTATACAATAACATATTGTTCTTGTCATGCATGTACCGGCGCCACGCAAAATATGTGTCTTGATCCGCGATCTGTACTGACTTCCCGGTTCGACTGATTGCTTTCTTATTTTTAGCCGACTTCAAAGAAAAGAGGTTTTCAATTAGACTGTTTCATTTATTTCATTATAAGATGGGTTAACTCTTGACCTTAATCTTGACCATAAGGTCAAAGATGAGGTCGACGATGGAGCGAGTTAACCCAAAAAATGCCTATAAAGGCACTGGTAATCCCACGCACCGACGGAATACAGCAACATGTTTGGCGTCGGACTTCGGTAGGAGGGTAACCAGACACGGACGACACCTCAGATTTAGAAAAAAATGAAGTGTCGTTGCCTGGGATGTATTACTAGGAGGCAGGTCTCATTTGTGTTTCCGTAGTCGCCTCTTACGACACACATGGAAAGAGATGGGGTGGTGTTATTCTTAACCAATCACCACACGGTTAAAAGTTGTTCAAACTAGTATACTCTTGAGAATGTCCCACATAAATTTTAAAGAAATTGATTTAGTACTTTTAGAAAACGTTTTGTTTGTGGTTATCTGCTGATAGCCATTGTTGGGATTGAATTTGGTTGATTCTTTTCCATTTTAACGCTGATAATCATCTACTTCTTATAGTGTAGGTATAGTCAAGTGTGTGGCGAACTTGGCTAACCCTGGTGTCAGAGTTTTCAAACCGTACAATGGCCTCTGACTTGGTTTTAACGACTGAAGTCAGTCGACAACAGCCGGGACCGACAGCTTAACGTGCCTGCCGAAGCACGGAAACGCTCGTGGTAAATTTCCACTTTAGTCACCCATCAGGTTCCCTGCTTCTGTGTACGTTATTTAACCTCACTGATCGGTTGAGATCAGCGAGAGCCACTGGACTACGGTCATAATTGTAATAGTCTTACATAGGTGACACGCATAGTAGAGGAATCCCATTTGGTACTGATGGGTGGGGTTCTACCGTCATTACGCCAGTCTTGGACCTAATGACATGGTCACTGGTCAGACGGGGCGGAGCCAGACCTTGGCCTAAAACACGACACCCGGACTTGACAGATTTAAAAAAATAAAACAACATAAGCATCCGGAACGGCGAGGTATTTCATTTAATGGGTCCAAAGATATTTATTGTCTATTGTGAGATGTCGATACGAAAAGCAACAATGTTTTGATTCCGTTTAATAATGATGCATGACTAATAAGGATATTATGGTTTTTTTGGTTGTCACGATGGAGCAAATTATTGATGTCAAACACAAGGCTTCGCTAATATGTACTATTATGTTAGCGCAGCCCAAGAAACTGAATTTAGCCTCTCCATACAATACGTAAAAGGCGAACATACATTTTTTTTTAGCGGTGATAGCCCAGTTGGTAATGAGTCCGACTTGTAATCCGAAGGTCGCGGGCCTGTACCACTAAATTCGCCTTTTCGGATTTATGTACGGATTTCTAATTATCACTTGCTCAACGGTGAAGGAAAACATCGTGATAAAACCCGCCTGTCCAAGAAAATTAGTTTTCGAAAGATGAGCGGTCCACCAACCCGCATTGGGCCAGCGTGGTGGTCTATGGCCTAAATCCCCTTCGTGTTTCGAAGGGAGGCCCGTGCCCCTCGGTGAGGACGTATATGGGCTGGTAAGAATAGAATATTGTATGTGCAAGCAGCTGATTTGCCTTTGTATGGGAAGTCGACATTTTTTTTGAGAAATTCGTTTACGTTCCTTGGGTAAAGCAGTTCAGTTTCATGGGGGGATCGCCTCCTAAGTTTCGCTAACTTAAAGTCACCCTATGTAATGGGTGAAACCAAGTTAACTCAGAATCCACTCGTAATATGTCCAGATTTCAAAATCAGTCCACACAAGTCGTAAAAAGGCTATAACTATTAAAGACTTTCGTTCATAACAATATCCACTAAAGACTTAAAATTATCTCCTTCGTAAATTAAGGAAATTGACTGACAGTCATTAACTCATAATCCAGACCAAGACAGCCATAAATAAAAAGAAATGGTTGAAGACTAAGAAAACCCATAAAGTTTGACGGCCGTCTTGATCGAGTGGTAGTGGCACTGCTGGGTCCTGGATTCGATTCTTAGTCGGGGCAAATAGTTGTGTAAAAAACTGATGTTTGTTCTCCTCGGGTCATGGGTGTTCGTGTCTGTCTTTGTGATTGTTTCAAGGAAAACTATGAAAAATTTAAGTGTCGGCCTTTGAGTGTGTAGCTTTTATTTATTAATTTTCCTAAATCTTTCGAAGGGACGCCCGTACCCTTCGGTGGGGACGTGTATGGGCTGGTAAAAAAAAAAAGATTTTAAGCTATAGTAACTCAAAACTATACACATCAACGCGGTCTAGGGATATTGCACGATTTTTCATACAAACGAGGTCTGTTTGAGAAGCTACAAAAGCATACTCGAGATACATGGAGAGCTATAACTTTCAGACGAGCAAGTGCTAAGCCTAAATTTTAAATTCTAATCAATAAATTTTGTTTTACTAGAAATTTGTGAAAACGTGACGAAAATGAAAAAAAAAAATAGCGTAAATTCGACTATTTTCATACAAAAAGCATGCAAAAAGTGCATTTTCGTTTTCGTTTCCGTCACGTTTTCACAAATTTCAAGTAAAACAAAATTTGTTGATTAGAATTGAAAATTCAGGTTTAGCACTTGCTCGTCTGAAAATTATAGCCCTCCATGTATCTCGAGTATGCTATTATAACTTCTCAAACAGACCTCTTTTGTATGAAAAATCGTGCAATATCCCTAGACCGCGTTGATGTGTGTATTTTAAAGACACCTACTAAGATACTGTAATTGTTTCGACTCTCGAGTATCCAGGGGCTCTACTCTGTAAGCCTACGACCGAAATTATGGAGCGTCAGATGTCAGTACATCTCTGTATTGCGCTATACCAGATGACAGGGACAGTAGTGACAAATAGTCATCGGCCGTCCGTCGATCGTAGATTGTACAGAGTAGACCTCTATAATCTCATTTTACTCTTCAAACGGCTATAAACATTTCATTAAACAGTCACAAAACATTTAAAAAAAACAGCGGGTTGCACTCCGGGAGTGCCGGCAGAAGTGAAAACTTGAACATTTAACATTGTGCATTAATATGGAAATAAAACAAAATACACAATAAAATATTTTTAACAAAAACTTGACCCGCCTTCGAAAAGGGTGAAATAATTTTTTAAAGCCTTGACCTGTTGCTTACAATCTGGCAACTTTTCCACTCGACCAAACTATCTACTTTCAATTCAGTAAAATAGTCTATCGGTGTGTGCGCACTATGTGCGAATAATCCTTGACATCGTTGACACCTGTCACAAAGATAATTTTACCATAGGGCTGCCATCCGTCCGGGTTTCCACCCATACTTCAAAGTACACAACGCTGCTAAAGAAGTTTTCACTTCAAAAAAGGTGGCAACCCTATCCTACGCATTTTCGATCAGGGTCACGTGACATCTGACGATCTGACGCTAGTTCATCACGAGTTTAACATTTTTTCCCCATACTAAAAGTGCTCAACGCCGCTAAAGAAGTTTTCACTTCAAAAAATATGAAAAAAAAATTAAAGAGATGACGGCCCACTCAGCTTCCTAAAATGGTCCACGACTTAGCAACGGTTTAATACAACAATCGACCCGAATTGAATTTCCAGCTCGACCCACTAAAGGGCTCAAGACTAATGACTTGCCCCAGATTTGCTTGTGCTTGATTGAGTATTGGTACAACGCTGCATTCGACAAGCAATCGAGTTGAAAGAGATCGTTTGTCTTCACGTTATTGCCCTTCGATTGTAGTTCACTTTGTAGTAGCTGTAACGGTAGTGCGGACGCATGTAGGCCATTTACTATTCCGTTTGTATTTAATTTGACGTTTATTTCCAGTGTCAGTTAAATAGGTTCCATGATTTTGGTTCTACCAGATGCTTTGGTCCCTCACTTACCCATTTGATTGCTTAACCCTTTTAGATTTTCTTTTTGTTTTTTTTTTAGAGATTTTTTTTTAATGTCGTGGCGTATGGCGAACGCTTGGTGAACGATATTAAAGTTTAAAAAAAAATTGTCTGATATATCAGACTTTGGCGGCGAGGGCACGAAACTTAAACGTCTGATATATCAGACTTTGGCGGTGAAAAGGTTAACTCCTTATTAATTGACTCCAGTGTTTTCACACCTTCTTCTTTCGTGTTAATGGCATAATTCATATTTTTTTGGCCCAGTATTTAGCCACATTATCGGCGCTGTCAGTAGCGGCCATAAGTTCTTCCCGAGTGCATGTGTTTGGGCATGCAGACCCATGGTTATCGTTTTCACACCTAATTTCCCGGTCAATGTGGAAATGCAATAAAGTATTGAGTATTGAGCTGTACATGTCAGTGGAAAATTGGGAAAAACCGTATTACAACAGTGGAATTATACAATTTGACCAGCACAATTACAATTTAACAAAACTTAAGGGTCCACCAACCCGCATTGGGCCAGCGTGGTGGACTATGGCCTAAATCCCCTTCGTGTTTCGAAGGGAGGCCCGTGCCCCTCGATGGGGACGTATATGTGGGCTGGTAAAAAAAAAGAAACTTAAGGACCACCTACATAAATTAAGGATAAGTTAGGTAAGGCTTTTTTAGGTTCAGTTAGCGTAGGTTGCATTAACATTGTACAAGAGTGAAAAAAACTGAGGCAGTTCACAAAGTACCGAGAGATTATAATCCTAACTAAGATTATAATGTTACAGGTTGGTTGGACAATGTTACGGTGACATCCTAACTTTATTAATATTATAAATGCGAAAGTAACTCTGTCTGTCTGTCCGTCTTTCACGCCTAAACTACTGAACCGATTTTGATGAAATTTGGTACAGAGATAGATTAGAGCCTGGAAAAGGAAATGGGCTACATTTTATCCCACAGTTGGGCACGATATAACCTGTAGTCAAAGCTAGTATAATATAAAGTACCCCTTCTTCAGAAATACTGGTGCTTTTCACTGTTCAGTCGACTATTTACCAGTTTAAACTCGCTGACAATTATCTACACTTCAGTGCATAATAACGCGGCTCGTTGGTATCCAGAGAATCTTACAGCAGCTACCGTCTAGTGCCAATTAACTCAACTTGGGCCAATTACAAATATCAGTCGTGATAAGAGGTTTGTACAGTACCGTACTAGGTCTTCTACTTTAACATTAAAAGAATTAATAACTATATTGTTTTACTAGCTGATGCCCGCAACTTCTTTTGCGTGTTATTTTTTTTTGTACAGAGTACACAGATTGAAAATATCTATCTTACGTGATTTAGATTTTTACATACAAAAGTTTTTTCCCGCTAACTCCCGTTCCCATGGGAATTTTGCAATATCCTGTTGCAACTAAGCTTTAAGTTTACTAAGGTACCTGCATGCCAAATTTCAAGCGTCTAACTTAAGCGGTTTAGATTTTTCATACAAAAGGATTTTCCCGCTAATTCCCGTTCCCGTGGGAATTTCGGGAATTCCTTTCTTAGTGCACCTCTACGGTACCCAAGCTACGTCCCTTCCAAATTTCAAGTGCCTACGTTTAGCCGTTTAGGCTGTGCGTTGATATGTCAGTCAGTCAGTTTCTCATTTTATATATTTAGATTATTATGAGAAAGGTCAACTCTCAATCTTGATCAAGGTCATTCGGTAGGAGTGGTCGCGAACCAGACGGGGGTTCTACAAATCAAAAAAAAATCATAGCCCCCGTAATCTGAGTCAACCATCCTAACAAACTATTGCATTAATAATGCTTTTGCCCAAAATCTGTCCAGTAGTTTTTGCATTTAAACGGATGTTAATCCGTGATCATCAAATATCGGATACTCTTTTCAAAAAAAAAAACGTGAAAACCAGTGAAAATAACAGCGAGAATCTTAAACAGAAAAAAACATCCATCCTCAGAAACTTTCGCATTTATAAGTAGGATTACAACGTAAACAAAGACAGGAAACCTGATGGGTGACCAAAGTGGCAATTTATCACGAGCGTTTCCGTTAAGCCGTCGGTCCCGGCTGTTGTCGATTGACTACAGTCGTTAAACAAAGTCAGAGGCCATTTAGCGGTTTGAAAACTCTGACACCAGGGTTAGTCAAGTTCTCCACATACTTGACGGATCTATATTTTTTTGCATAAGATTTATTTTCAAAATCTCATATTGCATAATAACGTTTGGCAAAAGTATCCTAGCGCCGAAAATCGTACCGCACAATGTCGTGTTTACTAAACTTATATCGCATTATCTTGTACGTCCTTATAATGCTACGTTATGGCATAAATTTGATACTAATAATATTCATTTGGCTTAGACTTTGTTTCGCCAAAACAATTATCTCGTTACTAATCATCTCATAATTTTAGGAAATATAGAAACTAAGCATTGGTGTCCCACCACCTGCGAAAAAAAAGAAAGTCCTGGTCAAAATATATCATATTCAAGGTAATATAGATAATCAAGCTAATTATACTAAGAGTGGTTTTTTGAGGACAATTGGCGCTAATTTAAGATTAGTGTAATTTTCTAAATAGTCCGTAACGATTATACTTTATTTTGATCTAGAATGCGTAAAATAAACGAGGTAATGATGATGATGTGTAAATAGTGTAATTTTTTTAATAATCTGTAATGATTTTAAATATACTTGGTTTTGATTTTGAATGCGTTAAATAAACGAGGTAATGATAGAATGATATGCGCTTTTTGCATTTTAATAAGTACATACTTTACGCCATATCAGGAGTTTTTGCTAGAATTAGGGAATACTAAAATTATCAAATCAAAATACCACAATTTGTACAAGTACTTCATATATTTATTTAATAAGATAATTAAGAGAAACAAGGTTATACGAAAAGAAATTCGAAGAAACGAAACTTCGAATTTTCAAAATTGTGCGAAAAGAGTTTTAGGCGAAATGAGTCTTATGCCATGTAAATCTTTAGGCGAAGTGATTATTCGGCCATAATCGTTAGGCGATAAGTGTTATGCAAAATGAGTTTCGGACAATTAAGTTTATGCGAGATAAGGGGAACCCCTACTGTACACTAGTGTTTCATACGTACCGGCTTTGCCCACTCCCAGCCTTGCTACAAGCACGATTAGCGAAATATGTAAGACTGCATGTAGTATTTAGCAAGTATTTAGTTAAAATGTTGTCTTATTATTATTACAATGTTGTTACATCTAGTTTTCACCTGTCCACTGTTCTGTGGCTTTATGGGTGCTGTTTAATGTTATGTTAGAAAGTTGCGTTCAGTTACTTTATTACTTTAGTTACTGTCACTCTTACGACGTTCGTTGAACATTTACTGAAATTATTAGACAGTGTAATGCTTAATTTATTCTTGTTTTGTTCACTTATTTTGAATTCATTGCGTTTAAGGATTAATTAGGGGTCTTCCTTCGTTTAAGGTATAATCAAGTACGTGGAAATTTGACTTCAGAGTTTTAAGAACTAATGAGATTCACTACTTTGGCTTATTTTAAGTAACTTCCCGAATGTTTTCTAAAATAAGATAGATAGATAGATAGATTGACACTTTATTCAATTGTCATAAAACAGCACAACACAGTAATAGACAAACAACAAACATACAAGTAAACATGAATCAGCAAGCAAACAATGAAGTAAACAGACTAATAAACAGAAACAAATAATTTCATAAAACTATTTTACACCGTGTTATCTGTATCATGCCAATCAAATTGGCGCTGACTCAGCATATTGCTGCAGTACCAGACTGCAGCGCTGGTATTCTGCCAGTACCAAAAGCTACCAGCCAGTAATAAAGCTATTTTTGCATTTTTTTTTACTATTTAAACCGGTAAATGTTCTTTGACTTGTTTCAATTTTCACAGCCGAGACCGACGGCTTGACGTGTCATCCCAAGCACGGAAACGCTCTTGATAATATGCCGCTATGGTCACCCATTAGGTTTCCTCGGAACAGTGAGCGCCCCTGGACTGTTAGCGCGGCAATTGGGATAAAACTAAATATGATTGAAAATAGGACTATCGAAGGAATGGTATACAAACACTCTTTCACATTTAAATATATATTTTTGAAATAAAAAAAACAATAAAACAATATATATAAAATAGGTTTTGTAAATATTGTAATACCACTATTACACTTGATTGTAAACTTAAAACATATTTATTTCGATAAATAATTCAATGTTCGATACATAATATTATCATTCTTTATAATAATTTTATAGGTATATCATGATACTTTTTATATATAAATGCCTTAGGACTGTGGGGTTAAAAAAGAAAAATGAGGTGTTTGCTCAACAGTCGGATACTGAGGACTTTTAATAACAATCAATAATTAAAAATCAATGAAGACATTTTCTTTTCATGCGTCCTTGTTATGGTTTCGCTGATAAAAAGTGCCATCCCCTTTTTTCTTAGCTACTGCTTCAATCAGGCTAGGCGATGCTACCTTCCTATCATAAACCCATCCTATCTTGGCGAACAGATCCAAGAAAACGGTGCTTAAGTTCAGGAAATTATGTTCAGAGGTCTTGTAATCCCACGGGAAAGTGTGGTGGTAATTGTGCCACCCCTCCCCGCATGCTGTAATTGAGACGATCCAGTTTTCTGCTGCTGGCTTTGTACTGAAAGATAAATCATATAAATCAGATTAAATTAATTCAAACACTTGAACACACTTAAGAACTTCACCATATCGATTTTAACCATATCGCCATATCGATTAGAACGATTTTAAGTAACCTTACTATAGGAGAAACGGAGACCTATATGAGAATAAAATATTTTTAACAAAAAATTTACCCGCCTTCAAAAATGGTGAAATGATTTTTTAAAGCTATGTTCTGTATGTTCACGAGTAAGTAGTGGTTATGGGTAAAACAGCAAATAGGCGAAATCATAGCGGAATATGGTAAATAGAGAGGAATGTTTTTTTTGACGTTTTTATGGTTTTAAGGGACGAAAATTGTATGGGACCAATCTGGAAGTAGATGCTACTTTGCATAATCTGCTTTGCAACAAGTAATATGAGTCTGATGTTCTCCGTACGAGACACAGATGGCGCTAACCTATAAGCACAACGTATGTGCTTAGTAAGGGAATGAGAAACTTCGCCGCTTGACTTGAAGGCACGATAGCTCAGTTGGTTAGAGCACCAGGAGATCTGATCCTGGGGTCGTGGGTTCAAGTCCCATTCGCGCCGAATATTTTTCTTACCCTAAAAATTATTTGGAAGTAGATGCTTCCGAACTAATAAAAAAAATTGAAATCGGTCTACAAATGACGGAGTTTTGAGGTAAAAAACATAAAAAATAAAAAAAAATTACCCGAATTGAGAACCTCCTCCTTTTTTTGAAGTCGGTTAAAAAGCGACTATACTCCACAAGTAACATTGAAGTAAGATAATTTCTATTTCAGTATGACATGGTATTAAACGGGGCAAACAACTCAAGCACAAAAATGTAAAATAAGTTAATTGTTAAAAACTCATTTTTTTAAAACCAACTTTTATTAGATTTTTTTTCGTATTTTTCTCAGCAAACCCTTTTATTTGATACCCATATTGTAGGAGTGCATTAAAAATAACTAGTCCGCCATCTTAGGTGTTCCGCCATGTTGGATTTAGAAAGACATCACACAGCTAACCATGCATTGTCATCCAAACTAAACGTGTATATAAAATTTCAACTCAATCGGTTGAAGAATCTGCTTCGAAATTGAGTTGCAAGATTCCACCCGAACATACATACCTAAATAGTTAGTTACATACATACATTGCAAGTTAAATAAAAAGCTTGTAAAAAAGGGCCTTTGCACGGTGCCCTCGTGCAATCAAAGTAAAGTTTTACCGTGACACGCGACCGCGAGTTTGTCATGGGCCGTGCTGTGTTAGCCATCAAACTTATTTTTATGTATTTTTAGTGATCTCGAGCGTACCGCCACAGAATAGAATATAATAGAATAGAAAAAATCTTTATTTTATAGGACATTCAGGATGCCACTTAAAACAAGTCAAGATTACATGAAATACATACAAACAAACATTAAAGGATTTAAATACATACATACGCATTCGTGCTATTGACCCTACTGACTCTACGCCTATTCGCAAAGGTGCAGTCTTCCCCAGAGAAGAACAGGCAAGAAACTCTGAGGTGCACAGTCTATGCTCATGGCCGCCGATCGAGGTGGTAGTGCGTTGCCGAGCCAAGCAGCTTCGAATCTTGTAGTTTGTAATTTTGTATTGAATGTTGGGGGATTGAAGGGACATACCGATCGTAAGGCCGAAACCCAAATGTGTGCGCGTAGCTGTTGACAGCCCAGATACCATGAAGACTGGCCAGGTATCGAAGTATGGACATGATCAGCACACTCAGACCTAAGTTCTCCCTCCATAAGTACACAGGGATGGCTGCCGGCATAAAGTAGCACAACAACAGTTTCAGGAGAGTGTAGTATCTGGAATAAATGAAATAAATAAAAACGGCAACGCCAAACACTGATATGCATAAAATCAATTCGATTCGATTATCTACATCATATTATGAAGGATGAACATTCAAACACATTTATATTAGTAAAGATAATAATTGTACTGTAGCGCTTGTAGACCAGTGGGGCTCGCTTATCTCAACCGCTTAATAAGGTTAAGCTACGTACATAGAGGCAGGGAACCTGACAGGTGTCCAAAATTTATCACGATCGTTTCCGAGCTTCGGAGGGCACGTTAAGCTATCAGTCCCGACTCCCGGTTGTTGTCGATTGACCACACAGAAACGTGATTTAACCAAAATTAATAAATCGCACGGAATGGCGAAGTTGCCAATATCAAGTAAAGAAACTCTTTACTTGTTGTAGTACGTCAGAGCCTTATCTGTTGATCAGCAGGGTGCACCGCTGGTGACGATTTTGGAGCACTAAGATGTTATGACTCATCAGACACAACCATTGTACTTACTTGTGCTGGAATTTTGGAGCACTAAGATGTTATGACTCATCAGACACAACCATTGTACTTACTTGTGCTGGAATTTTGGAGCACTAAGATGTTATGACTCATCAGACACAACCATTGTACTTACTTGTGCTGGAATTTTGGAGCACTAAGATGTTATGACTCATCAGACACAACCATTGTACTTACTTGTGCTGGAATTTTGGAGCACTAAGATGTTATGACTCATCAGACACAACCATTGTACTTACTTGTGCTGGAATTTGATTAGAGGATCATTGTTAATATCACTCATGTCAGTTCTCTTCCCCTCAGCAATTAACGCAGGGTGCCTCCTCATCATGAGCCAGCCACAATGCGAGAAGAAGATCCCTCGTTTGGCGTTGTGTGGGTCTGCAAGGCTATCGGAGAACTTGTGGTGCACTCTGTGGTCATGTACCCAATCGCGGATCGAATACTGAAAGAGAGGAAGGAGAACATTTCAAAAATGAACGTCTAGGCTACATCCTCGACCACATTTTTTCAGTTATAATTATAATTATATAATTATTTAATTATAATTATATAATTATATAATTATTTAATTATTTAATTATAATTATATAATTATTTAATTATTTAATTATAATTATATAATTATTTAATTATTTAATTATAATTATATAATTGGAAGTTATAATTATAAGATAACAGTCCTTTTTAGCCGACTAATAACTCAGGACTAGAGTCCCTAAATAGAGATGTTGACCAATTTTTTAAAATTGTTTATCTTAAAAAGGACCTGAATCCAAAACCCAAAACCGAAATAATTTTTGAAAACTATTGAGAAATAAAAAAGTTACAAGCTATTAAATTTCAATATAGGGGAAAACTGTCAAACAACGAAAAAGAGATGCACTTACAAGCATGTGACGTCACCGCCATTTGCTTACGTAGGTAAAAACGAGATAGCTTGCTCTCCCCACGAAACGAGATAGCTAGTCCTTACGATAATATAAATTCCAATAACTTGTTTATTTATAAACCAATTTTGATGCTGTTTTCGGATATTAGTATATTTCTAGCGTTATTTTTTGTTTCACATACAATAATTTATAAAATCAAACACTGTCAACATCTCTATTCCAAGTGACCAAAAGTCCTATAGCCTAATTTATTGAAGTTTATTAGCTTGGTTTTTCTGATATAATATACTATAGAAAACTTTAGCATATTCGTGGGCAATCCTATAATTTCAACATTGCGACAGAGGTTATTTATTCTTAATTTTTGATCAGAGTTTAACTTTCCTATAGAAGAGATAGCTCATACTTTACAAAGGTATTGTCATAAGAATAAATAATAACTTACGTAGAATGGAAACTCCCGCTCCAGACGCACGATATTAGCCTACCGTCTGGGGGATCGCTCATGATCGCAAAGGCTAAGACATGACATACCACTCAGACGGGCTGTCACCGCCGGCGTCGCTGTACGCGCGTTTTCTTGTTTGTGTTCCGAATGCAAATAAAATGAAGCCCAAACCACGTTTTTGTAGTGCGTTTGGATGTACACATAATTCAAATTCGATGCCACACTTGATATAATTCAAATCCGATGCCACACTGCGGGTGAAACTGCAGGGCAGAAAGCTAGTATCTTGTATTTAGAAAAATTAGAGTAAAATAATGATTTTAAAGTAAAGAAAAACTTATATTTTAGCGATATAATCTTAAGGCGTAAGTAATAATTTAACTGTAAACAACCCTAGCAATACGGCTGGACGACAGCGGGGCGTCGCGAGGTGAAGGGGGAAGTAGGTATATAAATGGCGGCTTTTGGGACTCGGTCAAAGGAGTTTCCATTCTACTTAAGTTATTATTTATTCTTATGGTATTGTTCTCTATCTAGTTTTGGATCTCGGTCGGTCTATTTTGGATATCGTTTTGGATTGCAATACAAGAATATCAGCATACTATTTCAAGGGCGCGGCGGGGGCATAGGCGGGTCTGTGGCTGTGGTGTGGGGGGGAGGTCATCTTTATAGAGAGAGAAAGATACTATCAATACTAAATATAGACCAAGACTTGAGTGAAAGGAAAACTTAAGATGTGCCAGCTGCCTATTCTTCCCCGGCATACTGTAAAAATCGGTTAGTGGGACGTGAGGGTCTTTCTGTATTATGGCTGACCACCACTCACCATTACACAACATGTTCCATCTAATAACCCTCACCATTTTTGTCAAACGTGGCATTAAGTGGTTTTCTGGAACCACTGATGCTCTGCCCACCCCGTTAGGGATAGCAGGCCTTAATGTAAAATTTTGTTGGAAATAAGAAAAAATATATTTTACCTGTCCAGCGGTTGTCTGAGCGATCACGAATAAGATCCGAAGAGGCAGTGTGGCTTTAAAACTTCTGTGAGTCCACAAGCGATGTGCGCCCCCTGTTATGCCTATTGCAGAACAACAGCCCATAAACACAGCTGAAAGTTAGAGATAAACCTTAATGGACTGAATTCTGGATTATCCTTACTTTATAATATTATAAATGCGAAAGTGACTCTGTCTCTCTGTCTGTCTGTCTGTCTGTCCGTCTTTCACGCCTCAACTACTGATGAAATTTGGTACAGAGATAGATTGGAGCCTGGGAAAGAACGTAGGCTACATTTTATCCCACAGTTGGGCACGATATAACCTGTATTCCAGACGGGCGAATCCGCAGGCGGAAAGCTAGTTTTATCTATATCTTCTATCTATATCTATACATATTATAAAGAGGAAAGATTTGATTGTTTGTTTGTTTGTTTGCATCGAATAGGCTCCGAAACTACTGGAACGATTTAAAAAATTCTTTCACCATTAGAATCCTACATTATCCGGGATGGACATAGGGTACATGATTTTCCCGAATTCCCACGGGAACGAAGTTCCGCGCGGGAAGCTAGTTATAATATAAAACAAAATTAAAATGATGTCTTGTGGTAAAGCAGTTTTTGCTTATATAACTCTTAAATGACTGAACCAAATTTGATAAAGTATAGCTAAGAACAATCTCAATAAGGTACGTCAGCTTTATACAAAACTAGCTTTTCGCCCGGGACTTCGTTCCCGTGGGAATTTCCCCGTCAATTTTCCAATGTTTTTAATAGTTATTCTGCTATTCGGGACGGAGAGAAATACAACAAATCAAAAACCATGGAAATCGGTCCAGCCGTTCTCGAGTTATAAGTGTTGTAACAAACACGACTTTCTTTTATATATATACTAGCTTTTCGCCCGGGACTTCGTTCCCGTGGGAATTTCCCCGTCAATTTTCCAATGTTTTTAATAGTTATTCTGCTATTCGGGACGGAAAGAAATACAATAAATCAAAAACCATGGAAATCGCTCCAGCCGTTCTCGAGTTATAAGTGTTGTAACAAACACGACTTTCTTTTATATATATAGATATATATATATATACATATATATATAGATAAGATAAGATATAAGATAAGATATAGATATATAGAAGATAGATATATAGATAGATATCGAAAGTCCATTCGTTTAGGAGCTACGACGCCACAGACAAACTCACAGATATACCAGTTTATGCTTGGTCCTAGTATTTACATTGTGCCTATCACTAAGTTTGACATACACACGTCAAACATAGTGATAGGCACAATGTAAATACTAGGACCAAGCTTAAACTGGTTGTACTAGAGTCTAGTTTCTGTAATAAGATTCCCATGTGTATTCAAAATTTACATTTGGACAAATTTAAGACAGTAATTAAACAAAAACTTTGCAAAAAGGGCTATTACAGAATTTCTGATTATTTATCAGACAAGCAGGGAATGAACCGCTCAGCTCTATAGTTATTTTAGACTAAGTTATAATAAGAAAATTTGTAATGCAATAAAAAAGACCACCCTCAGAGTTTCTTGCCTATTCTTCTTTGGGGAAGACTGCACCTTTGCGAATAGGCATAGAGTCAGTAAGGGGCTATCCATAAATTACGTCACACAAATTTCATGATTTTTTTGACCCCCACCCCCTCCTTGTCACAGCTGGTCACATTTGTAAGACTCCCCTCTCCCTAGCGTGACGTCATATATTTTGCATATTTTCCTTTTTTGTAATTTTTTAATAAAAGCCGTACTTAATAGAGTTATTGTTTTTTTTTTGGGAACTCAAAACTCACTGTCCCAACCAAAGTAAAAAGAGTGCTTAGGGCTAAGGAAGTTAAGTTTGTCGTTAATAGTTAACACATTTTGATACTCATAATCATAACACATTTTGAAATGTGACGTCACGAAACTTATGACCCCTCCCACCCCCTTGTCACACAATGTCACAGTTTGTCGACCCCCTCCCCGCCCTTTAACTTGTGACTTAATTTATGGATGGTCCCTAAGGTTAAAAGAACGAATGCGTATGTATGTATTTAAATCCTTTAATGTATGTTTGTATTTATTTTGACTCCTTTTAAGTAACATCCTGAAAAAAAATAAAGTAAAGATTTTTGAGTTTGATCAAAATCCTTTGCTCAGAATCCTTTCGACTACGTCACTTTTTAAACAAACAAAAAAACCGAATCAAAATCGGTTTATTCGTTTAGGAGCTACGATGCTACGTACAGACACACAAATATAAACGTCAAACTTATAACAGACCTCTTTTTTTGTCAGGGGTTAATAAATAATTTTACCTAGTTACAGTAGAGCCGAATCCCAAAGTTACGTATGACAGCTCAACCACAGGTCGCTATAACCTTGTTACGTCATCTTTTCAAATCAAAATTCAATAATACCATATCTCCCTAATTAATTACAAACTAAAGATATACATTATCATAACTCTAAACTAAAAAAAATGTTTTCTAATATTAATATCATTGAAATGCTCGTCATACGTAACTTTAGGATTCGGCTCTACTGTAGGACGCGTAAAGGCAACCGTTCGCCATCTTTTTGTTCGTCAACTATGGAGATACTCACAAAAAATAAGGGTCTGCCACTTCGGAGTAAATAGACCACGGTAGATGTAGTATACAGTCCAAACGAGAGCTACCATGTGGAACAAGAAAAGACCTATTATATTGTAGTAAATAAGAGGTGTCAAAAATCCAAATTTTAGCTCCAATTGTCTCAGTTTTCGTAGTAGTAGCCCTTCGTTTTTAGGAAGTCTTGCCTTCCAGTGGTCGAGATTGAAGTCGAGTATATGATATTCGTCTTTGGGCACAAAATAGTCTGAGTCTTCGAGCTGATTCATGACTCTGAAGTCTTTCATTTCTTCCACAGTTAGTGATTTTACAGGAGCCATCTTGGATGATCGGGAACCTTAGAAAAAATCAGTGATTAGTCGAGTTCCCCAAAAGTTTAAGAACTAGATTTAAAAAGTTTTTTTTTATCAGCCCATATACGTCCCCACCGAGGGGCACGGGTCTCCCTTCGACACACGAAGGGGATTCAGGGCATAGCCCACTACGCTGGCCCAATGCGGGTTGGTGGACCGCTCGTCTTTTGAAAACGAATTTTCTTAGCAGGCGGGTTTCATCACGAAGTTTGTAATTAGAAATCCGTACATAAGTCCAAAAAGACTAATTTAGTGGTACAGGCCTGCACCAGGATTTGAACCCGCAACCTTCCGATTACTAGTCTGGCTCATTACCAACTGTGCCATTACACGAAAAAAATCATTGTGAATAAATAATCTTACTTAAGTATGACTTTAAAATTTAAAAAAAATTGTTCACCAATTTTTATAAAACATTAGCTAACCATCTCGATAAAGAACCATCTCGATCTCTTTTAAAAATATATAAATAAACTGAACAGACTTAACCGAAACTGAAAGTAAAAAAAGGTCAATATTTTGATTTAAAATGACTATGATTAATATTTCTTACCTAGACGCTTCTGTCGTTATAACTTATAAGCAGACTGGTCGGTTAGCTGTATACTGAATAGCGACTGCCGAGACAGCCATGGTCAACGTTTTTTTCTTCATATTTATATTCCTGAAAACACTTAAAAACTTATTAAGCGTGAAACCAAGCTCCTTAGTGGGTTTCGTATATAAGTAGAGATAATGATAATTCTTAAATTACCCCGATTCGCGGTACCGGTACGTAACCGGCCGCTTCTCTCCACAAACGTATGTCCGACGCTTCTCTCGCAGTAACGTCCTAAGCCGAGGTTCGAGCCCCACAGGGGGCGCCCTTAGGCCTGTTACTTAAAATTTTGGGCTGAGAGCCATCTGCGCTCGCCACTTGCTCGGTGAAGCCATCAGCGGCCAACAGTGTAGTCATTAAGAAAAAAAAAATATTTTATTAAAAAATGATTATAATTAGCTAAGAGTAATTTGAAGTCACCTAATATACCTACTTTTTTCTGTAATTACCTCAAAAGATCACGTCTTTTGAAGTAATTCGCCGCAAAGATCGGCTATCGGCTGCGTCAAGAAAATTAGGAGTTGAAGTGGTCGCCATGACCGAAATCGGTTGGACCTCATCATCATCTAAAGAGTTATAACTTATCATCTAGAGTGCTTTTCTAAGTACTTAATGTGGTAAACTGATAGTTTTTTTGTTGTTGTTACAGGTAACGTGAGATCAAGATTATATTTCTTTAGACAAAAAGAAACTAGAGAAAAAAGTAAATGCAAAAGAACTTCATCTTAGTATATGTTTAAAACAGTGAACGCGTAGTAAAAGCTGGGGTCGCCGACATTACGCTATGATAAGGTGAGACCTAAAGGGTTTTGTATTTTCCTCTAACCCTTCGTTGAACCCTAAAATCTAACGGAGACTTCGCATATTGTAAATAAAGTTATAAATCATAAATTATTATCTGTTGATAAAGATTAAGATCTTTACGGATAATAATGAACATAATAATTATCTGTAAAGATATTTACTGTTAATTTTCTTTGAATAGAATAGGTATATTTCTAGGCAAGATGGCGTCCACCCTAGTCTGGGAGTGAAAGAAAAACATAGAATGTGCTAGCTGCAAATTCCCGACAAAAACAGAGGAATGTTATAAGTTTGAAGAGTGTAACTGTAAATCTGTCTGTAGCATCGTAGCTCCTAAACGAATAGACTGAATTTAATGAGGTTCGAGATGGTTCTTTAGCTTTATTTGATCAAAATCGTTTTAGCCGTTTAAAAGTTATACGCAATAAGTGTCGGGAGTTAAACATTTTTTTTTTATAAAACTTATTGTGTAACCATTAAAATCTCATTATGACTACCTCTACCTTATCGTCTTCAAGATAAGATTCAGATTTGATTGAGCTTGACTAAAGCCTGTGCAAAAGCCCAGGTGATAATACAATGAGTCGGTCAGTGGCACGGTAAATCCACGGCGCCTGCCTCGGGGAGGCACGCCCTCCGCGCTTTCAGCGAAAGCGACAATACTAATGTGAAGAGGTTGCCATGCTTCAGAGGTTTTGTGGACGTGATATGTAATGAGGCTTCAGATATCTCATTCTTAACCTTCTTCGGCATCTCCAGTTTTACTCTTCTTCTTATCGTGTAGGTATAGTCTAGTATGTGGCGAACTTTGCTAACGCTGTTGGTTTTAACGACTGTAGTCAATCGACAACAGCCGGGATCGACAGCTATTTTTTTATTTTTTTTTATTATATGATGGGTTAACTCTTGACCTCAATCTTGACCATAAGGTCAAAATTGAGGTCGGCGATGGAGCGAGTTAACCCAGAAAATGCCTATAAAGGCACTGGTACTCCCACGCACCGACGGAACACAGCAAGCTGTTTGGCGTCGGACTTCGGTAGGAGGGTGGTCGCGAACCAGACGGCCCTTTACAGAGTCTACCACACCGCATGAGACCATAGGACGACACCTCAGATTCAGAAAAAAATGAAGTGTCGTTGCCTGGGATGGATTACTAGGAGGCAGGTCTCATTTGTGTTTCCTTAGTCGCCTCTTACGACACCCACGGAAAGAGATGGGGTGGTGTTATTCTCAACCGATCACCACACGGTTAAAAGCTTCACGTGCCCTCCCGAAGCATGGAATCGCTCGTGATAATCAGCTTCTCTGCCTCTGTGTACGGTGCTTAACCTCACTGATCGGTTGAGATCAGCGAGTGCCACTGGGCTACGAGCGCTACGATTTGCTCTTCATAGTAGGATTCTTCCCTGTCCGTCTGTCGCCACCCCTAGACACTTTCAAACTCAGGTTGAAAAAACACCTTGGTTTCGATACTTTCGATCCAAGAGGCATTGAGTTCTACCTAAGTTCCTTTTATTTTTTTGTATGTATGTACAGTGTTATAATATAAGTACATACAGTTATATATTGCTTATTGTATTATATTATGAGTGTTAACATAATCTAAATATATAAAAGGAGAAACTGACTGACTGACTGACTGACTTATCAACGCACAGCCTAAACGGCTAAACCTAGGCACTTGAAATTTGGAAGGGACGTAGCTTAAGTACCGTAGAGGTGCACTAAGAAAGGAATTCCCAAAATTTCCACGGGAACGGGAATTAGCGGGAAAATCCTTTTGTATGAAAAATCTAAACCGCTTAAGTTAGACGCTTGAAATTTGGCATGCAGGTACCTTAGTAAACTTAAAGCTTAGTTGCAACAGGATATTGCAAAATTCCCACGAGAACGGGAGTTAGCGGGAAAAAACTTTTGTATGTAAAAATACTAAATCAATATTTAATAAACTAAATGAAGGTCCATTAATGGACCGTCAATAAAGTGTAATCTGTTCAAAAGAAAAAATTAACACGCAAACGAAGTTGCATCAGCTAGTTAAGTATAAATGCGAAAGTTTGTGAGGAAGGATGGATGGATGTTGAACAATTACAAAAAAAAATTAACACGCAAACGAAGTTGCGGGCATCAGCTAGTATAATACAATAAGCAATATATAATAACCTAACCTAATTACTTACACACATGTATATTAATTCATATACATTTATATAACTAGTTAAGTTTAAGTGTATTATTTCCGCGGTTTTTATTAAGGTATTCTGTTGTATTCGGTTGTACCTCCCCGCTTACTCAAGATTCCTCTCAACTAGACAAGGTTGACTGGAAGAGATCCCCGTGTTGGAAAAGTCCACCTTTGTACCAAATGTTACCTTTTCATAAGAACTGTAGTTTTTTCTTTGATAACATACACACACACACACACACACATATCTACATTCTTATTTCGATTCTAGTCACCACCATTCTTACATAGCTCACCACGCCTCTGTACATACTTACCTTTATCTATTATGAATCTGATATAACCTATTAGTTAGGACTATAGTTTCAGTCATTTGAATAATTCATCTAACAGTTAATATACTTAAAATAAAATATGTTAGTCATATATAGTTATTATCTGCCGGCGTCTGTATTTCCGAGCTCATACAACCCGAATATCTTTAAAGTACGAGTGAATAGGCTTCTTCTGGGTGAGCTCGCTACATCCTCGACCGCATCTTTGCCCCTAACCTAGATTGTGGTCAAGAGCGAACCCATTCTTAATAAAAAAAAGAAATGTTGAAAGTTAGAACCATATATTGTAATTACACGTGCTGATAGCGATCATCTTTACGAGTACACTGGACACCTCAAAATTCATAAATTTTTTGCTGTTTTTGAACAGAAATTTAGTTCATTATTTGGCTGTAACTACATCCGTGTCTTTTGGTTGAGACCACGATTTCATCTCATTATCTTCTTCAGTCATATCTTCAAGGTAAACCACGTGATGACCATCATTCCTCATGACTCTACGGCAGCATATGGGGCAGTTAGCTTTTTTCTGAAGCCAGGTCTTAAGGCAAGACCTGCAAAAGACATGGCCACACCTCGTCGACGAAACTAACTCTTTGCCAAAAATCTTGAAACATATAGGACATCGTATCCTAACGAATACTTCTGGAGGTTTTAGTGTTGACTTTTCTACCTAAAACAAAGTCTTTGAATAATCTCAAATTTTGGTTCCACATTAAACTAATATAATATCTAAATATATAAAAGGAGAAACTGACTGTATGACATATCAACGCACAGCCTAAACGGCTAAACATATGCACTTGAAATTTGGAAGGGACGTAGCTTAGGTACCGTAGAGGTGCACTAAGAAAGGAATTCCCGAAATTCCCACGGGAACGAGAATTAGCGGGTAAATCCTTTTGCATGAAAAATCTTAACCGCTTTAGTTAGACGCTTGAAATTTGGCATGCAGGTACCATAATAAACTCAAAGCTTAGTTGCAACAGGATATTGCAAAATTCCCACGAGAACGGGAGTTAGCGGGAAAAAACTTTTGTATGTAAAAATACTAAATCAATATTTAATAAACTAAATGAAGGTCCATTAATGGACCGTCAATAAAGTGTAATCTGTTCAAAAGAAAAAATTAACACGCAAACGAAGTTGCATCAGCTAGTTAAGTATAAATGCGAAAGTTTGTGAGGAAGGATGGATGGATGTTGTTACTCCTGTTACTTTGCAGTAATATAGCTTAAGACATCAAAATAACAATGGCAATCATTGCCCAAATTCCCAAGCGAACGAAGTCCCTGGCGAAGAAGTAGTGTATAACGGGTCAGATGGCTAAATAAGAGGACACACCCATGACCCAAGATGCAGAAGCAGTGTAACTACCTCTGAAAATAAACCTGTGACATTTCTGACCGTGAGTCCTTATAGATTGGTCAGAGGGTCATCTTAGATTGCATCCTACATCACTCGTTCAGGACTTAGATCATTATAGACCTTTGCATCTCGACATATGATTTAAGCAGCGACTTTGTGAGATCGGTAACGCCGCTCGTGACTGAAAAATCCGATTCTGCAACGACATATCTGTCCGCACGCGTGCTGAGGGTCCGTTGCAGAACGAAATCCTTCAATATTATGCCTTTTAGCTCGTCTTTCGGCTAAATTGTGAAACAATGTATTGTGAGATACTGGTCACAGGTTTATGTTTAATGTGTCGGGCAACTTACTCTACAATGCTTCCCTTTTTTAAAAGTCTTCGCCTTTTTCAGCCGAGGTTTAGCAGATGCGCTCGTCTTTCTGGTTGTGGGTGGAGCCATATTAGGTAACAAAAAACATTTTTGCTGAGGAATTTTCCACTGTTGACAGGTTGTGACACGGTAGAAGTAGTAATTTTCTTTTATCAATCAGGACATGCAAAAGGACGGAGCCATACAGCCAAACATTTTGTAATTTGGTTTCGGTTTTTTCTGTTACAGAAAGGCAAAGGTCTTCAGACTGTACAGCCTAGATTTCTTCAAACTCATTGCTTTCTATATTTTGATTGGCAAAGGTGCAGCTCTGATACGGCCGACTTTTTAGGGAGCGCTTGGTTCGGTTATTTTTAGACTATGTAGAACTCTAAGGCCGTTATTACAGAAGGAGACTAAAGTCTTGATCTATGCTTAAGTGTTGATTGTCTCTTTCTCTCTCTATCAAACTGACAAAGACGACTGCTACATCAGAGTCTTAGTCGCGTTTTGTAATACGGACCTGAGAAGAGGTTTTTGTGCTGATGATCGAACTTAGTACCTCTCGCGAATAATCCCGACCCTTTTACCTGTGCACCAGCATTGAACCAAGTACAGGTGTTAAAATAGCTGTAATTCCTTCGCTCATGGCCACATTAGCGATAACGCCGGCTGCCGTCAGCCTTAGATTCCAGCGGACGAATTATTACTCGGGGAATTACAAAGATCTCGATGCACTTTCTATTGCGGCCGCTTATTGGGCGGAGGTAATAAGCTATTTTTCAATTGCTCGCCTCGATTCGGTGCCTTTCTCGGATTGCCTAGGGATGCTAGCGGCTGAGTGCAATTCAACACATGAGGTGCACATATAAAATATATTTTTTTTATCCTGGCTGTACTGATCAGAGTTAGCACAAGACCGCGATAAATGGAGTAAAGCAGAGGAGGCGTTTGCCCAGCAGTGGGATCTGACAGGCTTGGAAAAAAATTATATAAAACGAATAAAGAATTGATTCATTAATTCATTCATTTTGTATGGGTTTATATGTATATGGGTGTATTTCTTCAACGCTAAACTGGGAATGAAAGAAAACCGTAGAATATGCCAGCCAACTTTTCCTAGCCGTAGAAGCCAGTAAGCTAAGTAAGGGTTTTGTTGTATCTTGTGTAAAATAGCTGTTAAAAGTGGAAAAACTAAATAATTTAGTCAAGTCAAATAGTACATCTATCACTAGTAAACTGTTCAAGAATTTGAAAACAGTTCAATACCCTGACCAAGAATACAGCATTGAAATCAAAGTGAAGTCAAAGTCAAAAATTGCTTTATTTCATTGAAAATTCAGAATGTTATTTAAAATAAGTCTAAGAAGTGAATTACATTCCTTTTCGCAAAGGTGTTATCTTCTCCAGAGAAGAATAGGCAAGAAACTCCGTGTTTTTTTTTAATAATCTTTATCGACTTAAGTAATATCTAAATAACTCTGGAGTTGAGCTATTTATTCCCATAGTTGCTTGTCTAAGATAATCAGTAATTCTATAATAGCCCTTATTAATCCCCGACAAAAAAAAGGGGTAATAAAGTTTGACGTGTGTATCAGTATAGTCTGTTTGCTGCATCGTATCTTCTAAACGAATAGACCGATTTCAATGCGGTTTTTTTAGTTGAAAGGTGACGTAATCGAGATGATTTTTAGCCATATTTGACCAACATTGGTTCAGCCGTTTAAAAGTTATAAGCAATCGAATGACGGGAGTGGTACATTTTTTTAAGTTTTAGAGTTAATGCAAAGTTTTTGGTTAATACCAACAATCAACAACAGCCATCCCTAGGGGGTCTATCTCCGATTCGCGGTTATGAAATCGAGTACGAGCTTCAGCTTCCTTGTTCACGCGGTCGGGTCTCGCGTAAATCATTCGCCTATTGCGTACAAAAAGAAAACTGTTTCCCCCTTACATCATTATTGATAGAGGCTATTGAGGAAGCCTGAGACTAATAAGGAACTTATTGTTGCTTGCACAAATCTAAGGGAATTTAGTTTGTTTCGAAACATATACTTACGTAAGTATATGTTACTCTTCGAGAATCGGGCATGAATCGAGCGGCGGATTTTCTTATCGAGTTTTTTTGCTTCAGAATCATTTAGCCGTGTGATGATTGGTTTAGAATAACACCACCTTATTTCTTTTTGTAGGTGTCGTAAGAGGCGACTAAGGAAACACAAATGAGACCTGCCTTCTATTAATCCACCCCAGGCAACGACATCTCAATTTGTTCTTAATCTAAGGTGTCGTCCTATGGTCTCATGCGGTGTGGTAGGCTCTGTAAAGGGCCGTCTGGTTCGCGACCACCCTCCTACCTAAGGCCGACGCCAAACAGCTTGCTGTGTTCCGTCGGTGCGTAGGAGTACCAGTGCCTAATAGGCAATTTCTGGGTTAACTCGCTCCATCGTCGACCTCATCTATGACCTTGGTCAAGATTGAGGTCAAGAGTTAACCCATTTTATAATAAAATAATAATAATAAAAAAAAATATTTGTTACAGTTGTGTACAGGGTATTACAATTTTAGTTGGTATTTCTGAGATTCATACTTTTTCTAACTGTTATTTTATTGGTAATATATCGCGATGCCTTAAAGGGGTGATAGGTGGTACAGATCATTAGCTATCAAATCACCCTTGAGTAGACAGGAAATAATTCCACGTCAAAAACGTAAGAGTCACCGACTTCAATCCCAAAAAGACAATTTTTTCGAGAGTTTCCCTCAATTTCTTCAGGATTCCACCATCAGAGATTTCCAACAAAAAAAGAATAATCAAAATCGGTTCATAAACGACGAAGTTATCCGCGGACATACTTAAAAAAAATTACGGTCGAATTGAGAAACATCCTCCTTTTTTTTTTTTTGAAGTCGGTTAAAAATGTACCAATTTATGTTTTTTAACAAACGTCAAAATGTACTGAACTTATCAACTTCAGCACATTTTAACCCGTTATAAATCAGTTTAGCCGTATAACTTATCAATAAGCGACCACTTTCCAACGCAATGTCACCATGTAATCGACGCCTACGCAGCCCGCGACTGACAGCTGACTGCACTTTGGCAGTATAGAGTAATTGTTTCCATAATACTTTATGGAAAAAAAAGTTGGGAGGGTGTGAAGACCGTATATCTCAGTGTAAATACTTTATGGTCTTATTGTCAATTGTCATTGACTTGTTTTTGATAGATTGTTAAAAACAGCAGAAAAATATATTTTGTTCTTTCACTACGAATCTTTATTTTTAATTATAAAATTGATCCTAAAAACGTAATACTTTACTAAACACTAGCTTCCCGCGCGGGACTTCGTTCTCTTAGAAATTCGGGAAAATCATGAACCCTATATCCATCCCGGATAATGTAGGATTCTAATGGTGAAAGAATTTTTCAAATCGGTCCAGTAGTTTCGGAGCCTATTCGATGCAAACAAACAAACAATCAAATCTTTCCTCTTTATAATGTGTATAGATATAGATAGATATAGAAAACATACATGGCGCAACGCAAGTAGTGTATGTTTTTATCTAAACTAGGCCTATCCTGTGTCTTAGACACTAGACTGCAGTTTTAGGCGACAGCCGTGTAACCATGTATTCGTCAAAATCCGGTCAGAAGGTTTCTCTGTTGGCAAGGTCACGGAGGTCAATGGCAATCGCTCCCCCTTAATACTCCGAATTAAAAATGGTACTAAGCGTTAGGAAGAATAAGTCATTAAATTACTTTTGTTTTAGGCTAGGAGCGCAAAAGAATCATTGAATGCGCCAGACTTCTCTTTAAGATGAAAGATTGTTTAAAAAAAACGACATTTCGTATCGCAGCAGCTTATGGACACAAAGTCTGATAATGAATTCGTTGAGTACGGAATGATTATGCAAATATTATCTTTTAACTGCATATCGCGCCATACAATGCCATACAAAGAGATATCAAGTGAAAACACATCCGTACATTCTCCTTTCATATGCTAATATAAAAGTTCTTACAAAAGCCTTGACAAGACTAAAGACTTTCTTAAAAGTGTTTAATACCGCTATGTAGCATTTTAATGGTTATATTAAAGTTTTTATGTCACGCTTAAGATAATCATTGTTGTTTTTACGATTGATTTTAGAAACTTGAGTAGGTAGGTGTGATTTTTGTTTGAGTGAAACATTTTATTATAATTGTAATTGTAAACGTAGGTTAGTGGCTATTCTATTAGCCTAGATAAATCATCTGAATAGACCAATGATCTGAAGGCCGTAGGAAATCGCTGAATTTTGGTTGCATATAATCGATAATTAATTAATTATGGACAGAGAATACATAAACAATAAACTAATATAACACATATATATATATATATATATATATATATATATATATATATATAAAATCCTAAAAAGGTTCTTAAAGATTGTGAGTTCTACGTCTATGAAATATTAAAGATTTAAGTCTTGCATAAATAATGAGACAGAGACGATTCGCAAGCACAAAACACCATGCGTGTCCTATTTGAATGAAGATCTATATAAATCACTGTTGGATACCACAAGGATACCACCGAGAAAATACATAGGGGGTGACTTTTAAATTTTGCGAAACTTTAGTGGGATGGATGATTCTCCTCATGAAACTGAACATTTTTCCCTGAGGAACCGATACAAAATTGTCAAAAAAAGTTGATTTTATATTCTTTGGTGAAAGTTGTTGAGTTGCGTGAGCTGATTCACCCCATTCACCCCTACAAGCTCACGCCTTTGTCTCAATGCGGTAGGCAAAACCCACAGATAGTCACATGGTACGATCCGCATATTAGATTATTTACAGAACTATTCTTCTATGGCATCCATAAACAATAAAGACTTCTGGAAACTGTTGTCATAAATTCATAATTTCTTAAAGCTAGTGTTTAAATTCTCTTTACTAGCTAAACTCAACAAATTATCCTTACTTCACACTTTGGTGTTACCGTTGACGCTACAGTGCTAAATATTCGCGCTGAATATAAAAACGAATGTAAAGTCAATTGTATACCTAAAGAGCCTAATGTTCCCTTACAAGATTGTATGCTTAAATTTCGCTTTAAGCATGTCTCACATTATTCAACCAAACCCATATATCTCCGGTTGAAAAGCCAACAAATTGTCCATTTCAATTTTACTCGAACACCGTGAACACAATGCATTTGCGGGTACAAATCGGTTGTAAACATACATTACCTCTAATGCTAGTGCGATTAGTGGGTCCGCTTCTACGATAAATCTGGACGTCCACACCTACACGACTCTTATACGACTAGATGCGACTTTAACGCGACTAGTCCTATAAATAAGCAAGACAAGGGCGTCATTTTCGTTCTAAATATGCGCATTTTCAAGTCTAAAGCTGTCTAGGTGCTGCCTCATCGTTTAGGTGACGAATAAATGAATGTTTTGAAGCAAACTTACTTGCATTTGGTGACTTTAAATTTGTAAGCGTAAATTAAGGAAGTGAATCATCCCACAAACTGAAGAACGCGCACGAAGGGTTCCGTACCATTTTTACCTATAAGTGCGAGTTGGACTCTATAAAAACCATTATCTCTATAAAAACGGCAAAAAAATCACGTGTGTTGTATGGGAGCCCCCTTAAATATTTAATTTATTCTATATTTTATTAGTATTTGTTGTTATAGCAGCAAACGAATGATGTATTGCGAAAATTTCATTTGTCTAACTATCACGGTTCATGAGATACAGCCTGGTGACAGACGGATGGATGGACGGACGGACGGGCGGACGGACAGCGAAGCCTTAGTAATAGGGTCCCTTTTTTTCCCTTCGGGTACGGAACCCTAAAAACAATACTTATGCGATGCGATCCGCTGATTTGCCTTTTTATGCAAAGAATTTTTTTTGTTGATCTGTTTCATTTAATATCTCCCCATATACATTGAGATGCTTCCATATCTTTAATTTTGAGTAAATAAATAAAATAAAACGCTATACACTTAAAGGCCCACATTAAGGTTTTTCCTTGTGTCGTGGGTCCTCAGAACACACATAAGGATAGACACAAACACCCATGACTCGAGAACATACGAGTATATCTGCTTTTTACACAAATATTTGCCCCGACTGGGATTCGAACCCAGGACCCGTCGATCAAGAGGCAGCGCCACTACCGACCAAACCGGCCCTCAAATAGACCTTTTATGGGTGAGCTTGCTACATTCTTCACCACATTTTCGCCACTGAGCTAGATTTTAATCAAGAACGGACCCATTACTTAAACAAAAAACATAGTAAATAAAAAAAACATAACTCTCTCGCTTAGTTGCAGAAACGTCCGTTAAAGTTAAAGCTTCTTTAAATGTATTGTCGTCCCTGTTTACGTCAACAAGACGGAAAGTTACAGTACTATATTTGTGAGTCTGTTAAAAAAAAGGTTAGGCACTTTAATTTTTTTTATCAGACAGAGTGTGAGTCTGATAAAAAAATAGTAAAATGCCTAACGTTAAGATAAACCACATCTTGCAAGTTATAATTTGGCTGAATTGTATTATTTACCACTGCATTTGCACGCCAAAGGCGAGTTTGTTTTGTTGCAGAATGCACTTTCTGTGTTTTTAAATCATGGCTCTCTGATGGATTTCCTCGCAGGTTATTTCCCTAGTGATTTACTATGAGAGAAAGTTTCAATTGAAAACATGAAGGAAACGATATTGATTTGAAGGAAATTCAAGAAATTGATAGCTGTTTATTGCATTCTAACTTCACGGTCTATAGTAGCTAGAAAGTGTTTGTAACCCACGACGAAGAGGGGTGTTACAAGTTTGACGCGTGTATCTGGTGTCAACCGATTAATTTTCTTTCGATTTATAATATGCAAAAGGGTGCCGCCTGGTGCCAGACATAGGGAATTTTTATAATTCGCAAACGGCACGGCTAAATTGTATTACCATTGACTCCTATATAATAATAATGCTAGAAACTGAGAACATAGGGGGCAATGGTAATTCAAATTTTGATTGGAATTATAAAAAGGCCCATTATGTATATTATTTAGGTTATTTAGACCCAATTTCACCATACGCTTATTACATAATGAACAGACGATTATCAGCTAACCCGAGATTTGACAATGTCATTTTCATACTTTTTGTTTGACGTTTTGTCTGATTAACTTCTTAATCGTGGATTAACTAACTAACAGAGTATGGTGAAATTGGACCTTAGGCTTTCAGCTCATTATTTCGTCTGTTTAACCAAAATAGAGTTTATCAGGTTTTAGTAAGTAGTTTTTTCTCAATCTTGTTTCGGTCTTTACCTTTTTTATTTTTCGCAGTCGGGTTTTCTTTTCTTTTACTTACACGTATTACACGTACTGCGTCAAATGTATATGAACCTTCTTCCTAGCGGGGAACCTGACGAAGTTGGATCATAGTTACACTTCTGTGGCCTGTATATTTTCTGTATAATACTGCTTTACAAAACTCTATCTTGTCGCTCATAATATAACAAGTCATTGATATCGCAATAGTTTATAAGCATAACTTTGAGTTCACATAATAAATAATTACTGACATACTGATCATTCTCATGTAAGTACTCGTATACTCGGATCGCATTAGAAATCAGACGTATCGATCTAGCCAAATTATCGACGTGCGAGATTCGTTGCATAACCGTATTATAAGTTGGACAATTGGAAAGGGACGTGGTCCACACCAAGCTATGATATGATATGCTGATTTGGAAATGGCTATTAATAAAATAAATTCAAGCTTTTGGTTGTAGTCTATATATATTTGCTATTTTCAACTAGTTCTCTCTTCAACTTGTAGAGAGAACTAGTTGAAAATAGCAAATATACATAAAGTATCTTAAGTTGAAAAGAGCACCCTCTGAGTTTTTTCTTGAGGGGAAGACTGCACCTTTGCGAAACGGCAGAGTTAAAAGGAAAATTGTGATTTTGTAATTTTATGTATTTTATTAATATACATCAACACGGTCTAGGGATATTGCACGATGTTTCATACAAAAGAGGTCCTTTTGAGAAGCTACAAAAGCATACTCGAGATACAAGGAGGGCTTTAGTTTTCAGACGAGCAAGTGCTAAACCTGAATTTTTAATTCTAGTGAATAAATTTTGTTTTACTTGAAATTTGTGAAGACGTGACGGAAACGTGTACATATTCTTTATTGCACAAACAAGTAAGAAACATTTTACATAAAAATAGTGTACAAAGGCGAGCTCATCTCTAAAAGAGATCTCTTCCAGCCAACCTAGTCGGTGAGAAATAGTGTACGAGACGGGAAGAGAGAATTGCGCACAACGGAAAGAAAATACCAAATAAGAGAGGGGTTTATATTATTAATACTTAAATATAAAAAAAATATATAAATTAATATATACTAACACATATAACACAACATATATTTATAAACAAATATAATAAATCTTACATACATAATATTTTAAGATATAGATATATTTTTAGATATAAGTGACTTTGTAGTAAATATTATTATTTGACTTTCCTTTGGGAATTTTAAAATTGTTATTCCTTTTACCTATTTTTTTGTTATCTTTCTTTTAAATTACCAGTAATATTAAAAATTATCTAATTTACTAAAAATATTACTCAGAGTTAAAGCTGTTTTAGCTCAAGTTGCGTGTAGCTGATCGTAGAATGCGTGCCTGCTTGCCTTAGACTACCCGTGGTCTACACTAAGTATATACCTACATATTTATTACGCGAAAGACTAGTATGTTTCGTTACGCCACGTCTGGTCATATTATTACGACTCTATTGCATCTAAAATGCACAATATATCAGTACAATATATCAATTAAGTAATCAGCCAACTTCAATAATAAATAATCCGTGTTGTTCAGTTTCGTGAGCTGATTCACCTTAATTTTCGCCAACTTATTTAAAAACTTTTCGCTAACTGTTTTTAAAGCAGGATTAGAATCACCAGGTAGGCACTAGTGTCTCTGGCAAGACCTAGTTAATAGACTAGTATTCAATCATTATGACAGTTTATTTCTTTATTTTTTAATAAAGTTTAATAAAGTTACCCAATGTTATAGTTATTTCCTCTGTCGAAAGACGTCTGGAAGAGATCGCTGGCTAGGCTTTTTTAGGTTCAGTTAGGTTAGGTTAAGCATTAATATTGTAAAAAAATCCGTCAATGTGAAAAAATTGAGGCAGTTCACAAAGTAGGTACCGAGTGATACTCAAGTAGGTACTCAGCTCTAGAGTTATTTCAGACTTTGTTATAATTAGAAAATAAGAAAATTTGTAATGCGATTAAAAAGAGCACCCTCAGAGTTTCTTGCCTGTTCTTCTCTGGGGAAGACTGCACCTTTGCGAATAGGCGCGCGTAGAGTCAGTAGGGTCAATAGAACGAATGCGTTTGTATGTATTTAAATCCTTTAATGTTTGCTTGTATGTATTTCATGTAATCTTGACTTGTTTTAAGTGGCATCCTGAATGTCCTATAAAATAAAGATTTTTTCTATTCTATTCTATTCTATTCTGATTATAACCTTACTAAGTAAAATTACAGTATTACGGCTTTGACAATGTTACGGTCACATATGTATATTCACCATCCACAACAATTTACCAAGGATCCCTCAGCTTTCCCCTCTCAACCTGCACTATTTGAACCCTATCCTCCCAAGCCTCCCACGTAATGAACCAACCGAGCCGAATCGTAAATTCGATCCAACAACATAACACCACGCTGCATTCGGTTATTATCTCCCAGCGTTAGTCTGGACACCTTGTGGAAGGATTCTGAGCCGATGGGAAAGTTTCTAATTTAATTTTGAAGAGTATCAAAAGTGAAGACGAGCCTCTTTAATCCATGGTCTAATTTTTGGAGTGTCGGGTTAATTTTGGATGTTTCCGGAAAAATGCGGTTAGCGTCTCAGAACATCATAATAATTTAAGCTTACGGCCTAGTTATTACCTACAATCCAAAACGTTATCTAAATAAAAGTATGTTTTTTTGTTTCCGTTTATTTATTTTTTAAAAGCGCTGTATAAATTTTGATTAAATGTGTATGGGAACACCTCAAGAGTATAGTCTTTCAAACAAAAAAAAGTTTTCAAAATCAAACGACAATTGTCCGTGTTATCGCGTACCTAACAAACATACATTAAAAAAATACAGTCAAATTGAGAGCCTCCTCTTTTTTAAGTCGGTTAAAAAGATGTCTATTAAATGAAGGGTCGTGCTATTCATTGGTTCGGAAGCATTTTGCGGGACGTCAGAAGGCATTACTTCTTCCCCTGCGCATCATATGAATATGTATGCTAAATAAGAAGCAAATGAATATGACAAACTTTGCTAAGATGAATTAAGTACAGTTCAGTGCTTAGTTTTAAATATGTATTAAATATTTAATAAACTAGAGTTATTAGTAGAGGTAATGACTTTACTCTGACAACGTTCTGACCGTGCACTGAGAAATTATATGTTTTCTAACCTAAAAAAAAAATTTTTTTTAAATCTAAAATTAAAAATCCATCTCGATTACGTCATCTTTCAAACAAATAAGCTGCATCAAAATCAGTCCATTCTATTTGCAGTTACAATGCCGCAGACAGATACTCAGATAAACACCGACACACGTCAAACCTATAACACCTCTCTATTTCGTCGAGGGTTTAAAAGAACCGCAAAATGAGCTCATAACTCACTTATTATCTTGTTATTTTACCGCGACTTCCTGTAAGTGATGCGTCATGCTTATTAATCTCATCAACTGCCTTCCCTTCATCTTGATTTAATCATCTTCCGGAATATTATAGAAAATCATTCGCAGCTTGAAATTATTGACAATTATTTTTATGGGCAACACCGGCGCGGGGTGGCCATGATCCGACCACACATGTGGACTTTTTTGGAGTTTTTTCTCTGTTTAATATTTATTCTTTTATGTAAATTTCTGCGATGTTAAGCATGCTGAAGGTTCATCGGCAGTCGGTGCTTTTTTAATCCCCGACAAAAAAGAGGGGTGTTATAAGTTTCACGTGTGTATTTGTGTGTCTATCTGTGGCATCGTAGCTCCTAAAGTTTAGAATGGACCGATTTCGATGCGGTTTTCTTTTTTTTAAAGCTGACGAAATCGAGATGATTCTTGCAAGATTTAAACGCCTCAGTGTAACCACGAGGAACGCCTCAATCAAAATTGGTTCTGCGAACGAATGTGAGGAGTGATAATTTGATTTTTATTGTAGAGCTGTTATGTTATTTTAGCGCAATTTCTAGCTGACAATATCCCATCATTCCAATAAATATCAATAGTGATATTAAATGAAATTTTCATAACATTTTTTTAATTTGTTGTTCCAGGTATGTTACGTGGCCCAACATCTTTTTGCTTCAGTTGCTATGCGGTGTGTATTGAAATGCTTCTTCAATACACACCGGTCGGTACGAATATGCTTCATTCGAAATATCTTTGTAACCTGTCCCTTAGAAGAAAAACATAACTTTTTTAAATTACCTACTTATATTTCTTATAATTAAAAATTTAAATAATTTTCCACGTTAAAAACGTATGAGTCACCGACTTCAATCCCAACAACAGTTCGCACAAAGTAGATATCTAGTTTTTTGCGGACTACAATGCCTATTAGCAAATAACTACAAACAGAAATGTCATTCATTTATTTAGATGATGTTCTAGTTTGTAGTATATTTTGTTTTTGTTGATTATTTTTAAAAGCGCTAAATCATTTTCGATAAAATTTATATGGGACCTCTTCAGGAGTATACTCTTTCGAACAAATAAAGAATTTTGAAAATCGGACAACAGTTGCCGGAGTAATCGCGTAACAAATATACAAAAAAAAAAACAGTCGAATTGAGAACCTCCTCCTTTTTGAAGTCGGTTGAAAAGTGTATCACCCTCGACATTCGATGCTTATAACTTTCAAACGACTGAACCAATTTTGATCAAATATATCTAATAACCATCTCTATTGCGTCAGCTTTCAAACAAAAAAAGCGCATCGATTTCAAACAATCGATCCATTTCGATTGACGGCCGGTTTGGTCGAGTGGTAGTGACGCTGCCTCTTGATCGGCGGGTCCTGGGTTCGAACCCCAGTCGGGGCAAACATTTGTGTGAAAAGCAGATGTTTGTTCTCGGGTCATGGGTGTTTGTGTTTGTCTTTATGTGTGTTCCGAGGGACCCACGACACAAGGGAAAACCTTAGTGTGGGCCTTTGAGTGTGTAGCGTTTATTTATTTATTTTATTTATTCGTTTAGGAGCTACGATGCCAATGACAAATACACAGACACACAGGTCAAACTAATAACCCTTGTGGTGATCGGAAACAAAGGAAACACAAATGAGACCTGCCTCCTAGTAATCCATCCCAGGCAATGACACTTCATTTTTGTCTGAATCTGAGGTGTCGTCCTATGGTCTCATCTGTAAAGGACCGTCTGGTTCGCGACCACCCTCCTACCGAAGTCCGACGCCAAACTGCTTGCTGTGTTCCGTCGGTGCGTGGGAATACCAGTGTCTTTATAGGCATTTTCTGGGTTAACTCGCTTCATCGTCGACCTCATCTTTGACCTTTACGGTCAAGATTGAGATCAAGAGTTAATAAAAAATCTTATAATAAACCCCCCCCCTGTTTTTTGTCAAGGGTTAAAAGTATGAAGTATGTGATAATTGCATGTAATTATATTAATAAATTTCCTCACATAAAAGCGCCGACTTAATCGCCATTTCTCTTATTCATTCTTGTCATCAATGTGGTCACATTAATCATTATAAGTAGGCACCAAGTAGGTGCGCAGGCGCAAGGCCTGTGTCATTTCGATAATGATATCGACTGGTATATAATCTACACGAACATTGATTTTTCGCAGATCGTATCAGTGGTTTTTAATGGGGTCTCATGATTAAAATACGGTATTCTGTTTATTTTTAGTTAACTAGGTGATCGCCAAGGAAAGTGTGGTGGCCAAGCAATTCCGTCGACGATTGTAATTCTTGCAGAAATACACACAATATACATTTATATCTGGCTGGCCAAAGTGGAAGAATGGTAGTAGCACTGCCTCTTGATCGACGGGTCCTGGGTTCGATTCCCAGTCGAGACAAATATTTACGTTAAAAGCAGATGTTTGTTATCGGGTCATGGGTATTTGTGTCTGTCTTTATGCATGTTCCAAGGGACCCACGACACGAGGGAAAATCTTAGTATGGGCCTTTGAGTGTGTAGCGTTTAAAAAAAACTTTAATCCCTTTCGGGGTAAGCAGAACGTCATGTAGTTCTAGAAACACTTGACGCCACTTCTGACAGGAATTCTGAAGGTTATTAAATGGAACATGTGCCGCTTTATAAGAGTAGGTAGGTTTTGCGTAAATAAAGCCCATAATAATCGAAAGAAAGAAAAAATATTTTGAAATAATAAGAAGTATCTGTTTGAAATATAAATTACACGTTTTAAGTCTTTAAATAGAATAGAATAGAAACATTTTTATTCGGCAAATAATACAGGTAGGTAATTCTTATAAAACTAAATTACAAATTGCCGAAACGGATACAGCTCAGCATAATGCCACAGCCTGAGCCATGACGCTGGTTTTCAGCTGCAACCGGTTTGGTAGACTAGGTGGAGTATACAGATGACAACAAATAAAACTAACTTAAATAATAAAAAATTAAAAATTAAACATTACTGAGTACTAAAATACAGAAAGTTTATGGGGTAAGTATCCCCTTTGTGTTTAGAAAGGAGGCCCGTGCCCCACGCTGGGGACGTATATGGGCTGATGAAGGGCTGCTTCCATGAAGCTGAACAATAACCAATTTAAAATTTTCAAAAAACACTTTGACTTCCCTACTAAGTCAAAAAGGCTGATCGCACAAGTTGTATGTAGAGTGTAGAGGCGATGTTTTTTTTACATTTCTACTTAGGGGTTATCCACATATTACGTCACAGCGTATGGGGGAGGGGGGTGGTCATACCAAACGTGACAGTACATGTTAAAGGGATACTAAAAAAGCGTGACATAGGGGGGAGGTGTTCAATAAGTCGAAATTTTGCGTGACGTAATGGACGGCCCCTTATGTCCCTTGAAGAAAGATGTTCAGTTTAGCTAACTAATTTAATGTAATCCAGGTAAAATTAAAATATAAACTTCAGGATGTCCAAAAAACCATAATAGGATGCAGGATCAAGAAATGATGTATTTAAGATAAGATAAGATAAGATAAATCTTTATTAATAGACACAATGACACCAGAAATACAAACTAAACATAAACTTAAAAATAAGAGAAACAAAAATATAAATTTACCTAGCACAGTCAAATAATCACATGGTGTTGTTTACATTGTGCCTATCAATCACAAAAAAAAATGTCGTAAAATAATGTTTAAATGTCGATCTGTAAGTAATATAGTAATTGCTCCAGCTAAAACAGGTAACGATAAATGTATATTACTAATCGTCAAATAATGAACTAAACGAGTCTGTATTTGTAAGGTGAACGTGAAGAACGCTTGTATTTTACAATTTTAAATTAAATCCGAATCGACCGTTGCATAGAACAGATGCCAGAATTTATAGTTCCCGGATAAGTTACCAATCAGAGCGCATCACGCCAGATTTATGCCAATTTCTCCGGCTTAAGCGGATAGAGCCTCCCAGGGTTATCAACTGTCCCTTTTGGCTTAAAAATAATTCCCTATAACTAAAATAAAACTATATGTATATCTACACACACACACACGATAAAATATCATGCTGTCCATATCATCGTCCTCGTTCTGAATTTTGTGCCGTGTGGTAATCGGTTGAGATTAACACCACCCCATCTCTTTCCGTGGGTGTCGTAAGAGGCGACTAAGGAAACACAAATGAGACCTGCCTCCTAGTAATCCATCCCAGGCAATGACACTTCATTTTTGTCTGAATCTGAGGTGTCGTCCTATGGTCTCATCTGTAAAGGGCCGTCTGGTTCGCGACCACCCTCCTACCGAAGTCCGACGCCAAACAGCTTGCTGTGTTCCGTCGGTGCCTGGGAGTACCAGTGCCTTTATAGGCATTTTCTGGGTTAACTCGCTCCATCTTCGACCTCATCTTTGACCTTTAGGGTCAAGATCGAGGTCAAGAGTTAACCCATCTTATTATTAAAAAATATATATGTAAATTTTAGCTGGTTTTCTTGGGAGTACTTAAGTGCAACTTTTAACTTATTTATGTCTATTACTGTAAACTTTAAGGAGTCATTCTCCCCATAAACCTGAACAACTTTCCCCAAGGAACCTATATGACAAAGGTAAATGCTGATCGCGCTAGTTGTATGGAGAGGCGAAAATTATTTTCATATATATTGTTCACAGTTTCGTAGGTTAATTCATATGCTTAATTTTCGCTAATTAATTTAAAATCATCCAATATGATTCTATAATAATAGTAACCCTATAGTTATAAGGATATACAGGTGCACCTGTATTACTTAATAGTTACGTAATGTCTATACCTCCAGAAAAAAAATCCGTGGTATAATGGATTCTCTTTTCCATGGTCCATATACCTTGACTTTCTGTTTTTGCCGATTTTTTCTCAAGCTTTTTTTTATTCATAATTTATTTGATTGAACAGCTATTACTAAAATTGTTTTTTATTTAAAACCTTGGCCATATCACGGAGATATTGAGTCAAATTAATACATATTTACTTTAGATTTATTTGCTGAAAAAGAAGCTCAAATATAGCTCGTTTCATCCGTTGCCCGTTTCATTGCTTAGTTTTGCTGTACCGTTGTTACAGTTACAACTTTCAATAAAGTAAGTATGATGAAAATTAACTTAATCTTGTTTAAACCTTCCCACAAAATTTTGCTAAATTTGGATTTTGCATTCCCGAGAAAAATCCAAAAACGTTAGTATGGACAATTCAGTTTTCCAAAAATATTGTATGAAAAACGGCAATTTCATAGGTAAAGACCTATTATTTGCGGATTTGTTCTAAGATAACCCCTTAAATCCGCTTTCGATAAATAATAGTCCTTTTTAAGTAAAATGTGGCAACCCTGACTCTCTCTGACCCATAAGCGGTCATTTATTAATAAATGGATCCGACGCTATGAATTATTACAACTTATACTTTCTAACTCCTATTCGCGGATTTGCAAATCAGCTCGACTGTAAGACTTATGAGCGTTTTCCTACACAAGTGTTCGAACTCGGTACTTTCTGGCTATACTCCTTGTATGTGATTGTTCTCAAAAATAAGTTTGATCAATTAATTTTTCCAACTAGGAACAATAATAATACAATTAATACAATATACATTTTATTTTACATAAGTGAGCGAAGCTTTAGGGGACGATTTTTCTCATGAAAGGAATTCATATGAAATTTAAAAAAAAACTTTCATGTAGCTTAAGTGGTTCCAAAAGCACATGACATTCTACCTACCCCACAGGAACTATAGGCGTGAATATATAGATACTGCAACTACAACGCAACGTTGTAATTACGAAAATGTAGCTTTTGTAAAACCTAGACCGGCACGCGTAGGATAAAGCAATAACAATTCTGACCTATTCTGAAGTCTGGTGACTGATCTGACATAAAGATACCATTGACAATACCACACGTGCGGTAATTCACCTATAAGTGACATATATGAAGCGAAATGTGGTTTCCAAGCCTTCAAACGTGTTTCTTATTGGGATTATGTCATTTATTTCTATAAATTTACGACTTTATTGTCGCTTAAATGTTATTTATGAAGCTTCCTATTTTGAACTATAAATAATTGAAAGTTATGTGAAGGAAAGTTAAATTTTGACTTATTTACAACGTTATTATTGAAAATTACAAACGTTTTGCTCGTTGCTATATTTTGTGACAATTATTGACACTTAGACACACTACCTACACTAAACATTTACAACTACACTAGAGGATAACAGGACCTCGATCCCGTGATCGAGGTTTGGGCTCAGTTTTTTTTATAAATAAGTGAGCCTGATCCTTTCTTATTTGAATTTAAAAAAAAAGAATCAAAATCGGTTGACTCGTTCTTTCCGGCCACATTGGGCTTATGAGCTACGATGCCACAGACAGACACACATATACATAATACATATACACAGATACACACGTCAAACTTATTAACACCCTTCTTCTTGAGTTAAAGTTTAAAAAGAGATAACCGCTAAAATTTTCATTAAAGCTACATACAGGGTGTCCCAGAAATAGTGAATCAAACTGCTATGGGAGGTGCTTGACTAATGTCCTATACATAAAAATAAAAACGCACATGACCAAAAAGAATATCCGAAAAACGAGAAAATTTGATGATTTTCCCGTTTTTCGGATATTTTTTTTTTATGGTCATGTGCGTTTTATTTTATTTTCAAATTTTTTATGTATAGGACATTAGCCAAGATACCTCGCATAGCAGTTTGATTCACTTATTCCTCCGACACCCTGTATGTAGCTTTTGTAACTAATTAACTAGTGATTTATGTCAAACGTAACATCCAGTGCTTTTAAAACTACATATTATCTGCCTACCCCAATAGGGATTATAGGTGTGAGCATATGTATGTTTGTGTAGTGATTAGATCTTGTTTACTTTTATCCTTGCTATTTTCTCAGTGTGGGTAGTAAGATATTGTAAAGTATCACCTTGGTAAAGGTTGGTTGCAAATTGTAAGACAGACATACCTAATACCCATGTCATGACGGTTATAGGAAAGTATAGTCGTGGTCCGAGTAATAGATTTCTTCATTACTGTTTATCCTTAGAGCTTTATGGCGGGAGGTTGGGCTGAGAAATTCTAAAATTGGCGCTAACTTACACGCACGATGTAATGTGCTGAGTAAGGGAATGAGAAATTTCGCCGCTTGACTTGAAGGCACGACAGCTTAGTTGGTTAGGGCACCTGGAGATCTAATCCTGGGGTCGTGGGTTCAGTCCCATTCGTGCCGAACATTTTTCTTTCCCTAAATATTAATTGTGAATATTCCTCACGCGGGTAAACGTTTTAAAAGTACTAAGCATACTATAAAGTCGAAATGGATTTTGGTTTTCCAAAGGGGTATCTTCTTCTATTTGAGTGTCCAACTATAAGATAGCTTACCTCTGATGAAGTCGAAATTATCAATAATTTTAGGAGTCAGGTCAAAGTCAAAATAGCTTTATTTCATAGAACATTGGTGATAGCCCAGTTGGTAATGAGCCAGACTTGTAATCCGAAGGTCGCGGGTTCAAATCCTGGTGCGGGCCGGTACCACAAAATTCGTCTTTTCGTATTTATGTAAGGATTTCTAATTATCACTCGCTCAACGGTTAAGGAAAACATCGTGATGAAACCCGCCCGTCCAAGAAAATTCATTTTCGAAAGACAAGCGGTCCACCAACCCGCTTTGGGCCAGCGTGGTGGCCTATGGCCTACATCCCCTTCGTGTTTCGAAGGGAGGCCCGTGCCCCTCAGCGGGGACGTAAATGGGCTGGTAACACACATAGAACATTCAGGATGTTACTTAAAATAAGTCAAAGTTACATTAAAGGATTTAAGTACAATCATACAAATTTGTATGATTGCAGCGGTGATAGCCCAGTTGGTAATGAGCCAGACTTGTAATCCGAAGGTCGCGGGTTCAAATCCTGGTGCGGGCCTGTACCACTAAATTCGTCTTTTCGGATTTATGTACGGATTTCTTATTATCACTTGCTCAACGGTGAAGGAAAACATCGTGATGAAACCCGCCCGTCCAAGAAAATTGATTTTCCAAAGACGAGCGGTCCACCAACCCGCATTGGACCAGCCTGGTGGACTATGGCCTAAATTCCCTTCGTGTTTCGAAGGCAGGCCCGTGCCCCTCGGTGGGGACGTATATGGGCTGGTAAGATACAAATTCGTTCATAAAGGATCTTAGATTAAGGGATATCAATACATACATACGACATACGTATTCGTTTTTTAGACTCAGTAGGTGACGCCCTTAGGCCAGTTAAAGTTATTTGGACTGATAGCCACCTGCGCTCGCCACTTGCTCGGTGAAGAAAGGCCTTCAGCGGCCAACAACAGCGAGTCATTTAGAAAAAACAAAAAAAAATAGAGACCTGAGGTATCCAGAACATAGT
Organism: Aproaerema taeniolella; assembly: GCA_949987775.1. Taxonomy (NCBI): domain Eukaryota; kingdom Metazoa; phylum Arthropoda; class Insecta; order Lepidoptera; family Gelechiidae; genus Aproaerema; species Aproaerema taeniolella. The sequence goes on along the minus strand of OX465252.1, from coordinate 16,588,278 downwards.
GATCTGAGCCCTCCGATTGCAGACATGTATTACCGATATTACGCGGCAAATTGCACCATGGCTCATGGCGAGTCTTGCTGTGTCGACCGTAGGAACTCTTTCGACGATGATCTGTGACATTTTCAACAAGTAGATAAACGCTACACACACAAAGGCCCACACTAAAATTTTCCCTTGTGTCGTGGGTCTCTGCTTTTTACACAAATACTTGCCCTGACTGGGAATCAAACATAGGACACGTTGATCAAGAGGCAGCACCACTACAAGAGGCAGCGCCTTGTGCCGAGCTATATCTTTCATTTTTTTATGCGGATTCTATTTAGCTTAAAAATTGTTCGTTTCGAAACTAGGGCCCTTGTATGCCAATGTCGATATTTCACGACAATAAACTGAAATAACCTTATAATTAAATGGAATCACCTGAAACCTTACAGAATATTTAATGACGTACGAAGCTCGAAAGCCTTAGTCCTATTCTGGCGGACAAAAGTTTAATAGCAACATCCAACGCACCGAAGTTCTTCTGAACTATAATCCATTCCAAACCATTTGCCCTACGATTACAAACGAACAATGATATTGAGAAAAGTTACTTTCCATCTGATTTTCATTGAAAACCATTCATTTAACTGCAATAACAAGTTTGTACAACCAACTTGTTTTTGCGGCCCGTTCAATGCAAATCGATGTAAAAATATATCGAGAAATAGTTTTGTATTTATTGCACAGTTGGTTTAAATTGATATTATTTTATATCACCGTTATTCCAATGAGGACTCAATTTCCTTTATAGTACAAGGTAGTTAAAAGCCGTACACTTGGAGAAACTAATATTTTCTATTCCTACTTTAAAGGGAGCTGTTTGCGAAATCTAATACCGTTTTACGACTGTCGGAATCATTACAGTTACATTGGCGTAATTACATTTGATGCTTATTTTATGCTACTATTTTTTTACTCCGGACAAAAAAGGGGAGTATTATAAATTGACGTGTGTATCTGTGTGTCTGTGTATCTATACAGATACAAAGGTTGGCCAAAGACAGTAGAGAGAAATTCGCAAAGCCGGATAAGACGAACAGATATGCACTACCTAGTAAAGTTGGTCTTGTTCAGATGCCCATCTATAAAAGTTCTATCAAGTTAAGAAATCTGCACCGAATACTTTCCATTTCCCTTTAATGTGTGAATCGGATAATCTTAATGCACAGATCTTGCGTGTGATAGCTTCACGACACGTTAACCAAACGAGGGTCTTATACTTCGTTCCAATGGCCTATAATTGCTGATAGGTATCTCATAGTCTAGACGATGCTGGGACATAAACACGTAACCAATTGCTCTTTTTAGATTTGTATAGACAGGTATTACTCGAAGAAATAGGAGGCTTTCTGTAGAAAATTTTGTTTGTATTATATTCTGCAGAAGACTGGAACAAATGGCGAATTCCGATATGAGGCCAAGACCCTCTTGGTTCGTTCAGCCAGCGGAGTAAGTATGTTTTTCATAAAGTCTTTCCAAGTATACGCGAGGGTTTTTGCTGCATTGTGGGTGAAAGGCTGACAACATATCACCGCTAAACTCATGCTTCATTTAATAACCCTCAGAATTGATGCTAGATGTGGCGTTAAGTGTTTACTGAACCACATGGCGTTCTACTTACCCCAAACGAGGCGTGAGTGTATAGATAGACAGACAAACTTATATATCGATCTCTGTTTTTGTTTGTTGAATGATATGAATGTTTGTAATTAAAGAAAATACTGCTTATTTAATTACCGTCGTGGCCCACAGCTGTGTCAGTCAGACAGAATTCAATAAAATTTTATTCCAATATTGAAACGAAAAGTTTATCTGCGATCTTGAACCAAGCTTTTAATTGCTCCCATTTTTCAATTTCATTCACGATCTACGGCCGAGTACGGCATACATTGCCCCACTTCAACTCAACGTTGCGTAATTGTTTATGCTCGTAATTGACGTTTGCCGATGATATAAACCCGTTTTGTATCACCGGCCGCAATCAGCGCGTCATCTTGACTGACGTTAAGTATTACCCGCGATCTGTCCACTTGGCCCCTCTCGGTTTTCATGCCGATCTACCACGGTAGCCCCTAATTTAAAACGAATGCAGCCACAACCAACTTTTACCTTCGAACAGGACGAAATTATCAACGGCACTTTCTAGGGCTTATACATTATGCGGCCACGAAAATCGACATGCAAATAACGCTTCCCATGAGATCGATTTCACGATTCCTATGACGGTCGCGAGGTCAGCGATACTCGAGACGCAGAAGAAAGTAAATTGGAAACCGTGACGTTCCCGGTGCGGGGCGATTTGTAAATGTCGTATTCGGGTAGCTAGCGGTGCAGCCGACCGGAGAGGTCGGCCCGCCGCCAGTTGTCGGCTCTAAGCACCAGCGTGCCATCAGCTTTGGTCGGTTAGCGGCGGTGGCGTCTGTAGTGGGTTAATTTGCCACAGATAGCGGCAATGATGGATAGTTTGACGCGAGTGCGAGTCCGCACCGCCGCACGCCCTCGGTCAGAGGTTAAACGCCCACTTTGTGCACGATCCCTTCGCTGTATTGATTTTGCAGTCGATCACGATCGTAATCTCTTGAATATCTTCATATCTTTTAATACGCATCATAGAACGAACATAAATCTTTGTAAAATCAATGATCGTGTCCATAAATACACGTAAATGTTGTAAAGACAGTGCCCCGCGGTACAGATGCATGATTCGCGGTGAGCTACGCGATAAAGGAAATGTTTACTTGCACGTGGGTGTGGAAGTGCCTGCAATTTTCTTTATAGCTACATTATCTAATGACGGACGTGGAATATGCAAAAACAGCTATCTTTAACATTCGCTTACTTGTAAGAAGGAAATAGCTCTCGAATGTGCTTTTAAAAGTCATTATATCATTTCCTGAACAGCTGACATAGTTATGGTGTGGGCGTATAGTTTAATGATCCGCCGGTCGCGGGTTAATTCATATTCATTAACCATAATGAGTTCGAGTATCATTGTATCGCTTATTACGGATTCGGCTCATGCAATTGTAGGAAATATAAAAAAGTTTTAACTTAAACTGATTTACGAGCAGAGCGGCGACGTCGTGCGTCCTGGTTTCGTCGCGATAAATTGAATCTTTCTACTTGTGTTTTTTCGTGGACCTTTCTCCGATCTGTTTGCCATTTAAAAGGATCGTATCTCGTTGACCCAGCCGATCCACAGTTTCGATTTTATTTCTGCCGAAAGTTTTTCGAACGGTACCTCGCTCCAGTAATGTCCGGCATTGCCTTATTATGCCAGAGCCTATTGTTTCAGAAATCCTTGCCTCGTATGGCGAGCGAAATGCTCGCTGATAAAATGAAACCATAAATTTAGTTTGATGTCGACACAGTCGTTGCTACCGATTTTAATGTGTGTACGAATGTAGGATTTATTACCACGATCTGTATTGCGGGTTTCGATTCGAGTCGTATTAGAATTATTGCCTCGCTAGAGAAACTCAGGCTAATTCGGTGGCCGTGTTCTTGTACGTAACGTGCTTATAAATCAATTGATTTACATGTTTATAAGGTAGTATTGTAATATTGTGGAGCCAGCTGACTTCATTGATATTGATACATTTGCTGGCATTAAAGTTACGTTCAGCTGTCCAATATAAATGTGAATAGACTTTATTTTAAATGTTGTTCCGTTATACATTGTTAAGTGGGGCCACCCTCATCCATGGTATCTGTTCATGCTCTGTGCTTTATCTGGCTTCCTCATGCAAATGATTGCAAATGGGTGCTTTCGTCAGCCGGCTACGCGCTGATATGTTTAGTAGAACGTACACTCGACAATGTTGTTACCGTTGTCAAAACACTATTTGTATTGCCAGTTAAGATAGCTTTATGTAAGAAGCGGCAGTAACAGTGACGCTATCTTTGTTTCTGACTGTACAAATTATAAATGCTTCGTTGCCTTTTGCTAACGTAGGAAGTGAGGTAATTTCTTGTTGAGATATTTTGATAGTGGAAGTTGTTGGTGCAGCGATGCATTCAAATTATATGCGTGTTGACTTTCAACAGTTCTAGAGCTAGGATTGCGTAAGGCATGATTTCATGGCTACATTCTACTCCAGAGATGGGGATAGATACCTTATCATCATTTACATAAATAAATGGTGTAATGAAATAACTAATGAGCCATTGGGAGAAATGATAGGCCCTATCTACATTTACTGCAGAAATCACTCAGTAGACCAAAAGCAAGATACATCTTAATGTATAAAAATTCAGGGTATTAACTCACTCACTGACTCATCAACGCCCAGCAGGCCGAGTACGATAGTGACAGCGCCGTGACAACACTGTGGTCCTATGTCAAAATGTCAACATTGACAACGCCATAGGGCGTGCAAGCCTTTGCGCGGGACCCTCGCGCAATCAAAGTGAAGTTTCAGCGTGAGCCGAGCGCGAGTTTGTCGTTATCGTGCTAGAGCTGCTGGCCCTTATACATTGCAAGCTTAAATTTGGCAAAAGGATTCCTTTTATAACATCAGCAAATAATAAGTAAGAATTTTACATAATTCCCACAGAACGAAGTCCCTGCCATCCTCTAGTTGATAAGAAAAGCTTCCCCAGTTGGTTCGTGTGCCAAAGCCACTGTATTTTGCAACAGTTCTATTTCTGTATCCTTGTCTTTATCTTTATTTTCCAAATGAGATAAATTTTATTGAGCGCAGAGTGCTCTACCGTCGTTTTATCGTTTGCTGCTTTTTCTTATCTCTCCCCTTCGTCGTTTCATGACCGGTCACTACTATAGATTAGAGGTTTTAAGTACAAATTGAACTGTTATCCTAAATTAGTTAAAACAACGAGGCTACCGTTTGCTTATTTTTTTCATTGTATTCTTCTGAGCGTTTTGTCTCATTCGGGGTACCTTAGCTCATCTTTCATTGTATTTTAGTAATCGTATTCTACCGATTTTATATGTTGGTAGCTAGTAACCTTTCTGTATTCTTTCACACACGGGAACTTACCTTAGGACCATTGAGTTTTTTGTTTAAATTTTGTTTATTAAATGTGCATATTAATGCAATCTTTACGCTTTCGCTCCGTCTTTGTTACTATCAGCAACCTTGTTAGCCCTTGAGGGAACTGACCCTATCTTCGAGCTCCCTTTCCAAAACCCTACGATGGCAATCTTCAGCTAAGTGAATGTATTCTGAGTGAAATTTATGAAAGTTGCTTGCATATCCATAACAATACTCCTCCACCTTGTTGCTAAGTTTCGGTATAAATCTTACAGCATTTGCTCTTATCTGATCTACAGAAACAAGGGAAGTAGAGGCAGTTTGTCAAATAAGTCTTATACCACAGTTCGACTTATTGGTTGGGTTATTTAATGTCAAATTTTACACCTACATATCAGCAGTATTACATCAGTAGGTTATCTTCCTATCAATCTAAATATATAAAATCTGAGCTCCTGACTCACTGACTCATCTAGGCCCAGACCAAGCCCTTGGACCTAGAAAGCTAAAAGGCATTTTCATGACGTAGGCAAGGAACAAAAGGCTTTTATAAAATCCCACGGGAACGAAGTTCCGGGCATCCTCTAGTAACTAGCTTTATAAATAACTACAGTCTAGTAATACACAGTCCAGTTATTTATAAAGCTACGTTATTTTATCTTCAGAAAATTATTTAGTCAACTTAAAATTTTATAAACCCTCCCTTTGTGTTTCGAAGGGAGGCCCGTGCCCCTCGGTGGGGACGTTTAACAGCTGGTAAAAAAATGCATTAGAAATTAACAAATTTCTCTTCATTATAGTGGTAAATTTTTGTATCCCTCAAGGATCGGTATTAGGACAACTTGAATTCCGTTCATGTGAGGAATTCAAGTTGTCCGAGTACTTTATCTTTTCCAACTGTCTATAGCTCTTTTGTGCGAAGGTATATTTTATCCTAGGTCCATCTGTCACAAGCCTAGCTACCTCCAGAGCAAGCATTCATTTCCTATACTCACCAAATGCAGTCTCCCGCAGGGTGGCGTGGGTGCTTCCAGTCCTATTGTTTCTTGTATTGTTTTATCTACTACTGCTTGGAAGCTATATGGATGGATAAAACTGTGTTCAATACTTCATTCCTTTGTATTGTGAGACTATTTCCAGTAAACGCAATAATCTCAGTTTATGGTGGAGTTGGAAGCTGCATAGAATTTAAAGTAAGAACGAAAGAAACGTCTATAAAAATTAATGCTACTTTAAATATTATACTGTCTCTTTCCGCCTTGTTGGCGTAAACAAGGACGGCATTACATTTTAAAGAAGCTTTAACTTTAATGACTTTTCTGCAACTGAATGTATGAGTCGTAGTATGCCTTGATTTAATCTTGACTTTATTACTCAAAAGTATTTCATAACGTAGCTTAATCTTTGGTAGGATTTATTTTACCTTTAGTTATAGTTCATTAAAAATAGGTGCTGTTTTTTTCTCATAATTCTTAATCGCATTTATCAAGACAATAATTCTTATAATTTTATTCTTAATCATCAGTTAGAAAAACCTAAGAAATTTGTGTTTTTTTTTCTCTTTCACCCAGTTGCAGAAACGTCAATTATCGTTAATGCTACTTTAAATATCATACTGCCTCTTTCCTCCTTGTTGACGTAAACATTACATTTGCATTTCATTTAAAAGAGCTTTAACTTTAATGAAAGTTTTCGCAGCAGAGCAATTTATCTTACGTTTTATTGAATTTAACAACGAAACTCTTCTCTCTTACGTTGTTGTTGATCCAATATATTTAATTTAAACGTTCACTGACTATCGTACACCATAACTTGGGGCCGACAGCGCTGATCGTAATTGTCATCGGGATTGTATTTCCTCGTTTCATATTTCCTCTCACGAAACGATGAACAAGTACACTGATAAGCTCAACGGGTTTAGTTCTGTTGAACGACTCGCTAAAGCTGTGTTTTGCTATTTATGACGTTTCTGTATTGCTTTTGTTAACCTTCGACAAAAAAGAGAGGTCCTATAAGTTTGACGTGTGTATCAGTGTGTCTGGGTATCTGTCTGTGGCATATTGATGGATATCTGTCTATGGCAACCAATTTTTGTGTGTTTTTTTGTTTGAAAGCTGATTTAATCGAGATAGTTTAAAGCTTTTTTTATTAAAATCGGTTCAGTTGTTTTCAAGTTATAAGCAATTAATGTCGGAGGTGCTACAAAATTTTAAAATTATTATTAAAGTTAGTAATGAAGAATATGTTAATGATGCTATGATGACAGTATACAAAAAGATGATTCCGTATTAATTAAGTCAATTGATTTAAGGCACTGAAGGCTACAAAGAAGTGGTTTCAGACATATCACTCAATCATGGAATGTGGTAGTATAACTTGGAAACTGAATTACACCGAAATCAAGAAATCACTTAAACGCACATTTGGATTAACGGATTTAGCTTTTGAAAACAAAATAAAATCATAAATATTTTTTTACAAGCTCCAAACGAAGATTTTAATTCGCTGAATACTCACAGTGGGAAGTTCATTTAAGAATTATAGTTTTATGTAAAAAGCTGTAATAACCAATTAATGGTAATATCGCAAAGCAATCCCTTTAAGTAAATTATAAATTTCATAGAAAAGAGGAAGACGTAACTCAGTTTGATCTAACGTTAATGGACATTTTCGATTGTGCCCTGTAATAGGCTCCAATCATAAATCTATAGATAGGTACACTGCCAGTTCAATTGATTTTATTCTCTAACAGATTCTTAATCTTACCAGGACGTCATTCAGTTAACCAATGGCAGTGGAATGACAATGGTGACCATTTTGTCCGTTGAGGTGGCGAAATTCAGAAGTATCGAAACCTTATACACTTGATGACAACGGCCCTGACCAGCAGCGCTACTGCCAACTGTACGTTAAGTTGCAAACAGCAACTAAGCATTCAGTTAGCAATGGCTTGCCCAACCATGATATCTTTTTCTTTTTTATTATGAGATGGGTTAACTCTTGACCCCAATCTGTCATCAAATCTAAGTTTCGCCACCAGGGCCCTGATTCTGTAACTTCAGTTGTGTGTCGATGGAATGGAGGCCATTTTATCTGTTCAGGTGACGAAATTGAGAACTGTTTATTTAACTTGCTGACAACGTCCCCGACCAGCAGCGCCACCGCTAACCGAACGTAAAGTTGCAAACTACGGCCCGGCCGGTTTGGTCGAGTGGTAGTGACGCTGCCTCTTGATCGGCGGTCCTGGGTTCGATCCCCAGTCGGGGCAAACCTTTGTGTAAAAAGCAGATCTTTGTTCTCGGGTCATGGGTGTTTGTGTTTTCCAAGGGACCCACGACACAAGGGAAAACCTTACTGTGGGCCTTTGAGTGTGTAGCATTTATTTATTTATTTATTTACCTAGCAACTGAAAATACAGTTGGCGGTGGCGCCACCAGTCAATGCAGCCGTCATTGGATGTATGAAATTTGGATAGTTCTCAATATCGCCACCTGAATGGATGAAATTGATGATACCCAACTGAAGTTACAAAATTGGGGCCCTGAACAAATGAAGTGGTCACAATTATCCTTATACGCCAGCCATCAAGACGCAATTGGTTAGTAGAATACACCCTGTTGAATTGATTTTATTCTCTAATATTCCTTATCTTACTAGATATAAATCTAAATCCTGAAGTTAACAGCATTTGCTTTCAAAATTTAATTACTTGCGCATTTTCTGGCAAAGCCTTGGCTATTGTAGCTTTGAATAAGGAGCCGTCATAACTTGAGACCCCGTGGGTGGGCAGGGAAGTATCTTGGACACCCACTGCCTTTCATCGCCCTGTGATTCATATCCGAGCTTCAGCAATGTCACAGTATACAAGTTTTACAGTGAAAAAGCTTTTTCTTTAGGTAAAACAAAATTTTTGAAGGTGAAATTTACGGGTTTATGTAAAGGATATAACGGGTTTGATCCTGAGATTTTTTAAATAAACTATCGGGGCTTCTGTTCCTCCAGGTGGAATGACAACATGGTATATGATGATGACGACGATGAACATCAAAATGGCCACTATTGTCGTTTTGATATTGATACGTGGAATAGACGCGTTGTTTATCTTCATATTTTTAATCCACCAATAACTTTGATCATAGCAATAGTGGATTGAATTTAAGATTGGACAATAATTAGACATAGTAATAAACTGCGATAGGTAAGCGCGGTAATTGATGATGGTGAAGACGTATCCACTACATTTATTATTAAACAGGAAACGACAATTCAATAGTCACAGTTTTAATAACAGTTCCAATAAAAACCATGATGGAACCATTCTTACCGAATGAACAATATACGGTGACACTGTTAACTAAGCGATTGGTCTGTCTCTTCGTCTCAACAAAGGCTGCCTAGATTTATCGACTGGGACTCCCTTGTTTCAAGGACTAGTTGTGACAAGTATGCGCACTTTGAGATGATGGGTTGTTCAGGAAATGTCGCATTTCAGATTCTTCTACGCTTGAAGAATATTCAATCAGTAATATAAGAGAGACCGACGCCTAAAGATTTAGAGCCACCTATGACATATGATATATGACCCAAGCCATAAAAATAAATTCATTTTTAACCCCCCGACCAAAAAGAGGAGTGTTATACGTTTTAAAGTCAAAGTCAAAATACCTTTATTATAGAGAACATTAAGGATGTTTCTTAAAAAAAGTCAAGGTAGTTTGACGTGTGTTTCTGTATGTCTGTGTAACTGTTTGTCTGACTGTGGCATCGTTAGCTCCTAAACTTTCGGACCGATTTTGATGCGGTTTTTTTGTTTGAAAGCTGACGCAGTCGAGATGGTTCTAGCTGTATTTGATAAAAATTGGTTCAATGAGGGATTTTCTTTTTATTTTTTTTAAATTTTTCCCCAGTCGCCGGATAGATGGCGCTAAACTATGTACGTTACTGCAAGGAACGGAACGTTAAATTATTTTTGATTAATTCACTTGAACGTAATTTTGAGATCATAAAACGAAACGTTATAGTCATATCACATCAATATCACGTCTACCATACGTAGTTAGGCGATTTTACGAAAACAACGAAAAAACAAAACTGAATTATAACGAAGCGCGAGAAAACTAGGATGATTGGAAAGCCAAAACAAACTCAGCATTTTTTTTTGATGCAATCTTTTTCTCCAAGCCTTTTGGCTTTGGCACCTAGTAACGGAGTCAGTTCAGCGCCATCTAGAGAGCTCTGGGGAACTACTTTTTTTTTTAATACCTAAAAAGAAAACCTCCCATTGTTTAAAAGTTATAAGCAATCGAATGTCGGAGGTGATATTTTTTTTAATAATAGAGTAAGTAATGCAATTATTTAGATGACTATATCCAATATTACAGCTTCGCGTGCTTGTTTACGCCGCGTGCGATACAAATCTCGTACACCATGTATTCAAAAAGCACGCGAAGGCTGTAAAGGGTTTTTACTATTACAGAAGTCCCGTTTCTTGCTTTTACATTTAATTATATCATTTTTTTCAGATATATTTGTTCCTGTGCGATCCTTGCTACTTTGTGCAAGCATTTTGTGTCATGTTCTACATTCCATTTTCCTCTCATCGCTCACTTTCCTACATCAATCTTTACATCTAACAATCGTGCGTACCGATAGCAAAACAATGTCCTAGATCGCTCCCAAGCTCGCATTATAAGGCACCTGCGCTACGCCGATAATATCTCTCTCATATCGACAGGTAATTTCATAGATAATCGACCAGATACATCATCTATGCGAGAGCTATTGCTGGCTGTACAGTGTGTTCCAGGATCATTGTTTTATCGGAATCGTTGTGATTTAGAAATGTGTCCACTGTTCCTTCAGCGTCTTTTTTTCCTTTTTCGTCCAGGTTTTGGTCAAAGACGACAAATAATGTAATACGATTGTTCCCAAAAAAAGATTAATACGATCACGCACAACCATAAATGGGATTTCGGAATTGTTAAGACATCACTTGAGTTTCCCGCCCCGCAGCAAGTGTGAAATGGTACTGAACAAAGCCAAAAAACAAAAAACGTGGCTGGATTCGGAAAAAAACACCATTAATCCTTAAAAATTTTAAAGGCAATGTCAGCAAGGTCAGATGGGAGTTACCCCACTTTAATTAATAAATAATAAATATGTACCCCAATGAGGTTCATGTCTGAATGGGGCAAAGCTTTAGAAGAGAGAATGTAATAAGGAAAACATTGAACAGCCATTCGATTTTAAACCACCTACTATAACTTCGCTATTATACAGTTTCAGACATATCCTACTTCCAGCCACCCTGTAGACTAAGTATAGTTTTAAGCCCATGGCAATGGCAACCACCGTGTACAGCCTAGGGACATTTTTCACCGCGCTGGGGAAATTATAGGCTTTTTACAAGTTAATGCTGCTGTAAATACATGATAAACATCGACGGGCCTTAGTCGCACGTGCTGCGAGGAGGCAGGGGCAAGTTAGGAGAGTTCCGCGGTTATGGAAATTACAGTAGTTCAATATATTTAGTATTTTTTCGATAGGATTACGTTTACCTATAAAAAGTCTTATTAGCTCTATTAACATATTCTTTATTGTACACACATAGTTGGATACTTAATTAATAGTCAATGTTACAAAGGCGAGCTTATCTCTATAAGAGATCTCTTCCAGCCAACATATCCGGTGTCAGAAAAGCTATAAATTACGGGCACAAGACTGTGTGCATTAATTATAGTAGTTATAAAAATAAATATTAACAGTTACTACTAAATTACAAAAATGCAACATAAGAAATATATACATTTACAAATATATATATATATATATATATTATATAATATACATAAATACATGCTATTTAATCTAGTGAAGATAGGTAGTGTTGCTTTACTTGCTTATTAAAGGAAGTGATAGATGGACTATTCTGAATATGTTTCGGAAGTTTGTTCCACAGCTGCACGGCTCAGACAGAGAAGGAGTTAAAAAAGAAATTGGTGTTTGCCCCAGGACACACCAACGTCACATTAACTGTCTGCTTATGACTAAACGTTCACTAAAGTTAAAGAAAACCGTTTGCCTGTAAAGTCGGTATACGGGCGAAAGTTTTACGTGACAACGACTTTGCCGATCATAGTTGAGTGGGAGAGAGACGCAAGGCATTCGGCGGGCCTCTCTCTCGTTCGGTGACTCATCGTAACGTTACCGAGCGTTACACTTTTTCATAAGTGACTCCCAGCCGCAACCTAATTTAAGACGTTGTCACGTCAAAAACAAGTTCACTGAAGCGCGTGTGTGTGTTTTTGTAGGTGTGCATGTGTGTGTGCGTGTGTGTATGTATTTTTATACATTTAGACCCGTTTTAGAATTTAATTATGTGTTCAATTCGCGAAAGTTTAAAGTGCTATACTATTTAGATTGTTGAATAAGTGAATTATACTTTATTGCACACCAGAACGGCCGGTTTGGTCGAGTGGTAGTGACGCTGCCTCTTGATCGGCGGGTGCTGGGTTCGATCCCCAGTCGGGGCAAACATTTGTGTGAAAAGCAGATGTTTGTTCTCGGGTCATGGGTGTTTGTGTTTGTCTTTATGTGTGTTCCGAGGGACCCACGACACAAGGGAAAACCTTAGTGTGGGCCTTTGAGTGTGTAGCGTTTATTATTTATTATTATTTATTTATAAACATACGAGTAAATAATAAAGCAAGCAGAATGTACAAAAAGGCGGCCAAGTTAATTATACAAATTAATTATACAGTTCGGGGTTACATGGTGCTGTGTGGGTTGTCAGTTGTCCCTTATACCATCCCCCATACACGGCAAAGCCCAGTAGCAGACTACTTTCACTACAGACTAAGAACACGAAATTCGACTAATAGTTTGAATTATTGCTGCATCTGTGGCCACAGAAACGTATTTATATGCGCCAGTGAAAGGACTAAAGGGCTATTGTACTTGGTTTCGAAACATACCTCTTTGAGAGCTTGTTTTATTGTTCTGCTCTAGAATATAGATTGGAAGTTTCGGATTAGAAAAGTCGAGATTAGATTGAATTGTGGAAGGTAGCGTAAACTTCTGAGGTTGCAACGAAATTGCCGTTTTACAGTTTTTAATGAAATGTTGATACAATAGGTTATTCAAGAAAAAGCGTTTCTGCCTATCTGAAGCATCGTATGTGTGTCTTGTGTGTGTCTGTGGGATCGTAGATTCGTAGCTCCTAAACGAATGGATCGATTTCGATGCGTTTTTTTGTCTGAAAGCTGACTTAATCCATATAATTCTTAGTTATCTTTGATCAAAATTGGTTGAGTCGTTGAAAAATTAAAAGTAATCGAACGTTGGGGGTGATACAACATTTTTAATTTTAGAGTTATTCGTAATTTCACTTTCTTTTACACTATCAGATTCCTTTTCAAAACTCGACCGCATTTAACTGACATCTTCAAAGCCAAAAACGAACTAAATCAAAACTCGGTGAAAGTAAAAACACGAAATCAGGAACTGGCTCCATAAATAAAGCAGGATTTGGCCCTGAGACGCCTCATTTATAACACATGTCGTGTTAACATCTTCCATTTACAATGATACTGATTTAAAACGTCATATTGTTGTACAAAAGCAGCCTTGCGTCAGGTCGGACCGATCGGTACTTTGTTCATGCAAATTGTTGCTGAAATTAATGGGTTAAGAGGCAGCGATGAAGATGAGTGAAACACCAATATTTTGAAGGTTGAGGAACATATGACTCATTAAAAAGGGTACATATTATTGGTATATGCAATGCAAATATGCAAGTTTCCAAACCTATTCAAATAAATAAACATTCACTTAACGATTATTTCATTATTTTCACGCATTCGTTCGAACATTCGCGAGGATATTGACTGGCTGGAATAAGCAGCTGAAAATCGGCCACACGCTGGCCCATTCGAGAGGCTAAGTGCAAAAAACGCCCGACAAACATAACATTGAATTGCCTTAATTTTTTTTTAACATCATAGCGACATACTGTTGGCCGTAGAAGTCCTGCTCCATGCCCGGGTGCATAAGTTTTCATACATGTTATTGTATGTCAACTTAATAAACATTATAGTTTTCAAAATGCTTCATCATGGAAGTTACGCGTTTAGAAAAAAATATATATACATGTTAACAGTGCAACCACCGTGTTTACTGAGTTGCTGCTATGAATTGCTATTATTTTTTATTTATTAATTCAGTCATATCACTCGAATAAAAGAACCAGCATTATCATGAATACTTCTTAAGGATTCAATATCAATTCATCATTACACAGCAACATTGTAGAGACAAATATTTCTTTTTGTACCCTCTTGATTAACTGCCAATACAAATTACATGATATACAATCATTTTGCAATGAATAAAAAACTTGTAAGAATGAATGTCATTTATTGTACGAGACGTAAATAACAAAAAACTTTTTCTTATTACAATGTTGTGTATCTAGAGCTGAATTAAAAATGACATTTTAAAAATAAAAGCTACTTTAGTATTTATAGTACACTTATTTTAACCGGCTTCAAAAAAGGAAGAGGTTATCAATTCTATTGTATTTTTTGTTTCGTATAATATGTTTGTATTATTATGAATTAACATGATTTTTTTTGTTCTGTAGTGTAGGTCTTACGTCACAGGCTTCAAAGGTCCACATGTAGGTCTATACAATTTTTATCGAAATTAATTCACAGCTTTTTGAAAACATCAACAAAATTAAAAATGTATTTACTTAGATGACATTTTGGCTTGTAATTCCCTTCTTTGCACTGCGATATTGTTGAGATTGAAGTCGGTTGATATTCACATTTTGTTGCGTTGGGAACTATGTTGCATATACTGCACCGTCATATTTGTAAACAACTCCTTACAATGTCAAAGTAGATTGATTCTGATACAAAGTTTTTATTGCAACTTGTCTGTAATAGGTCGTAAAAAAGTAAGTGCCCCTATTAAGATAAAAAGGCATTCAGCTTGACTAAAAGTCAAAAAGGGGAATATAAAAGAAAAATGCCAGAAAAAAAATTAAGGTATGTAAACCGTATTGATTATTGTGTTCTGACTGGCCCTGATAGCTCAATAATAAGTTAACCTTACCTTCTGATCTGAAGATTGCGGGTTGGATACCCGACCACCGCAAAATTTAATATGATTCAAGGAAACACAGCAGCAACGCAGCCATATCACACAATGAATGAAGATTGACCAATTTAAACATTGGTTAAAGCTTTCGTACTTATAAATTACTTAAACGATATGCAATTATGATTTTACAAGGCTGAAACTAATTTTGTACATCTTTATTTCTTAATTTACTAAAAACTCTGAAACAATTAAAAAACAATTGAAACCCGAAATAAAAACGCAAAGGATAAACAGTGAAATGCAATAAAAAAAACATTCGGCACTGCAACGAAATTGCGGATCGCGATAAACAATGGCCGATGCAAATTGGGACCGCATGCTGCAATTTACACTGGGCAGGATTCAGGGTTTTTACCGACTTCAAAAAAAGAGGAGGTTCTATGTTCGACTGTATGTATTTTTTTTATGTATGTTCACCGTTTCTCCACCAATTATGGACCGATTTTCAAAATTCTTTTTTGTTCGAAAGAGTATACTCCAGAGGTGGTCCCATAAAATTTAAAAAATATATAAAACATTTAGGGCCGTACCACAAAAAATAAACTTACACAATGTTTAAAAACTGACATAAGTCAGTTTTAGACATTGACTAAGTGGTGTTTTCATGTTTTATGGCAAAGCAGTTATTGCTTATAACTTATAACTCTTAAACAGCTAAGTCAATTTACTCAATTTTGATCAAATATACCAAACAGCCTCAACATCGGTCCATTCGTTTAGGAGCTACAATGCCACAGACAGACACAAAGATATACACACGTCAAACTTATAATATGCCTCTTTTTTGTCGGGCAGCAGGATAGTACCGTAATTCTGTATTAATATACCGTAATTCTGTTTTAATATACCGTAATTCTGTTTTAATATATCAAATTGCCTCTAAAATAGATTTGTTTGAGATTAATTTCTATCGCCTTGTTTAGGTACTGATATACTCGTAACTGTGTTATTCTACTGTATAATTTATAAATTTGCCATTGTATCTATACCAATTAGACTTCCCTTTTTTACAATGACTTCCTCACCTGAATTCGTCATTGTTTAAATTTATCAGCAGGCCAGAAAAAAGACGTCTGCTCGAGGTATTCAATACTGAATACCCCGTAAAGGGTGACCATGGCTTTTAAGGCATCCTTACCATTGTCAGGAAAATATTAAAATGAAAAAGCGACCCGGAAAGGCTATTGCTTTGAAAAGAATTCTTCAATGGGGTTTTAGGGGTCTTAAAAATTGGAGGTTAACGTCTGCTTCCATAAAATACTATCATTGTTTTTGGATTGTGCAATATACGGAATTATGTGACGAATATAATGTTTAAGTCCGTACAATATACAATATATTTACGAGTATATCCGCAAGTTCGTATTGATTGGAAGACAGTCCCTTGTCAGTTAAATCCGCCTTTGTTCTGTGTTTCTTGTATTTTTCCCTGTCTTAAAATTAGCTATGTATCATCTTAGGCCACGTCAGTCTATATCAGACTATTCAGTGTTAGGAGACATCTCCTTTGAAAGTTAAACAGACCAATTCGTAAGCGGCAAATTGTATTGCACCTGGAGCTGATGAATTCATTACTGGTGCAAGGATTTTGTGTTTTGCCATTCCCTTTCTTTCTTCTCTCCCAGCGATTCTATCCAATTTCGGTTTTGAATCCCACGACCCTTCAGGGGGCTTAGCCAAGGCGACATTTCTGTCGATCTATTCTATTTCTACATTCGTAAACGCCGTGGCGTTTTCAAATTTTCTAATGCGTGATCATGCGTGATACGCTCGGCTCTATGTTTTTTCTACAATTCGAGACACATTTATGCCGTTCTTCTCTGTTATTTCAGAGCTTTTGCCAAGACTGGCATTCGAAAGCCAACACGCCGACATGTTGGCTTTTTAACTTGTAGAACGGGACCCAAGGAGAATGACTTCATTTCCGTGGGACTTACCTCCGCCATACGAACTACTGGTATGTACTTATTCGGCATATATTCCTGAACACAAAAAGTGCGGTAGTCACTTTCTGAGGGTATGGAGGGGGTAGCTATGACGTAACAAAGATGGCGGCCAGGCCTATTTTATTTACGCTATATTTAGATAACTACTGGGCAGATTTACTTAAATAGGGTCTCAAATAAAAGATAATTTAATATACATTGTTTTATTCTAAAGATGCATGAGTGTAAACCTAGTAACAAAATAAATATTTTCAAAAAACGACATTTTGTAAAATTAAACTTTTTTTACTGTGTGAAAAGAACAGAAACGTAAGGATTACGGTAATTTAGCTTATTATAAACAAATTGCTACACTTATCAGCATTCTAATGAACCTAAAAACGTTTAAATCGAGCTATAAACAACAGAACTGCAGTCGTCTAAGTGAGCGTGGGCAGTGGCGTGCATTCCATACAAGCAGAAAAGCAGTGCCTACCCTAGGGTTTTCAAGGCAAAAAAATACAAAAATAAATATTATAATTTACACCAACGATCACAGATCTTTGTGAAACGAATAAACGTTTTCCGAAATGACGTCATCTACATTTCTTTACCGACCTTTAACTTTTCAAAACAGCGCCATCTAAACTTCTAATACTGAACTAGTAAGAGCCCTCGTAGGAGCGCGGATTGATTATTCGTTAAAAGCACTCGTTTGAAATGCCTTTTTTGTCGATGTTTTGTGTTGTAATGGGGGCTTCTGATTGGCTGTTTCGTCTACCCCGCCAAAATTTACGAACTGATTGTATGGAGAAAAAAGCTCTGCCTATAAAGCGATGCTACCAAATTGAGAAGTGTCAATATTCGGTAAGTTTGAAAGAGCTGTTATAGATTTTTAATTTTGCGGATTCTTTTCTTATTGGATGCATTCAGCCATATTGGTATTGGTTTGTTTTTGTTTTGCAACTACGTAGGTACGAAAACTTTTGCAAATTATTGTTTTATCAGTTTATAGTGTTTGTAAGACATTTGTTTAGAACAAAATGAGCGCAATAAGTTGTGAAAAGTATGGTGATGATGTTTGTTTGCCGAAACTGCGTGATTTTTCTTGTTTACCTTTTCAAGGAAAAGTAAACATTACTTATCGCAAAAGGCCGATGCATGGATTTGACGCAAAAAAAGGTACCGCAGTAAGATATTTTAATACTAAAATATACAATACCTATTCATAATTGGCTCACGGGTTGTGTGCATACTAATCGCTTAAGCATTGGCGTATCTAGGGTTATTTTTCAGGGGGGGCCGGTAGTACCCTGGCAAAAATTAAATGTAGTCTAGCTTTATACGCTTTGTATTGAAAAGTAACTAAATAGAATATTACTGTATTAAGTATAGTATGTTATAATAAGTATATATGTAAATTTCTCAGCTGTAGATTTATTTGATTTTTGAAATAATTTTTATGTGAAGTTATCAGATTTTGGCGTCCATCATAGAATATAGAATCAGTAGCCCTACATTCTGGGGTGGGCCTTAGACCATACTAGGGTGGGCACGGCCCACCCGGCCCCCCCTCTATAAACGCCTATGCGCTTAAGTATTTTGTTTTCCGTGCATTTTGTTTTCAAACTGTTATAAAAAAGGTTTAACGGCGCAGGGTTATTTTGATTTTAATAACCTTAATACAGCGATTAAAAAGCATGAGCTTTCTAAAAAACATCTCAAAGATACGTTGAAAGTTTTCTCGTTTAGCAAAAGTCGCATAGAAACGAGTTTGAGCGGTCAATTAAAACTAGACAAGTTCACTGCCTACCCTGCCTAAAATGTCTATGCACGCCACTGAGCGTGGGTAGCGCCGAACTGACTACGGTACTTAGATTTTGGTACGAATAATCTTGAAAATAACGTGACAAAACGGCAAAATGAAAAAGTATTACGAACAAGCATCATTCAAAATGAAAAAGTATTATGAACAAGCATCATTTTTTTTTAACAGGCATCATTTTTTTTGTCAAAAAATTTTTCTTAATATTTTTACGAACTATTTTTAAAAATTCTCGTACAAAAATAACGCTTCGTATCATATCGAAATAAAACTCTTCATACTTGCACGTACTTGCGTTATATTTCAAAACAAAGGACTCAATGGTACTGGTCTGTATGTATGTATGTATGTATGTAAATCCTTTATTGTACAATAAATATTCTTACAGGAGCAAAATATGGTACTTAAAGTTAGAGTACATTTAAGGTACAAAGGCGGACTTATCCCACTAGGGGATCTCTTCCAGTCAACCTAACGAACATTGAGAAGAAATCTTGATGAGTAGGCGTAAAGTACAAAAAGGATTAGAAAAATTAATAGAATAGAAACAGAAAGACAAATAAACAATGAAGAACTATACAATACTTAAATAACATTATTAAAAATATAAACATATATTTAATATATAGGTACATACATATTTATACATATATAATGCATACATATAATTATATATAATATCAGAAGTGAGATGAATAAGTCATACGTCAACTCAACTCAAAACATCAGCGTTGTAACCGAAGTGTTTTTTCAGTCGGAGTTTAAAACAGGCGGGCGATCGGGCCTCACGGACTGACACAGGCAGGTTGTTCCACAGCCGCGCGGCGTGGACCGTAAACGACCTGGTATAGGTGGATGAGCTGTGTGGAGGGATAGACAATGATAAGTTTTTGCCAGAACGTAGACGGTCACCAGTGATCTCAGATCGGAAAGAAAATCTTTCACGCAGGTACCCAGGAGCAGAAGGAGAGAAAATAATGTTGTACAGAAACGATAGAACATGTGATTCCCTACGTAAGTGAATTGGGAGCCAATTCAGTCTGCAACGATACTCGGAGACATGGTCAAATTTCCGCAGTCCAAATGCAAAACGTATGCACGTATTTTGCAGTCTTTCCAGCTTGGCGGACAACTCCTTAGTGGCATCTAAGAAAGCAACATCAGCATAGTCTAGCAGCGGCAAGAGCAGAGTACGGGCTAACATGGCTTTTGTTTCCATAGGAAGGAAATTCTCAAGATTTTGTTAAAAGCCTCTAACTTACCATCCACATCAGGGGCAAGCAACACCAAGTCCCATTCCGCATTACAGAAGTCTTCACGAAGGCTATCAGTATTGATGTCTTTAAAATTACGTTGCCAAATAATCTTGTGTCTGCGTTTAGGGGGGCGAATTTTATAAGAAATATATACTAAGTCATGTCTTGAGAACCCTGCCGCATTTTACTGGCCGTGAGTGGCGGAAAAATCAGGTGAAGAAGTAATGGTCTGTACTGATGGACATGAGAGTGTAAACGTACGCACTCGAGACAGAGGCAGGTCGCTGACGTGCGAGAGTGTACAGCCGCCGTTATATTTTTTACATCGGCAACACTGAGGAATCCCTGCACCATGCTGCGCCGTGAACTTTGGCACTTGTCGCTTCATTCATTTGAAATCATTTGGTCAGGCCTATGACACTGTTAGTACCAATAACTGCGAAATGGCGCTGCTATCGCCTTTCAAAACTAAAAAAATAGTTGATGTTTGATATGGGTTCCTTAAAAAAAAGTTCTTTAGCTTCATAAGGAGCCCTAAATTTTGCTAGTTTAAAAGCATCAATAAAGCTTTTTTTATTTGAATATTTGACCCATTTTAATAAATCATACATGAGTTGAAACAGACTCTTGAGTAGCTGTTGCCTTTATGTTGTTGCTACGTAACAGCTACTAGGTTGGTGCCCTCTAAGTTTAATTTTTAGTCTGTTCTTGGAGGATGATTGCACTTTAAAAAGACATAGATAAAAATTCAAATGCAATCTAAATAAAAATGCAAAGCATCTCCTTTTCAGATAACTAGATTATGTAATATGTAATGCTAGTTAAAGTTACATTACACGAATCAAATGTTTTTGACCCTGATTGATTTTTTAGATACATAGTTTCATTAAATAATAAATATACGTACCAGCCCTTCCAATCACCAAAGTAATTTCTGGGGTATCATCCTCATTTTGCTCTCGAAAATAATTATAAAGAAACAAATAAATAAACGCTACACACTCAAAGGCCCACACTAAGGTTTTCCCTTGTGTCGTGGGTCCCTTAAAACACACATAAAGAAAAATACAAACACCCATGACCCGAGAACAAACAAATAAATCTTTGAAATGCTGCTGGGTAGTATTAACTAACATTACTTAAATACTTAAAAGCAGTAGGTACAGTTTTAAAGTACAGTGTGTAATAAATATGCCTATTGGGTTTCTTCATGGGACAGACTGTCAGCCGACTCACCCTGCACTAGGAATAAATCTGTATTGCAGTGGTAAGACATCTAGTCAGTTCACGAGAGGCAAGGCTATGGTACTTATAGTTGAGTTGTTGTACAACTGAATTGGTACTTCGCTAAAGGCTTAACCAATTTCCAGAACTAGTAAATAAAAGTGAATAGATAGATTCTCAAATATAGACCCATATGTGTTGCCACAATTCCGTCAATATCATGTAGCGCAGAACACTTCACTTTATAATAAATGGCAATCAGCCATTTTGTGAAAAAATTGTGGATAAGAACTTTTTTGAGTGACACCCAGGTGACACCTTTAACACTCTCATGTTTTCAAAATGGTGCAATGATAATCAATGGAAAAGTAAACGAAAAAATAAAATTTTTCAATGACTATCAACGTCTGACCTTTTTGGCGGGAGCTGTCAGGCAACTTGAAAGAATACTATAATTATTGAATTGTAATCTTTTTTGGTGACCCCAGTGTCATTAGTTCATTACACGGTTACACATTACTCTCTCTGCTCTTTGTAGCTGACCCACGTGATGGAAAGTTTTGAATTTGAAAATTAAAATAATAGGTATAGTGTGTTTAATTAAGAATAATACGTAACAGATTTACTCAGTGGTTCACCCAGAGCAATTCCGTTTTCAGTGAAGAGACATGTGTAAGAAAAGCGAATTCTCTTGCCTTCTTCATCGAATTGCGTTTTGTCAAAATGTTTTTGACAAACGCATTGTTTCAACAATTGCTCTTCAGAGAGTTCAAGGAGTATAGGATGTGTTGGCGCGAGAAAAGACATATCCACAAACTTCTTAGATAACTGTTTCTCGGGAAACAAAAAAACCTTAGCGTTTCACCTGTTGCAGTGCAACCACCAACACAACACTTAAGCGTTTCCATGTTAAAGCAGGTTGCAAAAATAACCTAAGATGAAAAAATCGTCGACAGAGGAGGATTTGTGACAAGAATCTCAACTTCAAACTCAACATAAAATACACGAGCACTCAACTCGAGATCGCAAGGGTTCATAGAATTACTCTTGAACGATAAAATTGTATATAAAAATCACTGTTCGCCGACCATCGGCTGAAAGAAAAAATCTTCAGCCGATACCTTGTTGTGCCGACAGCTCAATTCGCCGAAAAGACGTTCTAAATTTTTTTTTTTTTGCCGATGGCACGATTTGCAGATAAGCCGGTTCACTGAAAGCTCGACTGAGCGAATTAGCTATTTATCGATAGAAAGAATTGCAGAAAGCACTGTTCATATTTTCATTTACTAATACTTACTACGCCATTTGTTGGAACATAAGGTTTAGTTTTTTCAGAATAAAAAGTAGCTTATTTATTAATCTAGAGCAGCACATTCCATAAAAATCAGTCCGTTAGTTTTAGGCATAGAATAAATAAGGTGTAATTCACATTTGTTTGTTTAAATTTATTATAAAGTAGTCATAAAAAAACTTATATTATAATTTGCAAAACAAATGTATTTATTTTAGATATAAAATTGTTACCAAATGATGTTGATAGTTTTGACACTCGAAAATAATTTTTTTCACGTACCCACAAAATAAATAACAAAATTTTATATGGAATCAAAGCTAAATGGTAATAATGCGGGTTACACATGGCAAAAGATGCTTATGACAATCATAAAATAAAATAAATATAAATGCATTTTAGTCATTTCCGCGACGAAAACTGATAATAAGTACTGCATTTATTTAGCAATGCACTTCAGTAAACGCCTGTGCGAACCATGAGAGCAATCATACATAATACCGTACTTGTACTTGCTCAGTGACAAGACGCCATCATGGAAGTTTGAGGTTATCTTGACATACAGCATGACGTCACAAGATGGCGATTTAAAGGCGATAGCAGCGCCATTTCGCAGCTATTAGTACTAACAGTGTCATAGGCCTGACCAAATGATTTCAAATGAATGAAGCGACAAGTGCCAAAGTTCACGGCGCAGCACGGTGCAGGAATTCCTCGGAATGAATCTCAGTGTTGCCGATGTAAAAAATATAACGGCGGCTGTACACTCTCGCACGTCAGCGACCTGCCTCTGCCTCGAGTGCGTACGTTTACACTCTTATGTCCATCAGTACAGACCAGTACCATTGAGTCCTTTGTTTTGAAATATAACGCAAGTACGTGCAAGTATGAAGAGTTTTATTTCGATATGATACGAAGCGTTATTTTTGTTACGAGAACTTTTGAAAATAGTTCGTAAATTTTTACGAACGAATTTTTTCGTTTTTTTTACAAATTTTTTTAATCATTATTTAATGAAGAAAATTTTTTGACAAAAAAATGATGCCTGTTAAAAAACAATATGCCTGTTCATAATACTTTTTCATTTTGCTGTGATTCTACTCGTTTTATCACGTTATTTTCAAGATTATTCGTACCCAAATCTAAGTACCGTAGTCAGTTCGGCGCTACCCACGCTCACTTAGACGACTGCAGTTCCGTTGTTTATAGCTCGATGTAAACGTTTTTAGATTCATTAGAATGCTGATAAGTGTAGCTATTTTTTATAATAAGCTAAATTACTGTAACCATAATGGTTTCTGTTCTTTTCACACAGTAAAAAAAAGTTTAATTTTACAAAATGTCGTTTATTGAAAATATTTATTTTGTTACTAGCTTTACACTAATGCATCTATAGAATAAAACAATGTATATTAAATTGTCTTTCATTTGAGACCCTATTTAAGTAAATCTGCCCAGTAGTTATCTACATATAGCGTTAATAAAATAGGACCGGCCGCCATCTTTGATACGTCATAGCTACCCCCTCCATACCCTTAGAAAGTGACTACCGTACTTTTTGAGTTCAGGAAAACATGCCAAATAAGTACATACCAGTACTTCGTATGGCGGAGGTGAGTCCCACGAAAATCGTTATTTGAAGACTTTCTTACGAATGGGTCCCGCTCTATTGTACATAAAATCAAAAATAAATACATACATACCTACATAACAAGTAGCATTCCGTAAATGTACGATTCAAAGAAAGGAGTCTTAGTTTAATGCGATTAGCAAAAAAAATATCGATATCAAGTCAGATTCAAAATGAATAGGCCCAAAGCCGATTCTTCTTAAGAACTAGTTTGCCATGCTTTACAAAAAAAAACAGTCAAAAGATTTGCATAGATACCTGCCATAATCGCCACACTTCGTCATGCTAGTTGCTATCTGTCTCTGGAAGATAGCAAGATCACAGTCGTCAGTTAAAAAGAGCACAAATTGTCTATCTATACGTAAGATTCATAATTGCTGTAACAGAGAAATAGTCACATATTTACGACTCGTGGCCATTAAACAACTGCGTTATGAGCGTGAGAGGTAACACTTTCGATTCGATACCCTTGCGTGATCCCCATGAAATAGTAGCGACGGTTTTAGTGCCCTACACTGTAAATAATACAGTCGTGCTTTCAGATATTCTGCTTTTGCAATGATACAGTTAGTTAAATGCAGTAGATAAGTGGTAAACTCTACGCCTTATAAAAATATCGCATAGGTAAGAGGATCACTTAACAGATGGCGTTTAATGCTATCAAATTTCGCACAACACCCAATTGCAGATGTCCGTTAAAGTTAATGCTAGTTTAAATATCATACTGACACTTTCCGTCTTGTTGACGTTAACCAGGACAGCATTACATTTAAAGAAGCTTTAACTTTAATGAACGTTTGTACACTGAGTGCAAATATGGTAAACCTATTGGAAATTGGTCCCAGTGTCACGAATCACGTTCTTCTAACCTGATTCATGTATTTATTTTGCTCTTACTTAGCAATTGTCATAATCACTAAATAGTAGCTCTGTCGCTTATAACACAGCAATTTTGTCAGTCGGTTAATGTTTAACTTTGTGAGAAACTCGCTTTATCTCTTATTTTTTTAAATCTTTTTTTGTTAGTTTCATTTACCAACGAATCCTTGAGGCATGTGTTTTTAATTTACGGTTATGAAACATTAAGTTATCTCAGTTAACATCTTACATTGCTTCGAGAAAAAATGCTTTCGTGTCGAAAAATTTCCATCGGAAGAGATTCTGTTCAGGCAACGCTTATTGGTAGATTATATACCTCTTTTTGTTAAATATTAATGACAATAGTGTAATAAATACGTACTGCTGTTCATTCGTTTGTGGCTCCATCACGTTTCGACAGAATGACGCCTGTCCATGGTTTTTGATGCAATAATTCAAGCTGTGAAAGTAAATTCCTGTTAAGTTTCCCCTGTTAACTCTTGACAATTTTTATTGACAGTGAAAACTTTTGTGTTACATTGCCCGCGATTGGTACGAGTATATCAATCACTCTATGTCAAGTGGCCATCGTAAATATCGGCTCAAACTTCTTTGACTGTATCACGACTCCGATGATAAACAAAGAAACCGTTTCCAATCCCTTCAGGTCCCTTTTTGCGTAACCGCTCACATTTAGTAAATTGACAGGAGAACGGCCCGTCTCACTTTGGTGCAGCAAGAACAGTTAATTTCGTCAAATTTATTTTCATCGCGTGTAACCTTCTACCAAAACATACCGCCCTATACAGCGTCATAAAAGGGGAGCATCAAATTGTGGCATGGTGACACAATTACCTATAAACCATGTTGCTAACTGCCTCCCTGACATTTCCCGGTGGTAGATGGTGAGCTAGATATGAGTAGTATCGCTGGACTGTAAAATCAATACTTTTGCTGTCACATTTGACCTTGAATCTTCACCGCCTTAGGTCATATATTAGTGTCACTTAAATGATCTAAGTTCACCGCTGTATATTGAGAGGAGTATCTAAACATATAAAAGGAGAAACTGACTGACTGACTGACATATCAACGCACAGCCTAAACGGCTAAACGCAGGCACTTGAAATTTGGAAGGGACGTAGCTTAGGTACCGTAGAGGTGCACTAAGAAAGGAATTCCCGAAATTCCCACGGGAAAGGGAACTAGCGGGAAAATCCTTTTGTATGAAAAATCTAAACCGCGTAAGTTAGACGCTTGAAATTTCGCATGCATGTACCTTAGTAAACTTAAAGCTTAGTTGCAACAGGATATTGCAAAATTCCCACGGGAACGGGAGTTAGCGGGAAAAAACTTTTGTATGTAAAAATCTAAATTAACACGCAAACGAAGTTGCGGGCATCAGCTAGTATTTTATATTGGTGTTATAACATCTTAGTGCTCCAAAATCGTCATCCTCACTTGCTAGAGGTGCACCCTGCTGATCAATGAACTAGGCTCTGACGTACTACAACCTGCAAAGAGTTTCTTCTTTTGATATTGGCGTATTCACCACCACAACTACATGTTCACCATTACACAACATGTTCCATCTAATAAACCTGACCATTTGCGTCAAACGTGGCATTGGGTGGTTTTCTGGAGCCACTGATGCTCTGTCTGCCCCGTTGGAGATTGCAGGCGTGAGCTTGTGTATATTGGCAAATTCGCTAAAATACTAACATTGGCAAAACTAAGATTGTGGACGCCATTTCTCAAATAATTGAATTGACAGTATATTGAGTAGTATCCCGACACTAGGTTACGTCCTTAAAAAAAACAAATATATGCACTGTCTAATAACTTCAAAATTAAATATTTGTATAACCCCGACACGTAGCGTATAACTTTTGTACGGCTGAACTTATTTTGATAAACTATAGCTAAGAACAATCTTGATCACGTCAGCTTTCACACAAAAATAACCGCTTAAAAATCGGAGCTACAATGCCATAAACAGACACACAGTGACACAGATACACACGTCCAACTTATAACAGCCCTCTGTTTTCGTCGGGGGTTAAAATACACGATAAAATGTGTGTGTGTTCTTAGTCAGAGAATCTGAAATCTGTGGTTGGAGTGTGTACCCCGATTCTGTAACTTAAGTTGTGTGTCGATGGAAAGGAGGCTATTTTATTTGTTTAGGTGGCGAAATTGAGAACTATTTACTTTTCATATACTTGCTGACAACTACCACGACCAGCAGCGCCACAGCCAACTGAACGTAAAGTTGCAAACTACCAAGCAACTGAAAATTCAGTTAGCAGAGGCGCCACCAATCAAAACAGCCGTCATTAGATGTATGAATTTTGGATAGTTCTCAATTTCGCCACCTGATCGGATAAAATGGCGACAATTCCATCGACACATAACTGAAGTTACAGAATCAGGGCCCTGGTTAGCGACTTACCCAAGGTTAAAAATACTCAAAACTTGGCATACACAACAATTATAACATAAGAAAAAAAAGACGAATGTTTTAATTTTTTTTTCTCCAAGGAACGGACATGGTTCCTTAAGGAAAATTGGTTCAGTTTAATTGGAAAAATCGTCTATAAAGTGTTGCTAATTAATTTAAAGTCACTACAAAAAAACTATACTTGTTGTACTATACATGTGAATGGAAACTTAAACCTACACGATAGGGAAAATGCGTAGTAGGTAAACTGATCAATAGCAAGTGGAAATTTCCTACTTCTTTTTGCCTTGACCCTTCACCCTGACCTTCAACCCTCCTGTGCGAACTTCACCTTCTGGCCTGTACCTGGATCGATAGATTTTATTGCGCGATTTATGTTAACCCTTACGAAATGGGTACGTTACTATCTTCAAAAGGGATGATATGGGGGACTTTAAATTAGGTAGCGAAAGTTTACCCGTAAAACTGAACAACTTTCCTTAAGGAAGCTATACAGGACTTTAGATAAATCTCTTTCAACCTCTCTGGTGGTTAATCAGTCCATGAAACTGAACATACAAACTTCATAACGATATAGCGCATTTTGTATGGGAGATCAATTTTTTTTTTCCTATTTTGACCTATGTTCCTTGGGGAAAGTTGTTCAGTTTCATGGACTAATTAACCACCCGAGAGCTTGAAAGAGATTTACCTAAAGCCCTGTATAAAATTCGCAAAAATAAATTTCGACTTCTCATACACAGGCAAATCAGCTGATCGCACTAGTTGTATGGAATGCTGATTTTATTTTTCATATTTTGATTTATTTTCGTTACGGAAAATTGTTCAGTTTCGTGGGCCGATTCACATCCTTAATTTTCACTAACTTATCTAAAGTTACTCATTATGTATGTATCCATATTGGGGGGAATGGGCGGTCACCCACTGCGCTGGGGTAGGCCTATGTCCAGCAGTGCACGTCTTGCGGCTGACATGATGATGATGATTATGTATGTCACAGATACATTCTGTTAATGGTTTGCTATTCCACTCCATCTTGAAACTTAAGCTTTAAAAAGCAGTAGGGATAATAAATGACTCATATATATATATATATATATATATATATATATATATATATGCATATAGGTTGACCGAAAGAAAACCTCTCGTGGGATGTGTCCGCCTTTGTAAACTTCTTATTATTGTGAACTTGTTATCCTTTGAAATAAGGCTGGGTAGTACATAACATTAAATATTGGTTCGTTTTTGGTGTCGTCGTCAGGCGTCATCAGCCCATATACGTCCACACCGAGGGGCACGGGCCTCCCTTCGACACACGAAGGGGTTTTAGGCCATAGTCCATAGTCATGCGGGTTGGTGGACCGCTCGTCTTTCAAAAATGAATTTTCTTGGACAAGCGGGTTTCATCACGATGTTTTCCTTCACCGCTAAGCAAGTTTTTGGTGTATTATTTAACTATTAAACTTTTTTGTATTTTAAATCCTTGTTTTATTTTTTACAGGTACGTTCTGCACAATTCTTCAAATCAACCTTTACAAACCACATAATGTACCGTACAGGTAAAAATAGAACCCTATTTTTTGAAGTCAGTTAACAAAGAAACTAAACAAAAACAAACGATAAATCACATCAAAGCAACCAGAACATTATTCGAAGAGTGTTCCCAAAACCCATATTTGGGCGGTGTTAGTTGTTAAAGTGTCAATTACTGGTGCGTTTTGACGAGTGTCAATCATTGGGTTTGACTGGCTGTGCGCTAGTAGGTGGACACCCACGGCATGACTAGTTATTGGCAGGGCTGCGAAAAAGTAATACGACTTTTTTTTTAAATCTAAAAGTAGATTAAGACTATCACCCTAATGACAAATATGGATGAGTGGGTTTTGTTACTATCGATTGTTGTTTTTGTCTAGGGCTACAGACAAACTTAGGCTAATGTACAGAGGCCAGCGCATCAGGTTACCCCATTTTCATTGCAAAACCGCTCGTATCGCAACGGCACAGAGTGCACGCTTGTGGTAGCCTGATGTGCGGCCCTCTGTACATATACTGAGTTAGGAGAATCCCACGAGCAACCCTCGGAGTTTCTTGCCTACTATTCTCTGAGGAAGACTGCTCCTTTGCGAATAAGCGCAAAGTTACCATCTCAAACGTCAGCTTTCAGACGAAAAAACCGTATCGAAATCGTTCCATTCGTTTAGGAGCTACGATGCTACAGACAGACACACAGATACATAGATATAATTATAACATACTAGCTTTCCGCCCGCGTGGACTACAGGTTATGTCGTGCCCAATTGTGGGATAATATGTAGCCTATGTCCTTTCCCATCTATCTCTGTGCCAAATTTCATAAATATCGGTTCAGATCAGTAGTTTAGGCGTGAAAGGCGGACAGACAGACGGACAGAGTTACTTTCGCATTTAGATATTAGTAAGGAAAGGATATTTTTTTATGTTTTTTGTCGGGTGTTAAATAAGGCCACTAACAACATTGAAAATATTGTTTGTGTGTCTATTACGTACCACACACTTGACTATACCTACACGATAAGAAGAAGATTACGTACCTAAACAAGAAAGTGAATCTGCCAGCCCTAACAGCATCTCTGAAGATCACAGATATATAATCTCAGCAGTCTATCTGTTATATAACAACACTGTCCTAGTCTGGCTAGACCAAAGCAGACCAGACAAGCAGAAATGTAACATTACGTGTTCTATTGTTGACAAGTTAATCTATAGGTCCACTTTTGGCGTATTTGGGATATTAGGTGATTGTTAGAGATTTTTTACGAGATAGTGTGATTGTGATGTCTTGTGTGAATTGTATGAAAGAGAAGTGTGACGTTTATCATTAAATCTATAAATATTTTTCTTTTATTCAGGTAATCTACAATTTATAGTATAAACAGCTTAACAATATTTTTTCAGGATAGGCAGAACGTTATGCGGTTCTAGAACCATTTGACTACACATATGACATTCATTCTTTTTTAAATAAACGCTACACACTCAAAGGCCCACACTAAGGTTTTCCCTTGTGTCGTTGGTCCCTCACGAAACACATAAAGATACACATAAAGACAAATACAAACACCCATCCCTTAACACACTTAAAGACAAACACAAACACCCATGACCCGAAAACAAACATCTGCTTTTTACATAAATGTTTGCCCCGACTGGGGATCGAACCCAGGACCCGCCGATCAAGAGGCAGCGTCACTACCACTCGACCAAACCGGCCGTTCTGAGGGTTATTTTAGATATAGAGCCTTTTTATAATTCGAACGGCACGGCACGGCAAAGCAAAATTTGAATTATCATTGCCCTTTATGTTCCTAACTACAAAAATCTCTAGTATGTAGGAGGCAATGGTAATACAATTTTGCCGTGCCGTTTTCGATTTATAAAAAGGCCCATTTGGTCAATGTGCAAGGCTACATCTTTTTTCCGAAGCTAAAGATACCTAGTTCAGTAATAGAACATAAATTCCTTTAAAGGATCATTATTCCCAGGTTGAGAAACGACGATCCGAGTAATTATTTGCAGCCCACGCCACCTACGATTTATAAAGCATTGTGTCGAATCGTTCTGAACAATGCTTTCACCGACATCATAGCATCACAACTAATTAATGAGCATCTAAGAAACCTATCGACCATTGTATAATGCGTTAATTCATTTGTTTTCTATCGAGTATCTTTTCAATATACTTTCTGAAAAACAATGGATACGGCATATTTTTTTTTATTATAAAATGGGTTAACTCTTGACCATAAAGGCCAAAGATGAGATAGACGATGGAGCGAGTTAACCCAGAAAATGCCTATACAGGCACTGGAACACAGCAAGCTGTTTGGCGTCGGACTTCGGTAGGAGGATGGTCGCGAACCAGACGGCTCTTCACAGAGCCTACCACACCGCATGAGACCATAGGACGACACTTTAGATTCAGAAAAAAATGAAGTGTTGTTGCCTGGGATGGATTACTAGGAGGCAGGTCTCATTTGTGTTTCCCTAGTCGCCTCTTACGACACCCACGGAAAGAGATGGGTAGAGAATGACTATTGCACACAAAATTACAATACCTAAACCTGTCTCAGTATGTTTCTATGATTATTTATCAACTGTACTTAATTTAGATTTGATTAAATCTACCAAATTTAGATCATCAAGTTTTTTTACACGTTTTAGTCTGATGCTTGCCACCCTTTTGAATTTCGCATACGAAACGACTGGACGTAAAAATAAGTACAGTAGAATATATGCAAAAAATAGGACACTTGGTAAACATTTTTTATACAAAACACTAAACAAATATTAGCACTAAAAATAGAAAATCTATCCACACACTAGGCAATGCCTATCCAATCATAAATTGGCATTACACCATCACTCCCCGAGGCCCGATAACTGATTCCGTCGGGAGTAACAAAGTCTGGCTAACGAGGCAGGCATATCCAGGGGCAATGCATAGTCTATCTAAATCATATCTCCTAGAAAGTCGGCCTTCGCGAAGATAACGCGAAACGTAGGAAGATTGAAGTTCAGGAGATTTTGGAGGTGGTATTTATTGCAGTTCTGTATTCTAAAAATCTTCAGAGTATGAATTAAGAAGAAATAATTATAATTTTACTTAGAAGTACAATTTTTTTAGTTACTCTTAGAAAAATCCAATTTATATAGTGTAATTTTTATTTCGTTTGGATATTATAATAGGCCAGCAAAGTTACCGAAACAATGGGTGCCCAAACATAATATATGTATGTGTTTGACTAACTACTGATAGACATCATTAAGAGTAACACTGATTCAGATTAAAGTCCTCGCGAGAGGACTTATTTGAGGCTAACTGGAGGGCCATTGAGGTCACCGCCTTCTGTTCTATCAAAATGTAGCTTAAGTTACTCGACACGATAGAAGAAGATTAAAAAGATGAGCTCTGTTTTTAGTCTGTCAAAATAGGCTTTTAAAGACCTTTACCTACATATTGACAAAATAATTACGCACCGTCGACTTCTGTATAAAATCAGCAACGCTGCTTTTGATTAACTAACATGAATAATGTAATGATTAGTTATTTAATTTTCCTAAAATGTTATTTTTCCTTATCATATTTTTAACTTACCGCATCCAACGTCCCATTCGCACTCCTTGTACTTTCTCACGCATTTTCATATTTATTTGTATCAGTTTACGATTCTGCGTTTCTCCATTACGATGCGTTTGTGTGCAGATTGCAGTTGCATTAATTGCAATGTGGTTGCACCCACGCGTGGCTTAGAAAGTGCAGTTGGGGCTTGTTTGTCTATGTATGACTAGGAAGTCGCAAATTGGTTCTGAGTTATCGCTTGTTAAGTACTAGTTGAGGGACTGGGACAATATAAGGACTTCACAATGCTGGTACTAAAGGCTAGCGTAGCGACTCAGTTGGCGCGCGCAAATTCTAGCTTTTGATGATTTTCTTGCTGTGCCGCTGCCCCAGGTTTGTGTAAAATAGTTGCAGCTTTCCAGTGAAATGACAAATTTTATTTCCAAAATTGTGCGTATTTTTCACTTCAACGGCTTTTTTTAAATAATAATAATGCAACCTTACATAACCTAACCTAAGATAACCTAACTTATTCAAATTTCATGCAGGCGGCCCTTAAAGTTTCGCATATTTATAATTTTACTAGGCAAATTGTAATACCGCGGGGGATATTATACCTAATTTAAATAGTAAAATTGCAATATTACGGTTTTTAAAATTTTTCAGTGACATATACACTCACTGTGTGATGTATGTATTTCGCTCGAAGAGGAATGGTGTGCCTGCGCATGCTCATGGTTGTTTCTTTATGATCTCTCCTTTTTTGGGCGTGCCAATGATCCGGAGTGCACACAGTAATGGTTCAAAATGTTAGCCCATTCGTTGTTATTTGATTTGTGATACTTTCTTATAGTAAGAGGACCTCTGTTTGGATGTTCTTAGTCTTAGGTAACAGAGAAAAAATTAGAGGCTTGTAAAGTTTCCGTGTAAGGCGAGATAATTCTGGCTTTTTAGATCCGTAGTTCAGAACTTGACTCAGACTCTGATCTATACTTGAGTAGCAGTCGTCTTTGTCATTTTGTTAGTGAGAGGAAGAGACTATCAATACTTAAGTATAGATCAAGTCTTGAGTCTCTTTCCTTAATACGGGAGAGGTTTGTAAAGTTTCCGTGTAACCCGAGATAATTCTGGCTTAAACAATTATAATTCTTAATTCATGGAATTTCATTTTTCAGAAATTTCAGAAAATCTTACTTATTGCTTGCCTACGTTATAAAAGGAACCCTTGGGCCAAATTTGAGCTTTTAGGTCCAAGAATTTGGGCTCGGCGTTGATGTGATCAGTCAAGAACTGCAGTTTTATATGCTGAGCCTGGACCTTTTCACCATCACACACAGTACACGACGACACCTACACATATCACACTACACATAATATTGCTTGTTTATGTTTTTGTATCCATGTTATATTATAAAAATCCATGTTTTTGTAAGTATTTGTTTTCTTTTATTTTTTCTTTGTTTTGTAACAAGGTTTTGTAACGTGTGCTGTGTTTTTTTGTGTGAATAATTGTTAATGTCTATGTCTTAAAGAAGAAAATTAAGATAATTAACCATGTATGTATGTACAATATTAGAGAAAACAGAGTTGATACTTATTAGACAAGTCTGTTTGGTAAAAAATAAATCTATAGTGCTAAAATGACATAGTTCTGTTAAGTCTTTATTTATAAAACATAAATCGTTTTTTCGACAGAATGTGAATACAAATAAGTTATTCTACAATTACGTAGGTCCAAGCACTGTCTACCAAAACCGGTGTATGAATATTGAAAAAAATACCATATTTTCTAGGGAATATAGTAAAGAAATGAATAAATATTACCAATCATACAATATTACCGGATAAATGAAAATGAAATGAACTGAAAATGAAAAAATTATTTATTTTCGGTTTGCGCTTACAATATTTGAGTTGGCATCTCCTATTAAGTATTACAATACTTGTGCCAGGAGATACCGCTCCTCCAAGGACTGTGTAAGTGTGAAAACAAATTGTGCACAAGTTACAAAATACAAAGAAAACAAAACTTAACTTAAATCATATCTCTAATTACTTATTCTTTAATATTGCGGATCGTTTGTTATCCTTGAAAACCTAATTGGCAAAGTGGAGTATTATGTACGGGTAATATTACAATTATTTCTTATAATAATTTAAATCTATAAAATTACTGTAATCAGTACCCATTCCGTAAGATTACGTTTCTGCATAATCATAAATTGAATAGGTATGGTAGACTTTAACATTTGTTATTACAACATAGATGTATTAGAAAGACACTTTGTAACATGAATAAATATTTTTTTAATGCTCTATTAATATTTACAAAAGTTCTCAGGTATTTTTTTTTTCTAACTCCGCTTAGTAGTTTTTCGATATTAATGCAGAAACAAACATTCATCCGTGCATCCTCACAAACTCTCGCATTCATAATATTATAGTATGATTTCATAGTATAGTAGAGATTCTCATCAAGAAACATAAACAAATTTAGCATCCAATGGCTCGATTTAATAGTTTGTACATGCATTTACACCTGATCTGGTTGGTGTTCTTGTGAGCATTATTTCTTTCTCTCAGATAGCAAGTGCCTAAACATTTGTTTACATAATCAAAATACGCTCCAAATTCATTGCATAAAACCTATGTTAGACCAGACCACTTTCTACTGCACCCACACAGCTTGATTAAGCTATTACCTATAAAATAGTGCATTGTAGTCATGGTCAATTACAGGCGGTCGAAAGATTTTATCATAGTGAATCACCTATATCGAGGTAATATCGACAGTTTTATCGATACGAGTGAAATCGATATCGATGTGGTTAGAGGTTATGAAGCAGTAACCGTTGGTTATTGCATTATTTGTATTCAAGTACGCTCTTATCGCGAATTTATGGGTAAATAAATGGGTAATTTATACTTAGAGCGCGGGCAACATACTGTTTAGGGCAAATTAGACGGAGAAGTAAGTACTTCAACACTTATTGAACTTTCTCGATTTTGCTACTGTGCGAATCCTAAAGGAAAACATAAACATTAGGATAAGAATGGTAGTTTGGTAGTGGGTCTTCCATCTTTTTTATATAAAAACATCCATTGGAAAAATATCGCTATAAAGTTATGCCCTTAGCGTTCAAGTAACCTATTTTACATACTTAATCTACACTTGAACAGATCTCCGCTGCACATATTGGTTGTATATGTATAGATTTAAATATTTAAAGTGGACTGTATATTACTTGTGCATTATAATTGAAATAGAAAAAGGACTTTTGAAAATGAAATATAAACGTCACAGGAACAGAAAAAGACATTCTTTTATTTTATTTTTAGTTTTTACATTTAAAAAAGGAAACTTACTTAATTTAAAAAGTTTGTGTTGGAAAATGGATTCCAACAACACTAATATTTAAAGAGGAAAGATTTTATTGTTTGTTTGTTTGCATTGAATAGGCTCTGAAACTACTGGACTGATTTGAAAAATTATTTCACTGTTAGAATCCTACATTATCCCTGATGAACCTAGCTACAATATTTTCCCGAATTCCCACGGGAACGAAGTCCCGGTGGAAAGCTATACTTAATATTTATCATAAATCAAAGTTTTAATTAAATGGATTTTTTTAAACCTTTAAAAAGTCTCATTTGTTGGGCCTTCTTTCTAAAATATTCGGCACCATTTAATAGACTGCTTATCAATATCAAAGTATGTCCTTTGATGTCGAAGGAAAGTAATTTCGCTCATCAATACGTGTCAAGCGTGAGCGTTACTAAGTAAGCCATCGCGATCGTGACTTGATGTCTATATCGACATGTTGTTGTATGAATGGGGACAGTCTGTCTGTCGCTTGTAAATGGAGCCATTAACACAGCACACATATTTCAAAGTGAGAGAAATTACTAGGGCTTAAGTTCTGGGGCCTCCTAAGAACTTGGTGAACTGTAATAATTATTATCATAAGTACTTCGAACAGTCTTTCTATCTTAATGGTCAGTGTTCATATGTTTTTATGCAGTTTTTATCTGCAACGGTTGTTGTTCTGATCTTGTTTTATGACCAGAGTTTTCTTCGGTAAACAAGACAAACAATCGAAATAAAAAATTAATTTAATGTCTTATAATGTCACAGTGTCGGAATAGTACATTTTGCTACAAGTGTGCTAAGTTGGATATTACATTAGAGGCGAGTTTAGAGCCGAGCCGAGAAATATCCAATGCACACGCGTGTCATACGATGTTTTTCAACACATTTGCGAGGAAAGAAAAAAATATAAACTTTCCTTTGATATTGACGGCAACAAGCTATCACTTGCATGTTGCGCCTCTGAAAGTATTTCTGGCGGTGTACCCACGTAGGTTTCCTGTTCTGCACTTGAAGAAGACATTTTTTTGTGTTGTATTTCTGACACTAATAACAATCTGATGAATACAAATGCCGTTTGTGAAAACCAAGTGAAAACATCTGAACTAAAGAGAGGCGCCATTCTTTTTTTCTTTTTTTGCTCGCAAAATGAGATTCACATTGACAAGTATGCCATACAGCCAAATAATAAAAAAATACTAACTATATATTTTCACGTTTTAGCATAAATAAATGATAATTTTCTGTTAAATTTAAATTGTGGAATTATATTTTTATTTACAAATAGTTTAATATGTACACTTAATTTTAAATAAAAAATAAGATCTGATCTCTTTGCTGAAATTTAGAAAAAAAACCCATTACGTACTAGTGTTTTATTTTTATTACTCACGGGCTGGGTAAAACATATCATTGTGAACCTTAAAACAATGACATAAGACCTACTTTATGAGCAAATGTGTTGAAAAGAAATTAGCTTACCTTCCAGCTAAAAAGTAGTCATCGTTACTGCAAGTAGTTACCTTTTTAATTTTATTTTACACCTGTGTACCTATTAAGAACTATAATTCGACCTTCTAACGGTGCAATCATTCTCTCTTCATATTTGTTTAACACAGCACCATTCTTTGGTCATTCAAATGCCAAATCACTGTCGTATCTATGATCGGCCCCATTATCGACATTATTACATCGACTCGACCCCGCTCTATCACCGTTTGATTTTACAACTTATTTTATTGTCTCAGTCGATTCGAATGTCTTTGAAGTTTATTTTGTGATCCTTAATGGCGTTGTTTAGCTCCTATTGACGACCCTACGATAGTGATAAAGTCACCAGTGGTGAGATTGTTCTAGTGAGATTCTATCTTCGATAAGATTTAAGATTATTAAGTGCGTAATTAATTGTCTTTATCGATAAGATACATATCAAAACAGGTCCTGTTCCCTACTCTACTTTTAAGTATTAAAATAGTAGATAGAAATTGATTTTTGTCGTGTATCTGCATTAAAGAATGTTAAATATTTATTAGTTTTCTATAGCCCAGGGAATGAAGATTGGAAAATATTGTAAATTGTCTTCATTCACGTCTAAAAGAACCTTTTAAATTTGTGTTAGTAGACCTATGTTTAATATCTCTCTCAATTATAAATTAGAATCATTTCGACGTCAGTAGATACTCAATTATCTTCACTATCACCTAGGAGGACATTCTAGTCGAATTCACTTTCGTCTTAGGTATTGTTAGAATTATTTCAATAACTGTCTCACTACATGAATTAGAAAAAATGAAAAGTTTTTTGGCGCTTATAAATTATAATAAGTGTCAAATTGCGCAATAACCCAGCTGTACCCACCAATACACCAGTTGGTTCTTACATTAAAGCCTCCGTTGTTACATAGAGGCCGACTCAGCGACGATCGACTCAGGCGCATTGGCCACGGCTGCCCAGGCTTCGCCGGGATAATGCCCTTACCGTTGCAATCCAATCGTGCGCACATTACACGCCAGTCAACGTGTGGGTGAGCTGAAGTAACGTTCAAGAATTTTCTTGAGAAATCTGCAATATGTACATAAATTGTACATACGGTTCCCGAAATAGGTATCCCCGTAAGTTTGTTAACATTTGGTGATAAGGACGATAAGAACGAACCTAGATACGTAATTTTGGGCACTGTGTGTACTGTGACATCTATTCTGGGGGCGTATAAGTAAAAGACCTTGTTCTTCTTCTGGTACTCGGTTATAATCAAAATCTGCACTTCTGTTACAATTTTATTGCACTTTTCAACACGTCCACGGTTAACAGAGTTTCACTGAACAACTTTCTTCAAGGAAGCCATTTTACATTTTAAAAAAAACCGTCGCTGGAGTTGTATGAAGAGTAGATATTTTTTTCATATAAAAAAATTAAATCTTTTTAATTATACCCTACGAACGTATACAAGAACTTCTTCCGCGAGCTCACTACAATGAATTCACACTCATCAATGAATGGCGCAAGACCAGATCTTCAATCATTTCGAATCTTGACATCGAATACCATTTCAAACCTTTTAAATTGATATTCGAATTATCTTCTTATTAAGTGCTATTTGCACGCCTACGAACGTATACAAGAACTTCTTCCGCGAGCTCACTACAATGAATTCACACTCATCAATGAATGGCGCAAGACCAGATCTTCAATCATTTCGAATCTTGACATCGAATACCATTTCAAACCTTTTAAATTGATATTCGAATTATCTTCTTCGAAATGACCGAATGAGAAAGAAGTTGCGTTATGCCCGATCCTCCATGAAGGTCTGCATACCACAGTACCTATTAATTTTTAAAACGTTCAGCCGCAATACCCTAATCAAGTGGCAGCAAGTCATTCCTCAACCATTGATGCTCTGCTTACTCGGATAGGGGTTACAAGCGTGAGCGTATATGTATGCGTATGTGTCCGCCGCAATGGAAAATATGCCAAATTATGGCTGGCTTTCAATTTTTTTTTACATTTTCTTGTTTATTTCATATTTTTCCGAAAATTAAACGACACTCTTTGAATTTAAAATATTCAGGTGAAAGTTTAACTCAAAAATCTGTAAGCCAGTAATATGGACAAACATATTACTGGCTAACATATTACTGGCAGCGTCTGGCTGCTGTGACATTACAGCTGAGTCAGGGCCCTTTCATTGGCACAGTGCACACACGAATATATATTAAGTATTGTACTGTTTTGTTTTTTCTTTTTAATGTTTGTGTTGCAATGTTTAATGAATAAAGTGTTATCTATCTATCTATCTATCATATTTCGGTGATTGCATCATTCGTAATTTGTAGCAAATAGACCATAGATTTTTAAACAATCAATTTCTAGGGACTCATTAGTAAAAAATAGGAACATTTTCGGGCCTTCAAACCTAAAGGGTACCAGAGGAGCCCTATTACTTTGGTTTTCGTGGACCTCAATCCAATACTTAACGGACTTTAATACTCCGAGAACGGATTAAAATTAACATGACAGACTTTCTCGAACTTAAACCCCATTTCTGATATATTCACAGTACAGTAATCCCAAAATAATATCGATAGTTCCT
This sequence comes from Aproaerema taeniolella, assembly GCA_949987775.1. NCBI lineage: Eukaryota > Metazoa > Arthropoda > Insecta > Lepidoptera > Gelechiidae > Aproaerema > Aproaerema taeniolella. Next base: position 16,548,047 of record OX465252.1, on the reverse strand, counting down.
TGGAAACTTCATCCTCTTACCCTAACGAGGCAGTCCAGCTTCATTGAATAGATCTTAAGCCCGTAAAGGAGACTCAAGTCTAGATCTATACTTAAATATTGATTGTCTCTCTCACTATCAAAACAACAAAAACGACTGCTACTTAAGTATAGATTAGAGTCTGAATCGGGTTCTGTAATACATTGACTAAAATAATATTTATAAATGCGAAAGTTTATGAGGATTGGGTTTGTTACTTCTTCACGCAAAAAATACTGGACAAATTTTGATGAAACTATGCAGTAATATAGCTTAGATATCAAAATAACACATAGGCTAAATTTTTTTCCGAATTACCTCGGGAACGAAATCCCGGGGTTCACGTACTTAATTAACTAGGGCGCAAGGCCTTATAAATTCAGAATATTTAGATTTAGTTTCTGACTCGTTGCGAATATTAATTGTATTAGATTTAATATTTAAACAATGTAAAACGGATGTTCGTTTGAGCGTATTTACGCGCTACACACGGTCGGAGGGTGTCACATATAACTCGAGATCTCGCTGCGCCCAAGTGTTGTACGACGTATGTTGTACGACCTGGCTTTGCTTGTCGTTGTTGTCGTTGCCAGTCGAGATACTTACGACCGATAAACTTCTGTTGTAGCATCAAATGTCAGATGACAGAAGTGACTGGTATAGTTCTATGTCTCGGTCGTGTATGGTGACTTTAAATTAGCGAAACTTCAGCTGGTGGTTTTTCCCATGAAACGGAACAATATTCCAAAAAAACCCTAACAAAATTCTCAATAAATGAACTTCTCATAATAAGGCAATCAGTTGACCGCTCAAGTTGTATGGAGAGGCGAAATTTTTATTTTTTTCTCATTTCAACTTATGTTCCTTGGGAAAAGTTGTGTACTTCCGTGGGTTAATTTACATCCTAAATGTTTGCTAACAAATTTAAAGTGACTTACAGAAAAATTACCCCATTTGAATCTTTTTACCAGCTCATATACGTCCCCACCGAGGGGCACGGGCCTCCCTTCGAAACACGAAGGGGATTTAGGCATACTCCACTACGCTGGCCCAATGCGGGTTGGTGGACCGCTCGCCTTTCGAAAATGAATTTTCTTGGACGGACGGGTTTCATCACAATGTTTTCCTTCACCGTTGAGCTAGTGATAATTAGAAATCCGTACATAAATCCGAAAAGACGAATTTAGGTACAGGCCCGCACCAGGAGTCTGGCTCATTACCCATTTGAATGAATGAATGAATCTTTATTCGAATGACAACATTTGATTTAATTTTAAATAACAATTCAACAAAGCGTGATATGATAAATCAACCCGAAACACTCATAATCCGCGGTCTTTTTCTAAAAGAGTAAAATATCATCAGAAATCCGTTCCCGCGCTTTTTGCGCTCTTTTTTGCCGCCATATTTATATCACTCGGCGTAAGTATAATCACCATAATAAATACCTACTTGGGCCATTGTCGTGGGTTCTTGGTTCTTGCTTTAAGCGTCTGGTTGTTCACTTTCACCTCTTTTGTTGTGGTCTTTAATGCCATTTTTTGCTGCAGAAATATCATGTCAGACAATCGCCTCTATCTATCAAAGATAAAGCCGCTTTCTTATCTGGTGCACAGTATAGTGAAGATATCGTACGGTTTGTACCGTCAAGTATACTTCAAATATTGGATGATTTTTTAAAATTAATTAGCGAAAGTTAAAGGTGTGTATCGGCTAACGAAGCCTCACATCTTTCCCCATGGAACAAAGGTCGAAATATCAATTAGCAGATTAGTAAATTTCAATATACAGGGTGTTAAGTAATTCGATCTTATCCTCTCAGTTGGTGAATCAGCCCATGAAACTGAACAACTTTCCCTAAGAACAAATGCCGAAATACGAAAAATTTTTTTTGCTTCCCATACAAATTGCATCAGCTGATAAATCATCTTGTATGGGAAGTCAAAATTTTTTTTCGTATTTCGGCATTTTTCTTAGGGAAAGTTGTTCAGTTTCATGGGCTGATTCACCACCTGAGAGGATAAGATCAAATTACTTAACACCCTGTATAAGGTGTTGTAATTGGCATGCTATAAATAAAAAGATAAAAAAATATATATTAAAAAAAATCTACTCTTCATACAACTCCAGCGACGGTTTTTTTTTGAATGTAAAATGGCTTCCTTGAAGAAAGTTGTTCAGTTTCATGGGGAGAATCGCCCCGAAAAGTTTCGCGAACTGATTGAAAGTGGGTGACTTTCCATTAACTTGATTGTAGTTTAATAAGTTGTTGTCAGTTCGACGCCACGTGCACATAGTATGCACAATTATAGAGTACTGCTGTCCCTCACCCGCTAAAGTTATATTATTAACCACCGAAAAAAAAGAGGGATAGCATCCCGTGTGTATATCTGTGTGTGATTTCGATGCGGTTTTGATATTGTTTAAAAGCTGACGTAAACGAGGTGGTTCTTAGCTATGTTTAATCAAAATTGGTTCAGCCATTTAAGAATTATAATCAATGAATATCGGGGTTTTACCATTATATTTTTATTTTAGAGTTATAGGTATGTATATTTATTAAAAATTTCGTTTTTTATCTCAAGTGTATTACACGTTAAGGCGACTACAGCACCTAAATTACGATTTTATGATACGTAGATAAGCATGACGCACTGCATTAAATCGAAGAAAAAAATACTACGGTAATATTCAGGACATAAACTAGATAAGTAGTTTGCTGAAAACATGATTCAGCACTTTTGGTTCGATAGAAAAAGCTCACAAAGTCACCTCTAAATACCCAGTATTGTGTATCTTTTAAGCTGTAAAAACGATAGTAAAATGCACACAGGAACTTGAATTTGCTATTAAAATGTTCGTGATTGAACACTCTCGATAAGTAGTTAACGCATTTTTCGATTTCAGCTGTTGCCTTTCCATAAATCTCATTTTTCTAACTTTCGAATATGTTTTTACGCACGCACGCTTTCATAGTCCGTAAACTTCGTGTATCGACACTGTTCGCACTGCCGGCCTAGGCCTATTGAGAGACGGATATGGCACTATTCCTATGTGTGTTGCCTTTATCGGGTGCTGTAGTCGCCTTAAGTACCAGCTTAGTTGCCTTACCGTATGATACAGCAAAACGTTCGAAAGGTCGTCGACTGATTATTTATTATGTTCGCTATGACATGCGACGGGTGTAGCAAACGATTTGGCGAACATGGGACTTATTATTAATTGTTATTGTAAATGCTTTGGGTAACGCTATCACACGGAATTAATCATTTATTGGGATGATGATAGTTGCAGATGCTGTCATAATTTATTAGGTGGCTTAATTAATTAGCTTAAGCTAGCATAACTCCAAAATTTCCATGCCGGACTGGGAGTAAATCCTTCCATGCTGGACTGACTGGAAGTGAAAGAAGATTTTCTCACGCTGGATTAGGAGTGGAAGAAAAACTTAGAATGTGCCTGCTGCCTACTCTTCCCAGGTATACAGTAAAAGTCTGTAAGTGGGATGCGAGGGTTTTACTGTAGGTATATCGTGTGGTGATCGGTTGATAATAACACCACCCCATCTCTTTCCGTGGGTGTCGTAATAGGCGACTAAGGAAACACAAATGAGACCTGCCATAGTGATCCATCCCATGCAACGACACTTCAATTTTTTTCTGAATTTGAGGTTTCGTCCTATGGTCTCTTGCGGTGTGGTAGGCTCTGTAAAGGGCCGTCTGGTTCGCGACCACCCTCCTAGCGAAGTCCGACGCCAAACAGCCTGCTGTGTTCCGTCGGTGCGTGGGAGTACCAGTGCCTTTATAGGCATTTTCTGGGTTAACTCGCTCCATCGTCGACCTCATCTTTGACGTCATGGTCAAGATTGAGGTCAAGAGTTTACGCATCTTATAATAATAAAAAAACTTAATGGGCCAAAGGCTGACCACCTCTCACTATCATACAACTTGTTCCATCTGATAATCACCATAATTTGCTAGAACCACTGATCCTCTTCCTACCCCGTTAGGGATTATAGGCGTGAGCGTATTTATAACTCTAAAATTTAAAAAAAATATAACCCTTGACATTTCCTTGTAACTCTTACATGGCTGAACTAATTTTGATCAAATAGCTAACAACCATCTCGATTACATCAGCTTTTGAAGTCGGTTCATTCGTTTAGGAGCTGCGATGCCACGGATACACAGATATACACCTCAAACTTATAACCTTTCTTTTTTGTCGGAGGTCAAAAAACTAAGGATGTTAATCAGTTTAAACAACTTCAAACAAGGAACATGAAAAATCTAAAACTGCTATTTTATTCGCCTTTTTAACCCTGGATGTAATTTTTTTTTATTTTAATAAATAAACGCTACACACTCAAAGGCCCACACTAAGGTTTTCCCTTGTGTCGTGGGTCCCTCGGAACACACATAAAGACAAACACAAACACCCATGACCCGAGAACAAACATCTGCTTTTTACACAAATGTTTGCCCCGACTGGGGATCGAACCCAGGACCCGCCGATCAAGAGGCAGCGTCACTACCACTCGACCAAACCGGCCGATTAGTAAAGCCTTAAGTGTCAAAATGTCAAAGTTTCTCTAAAATCATTTAAAAAATCCGAACACGTCTACCGCCTGCATCACCATAAATTAAAATCATGATATCCATCGTATATTTTCTCAAAATGGCGATAAAATCTAGAAACATAGGCATGTGTTGCCTGCGCCGAATGTCTGCATCCATTTGCACAATATTAGGTAACAATCCAACCAAATCATGCTTTCGATTTTTATCCACGTCCAAGTCTAGCTCATGACGCAAAGTAGCTTTCCTATGTGTTTTTACAAGATGTACTTCGAGGAGTGTGCTTATCTTCTGCCGACGTCCAGGCGCATTGCAGTGTACCACCCTTATCTTGTCGTGGTTCCTCGAATCTGTACTGAGCGCTACTCTTTATCTTTTTATTGCGCAACGCTAAGGAATGGAATTCTTTGCCTGCTTCTCCGAGCTCATATAAGGTTAAGCAACGTACACAGAGGAAAGGAACTTGGGTGACCAAAGTGGCAATTGATCCCGAGCGTTTCCGTGCTGTAAAGGGCACGTTAAGCCAGCGATCCTGGCTGTCAGCAAAGTCAGAGGCCTCTGACGCCTGGCTTGGTCACGTTCGCCACACATTTGACTACAGGGCTTTAGGTATCTCTCTTTCAACCTCTCTGGTGGTTAATCAGTCCATGAAACTGAACAACTTTCCCACGGAACATAGGACAAAATACGAAAAAAAAATTTCGAGTTCCCATACAAACTACATCGGCGTAATGCGCATTATTTTTTTTTTTCGTATTTTGACCTATGTGCCTTGGGGAAGTTGTTCAGTTTCATGGACTGATTACCCCCCGGGAGGTTGAAAGAGAGATACCTAAAGCCCTGTTATCTACACACATGAAAATGGTAAGGTACAACTTTCGGGATAGTCGATAAGATTCAGAATTATCACTGTCCATGCGGCAAGGTTGTGGAACTCTCTCCCGCCGACTATTCGCGAAAGTCCATCTTTCCCCGTTTTGAAGAAGAGAGTAAAGGAGCACTACCTCTCCCTTAGTTAACCGTGTGTGTGTATATGTATTTGTATAGATATGTATTTAATTTATATATATGTATGTATGTATTTGTATGTATTATGGATATTTATTATTAGGTTACTTCATTGGTTTATGTTTATTTGTTTATTGTATCGTAAGTTTAATTTTCTGTTTATTTTTCTTTTTCACGTTATAGTGCACGTCGTACTCGCCTCACTTGGTCCAATCTCTCTTGTTAGGTCTGCTGTAAGAAATTTCTTCCTAGAAATAAGCAGTGCCTGTTGTGTCGTCTCTCTCTTGTATGTTTCTTTTTATATGTATATTGTGTACAATAAACAGTAAATAAATAAATAAGATTAAAAGCTTATCAAATTTATTCTGAACCTTAGCGACCTGGGGATGGTTGTACCATTCCATTTTCACAGTCAGATTTATTGCAAAAACATTATTGATGTGATTTAATATTCGCTTAGAAGGTTTCGACAGTTCAATTAAAACAGCTCCATTTTTGTTGTAATTAATGATACCAATGATGTTATTTTCTCTTACTTTAATCATTTAAAATTTCGCCAATCATAAATTATGTTCTCGTTTGTTTGGCAACTGGTTTAAGTCCTCGGGTTTACTCGTGATATTAGAAACAGTTTTGGTTCCGTAGTATCTTTAATTTTAAGACTTACCATTTACGTTGTTTTTTGTCGAGTCTTGTTTGGCAAGCGGTCGAGGACGGACGTCCCTGCACGTGCTCTCCTGTTATCCCAAACGTTGACGAAGTTTACGACACCCGCGCCCGCGCTTTTGTTCCCAAGTTCGGTCGGCTATTGTTATACTGCGTACCTACCATTTGCATTTTAATACTGTGACTTAAGCGATAGATCATATTGAAAAGTTTTCAGTTTTATCTAGCCTCTATAGAATAACTCGTGACTCACTAAACTATATCGCGACTAGTGCCTTTTGTACCCCATATAATAATATCAGTGCATTCCGGTTCCACTCGGTAATACCTACGTCGCGCATCGCGTGCGTCATCCACACATCCAGTGTAGTTGACAGTGGAACTTTTTAACGACGACCAAGACACAGAAACTTGAGCTAAGAACAGTGCGTTACACGCGCAACATCTTGAGGAAGGCGGAGAACCTGGTGAGCTCGTTCCATTGTAAAACATTTCTAGCCAAAAGGTATAATTTTTTTTCCAGCATCAACTCACAAGGCGATCCGTTCCAGCAGCCTTTTGGTTATAATTTTTTTTCAGCATCAACTCACAAGGCGCCGATCTAACCGACATAATTCATTTGCAATTTCACGCGCGTTGGACAGCACGACACCTAAATTAATTGAATATACATAGTAACACAAAATCACCCGTTGCGTCTCGCGATACAAGTTTAGGTCTCTTACGAAACGCTAAAACCAGGAATCCATTAGCAGTATTGTGTGCTTCAAAGACATTACTACAATAAGCCACCTGACACACTTATAACATAATATATTATTCGCATAGTAAATTTATCATATCTTACTGATATACCATACGAATCACTAATCACTTAGCCAATCGTAAAATACATCGCATAGGAATCGCTCAACTTGGGAACAATACCAACCTTATTGAACTAAGTGCGTTTTTTTAATTTAAAATAATACCGACTAAAAGCAAGCAAACGACCGAAGAACCATTAGTTTGCCTAAGTATTACAATTGGTTATAGAGAAAAGGATAATAAAACAATAATACTATATCGGAGCCTGGGAAACGAAAGCTCATAAAGTTATATCCTGCTGTCTTTCAACTTGATGCGCCCGACAACTTTATAATTTTTAAAACTACTAAACAAAAGACTCCACAGTCATTCGGTCAACATCTGGCTGACAGCAACCACCCGAAAACTATGGCAAGCCAGAACAATACAACCTTTTTAGGGTTCCGTAGTAATCTGCGAACCCTTGTAGTTTCGCCATGTCCGTCTGTCCGTCTGTCCGTCTGTCCGCGGGTTTTCTAAGAAACCCTTGGTGCTACAGAGCTGAAGTTTGGCATGGTTATACATCTTAATCACGCCGACAGAACTGTAGAGTGAAGCCTTGGAGAGGAAATTGTTTTCGGGTGTCTCCCATGGACGTGAAGGGGCGATGAATTTTTTTTTTCTCGCCAATGTCATCGAGTGGGGTGTCATAGAATGGCTTTTTAAAAGATGGAAGGGGTTTACTAGAAGCGTTTTTCGATTTAGCGCTCCGTTTGCGAATCATAAATTTTTGAAGTGAGGGTTTTTGTCAGACACAAGTGTCCCCCCCCTCTACCAGCTGAACGGTTGTTTCTAAAAATGTGGAAAAATTCACAGAGGTGGAATGTGGATCAAATTTAAAAGGAAAACTACAAAACTTGGGTTGGCCCTTCAAGTTTGCGAGTAATGGCAGACCGGGTGCCAAACATTGTTGGGATTGATAAGAGTATATTTACTAATATTGGATCCTTGGTACTACAGAGCTGCAATTTGGCATGTTCATGCATATTGATTGCGCCGACAAATGTAAAAAATGGGATTTTGTAAAGAAACTTTTCGGGTGTTTCCCATACATGTGAAAGGGCGATGGATTTTTTTTTCTCGCCGATGTCATCGAGTTGGATGTCATAGGATGGTTTTTTGAAGGATAGAAGGGGTTTACTGCGAACGTTTTTCGATTCAGCGGTCCGTTTGCGAAAAAATAATTTTTGGAATGAAAAAAAAAATGTTAAGTGTTTCACGAGCATTTGGCATTTAAGACGAAGTACAGCCTGATCCAAGGCAGGTGCCATGCAGGGTTCCACGCTGAAGGTGAGGCAGGGTCGAAGGCCAGGCTGTGACATATTGACATTTCATGTGTCGTTATAGGTTTTTGGGGGTGTTAATTGCGAGAATGACATCAAAATTATACACAATTGCCACGCGACCTGCTCTTTAGCACCAGCTCGAAATTATTCCTAACAATGCTTTTGTTGCTAAAAAAATTTAAAAAGAAAAATTCGCGCTCGCATCCCTCGCGGATTGAATACTTCCATTCTGTTGTATTTGAGCTGAACGTTTGCGAGTGATAGTCGACCAAGTGCCAGAAGTTTTTGGAATTGATAGGAATATGTTTGCGGGGTTCAATACTGAAAGTGAGGCGGGGTCGAGGGCCGGGCTGTAACTTATTGACATTTTGGGTGTCGTTTAATGGGTTTTTGGTGGTGTTGATGGACCGCCGGTTTGGTCGAGTGGTGGTGACGCTGCCTCTTGATCGGCGGGTCCTGGGTTCGATCCCCGGTCGGGGCAAGCATTTGTGTGAGAAGCAGATGTTTGTTCTCGGGTCATGGGTGTTTGTGTTTGTCTTTATGTGTGTTCCGGGGGACCCACGACACAGGGGAGAGCCTTGGTGTGGGCCTTTGAGTGTGTGGCGTTTGTTTATTTATTTAGTTACGAGAATGACATCAAAAGTATTTTGTCAGCAGGTCTATATTGTTGTCGCAAAGAAAAAAAAATTTTTCGCTCGCTTCGCTCGCGAATTTTATAATTTCATTGGGTTGTATTTACACCAAAACTTAAGTTATTTCTGAAACTACAAACTCTTTAATACATTTGTTTTTTATACTATACTATTTGGAGATTTTAACATCGACTGTGACTGGTGATGAACGATGCTCAGTCTTTTAAGGCTTTTGATAAAGGCTCGCCTTGTTTTTGACGCCTCACGACTGATTCAGTCTTTTAGTTCCCAACCTTTAGTCATAAGACTGGCTTTTTTAGTTTGTGTCTTTTAACGTGGAAGACTGGGCTGTCACTTAAACGGCTTAAAGGACTTAAAAGACTGGCGACTCATTATCTGGGAAGTCGACAGTCGTAGGGTGTGTGTTGATAGAATGTAAATATCTCATTTTATCTCCTTGTCAAATGTTATCAAAGTGTATTTAGTGGTTTAGGCGTTAATTATTCCTTTTGGTTGATAGGTTGCAAAAGAAATATTTAATATCACACACAAACTGCGGTGCGATCCCTTTTACATAAAAGAGCTTAAAATTGGCTGGAGTTGGTTGGGTCTTTTAGTATTTTGAAAACAACTCGAGTCGTTTCAGTTTTTAATCTTTTCTACTAAGTCTTATTAATGGAAACTCGAACTTTCAGTCTTAATTTTGGAGTCGGGTCCTGTGGGATGGAGGGGAGTCTTTTTAATGGGCCTTAAAAGACGGTCTCTTTCGTCTCTAACTATGACTAGCGTTGGTGCACCCGTTTTGAATGAATACGTAATGTAAACAGTTTTTATGCAACCATTTGCATCAGCGCGAGGTGGTTATTAAGCGGATGATTTTTTTTTCCTTGTGGCGCTGGAATCTATATTTCTCCTTTAGTTGCCTTCTTTCTTTGTGACCTCGTTTTTATTAGACATTGTTAGCAATTCAACCGTCCATGTGCTCGTAGAATTAAGAAACCAGCTGCATATTTGAACCATGCTGCTACGGAACCCTACAATGCGCGTGTCCCGACGCGCTCTTGGCCCGTTTTTTTGTTAAACGCATCGAAAAAGATGGCAACTGCTTATGCAGATCCATATGTAACCAGATAAATATTACGTTTTACCTAACGTTTGACCACGCAATGATTAGGAAGGATCTAGCAACCTACGAGTCTGAAAACCGGCATGACCCACAAATAAAACTAGCACTACTTAATAACCTCACGGACACAACGCTTAGCATGGAACAATATATTAACCAACAATTTCAGGATGGATTCTGGGGAGGGGAAGATATATTAATAGCAGCTTCGGAATATTACAGGGCTAACGTCCATGTTTAAAACGAAAATTTATAAGCCCCGTGATTCACCAGTACCCGGAAACATCTATTTACACTTCGGAAACAACCATTGCAGTAGCTTGATACCCACCGATCAAGGAGCTTTATCTAACTACGAAGATGAAAATGTTTATGAGAGATGTAGTCCTGCAACAAACTCACACTTCCAAAATGAAAACGATGGAAAACTCTTTTTGCAATCCAATGAAACAATACCCGCCACGTTTGATAATCAATGTCACATTTCTACAGATTGCACCGGCCAGCGTCTAATTAGGTCATCACCGCAAACACAACACGATGTACCTACCCCCTGTACAAATCCAAGAACCGGCACATGGAATGTAAGAGGCTGTTCTAAGCTAAAAGATAGACACCATATCGATCAAGAACTATCTAATCAACAGATAATAGTAGTGGGACTTCAAGAGACACACATGGAATCAGGAACTTTTGAATCAAATAACTATCACTGGATTCTTGGGGGCGGTAAACGCTCAAGGGAAAAAAAAAAGAATCGCCATTCTTATATAAAAAACGACTGAATATAAAATAATTTCAACCCATTGTAAAGGATGTAACACTCTAGCAGTGCACTTAAAGATTAAAATCGCTACAACCGACAGTCCAGTAGAACTTTCCATTATTACCACCTACGTCCCTTCATCATCAAGCTCGTGTTTGTCTCAAATTGGAATTCTGATTCACCAAAAATCTAAAAAAACGTATCCGATTATAATGGGTGACTTCAACGCACATATAGGCATAAACGACTCTAAACAATGCACCCCTAAAAGAACCGGAGAAAACTTATACCACCAAGCATAGCAACTTTAACGGCAACTTACTTTTAAGTTTTGTTCAACAACACGAATTGAAACTTAGCAAGTTTGGATGTAACACCTTTAGAAGTTCACCTAAAAATACAAAATGCTACAATTAACAATCCAATAAAACTTTTATCGTCACTTCTCACGTCCCAACATCATCAAGCACATGTCTATTCCAGATTGCTACTTTACTACACCGGAGACCTAAAACAGCCTATCCAATTATAATAGGAGACTTTAACGCACACATAGGCATTAACTTTACAAAATAATGTAAAAGGACCGGGAACAACCTCTATCACAAAACAGCAATTTAAACGGTTAGTTGCTTCTAAGCTTCTTACAACAGCACGATTAAAAACTAAGTAATACTTGGAGAGGGCCCTCGTGCTGGACTACTTTGTTTCGTGGAAACCAACATTTGCAAATTGATCATATTCTAACAAGTGTTAAGAAACCCGTATTTATCAACTACGTTGTAGGAGAAAAAGGAAAACTAATAAACACAGATCACAAATTACTTTGGGGATCGATAGAAACCCCAGCTTTCTTACTTCAAACACCAAGATACTGCAATTAATATGGCATTTACTATAAGAAATGCTACTAGGTATATGAACATTTACAAAGGGAATTTGTACAACACAAATTCCAAGGACTGATAGCCAATAAGATGAAAGACTTACAAGAATCAAATACTTCCGCTCACACCCATTCAGACAAAAGAAGTTTCCAATTGGAATGCTAGCTAGACTGATATCTACAACATACTCAAAGAAGCAGCTTAAGAACTACTGATGAAACCAACTCCGAGATCCCGCGAAAATTGCAAGTCTTATTTATAAGATGCCTACAATGACTTATGGGCTCAATGGGGCAACATTAACCAAGTGTAACCGATCGAGATTAAGAAAATACGAAAGACAAAATTTTTAAGGAAATGCTCAATGTATCAAACGACGCTCCACCTAAAAATTTCCACGAAATACTACAAAGCTAAACAATAACGAAAATCATAAAAGTACGTAGAATTTTATACTACGGCCACATAAACAGACGCCGGAAACCACATTTTCTACGCTTATAATTACAAAAAATATAGGAGAAAAGTTGGACGTCCAATCTTCAATTGTAGGGACTCCCTAAACCGAAATCGTATTGGAAAACGATTGCTGCAGATCGACAAAAAATTAAAATTAGAAGCCGAGAATATATACAATGTTACAGAAACGGACATAGAAACGAAACCCAAAGACTTAGGTATTCTACTTCCAACCACATAATCAAGAATAAAAACAGTAAAATAGAAGATAAAACGAAGACACGTCGGTCGGAAGAAGAAACAATCCAGGACCATCGGTTACAGCAGCTCTATTCCCGCCCATTTATATATCACACACCAAGTATAGAATCTATCCTCCTGACGTTGGCTCGATGCTGGTATTCTTGTCGACTCACCTTTCCTATCCACTCCACATCCTGCTGCAACAGCCCCATACAGTCACAGACTCTATCTTATGGTGCCCCGTCGACCATTGACCGCGGCGATAGACAGATCGACTGTACTAGTTGGTACGAATGTCGGATCACTCGATCCATTACATTTTTGAAATGTAGCATGAATAGTGGGATTTGTGCATTCGTGCCACAGTGGCCAGACCGAGGTGATTGTCGTCGTTGAGTCTTTGTGGCAGAACTGCTGGGCGGGGTGGCCATTGTAACGGTAACGTAACGGTAACGGTTACCATTTACGTTGTTTTTTGTCGGTCTTCGTAGTAGTTTTAAAACAGCTTTCCAGTGATACCTCACATAATAGAATTGGCAAATGAAAAGTCATCTACGATTTACGTGTATGGGAGGGACGTACCCAAAAAACTTTTTTAAAGATTTTATTTAACAGTTTTCTTGACATGATTAATATGTATAACCGTGCAAAATGTCAGCTTTGTAATACCAATGGTATCTGAAAAAAACCGCAGGTAAAGGTTAGTAGTTTACCACGGAATCCTAAAATCACATTTATTTAGTCAGAATGAATAGATAAGTACAGTCAGAGCTAATAAATATTCAAATGGACGAAATCCGATTAATTATAGCAATTATACAAATGAAAATACATTTCATATCTTGCCCATTTCCTGCCGATACCGGTTCGCAAATAAAATGCTAGGTAGGTATTGTGAAATAGCAGAGTTATTACTTATCTAAGCCTCTTACTAGTGACCCATAAATTAATTTGCACACTTACGAGTTACACGTTTAAAATTAATCTTAAATCGGTGAAGATATCACGTAACATCCTCTAAATCCTCCAGATATCATTTACGTCACAATTAATTTTAATGTTAGTTTTTATTTCAATATTGACATTCTAAAATTATATTATCCGTGACATTATAACAATACTGACATTATAATAATCTTGTGTAATAATAATAATCTTCTATTTGTGGTTTTCGAAAGCTGTCAATTAATTTTATTTAAATATTGCATGCATATGGCAGATCACGGAGCTCTTAGAATATATTGTCAGCTGTAATGGGCCTTTTTATAATTCGAGCGGCACGGCACGGCACTTCAAAATTTGAATTACCATTGCCTTCTATGTTCTCAGCTTCTAGTATTACTATTACATAGGAGACAATGGTAATACAATTGTGCCGTGCCGTTTTCATTAATAAAAAGGCCCAATATCTGCTCATAAGTATTGTTCGGATTGAAGTCAGTGATTCATATGTTTTTAACGTGGACAAGTTTTAAGCTCTTCATATGAAGCGACTAGGTCAACTCATAACAACTTATAAATTAATTTAGGAGAAAATGTCTTATTCAGAGCGAATACGACATTTTCTCCGAAATTAATTTATAAGTTGTTATGAGTTGACCTAGTTGGTGGGTTTTATAAAATTTCCTCTCTATCAGTAGAAAGTGGGGGACATATATCATAGTGCTCCAAAATCGTCATCCTGACCTGCCAGTAGGCATTCTGCTGATCATCTGACGTGTCGGCGATTTTGCCATTCTCTATTTTAATTTCAGTTGTATACTCTGACATTGACAATCGCGTAATGGAGTAGCTTAGAATGTGCCAGCTGCCAAATTTTCCCAGGCATACTGTAGATGCCAGTAAATGTGACGCGATTGAGGGCGAAAGGTTGACAACCTATCACCGCTAAACTCATACTCCATGTAAAAAACCTCAGAATGAACGTCAGATGTGTGAGGCCTGAACCAACAGGGACTATATGCGTGTATGTATAGATAGACTAGCGTCCCGATTGGGATTTAGTTCCCGTGGGAAATCGGGAAAATTATGTATCCTATGTTACTCAGGAATAATGTAGCATCCTAATGGTGAAAGAATTATTGAAATCGGCCCAGTAGTTTTTAAGTTTATTCGTTACATAAAAAAAATACTTTTTCCTCTTTATAATATTAGTATAGATAGATAGAATAATGATCACTAGAGTGAAGCATAAACAGATATAGCTAGCAAATCGATATAACTGTTGACAGGTGCAGTATCCTCTTGATTTTAAATGAAGTAATGGATTCGAATGACATAACCACAGACCACCAGGCAGGTCTTATCCAATAGAAAGTGGGTACGATTGTATATTGGCATCTATTAATTAATTCATTAATACCGACTAAGCTCAGTACATGCGTTCAGGTTTCATTTGTTCTTGTAGCCATATAATAAAACTCTTTTTATAATAAAATAATATTTTATGTTTCTTGATTTTTACATAATAATGTTCATACAGAAATCGTCACAACACCTTAACTGAAAGTCTATTAGTTTAACAAATATTGTACAAAGCAGAATAGAATAGAAAATATTTTATTTCGATATAACACAGACATCACTTAAGAAACACAAAATACACTTTACAGACACAAAAACAAAATCAAAGATACAATTACAAAAACTCTTACAAACAAAAAGAACAAGTTGCTGCCTGTATTGCACAGACGAAAATGGCGCTGGCTCAGCACATTGCTACAGTTTTTTACCTGTAGCGCTGATATTCTGCCAGGACTGATATCCGCCGAATATGTGGCGTCATATATTCTGCTTGGTACAATATTCAGCGGCTCAAGCACAAAATGCGCTGCAGTTAAATGTTGAAATGACAACCCTAAGAGGATGGGGGTGAGCAAGCCGTATGAAAACGTCCCGCTGTCCAAGTGAAGTTTCACCATCATTGAAGTGGTGTAACGCGCGATATTGGCGCGTGTCATGTCAGGGGCTTTAACTAACGACCGAAATTTCGAAGCGTCGAATGTCAGTACATCTCTTGTTTTGCGCTATACAGATGACAGGTGACAGGTAGTGACAATTATTAGCCGTCTCCATCGATAGAACAGGCCCTCCCAGGCCCGCAGGTTTCTATAACCATAGGTACGACACGACGTTTATTAAATTGAAATAAAATTAGTTCAGTGGAAGCTGCTCGGCTTTAGTTAACCTATTTAAAAAAAATACGGAATCCTCCTTATAACGGCATGACTCAACCTTGCCACATTATATTTCCATAGATCTAGTTTGGCATAAAAGTTAAAGATATAAATTTACTTGATGTTTTTATTCCGAATTAATATAATATCCTTTCTCTTTTAACTAATTGGCTACGTGTTTTTATACCTGTAACTTATTAATTTCGCGTTCTACAAGTTGCTAACATGGTCACGGAGATGTGTTGATAAAATTGAGTTATCTTTTACAAGCTTTTACTTGAAATGTATATATGTTAGTTTGGGTCAAAACTTACAACTCAGTTTTCGGTTGTGGATTTGATTTGCGACCATTTCAATGTTTTTTAACCGACCATCTGATATTTAATTGGTGTATTTTTGATCGAAGTACAAACCGCATAAAATTTTATTTACCCAGGGCATAAAAACAAGAAAGGAGTTGTTTAAACCCTTAAAACACCACAACAACACCCATATATCACTTCATGCACCAATTTCGCAAACCCGGAAAGACGGTCCGGAGTACAGTCAAACCAATAAATCAAGGTTTATTATCGCCGGACTGCACCGATCGATCGCCGAATGCGATTATGTGTGGCAGACTGTAATTAATGTCCTCTGACGTGTGTTGGTTTTTCGCTGAGATGCAAATGAGCTGATTGAGGATCGTGGGCGTGGCAGAGGTTTTTATTCGTATCGACCTGTTTGATACTAACAAGCATGAGATATCACTTGCAACGTGTTTACAAATGATTCCGTGTTGTCACTTATTTTATGTACCTAAGTATTTGATCATTAGCATACCCGGCTAGCTGTAGGAGAATGACTTACCACCAACCATATTTTACTAAAGAATTGTCAACACAGTATGACTAAAAAATGGTCTGATCTAAACATATTGGGTGACTTAAAAATTAGTTAGCAAAAATTAAGGAGGTTTTTTTTTATATTATAAGATGGGTTAACTCTTGACCTCAATCTTGACCATAAGGTCAAAGATGAGGTCGACGATGGAGCGAGTTAACCCAGAAAATGCCTATAAAGGCACTGGTACTCCGCACCGACGGAACACAGCAAGCTGTTTGGCGTCGGACTTCGGTAGGAGGGTGGTCGCGAACCAGACGGCCCTTTACAGAGCCTACCACACCGCATGAGACCACAGGACGACACCTCAGATCCAGAAAAAAATGAAGTGTCGTTGCCTGGGATGGATTACTAGGAGGCAGGTCTCATTTGTGTTTCCTTAGTCGCCTCTTACGACACCCACGGAAAGAGATGGGGTGGTGTTATTCTCAACCGATCACCACACGGTTATGTGAGCCACGAAACTTAATAACTTTCCCCAAGAAACACGGTCGAAATATGAAAAAAAAAGTTGCACTTCGGGAGTGAAAACTTGAACTTATATTACTTCCTTGCGGTCTAAGAAGTTTTCACTTCACCCACGTGACCCTGACGCGAGTTTAACATTTTTTACCCATCCAAAAAGTGCACAAAGCCGCTAAAGAAGTTTTCACTTCAAAAAATTCGCCTCTCATAATTTGTATGATCAGCTGATTTGCTTTTGTATGTATGTGGAGTCGACAAATTTTTTCGAGTATTTCATATTCTTCGGAGAAAGTTGTTCAGTTTAATGGGAAAAAACACCCCCAAAAGTTTCGCGAACTAAGTAAAAGTCGCCCTATTAAATATATTTATTTATTCTTATTATATGATTCACGAAGAACCACCTAACCTCAGACTAAGCAAGACTTGTACTGATCGGTGATCAGTAATCAATAACTGATATACTAGGTAAATACTTACTTTATATGAATAAACACTCAAAGTCTTCACAGATACTTGAAAATTATTGAAGATATTGTATGAGTTTCAGATATTTCTTATGGTCAAGAGTCGAACCCACAACGTTCAGCCGGGCTATGATGATCGCAATGACATATTATCTCACGCGTTATCTCGTGGTCACGTGACTGTTTTGACCAATGAGATTACGAGAAAGCGTCACGTGACCACAAGATAACGCGTGAGATAATATGTCGTTGCGATCATCATAGCCCGGCAGATCAGTAATTACCAACTGAACTTTGAGTTCCATCGGCTATTTAACTCGTTTCTAGTGCATTCCCCATCAAACAAACTTCATTATTTGTATTTACTTTGGGGGCGTCCATTAGTTACGTGGAATTATTTTGGCGATCGTTTGTCCCCACAAGCCCCCTGGTGAGATGTCATGAGATGAAAATCAGATATTGTTACTTAATTGAATGTTCTTGCTATAGCACCTGCTGAGAAACTCCCGAAATAATTTTAAATTGTTTTCTTTCTTATCTTTATCCCTCAAAGTATCATCAATCCATAAATTACTTAAAAGTCCTTTCACCTCCAAATTTTTTTTTTAATATCGAGCTCGTTAATTAAAAATGACGATGGTATCACATTGTGTTACTTTCGAACGGAGCCTTGATCCGAGGCCGGATATCGGAAGTTGGGGACTTTTGATCGGAAGAATTCGTACGAGAATAACTATACGTCGTCATATCGGCCATCTTAAGCCGGTAGCCATATTTTATGTGTAGTATCATGTCATCATAATTGTAGCATCGAAAAACAACGAAAGATTTCTTTGGAGCTACAAAGTAAGCTACTTGCTTACTCCTGATTTCGTTCACTGAGTAGATCATATAGCAAATGGCAATAAGAAAAGTATTTGTCGCAATTTTTGTAATTTTTTGGTATGCTTAAACGAGAAGAATATTTTGTCTTTCTAGAGATATCTTAGACGGCTTATCAGCCGACACTCGGATCGTTTTCTCCAAAATACTTGCCAAATTGTCTGTTCAACTCCCTCCCATTCTCTCGAAATTAAGGAATATTATTTCTTAGATCATAAAATTGTTGATTAAATGACCACGACTGCTCCATAAAGAGAATACTCCCAAAAATACCAACAAGAAACTGCCCAAACGCAAAAACAATATTATATCGCCAACCTTACATAAGCCTAGTGCCGTAAAAACTAATTTAATATAACTTTTTTGCGACCGGCTTTGTAATACATTACGTGACTCATTTCAACTACGCTTTTGTTGTTGAAACGACTTATTATCACCATTTTACTTTGCTCAATGAAACAGCGCAGCGGTCCATGTACCAACCTGTGATTCGCGCCACCACCCCACCACTCAGATGACGGTGAATCTTCATCAATGCTGTAACACGATGTTTTGTCTGATGCTTGTTGTCAAGTACGTCAAGGCAGTCAAGGAAGTTTATGTGAGGTCATTTATTTTTATGACAGTATTTGTAGCAAATTGGTCTTTTCGCTGGATTCATCTCATCCCAAAAACTTTTAGACATTGACGAAATTTAAAATGACGAAATTGAATTGAATCCTAATCAGTGCTCGAAATGGACCGAAATACACTAAAAACCATTCCGTTTCATAAATGTTATCCTCTTATCGTTATGGTACGGCGAAAGACCAACCAAACCTCACATTCTGCACTCGTGCACGGAACCGTCATCAGACCATCGCAATGATTTACATCAATCTTATATGTGAATAAGTCAATCAGATAACAGCAAGTGGTGGTTAAATGGTTTGTAAGATTAGCCCCAAACTAACAAGGCAAGTCAAATAAAAGCTCTTTAAAATATTGCAAGATTTGAAGGAAAATGCGTTCCGGTTCGTAAGTTCAATTCGAACCCAGGAATTGTAATACTCTAAATAGTGGCGTCTCAATGGTGGTGGAATGACAGTGGCCATTCTACAGGGCTTTAGGTAAATCTCTTTCAACCTCTCGGGTGCTAAATCAGTCCATGAAACTGAACAACTTTCCCCATGGAACATAGGTCAAAATACCAAAAAAAATTTTGATCTCCCATATAAAATCCACTATATAGGAACTCAAAATATTTAGATGAAGTTTGTATAGGAACTCAAAATATTTTTTTTCGTACTTTGACCTATTATTGGGGGAAAGTTGTTAATTTTCATGGACTGATTAACCACCCGAGAGGTTGAAAGAGATTTACCTAAAGCCCTGTATATGCGTTTAGGTGGCGAAATTGACTGGCGGCGCCACCGAAATTGACTGGCGGTGCCACAACGAACTTGACTAACCCTGGTGTCAGAGTTATCAAACCGCACAATGACCACCACCACCTAAATATTAATTTGCTAAGTAGTTTACGTTGCATAACGTTTGGTTGGCGGTGGCGCTGCTGGCGTCAAATTAACGAAGTTTCGACATAGAATAAATAATAAGTTTCAATAGTTCTCAATTTTACCACCTGAAAGAGTAAAATGGTCACCACTGTCATTCAATCGCCATTGATACTTGATTAGTGGAATCCTGGTCCTAACACGTCAAAATTTCGCATGCAACTTCGATAAAAAGTAGAGCGTTCCGTAATGTGTTTCCCTGATCTATTCTTGTTTTTGACAGAGAACAAACAGCATCTGTAAACAAGTGTCGAAGTGGAACATTCAGTAGCTAATTGGCAGGTCCCGAAGAAAGCTGCCGTTGTTACCGGGCCCTGATATTAGCACCCGTCTGCGCACGCGCACACAGACACAATAGAAGGACCAATGATGCACCATGGGAAAGTGGTAGACTATTCTTGAAAACGCAATGACCGAAGGCTGAATTTGAGAAATTCTGAAAGACTAATTTTAGACAAATATTGTTTGCCCGTTAGCCAGGCTCACGTATGAAGCCTGGATCTCAGAGTGTGTGGCAGACACCAAAGGTTCACACTTTGCATAAAATTGATTGAATGTTTCTAATAACTCTAATTTTAATTTAGCCAATTTAACCAATTTTTATTAAAATATGTAGCCAAGAATCATCTCCATTACATCAGCTTCAAACAAAAAAAATCGCATCAAAATAGGTTCATCCGTTTAAGAGCTACGATGCCATAGACAGACACACAGACACATACGTCAAATTTATAAGACCCCTCTTTTTTTCCGTGGGTTAACACAACGTAAGGTGCCCCGTTAGAATAGAACAGAGAATGCCACTTTATTTAATTGCACATTTTAATTTCGATGATGACTAAGCTAACTCAAAAATTGAAGCTTTTGAATTATATAATCTTAATAGTAGTGCAGGTGGCGGTGGCTTTGAAGCACGCTGACATGGTCAATCGATCACTCATCGTAGATTTCACGATACGACTTAACCACAATTATCGATCCCTCCATTTTACTATGACATCAATGCAAGAAGGTACCCACCCGTTCTTTGCGCCCGCGCAGCGAGAAACAATAAGTGGATTGTATGCCTTGCGCTGTCAGATCGGAATATCTAATGTCGGATGGAGGCTATGATAACAGACAATAGGGTTTCATTTGAAAAGTAAGAGGAATTCTGCGGGTTTTTGCGTTGTGAATACACAGAAATAAATGGAGTGGATTCTTGCTATAATTTGACCATTACCGCTGTACTGTGCCCTAGGTATGCGGGGCGAGGCGAGGGGAAGAGCAGGCTGCTCCCGCGCTGTCAGTTTGTTAGCGATGACGGCGAACTGAGAGAGCAGGAGTTGGCCGCCCCTCGCAGTCAATTATTTTGCTTATCCCAATGGGAAGCGCTCTTAGCTGAATCGATCACTACGGTTAAGCAACGTACACAGTGGCATGGAACTTGATGGGTGACCAAAGTGTCAATTTATTACGAACGTTTCCATGCTTCGGAAGGCACGTTAAGCTGTCGGTCCGTTGTTGTCGATTGACTATAGTCTATCAATCAAGAGTTAGTCAAGTTCGCCATACTTCATTATACCTACATGATGAGGAAGGACCGACTGAAGGCTTGAACTAGCGATGTATGTCATAATGTTACACCTTTCTAGGAATTGAACGCCAATATAACGTTTAAGGAATCAATTTAAATGAATACGCTTATCAGATTTTGTATCGACAAAAAATGGCCTTCAAAAATAGATTTTTGTTTTACATTTGCAAATCGTGAGAGTCGTGAGTTCCGAACATTTTTACCAGAGATGGATTCAGAAAACTCTTAGAAAAGCCATCGTAGCTCTTCAAAATAAAAGTTAAAAAGTACTTATGGATATTAGAAGAAGCGTTCAAAATTAACAGCTCTAATGGCACAGTATTTCAATACAGTTGGCCCAAGACTTCCTTTCCTGTAGGTTTCGAATAGTCCTGCTTATTCTTTGTTTACATTTAAAAAAAAGCGGACTTCGAAATAAAAACTGAAAAGAAAAAAAACAAGTAAGTCCAGTAGTAGAGACTTTTGTTATTGAATATTATTGAATAACATAACGATTTTAACAGTCGGGATTCTTCAAAAATCCGGCTTCGTTTCCGTGGGAATTTGGGAAAATTATGTTGCCTATGTGTTTTTCTAATGTATAAGCTATATTACTGCAAAGTTTTAATAAAATCCGTTCAGTAGTTTTTGTGTGAAGAAGTAACAAACAGTCATCCTTAATAATTTTCGCATTTATGATATTAAGAGGAATAAGGATGTTCCTTTTAAGTCTGTAGATTAATAGACTTAGTAATTCATATTCTAAATTGTCTGCTAATTTAAAGACTAAAATAAATAAAATTACATTTATATTTCTAAAACGGTATCTGAGTTTTATAATTGAACGGCGGAAGTAATGTGCACTACAATTTAGAGTTCAGTACTTATAATACACCCTGACTAATTGTTAATGTAATTTTATTCTGTCTCTATTATTATTTGACAGGTGGAAGCTGATAGAAGCCTTAATAGCTGTCGAAATTAACGATTCATGTTCAATTAAAATATTGAGTGTACCTTTTTTGTTATTTTAAGTGTTTTATGAATTGCTATTGACGAGCCGAGCCTCTGTAACTTTTTTCATTGACAAACGCATATCTGTCCTTGACTAAGACTGGCTTGAAACTAAGATCAAGGCTTAATCCATATTTAATCTATAACCCTATTAATTGAGGATCTTCTGAGTTCTCCATAGAAAATTCATAATTCTAACAAGGTAAATTAAAAAACACAAGAAGTCCCAAATAAAATCTGTATAACAATACTAGGACGGGACATCAAAGGGATTAACTGTGTAACACGGGTTGCAGTTCCTCCGTCAAAGTTTCTCAGATATATTTTTAATGAGGCTGACAGAGTAACTTAGGGCAGTGTTTATCAACCTTTTAGAATTCGCGACCCATTTGGAAGTTGAAGGCCGTAAAACCCCCGAGGAGATTTTAAAACGTAATATAAAGAGTTTACATTACGTAAAAAGACAATTATTTGTAGATCCTACACAAATATAGGTAACTGTCTTTTTCTTTTACCTACGACCCCCGACTAAGGTGTCACGGTCGCCCAGAGGGTCGCGACCCAAAGTTTGAAAAAACACTGACCTAGAATGATCTAAAGCCTATTTCTAAGTTTAGATTTATAAAAGAAAGTATCTCTTCTTCTCTCGATTAAAAAACCATTAAAGACTTTCGAGTATTCAGTAAATTACCGGGAAAACGTATTACTAGTATGTAATGACTACTTTCACAGTCATAAATAGTCATAATAGGAACTAGCTACCTATTTCGGACTGTACAAATCTACAAGGAACTTCCAAGTCTTAATTTATGCAGCTTCTTGCTGTTAATTAAAGTGAAAGTACATTTATGACACAACTGTTTCTGCTAATTGAGCTAAGTAAGGCCCTTCCTCTTATGGCTAGTTCTATAAGGCTTGAAATATCGGACCATAAGCCACAGTTATCTGGTTTAGAATCTAGTTTTATCTGCATATCTGATGTCTTACACAACTTACAACAGATGCAGAGCAATTAACACTCAATTCGCAGTGTCAGGAAACAGTTTATTCTGTATCTTTTATTGACTACACTTTATTGTTAGGTAGTAGCTGCTACTGGTTTATCAAATACAAATTCAAAAATACCCAATAAAAGAAAATCTAAAATTATATTCAAAAGTAAAATGGTCGCAACTATAGTAATACGTTGCACAGTTTGACATCTTTCAAAATGGAAGTAATATGACATACCTACTTGACGTATTTGAAATAGAGCTGCGCATTAATCTTTTTTATTAATTTTGGATTTTATTTTTATTTTTGAAACACGTTGTAAATATATAAATTAAACTTTTTTATTGACTCGGGTCCAAGATACATTATGAAGATAGGCCAGATTTTTTTTAGTAATTATTTATTATTTTGATTGAAATGTGAAATTGATAAATGGAGATTTCACTAACTTACCTTTGTCTGGCAGTTATGTGGTCATAGTCATACATCGACCACCCACCTGATCGTTGAAGAAATATTGATTATTAAGAAAATCATTTCCTGGCCCTTGTATGACTTACGATGATATTAAGTGATTCTTTTACTTATTTTCTTTATTTACGAATCGAAATCTGCTAAGATGCAGAATATTTTGTAAGTTTATTCTTTCTGTAGGAAACTATACAAGTCTACGGTTGAACTAGCTCTTTATAGATTTTAAATACTGTAAAAGGCCAAGTTATACTGGTATTTTCATGAAAGTAGTCTTTTGTACATACTTTGTTGTGATTGTGACGTATGACGATGTTATTTTATGTGACAGGATGACTTACAAAGACAATGCGGAGGTACTTTCGATTTCGTAAATTTGAGCTATGGACATGGTTAAGCGTAATTTTCAATAAATATGTAAAATGGTGTTTATAGAAATATGTTCAGCCGGAACATATTTCTATAAATACCATTTTACATATTTATTACTCGACTGCGAATTAAAATTATTGTAATTTTAATATTACTTCACCTAAAATGTATCTTCTTTTTATTGACGGCATATGGTCATTACTAAACCAATGAATATGTATATGAATGGCGCTTAGACTCGTCTAGTAAAAAATCATAAAATCCCTAGGAAATGGCTTCAAAGAAAAATAAACGGTATCAATATAAAACGTGAAATAAATAATGCACACTTCGTCGGCAAGCGATCATACCGCAAGCTCGGAAATGTTCACAAATATTTGCCCAAACATTCCATTCCATAGACCGGCAAAAAATTACGAAACCTTACCAAACAGCATGTCACAGTCAAGCTTATCAATGTAGATATCAATAGTTGTACGGGAAGTTAGGTAACCATACAACTGAACAGTATACTTGTCAATGTATGGGCATGCATGCGCATTGCGCCCTATATGGATCGCTGTGAGCTACTCTCTGTTTTGGCAACCTGTTTTATTCATGTTCGTGAAATGAGACTGCTTCAAATTGTGCTGTTATATTTTTGCTGGAGGGTAACTGGGTAGCAGGAAGCATGCTTAATACGACCAATCTGAAATGCACTGACTAGGCTGGGTTCCCAAGTTGACCGATATACCTAATGGAATTATGTTCAATTACTTATCATGCGGCCAACCTGGAGAACAATGAATAGTCTTGTTAGCAAGTTTGGCAGATGTAGAGAAAATCTATCGACGAAACACTACGTCAAAATGTGACTTATTTCCTCAAACGATAGACCATGCTCATCGAGTGCCATAAAGTAAAACGTTTAAAAAAACTGGCCCGGCGCGGCGCAAAAGAACTTTTGTTAAAAAATATGGCCATTGCAAAAGTTCTAATACTTTCACAAACTTAGAAAAAGATGTAGTACCTATGCAATATTCAGTTTTTGTTTTTTTACATTTCTGAGATATATTTGTATTGCTTTTAGGCCTGGGTTTTTTCCACACTTTGTGAGCTTTGTCCATTGCTTGCAAATTCTGGAACATTCAGGCAAACGTACCCACAACTGACAAACGAGAAAAAGCGTTATGTTATGAAGTAGATCCATAGCTTTTATTTATATAAAAATAAAGCAAGTATTAATACCATCATTCTGCCATTCATCAATGTTTTGTGCCTCGGTCGATATGTTGCCACCTTTATCATAACAAAAGAAATGTGTTTTCAATTTGAATAATGGCACAGCGAGTGAAAGTCGGCCCTGCGTGTGCGCAACATACTTTGTAATTGTATTCTCCAACACATAATTTAAATATATACGATTAATTTAATTACCGCTGACGTTCAGGGATTTATAGCTTCGTGTCTGTCCGAATTAAAATGTTCGTTTTGTGATATTTTGACAGATTGATATGTTCCTTTTTTAAATTTTGACTTAAACGTAACGTGATTGGTTGTTTAAAAATAAATGTAATTAAAGCATTGTAAAATATGTGAAGTGAAATAGGTATTCGTGTTTACATTCCAAAATGCAAACTTCCTGAATATTTAAATAAATATTTAAATGAAGAACGTATTGTTATCATGTTTTTAATCAGAACAAGGAAACTGTCACAAATATCATGGAACAATTGTAATTTTCACTACATTCATAATTTTAACCTACTGTGAAGAAAAAAATCCTTTCCTTATCGTGAGGTATAATCAAGCAAGTGACAAACTTGACTGAATCTGGTGTCTTGTATAGTATACCTTGAGACTACCCTTACAATTTGTTCTTAAAATAATCATAAAATAAAAATTGTTTCTAGAAGAAAGAGAGTCCAGACTCGGACTCACTGACTCATCAATTTTAAACTAGTTGGCACATCCCTCTCAAATATGTTAAAGTAATTTAGGGAAACCTGTAATTGGCCTTATGTTAATATACGTCCTCCAGTTTTATCTTTAAAATTGATACAAAAATTTTCTTTGAAACCTTGTGCGCTAAATCCATCATTTGCGCATTGCGTAACCGCCATCGAAGAAATACTCGTAGCTCTAGAATAGAAAGTGAGAGCTGATGGAATGCCGAGCATGAGGTGGGTATCCTTTTCGGAGCTCGTCACGAGCTACCGAGTATTCGAACTGAACCGCTTATATAAAGAAGAGTTTACATCCATCCATCTATACACTCACGCCTATAATTCCTAACGGGATAGGCAGAATGTCATGTGAACTTTACATTGTTTCGAACAAATTATGTGCATGTCAAATTGTCTATGTCTTAGGAAAAATCATTTTGCCCGTTTACAATTAGCGACGTAATTCACCGTAATATACTACCCGAATTTGCCGCGGGTATTTGCAAATTACGCATTAATGCAGCTCGGAAATTTGAAGCAACGACAGGACTTTTTAAATTAATAAAAGATACAATTCACTTGATGTCGCATGAGATTTTTTAACATTATATCGTAATGTCGATTGCCAATTTTGTAACACAACACTGTATTTGATCGGTAACCAAAACCTAAAATAACAAAAACCGCTGGAAAAGAAAAGGAAAACTCAACCAATCATAAGCTTAGGTATCCAAGTTTAACGGCTATTACTTTGAACATGTCATTGAACATTTTCATTGTCACTCACTCAGAAAATCTATAACAACCATCCTAAAAATTTTAAAAACATTTTGAAAAATATTAATTAAAGATAAATTTTAACGACCCCGGGGAAGGGGCCTCCGGGCCCTCCTGTCATACAAATTAAAATTATTAATACAAACTTTAAGGGTGTCAACTCAAATCTCACAATCTTTAATTTTAAGATTACTTTATAAGGAATTTTGTATTTCTGTTTTTTTAATTTTGAAATAAACAGTTTAATTATTTTTTTTTACTACACGGGCTCTCATACATTTAGAATATTTATGTTGGGTGGCGTTATCGGCGTGCGGATGTCCCTGTAAGGATAACGTCGTTTGTACGTAGTTTGTTATTAAATAAATTAAATAAAATCTCACCATCTTTTTAACCTCAAGGAATCATTTTTTTCTCTTTTCTGTGGTGTTAAAAACTTACTAGTCCAGTGAACATTCACCTTTAGCTTACTAACACTTTTACTAGCCCATTGATTTATAGCCTTAATGATAAAACTTTGAAAGGTCAATCGAATTCACATAAACTTGTAAACATTTACACGCTAATACTGGTTTTTATTACAAATTAGCAAGTAAATGGCATCGAAACTTCGCACATTTCTACGCATTCCTATTGCTGGAATTTCCTCTTGGAAGTTGAATGTTTTAAATAAGATATGTATAGAGGCCAGCGCATCAGGTTACTGCATGGTTCGATCAGTGAGGTTAAGCAACACACACAAAGGCACGGAACCTGATGGGTGACCTAAGCGGCAATTTATTACGAATGTTTCCGTGCTTCGGAGGGCACGTTAAGCCACCAGGTTTGGGGGTATCTTGGTATTAATTTATATGGCGGTATTCATCTGAGACGTTCTAGTTTAGTATTTGCCTCTCTGGCTAATTGAGAGATCTCAATGTTCATAGCTTTCTTATTTTTGAAGGTATTAAAAACTATTTGCATCAAGCTAAAAGAAACTTCAATTTTAACTTTTTTTTTTCTACCCCATTATGCGTATGAGAAAAATAATAAGTATAATTAGAAAGGCGATGCGACTGGCACATTTATTATATAAAAGAAATTTGAAGTCTGCATATTGCAGTTTTAGTTATTGCGATGCGGTTATTTCACAATTATGACTGCAGATAAAGCAAATGTCGGCACGGGGCGGGTAATGGTATATCTTATTACTAAACGTCTAGATTTGGAAAACATGATTAAATTTTTACTTCCTTATTTTGTGAATAGAAATTTTATGCCTGTTCTAGTGAAATATTTTAGT
Source organism: Aproaerema taeniolella (assembly GCA_949987775.1). Taxonomy (NCBI): domain Eukaryota; kingdom Metazoa; phylum Arthropoda; class Insecta; order Lepidoptera; family Gelechiidae; genus Aproaerema; species Aproaerema taeniolella. The sequence goes on along the minus strand of OX465252.1, from coordinate 16,519,722 downwards.
AAGAGCAAAGAATGTCACCTTGTATCATACAAACTTTGACCATAATTTACCTAAATTGAGCTGATTCAGTGATCACTCAGCCTAAATAACATGTTATTATCTCCATGGCTCGTTAGCGTCTTTCATACCAACTATATGATAAAAATATACGTTTACTTTGGTAAATAACTGCGTGTTTTCAAGGTTTATTCGTCTTGATTTGTCTAATAACCCTTAAAATATTGTCAATTGAAGTGTTATCAATTATGACTTCTTTTCTTATAGTGTAAGAATAAGTCAAGTGTGTGGAAAAGAGAGTTTACCCTGTTGTCAGACTTTTAAAACCGCCTAACGCAGTGGTTCCCAAAGTTGACTGGGCGGCGACTCACCAAAATGATAGTCCAGATTTGGCGACCCACTTCGACCTAAAAATTTGTTAAAGGATATGGTATCTTTACGACCTAACGTTGCAGTAACGTACCTAGTTTAGCGCCATCTATCCGGCGCCTGAGGAAAAATAAAAATAAAATAAAAAGAAAATCCCTTATTGGCTAGTTGCATTCACCAACGCCGCCCGTGCGCTGCCCCGCCGCGCCGCCGCCACCGTGTAGGCTGAGCTGAGTTACACACGACGTGCGGATGCTGACCGAACCACACGTTTTTGGTGTTACCACCGCGACCCACCTAAAATCTTCTCGCGACCCACCAGTGGGTCGCGACCCATAGTTTGGGAAATACTGGCCTAACGGCCTCTGACTTGGGTTAATGACTCATCAATTGACAACATTACATTCAGGACTGCTGCGCCGCACTATGGTCCAAACGAGTATGAATCGTCTCAAAAATGTATAACTTTATTATTTATGATAGGATCAACTTGTAATTTAGCATAAATATTCTTGAATAGTTAAGCTTTAATCCCCAGAAGTTTTATGTTGTTCAAATAAGAATTCTGCAAGTTATTAAGAACAAAAGACGTAAATTACAGATTTTCCATACAAAATGAAGAAAAAAAAAACTATTTTCAGAATATTTTTATTTTTATAACTTAAAATCCATATAAATATGCTAAAAATAATTATTAATGAAAAGAAAATACAAAGAATCATACGAAAAAAAATTAAAATTTATTATTAAAATTATAGGTAATAGTAGTAATAAAAAAGAGGTGTTTAATTGGTAGATTTAAAATTATTTAATTAATAAATTTATATTATAAATAATAAAAGAGTAGATAATATAAAAGCGAATTTATAAGTAAAATATGTAATTTTATTTTTATTCGAAAATTAAAATTATGCACATACATAATGAAAATGCGTCTTGTCACAACAGGGGCAGACATGGGCAAGATTTTTTTTTGTCTAATATTTCAATTACCTAAGTCATATAAAGACGATAAAATATCAACGTCGGGAAACAGCGGTAACTTTCAAACGTCTATTTGAAGTTAAGCATTGAAAAAAAAAAAGCATTTTGTTAAACAGTCATTACACAAATTTAGTAAAATATATTTCTTTTTCTTTTCTAATTCTAGTACAGTATAAAATCCATTTTTTACATATATAACACTTGTATGTATCATTGATACCCAAAGAGAAAACTTCGTTTGAAAACTTGACTTCGTCTGCTCTCTACTTGGCTTAGTTTTAACGCATATCTTTATGTAGCTATAGGTAGGCGAATATAGAACTTAAATTATTTATTGATGTAATTAATCGTACATTATACATCCCTTTACATGTTTATCACAAAATTTCAGACATTATCTGACTTTCGTAACACCTATTTTTGAGACGATTCTTACCGTTTGGACCGTTTGGACCATAGTGCGCCGGCTTAAAGTGCCCTCCGAAGCATGGAAACGTTCGTGATGATCAGGTTTCTTGCCCCTGTGTACGTTGCTTAATCTCACTGATATTTTCAGATCAGTGAGCTCTACAGGGCTTTAAGCGCTTCGAAGCTCTTCTACATATTGTTCATAGGATTTATAATCTTAAAATCGGCCTCACTCCCTGATGAAGGTCCTAGTATAGCATCGAAACTGTCGGCCCAATGTGAATTTTAAGTAAGCAAGTAAAATCTTTTAAATAATAGAAAAATTATGTGCAACTTTATTGAATCGTTTATTAGTCAAATTGTGCAAAAGGATATTTAATCCTGTCAACCAACTGCAAGAGTGAATCTATGTATGATATTCGTAGATACTTCGGTTCCCATAAGCTGCTCAGCTTTCTCTTCTCATTATCATTTCATTGGATATTAAACACCGAAATATCACACCTATTCTGCCAGCCCTTTCAGGCACACAATAGGTCATTGTGACGCAACTTGCGAGCAATATTCACGCATTAGCGTCAATGACTGGCGTTCGCATATAAATTCGTCATAAAATTTCATAGCTTTCTATGCCCTTATGCGAGATACGACGTCGATCTGTGAGTTCCTATTTAGGGCCGCGGAATTGCGTATGAGGCGTCATAATAGCTTGATTTATCTGCTAAGGGACGTTAATAGGACTGTTAGGTCTGTTACGTTACAACACTAAGGTCCAATTTCACCATACTCTGTTAGTTCGTTAATCCACGATTAAGAAGTTAATCAGACAAAACGTCAAACAAAAAGTATGAAAATGACGTTGTCAAATCTCGGGATAGCTGCCAATCGTCTGATAAATAACTAACAGAGTATGGTGAAATTGAGTCTTACATTTACAAATAAATTTTCTTAGACAATTCACACGGCGCCATCTAATCCCAAATAAAGGTGCTACTTAACTGATATGCTACTTAAAATATCCTATTTTTATATTTACATACATATTCATACATCACGATCGCATTCAATGAATACAAGGCTATTTTGCAGACGCGAAACTAGTTCTGCTTACATTTTAACACTGATTCCCATTGAACGGGCCGCAAAAGATAAGTTGGTCTTACAAACTTATTGTTGCAGTTAATATAAATTGATTGTTAAGGAAATCACATGGTAAGTAAGTTTTTTCAACAGCATTGTTGCTTTGTAATCGTAGGACAGTTGGTCTGGATGGATATTAAAATTTTGTACCACTGACAATTAGTTTCGTAGTCAATAACGATTGCACAAAACGACTTATACGTGTGAAGCGAGTTAAAATAATATTACACAATTGAAAATCAATTTGAGGTCCCAATATCGAGAAATAGTTTTACGTCGAACAAAGGCGGATTGTGAAACATTTGATAATGTAATATATTTCCAAAGGTCATTGAGAAGTTAGCGAAAAGTCAGGTGTAGGTACCTTACAATAGAGAATGGTAGATTGGGAATCAACTAACTTGATACCGCATTGCAAATGTTATCGTGGAATGACCTATGGGTTAACATCATCGCTGAAATGCTAGTATTACTAAATCCCTATAAAAACAATGATGATGAGAAAGAGGAAAGACTACACAAAGTTAAAATAACAATTATTATATTCTTGGGTTAAACCTAAGTATTTCTAGTTGTTACCAGCCCATATTAGTCCCCACTGAGGGGTAAGGGCCTCCCTTGAAACACGAAGGGGATTTAGGCCATAGTCCACCACGCTGGCCAATGCGGGTTGATGGACTGTTTGCCAAGCAAAAACGAATTAGCTTAGAAATGCGGGTTTCATCACGATGTTTTCCTTTACCGCTTCAACAGAAAATGAAAATTCCGAACATAAATCCGAAAAGACGAATTTATTGGTACAGGACTGCATCAGACTTTGAACCCGCAACCTTCTGATTGCAAGTCTGGCGTACTAGTTTCCAGTATCTGCAGCTGAACTCGTTATCTGACAAAGCTAGACGGCTCGGAGCCGCGCCTAAGTACGCCTCGGTTTATGGTGCCGGTGCGTGCGCGCGCGCTTGCCACCCATTCCCGCTTTGATTTACGCGCGACCGATCCTACCCTGATTCGAGACCACTAAAACTACGGTCTTGTAACTTTGTTAGTTTAGGTTGGTCCCTAAGTAAACGTAACACCTTATAAAGTCCACTGAATTTTCCCCTTGTGTCATGAGTACTTTGGGACTCTAACACGAACACCTAGACTCGAAAACAAGTATGGATTTGCTTTTTATTTGAATGTTAAGTATCATTTCGTAATTTTTTGTTTATCATCTACCTGTCACTACGAATAATATTTTTTAAAGAAACTTCTTCTTTTCTCTACCACCTATGCTATGGTCCTATCGATCTTTCAGTCATACTTGGGAGATGCGCTCACTACTTATATTAAATTCAAGCGCGCACTTTCTTATGCTCCCTACAAATTCAGATCAGCCTCTTTGTTCTCTTGGCATCTCTGCTGTACGCTCTCCCCTTTCTGGGGCTCGTGTAACATATTACAAGTAGTTTGTTATCCTCCTCATGCTTTTACTGACTTCGCCTGTTGTTCCTTTCATTTTAGTTTACCCCTCCCGGTATGCCATGCTGCACAAAAGTTCCTAAATCGTGCGAAGTTCGCCTCTGAGGACACTAGGTCCACGAAGTCTTCTTATCGTGTAGGTATAGTTAAGTGTGTGGCAAACTTGGCTAATCGTCGCGGTCAGGGTTTGTTAAAGAAAAAGAAATAAGCGAAGTAAATCTATCCCTTTTAAAGGAACTGTCACTTGAAGTCATAGTGATGTTTCAAATTTTGTCTAAAGTTCACACTATACGTGTTTCTCTCTAAAAATCCCTGGCAAAAGGTTACCGTTCAGTTGCGCGTGCGCCGGTCAAACTATAAATAAACTTTACATTTCCGGGTTTGTACTAAACTGCAGAATCGAAACCTTTGCTTAAGTTTGCAGTTTTTATTTGTCATTTTATGTAGTGTTTCTAGTCTAAAATCTACAATAGGTACTGCCTTATAAATGACAAGTCACCCTCATCGTGTCACTCGTGTATGTAAGAAAGCCTCAACATAAATTAATCCCTATCTTCTAAAATTTGTTTAAACATATAAACATCTTGGTAACAGAAATGAATGTGTGTATTTGATTTTACTTAATTTTAATTCATTGTTTTCTTTTACAGGTAAGACCGTTATCACAAAGATCGAGTCTGTTACAAGTAAAAGGTACGAGTAGTACGGCTAAAGTGATTTAGTTTTGAATCTAAAAGGTATCTTATCGGCCTATATCTCCATCTTAATTTTCTTTTTATTTGTCATCGAAATACACAACAAATTTTTTTTATAAGTTGCATAATAACCTTACAAATCATGGGTTCTTCTTATCGTGTAGGTATAGTCAATTGTGTGGCGAACTTGGCTAACCCTGGTGTCAGAGTTTTTCAAACTGCACAATGGCCTCTGACTTAAGCCAATCGACAAAAGCCAGGACCGACAGCTTAACGTGCCCTCCGAAGCTCGGAAACGCTCGTGATAAATTGCCATCATGGCTATTGCAAGCAATATTAGTAACATGCAAAAGAAATGAAAGAATTTCTTTTTTAAATCGGATGGGCAATTTGAAAGATTACCTGTTACATTCAAACTTCATGAATTGATACGTAGGTATTACTTTAGATTTTAGATAGAAAACTTCAGTTTTCACTTATGTATAATGAAGCGGTTTAAGCTCACCAATGAAGGGCTAAGTCTGCAGAAATACATTCGCATCTACTTATGCATAATATTAACAATCTTTAACCATTAAATGCACAGGTAAAATCTTACTTGAGTACTAAATACACAGAGAAGTATTTAGAACTTCAATCAACTTTGAAATAGAAGAAAAATGATAAAAGAAAAAAATCAAAAGTAATGGTCAATAGAACTGTAATGTAATTTTTTTTTACTAGTCTATCAACAATAATGAGCTTATTTCAATTTCATGTACTTGATGTATTTTTACGTTACACTAACATTGTGAGAGAAATAAAAAAAAAATGCATTCATTTATATATTTTTGTTAAGCTTGTTTGGAGCATGGATTTGGGATGTTTGACATTTCTTTAATTTACTGAACTGCTCTTCTGTGTAGCGCTAATCGTCATGGTCCTGTGCCGACCTCATTCATTGAGATCCCGTCAATTTCATGATTTCGTCTAACCATCGGGCTGGCGGTCTGCCCAATGGCATTGTCACTCCCCTTGGCCACCATTTTGTGAGTGCCTTGGTCCACCATCCTTCGTCCCTCCTCGCCAAGTGTAAATACGCTTGGATACAATTAGATACAGTAAAGTATTGAGAAAAAGATCTTTTCGGTGACATACAATATTTATATCTATATCCCTTTTCTCTTGGTTATCGCATAACACGTGAACGGATGGAACAATTTCGCTAATTCTTTTATTTTATTTTATTGTGTTTATTTATTGTCAGGAGGTTCTTATGAAAGAAAAATGTAAGAAAGTGGAGTGGAACATTAGAAAATTTAAGAAAACTTAACGACAATATTAATTTTACAAAACTGTCAGTTGTTTGAAATAAATAGTTAAGACAGGACAACGTCTGTCAGGTCAGCTACTACTTTATAAACCTAATAACAAACAATGGAAACCTTCCCAATGAAGCGTAAGCCTTACCCTTATCGCCTAATCGTAGTTAGGCTTCCTAAAAGATAACCCTAGGTTCTGACTACCTATCTGCACCGTGGGCTAAACAAGATAATCTAGACTCATCTAGATACGCCTAAATGTCATTGCTTAGGGAAAGCTAAGCAAAATAGCAGTTGCAGTTTCACTTGTCATTTGCAAAATGAGTTTTGTGCATCATTTAGAAAGCGCATGTTGGTGGTAAATTGAATTAATAGGATTGTGTAGCTGGTAGTTTGTATAGATTGGAACATCTTTCTATACGAATCGATATGGACTGAGTTTTCTTATCACTGAAAAGAACTTGTTCGAATTTGTGGATATGAATTGTCATTTCTACAGCTTATTCAGCAAAGAAGCGTGACATTATTTTGTCATGTTGATGTCATACTGCCAATTCCGTATTGACGAGCGATAGAACGAAAGGGTGGAACGAGATACATAGGACAAAATTATACGTATAAATTATTTCGCGCGTCTATGTTAGTATGCAAGAATTTCAAAAACATTTTCTCAATGACACCTTGTCCATCCCATTGAACATCCAATTACGTGAAGCAAATTGAAAGACTTTTGAAGTCATGTTGCATCATTGTCAATTTATTTGGGACTCGGACTTCGGGACTTCGTTCCCGTGGGAATTCAGCAAAGTTATGTAGCCTATGTTACTCAGGGATAATGTAGCATTCTAATAGTGAAAGATTTTTTCAAATCGGTTCTGTATTTTCGGAGTCTATTCGTTATACATATACAAAAACACAAATCTTTCTTCTCTATAATATTAGTATAGATATTGGTGCAAAATGTTTAAAAAAAAGTAATTTTTGTTGACTTCTTCTATTTACTTTCAAACAATTTTTTTATTGATTTTCCTATCACTTTCATCCTAATACATGAAATTGCAAGATTTTGAGTCACTCCCTAATTCATCCACGTCCAACCCAAACTCCTTGTTTGGTCCAAGAAAGCTGAAACATAGCATAAGGACCCTTTTCGTAACTTAGGCAAGGAATAAGAAAGAATTTTGCAAACTTCCTATGGGAAGGAAGTTCCAGGCATCATCTAGTAACCATTACTTTCATCACGTGCGAATGATTCCTCATAAAACATCAAGCACTCAGCTTTCTAGCCTTAATATATCGGGTCTTACTTTTAGATTGTCAATTTTTTATGAGAAATCGGTGTAGAAAGTTTCCATCAGTTGCACAAAGCAATCCTCATAGCTACATGCGTAAGGGAGAAATCATATTAACCCGAGGTTAGGGCTCAAGGTGTATACTGTTTAGACGTTGACTGTAATTAATAGTTTACTAGTCATGATTAGACAGCTTTTGACTGTAATTAAGTTTACAAGTCATGATTAGGCAGCTTTTCATAATGGAATATTATTCAGCAGTGAATGGTGGCAGTTTGAAAACCTGTATCTGACGTTCTGGTCTTGGGTGGTCTTCTTGATTAGAGATATTGGATTAGTTTAATACTAGAATGGATCTAAATTTGCGTATACATACATATATTATGTTTTTAACTTTGTTTCCGACGTTTCGGCGCGATTGCAAGCGCCGTGGTCACGAGCGTAGATCCATATTAAAAATATATACACGAATTTAGACCCGTTTTAGTGTTAAATTATGTGTTCAAATCGTTAAAGTTTAAAGTATTATATTGGATTAGTGTCCGATACTTTTGAAGTTGCCTTTGCGTGGGTATTTCTTCATGTGAATTAGCTGCTTTCTCCTACCTTAAGTCCCTTGGGATCAAAACTCACCCCGAAAAGCATCCAAATAAGGTCATTCTAAGTACCAAATTGTACCACCAGGTCCCCGATTCTGTAACTTAAGTTGTGTCTCGATAGAGTGGTCGCCATTTTATCCGTTCAGGTGACGCAATTGAGAACTATCCAAATTTCATACATCTAATGATGGCTGCTTTGACTGGTGGCGCCACCGCCAACGCTGCAGGTCCGGGTGGTTTTCAGCAAGTATATGAAAATTAAATAGTTCTCAATTTCGCCACCTGAACAAATAAAATGGCCTCCATTCCATCGACATACAACTTAAGTTACAGAAACAGGGCCCAGCACTACAGTTCGAAAATTTCATTATAATATATTTATTTAATTAAGTAATTTATTTTCTTTTATTCATTCGTTCATTTATTAATACCGTTCTCGAAATATCCACAGCAACCTGTTAAATATTATGCTATGGGATAATAAGATGCAGTGACGATTACCAAGGCGCTGCTTCAGAACTTTAAAAATGTCCCCAAGTACCCATTACAAGAATAAGATAATAAAATAAATCAACTTTTAAAAAAAACGTGTCCAAAATAAGTCGTCAAAAGCGTGTTTACAAACAGTTGTGAAAATTACGTCATTCATAACTTTGAGTCGTCTATCAATGTGTCTGCGCGCGCGCAGCGCTTTGATGTCGCCAGATTTACGATAAAACGACGATACCCGGGGCTTTCTTATAAAATCTTTATGTAAACATAGGTTCAAACGAAGTAAACACAGGTCAAACTTTTGTACAATTTTGTATTAGTTTTAAAATAAATACATAATAATAATTAAAAAATAAGTACCTATTTATGTAGACTGCAGGATGAAACTTTAAGATATTTTTATTGGTTCTAGAACCACTAGATGCCACGTTTGACATAAATTGTGAGGCTTATAACTTTTGAACCTTTTTATAATTTGAACGGCACGGCACGGCAATTCAAAGTTTGAATTACCATTGCTTCCTATGTTCTCAGCTTCTAGTATTACTATTACATAGGAGGCAATGGTAAAACAATTTTTCCGTGCCGTTTTAAAATTATAAAAAGGCCCTTTAAACTTTAAATGGTACGCTTGACCATGATCCAGGATTTTCCATCACCATCCTTCCTTCCATAACATGTATTTAATTTTAGCTTTCGTAACAGTTTCTGTTACGTATTTTTATAAACTATTCCTAATTGAGTCGTAAACCAGTGATAGTGAGAGTTTGATATTTATTTAATTTGGTTTTTATATCTCGACCACAATTTATGAAGTCCTAGCGATATTTATGACTTTAAGTCTTATTTGGGTGAATAATGTGACTGTTTTATTAATTTTACTTTGATTTATAAGTGTGTTAACATTTTCACTATTACTGCAACTGGTTTATTGGCGGTAAAATTTGCACAACTGCCGGGGATATGGAGAGTTAGGCAAAACATCTAGTTCCTAAAGTTAAGCATTTTTTTAGATTATTTTTATCAATAATGAGTACGCTCTTGACCATAATCTAGCATAATGCGTCGAGGATGTAGCAAGCTCACCCAGAAGAAGCCTATTCACTCGAACTTTAAAGACCCTCGGGTTATATGAGGTCGGAAATACAGACACAGGCAGGGAATTCCATTGCTTAGCAGTGCGCGTTCATTGCGAATCCGCGGGATTTCAACAAGATAAGGGTGGTACCCTACAGTACGTCTATGAGCCGATAGAAGAAAGGGAAAGGCGGAATGAGCTCATGTAGCTCCTGTGCTTATCCTTTTCTCAGGTCGACGAAGGTAAAGCAACAGTGAAGTACTAATGATAGTTTTACTAGCTTTCTTGTTTTACTAGCGGGATAAAATGTAGCCTATGTCCTTTCCCAGGCTCTAATCTATCTCTTTACATAATTTCATCAAAATCGGTTCAGGAGTTTAGGCGTGAAAGACGGACAGACAGAGTTACTTTCGCATTTATAATATTGTAGGGATTTCCAAAACTTAGAAACTATCTTTACAGGGCATTCCTTGCTATAGCACAGCAATTTAACTCACGGTTATATTTAATTTTATTTGTGCCTAATAATTTGTGGCGTACTTGCCACTTTCCGCCTTCCTATCAAACTCGAAGTATTTAAAAACCTTTATACCAACCCAAAGTAGGAAATGTGAGACAAGATGAACTCCTTTACTCTTTTATCGGAAACCGAAGACACATGTCTCCATTTCACGTTAAATTGAGGTTTGTGTCTTACAAAATAAATCCTTGTCTTCGTAGTTTTATTAATTCGTAAAATTATCGAAGTAATGGCGTCGGTGTTTCACTCGCTTTCTATCAATGCGATCGTCCGGTTAAAAATGACTTGTTTAACCAAAGAAATGGTACGTAATGAGTTCAATTTGTTTAATGAAAAATATTTTTTTTTCTTTTAGAGAACCTTTACTAGAGATAAAGGAAAGAGGTGTGCTAAAATCGTGCCAGGTTGCAATTTTTGGTCCTTGGCTACACTAATGAGCTTATGTAATAGAAAAGGACAGTATATTATTCTTTTATACACGGCTTTAGGTAAATCACTTTCAACCTCTCGGGTGGTAAATCAGTCCATGAAACTGAACAACTTTCCCGAAGAACAAAGGTCGAAGTATGAAAAAAAATTGTTTACTTCCCATACAAAATGCGCTATCAACTGTCGCAGTTTGTATGGGAACTAAACAATTTTTTTGCGTATTCCGACCTTTGTTGCTTGGGAATATACATTCCCAATGACTTTTAAATTAAGTATGTCAATCAGCTTACAGAATTTTCCCCGAAGAACATTAGACAGAATATATAAAAAATTGTCATCCCATGTAACTTTGCGATTAATTTTATTTTTATGAAGGGACTTCATTAGAATAATTTTATGAAGGGACTTGAAATTGAATTTCAAGATATCTTTGAGATAGTAATTTAGTTTAGTGAGTGAGTTGAAGCCCTGAAGAGTTGCCTATTAATTTAAGGTCTCCTTACATACAAATTAACTTCTTTTCGTTCGCTTATGTCATTCTCTAGCCCTCTAACGCTACGCAAAATATCACGTCGGTTCGTTGTTCGGTTTCAACGTAACGAAAGGTACAAGAAAATAAACAAACACATTATACACATACAATTTCTATATTACCAATATTTCAGCACTTTAACAGAGCACTAAAACCATTTGTGAGTGGTTGCGCAAAAAGGGACCTCAATGGAAAATAATTGATTTCGGATAAATCGCGTTTAAAATTTCGAGTCGATATGAGTTTCGCCTAGAGCGCGCTCACTAAAAAATCCACAAAAAAAACTATGGCACTTAAAAATATTCTGATTAGACCAAAACAAAGCTGAAAGACCTTAGAAGAAAAATTAATGAAGAACAAAAAAACCCTTTCCGATCCCTTCAGGTCCCTTTTTGCGTAACCACTCATATTTACAGTTTCGTCTAAAATGTTAACCCAATCAAAAGTTTCTCATTTCATTGGCACTTCATGGTGTGAGTCAGATCCAGTCTCCAGGAGTCAGTGGGCGAACTTGTGCAATTAAATCCACCTACGGAACCTTTTACTCATTGTATTGTGACGTCATTATGTGGTAGAAAGTTGGGATTAAGCAGGCAGTGAGAGGAAGACTCCTTATTAATTACTAGCAGCGCCTGCGTAGTTTAACCCGCGTAATTATCTTTCTTGCGGGAATAGAAAATATAGTATATCTTTTTTGTACCCCTAACAAAGTGTATGCAAAATTCCGTAATTATTGGTTGCTATATTCACTGTTGAGACGACTGTTCTAATAAACAACAAGACAATAATTCTGTTCTTCTCGGGGGCAGACTACCTTTGCGAACAGGCGTAGAGAAATATTTGACGTAAGTAATTTAAGTTAAAAAAAAACATCGTTGACTCTAAACATCAGAGAATTTTGCAAAAAGATAAGGAAGTTATTTGATGAAACTCAAGCTGTGTATGTGTACACGAACAAAGTCGCGAGTAAAAAGCTAGTGTTCGCTGTATTTCACCCAGAATCCTCACATGACATGATTTACTCATATCCCTGAAAAATTGAAACAAGATTTATAATATTTACCTTATAGGCAACCTTCAATATGTTTTTTGACAAGTGGTCTCAAAGGATGCCGCGTCGCTTTATAAAGAAGGGTGTACAAAAATACACTGACGAGCAATGTTTACGGGATTCTCGTGGAAATAAATGAAACATGATCTTCTATTAGCCCTTAAAAACTTTAAAAAAATCATGTCTCTGGTCAATCGTATAACTTTAAAATCATTGTGTCTGGCATTGTTAAGAACGAATTCAAAACATTTTTTTCAGATCTTTATAAACTTTTTACTTTTATTTGCTAATTGTACCATTTGATTGATACTTACAGCTCCATGCACGCCTTTAATATACAAGAATAACTGGTAGAAAGGGTAGAATAGTAATATCTCTTAGTAATCGCTTTACCCTACACTACAAATTCCTTTTCTCAAAAACTATGTTACATCTTAACTATATGACCCTTTATATTGTGTTCCAGTGTAAGTATATGAGAAAACTGACTCATATAAATCATACGACAGTTGGTTAGTAAAGAATTAAGTGAAATCATCCTCAATACATCTCTCTCAGTGAACAATGGGGCTCTACACCCGCAATTTTACTGTCAGCAACACCATATAAAGATATTGAGGCAAGCACGTCCTTTTTTTATGTAAATTCTATGGATATTGGAGATTTATTTTGTAACAGAGGGAAAAACAGCTACTTACCATGCATAAAATGAATTAATCAGTACCTATTTGTGATGCTACCTAATTAAATCACTAAATTAATCAGTGGTAATGTGTTTAAATTCAGATTAGGTAAGGTGGCTGCTCGAGCAAGTAGATTTTTACTCTGGAAGACGAATTTTAGTTCAGTTTAATTGTTTATATCCAAAAGTTCTCTGCGATGTGAAAAAATAAACTACTAGGTAAATAATTATATTTAAAAACGAATTAAAGCTGAAAATTAATTAGGAAAAAAAAACGGAAACAAATTATTCAGAAAAAAATATTCAATAAACCAAAAATACACATGCGTGTTGCAGAAATAGGCCTCAGTATGGGTATCAATTACAATACAATACATTAAGTTTTTATTGAGTCTTCCAATGAGGCTAGGCATCTAAGGTGGTCTAACAACAAGACAACATTTATTCAAACTTTTTGAATCTGATTCTGAAGAGAAACATAAAAAGGTGAACGCAAGGCTGCCTTATTGCTAATTACCAATATCTTTCAGGAAACCTTAATTAACCGTAATAGCCAGAAGTTACCCATTTCCATAAGACGTGAGGAATGTCAACCAATATTTTACCTCCACCAACCTCTACATTCCATTGACATTTTGACACTCAACCCTCCCACAAAATATAGAGACATTCAAATGACGGATAGTCGGTTAAAGGTCGTCTCGATTATTTTAATCGATACATTTATCTCGATCTTTATTGTTTTCGAGTTCCGTGACCACGAGACGTCTTAATCAGGCGGGCTACCACGTGAGCTAATGTCGATTTTGCGAAGTCGATTTCGAGCGCAAGTTAACCATGCATTGCTCCTGTATAAACTCGTTTTAACTGACGATGGAGACGAAATGCAGCAGTGTACGAGTAATTGAGGTCGTTTAATCGATATCGATGGTGTGGTGGTAGCCTGAAGTTTAATTCGTCGATGTGACCGCTTATCTGAGATCTATGGCGGGGTAGGTAGTGATTTGGTTTGACAGCTAAAATACAGGCTGGATCAGTGGAGTAATTGTTGTCAGCGTTTTTATTAAAGCGAGGTTGAAAGTACCGTCTAGGAAACTTTTTTTTTTCTTGATATATACATACGCTCACGCCTATAATCCCTAACAGGGTAGGCAGAGCATCAGTGGTTCTAGCGAACTATATTTGATGCCACTCTCTTATCAGCCCATATACGTCCCCACCGAGGGGCACGGGCCTCCCTTCGAAACACGAAAGGGATTTAGGCCATAGTCCACCACGCTGGCCCTATGCGGGTTGGTGGACCGCTCGTCTTTCGAAAATGAATTTTCTTGGACGGGCGGGTTTCATCACGATGTTTTCCCTCACCGTTGTGCAAGTGATAATTAGAAATCCGTACATAAATCCGAAAAGACGAATTTAGTGGTACAGGCCCGCACCAGGATTTGAACCCACGACCTTCGGATTACAAGTCTGGCTCATTACCAACTGGGCTATCACTTGATGCCACGTTTGACACAAATTGGGAGGGTTATAGGATAGAACAAGTTGTATAATGGTGAAAGGTGGTCAGTCTTTCGCCCATTAAACAGCAAAACCCTTGTATCCCGCTCACAGACTTTTACTGTATACCTGCGAAGAATAGCTAGCTGGCACATTCTAAGGTTTTATTTTACTCCCAGTCAAGCATGAAAGGATCGTTTTACGATAGGATTTTTTATTGATGATATTACGGTAAGATGGTTTTGGCTTTTCCTCTATTGTTTATAGTTCGTAAATATTAATAACGGTTACTATCAGTGCAGAGAAATATTTATTTAAATTAATGTTTGATATTTTTCTTCTCTAGTCAAACTTTTCAGTACGATTGGAGTCGAAAATATCCGGTAAGTATTTATAGGATCGATATTAGTAGAAATATATATTTCTACTAGCTTTCCACCCGGGACTTCGTTCCCGAAGAAATTTGGAAAAATTATGTAGCCTATGTGTTAATCTAGGGTGTCAGCTACCTCCATACCAAATTTTATCAAGATTAGTTTAACCGTTTGAGCGTGAAAGAGTAATAAACATCCATACATCCTCACAGACTTTCGCATAATTTATAGTAGGATAGCTGACCGCCCGCGACTTCGTTCCCGGTGGATTTATTTTTTTTAAATATGAAAAATGGATAGTAGCCGATTCTCAGACCTACTGAATATGCACAAAAAATTCATCAAATCGGTCCAGCCGTTTCGGAGGAGTATGGCAACGAAAACTGTGACACGAGAATTTTATATATTAGATTAATAGTAACATATATACATATTTATTTCTATTTACATTGTCCAATCAGTCATCTACATTTTATAGAAAATCACTTTTGTAATTTAAACAGCAAGAATCAAATTATACTAACACATAAAAATTATAATTCTGACGCCATTAAAATTCATATTTTCAAGATATTAAGATGAAATAACGCAATTTCTATTCAATTTGGAATTCGTAGCTTTCCTAAAATGAATTTTTTAACACCTTTAGTGGACAGATAAAAAAAACTTGGAAAACTAACTTTCGCTAGGTTACCGGAATCCGATTGATTTTGCAACAACTTGAATTTTATCAACTTGTGTGTAAAAGGTAAATGCCCACCTTTCAAACTGGTCTCGGCCACCAGTGCCCACTGATCAGACCTATGTAAAACCATGGCTATAGACCTTAGGAACTACTTTAAGTATTTATCAGTTAAGAAAAAAGTCGCCTTCTATTTTTATTTAATTTTTTTATTCATTTATTTTCATGACTTCTCACACAAGATAAACTTATATTTTAACATAAAAAATTACAAATATAAACTAGTCTAACAGAAATCTTGTCTCTGCTATAGCAGAGACAATATTATTATCTTATAACAAGATTAGACAAGATTATTATTAGACAAGATTATTCTCTTATTATAAGAGAATGTAATATAATATTCAAGCGTATACAGATTCATTTGTGCAACCACATTTGTTAACAGACATAGTATGAAACTGCACTGCATAGAATGTGATAAAAATGGTTTAGTAACTATTATTGCTTAGCAGAAGTTTTCAAGTAGATAATGTGATTTTTAAACATTTAAAATAATTCAATGAATTAAATCTAGTCAAACTATTCATCTTCTTCGTCATATATTAAGAGAACATTGTCTAAAAATCCTGCCGGAGGATTTAAAACTGTTTGGTGGCGAGCCCATCCCAAATACCACACAACGGACATAATGTGTGCACAGCATCCTACTGTCCTTCTGCCAACAATGCAGTTACAGCAGTATTGCCGTATTGCTTGCCTACCAGTTACATTATTTTGAAGTAAAATATACACAAAATATATTTTTCGGGTTACATGCCTGCTTTGAATTCGAGCTCGCAACAAAACACAATTATCTCCAAAGTGTGAACCTTCTAAAATACTTGTTCTTCTGTCATTTGAAACTTCAATATGGTAACACCCATTTGCCCTTATGTGCTCTCCATAATAAGACCTGGCCTGCTTAAATTGATACGTTCCACAGGCAAAAAGGCATAAATCACTTTCAGTAAGCTGTGGGAATATTTGCACATTATCAGTTAATACTTCTATTCTAGAAAAATTAACTCGCACCCTGTTTAAATTCCTTTGATCTACAAAGTCTGCCAAATCATTATTTCTTAATCGGTTTTCATTAACTACCTCCATTATTTGTGCTGCATCATCCCTATCCCTATATCGAGGGTGAAATCTATTAATTAAAGCCGCAACCACAGAAAAATCGTCCATTAGATGCAGTGAAGCTCTATTAAAGTATGTTTGCCGAAATAATTTAAAGGATTTTTTAAAAATGCCATTCACAGTTTCTACTACCCACCGGCACATAGTTACAGTTCTTGATTCATTGGCATTTACGGTGGATAATTGCGTTTCACCCTCTTGTAAGGATAGAGGCACATGTACACTGTACTCACAGCTTCGCAGTAGTGACAATGAGTCCCTGAAACCCCTGTCTAGAATAAATACATCTCCATTTTGAAAATATCGCCTGTATGGGCTGTTTTCACTCGAAAATTCATTTATTATAATATCTGCATCCGATGTTGTTGCTGGATATGGACCTAACACATCAATTATGTATCCATCAGAACATACCAGTAAAAAGGGTTTAATCAAGTTCCTGTACTTGTGCAGTGAATACGTTCTTTTCTGGTATAAATAATTGGAGCTTTTTTCAATATATATATATGTCCCATCTGCAATGATAATTGGATGACGTTCGTTTTCTCCACCAAATAGTGTGTTGGGAATCAGTAGATTCCGCTGGGCTATCTCAGCTCGGGTTATATGATTTATACCCAGATTTCTAGGTACAAAATCTTGCACTATTATAGTTCTGGCCATTTTCATGAGGCGTTCCAAAGTGCTTCGTGGCACATTTAACAATGAGGCGATACGCTCGTCACTGTCTCCGGTCCGTAGTTTCATCAAGTATGCGGCCAAAGCAAATGCACCTTTGTGCCTGTTTGCCAATCTTGGGACTTCTGTCAAAAGTTGATTATATTGTTCTTTAGAAAATCCTAAGAAGAAATGTACTATATGTTCTGCCAATCCATCAATATTTTCAAAATCTATGGTTTTCTGCATGTTTTCCTGAAGTAAGTGAGCAAACTCCTCTATGTGGGATGCAGAAAATGTCTGGAGAGGGTCAATTATATTATCTAAAATGTCCCATGAGTTGCTTCTTAAGTGATAGTAGCAAATTCTACATTGTGCTGGCACATAGTATTTATAATCACAGAATAGCCGCACTCTAAGTTCTTCTGGAACGATGAGACGAACAGAGTCTGTGCATCCCGGGACAAAACATCTGCTCTGAGTATCAGCAGCCCTTGTATAATGGGGCAGAAGAATTGTTGATTCTGCCGCTTGTGTAGCTGCATTTGCTGGAGAATCTGTGTCAACACTCCTCAAGTTCACACTGTCAGAGTCCATACTCGTCGAGTCACTTACAGAATGACCCCTGGAACGTGAGGCTGTTCTTTCACTTCTCCGCCAGCAAGGGTGGCATATTTGTGATGAGGTTTGGAGCTGTAACAAATTATTAAATAATTGTATATTTTTTTTTCCTCATCTATTTGTTCATAATCAGCCTACACATTCCACTGTAGGGCCTTGGCCTCCATGAGGAAAAATATTTTAGGCAAACAAATGGTAACTTTTAAACATGCAATATTTTCTTTATTCAACTGTATTACTTTAGTTATTTACTTGCCAATAACTAAAGTAATAAAATGTCATTAAAATTAAAAAAAAAAACTTCTAATCCATCTAAAACAATCGACGGGGCTGCGAAGATTCGAACCGTATTACCTGCTGCTCATAAGTCTAAGCGCCACCAAATGCACCACGAGAGCTGATGACGCGAGAGTTGAAAATATTGTTTATATGACTCACGGGAACCCCTGTTGCTTATTTTTTATTATTGTCAATGTGTGCGTGAATTATAGCCAGCAGACCACTCTTCATGGATATTGGACTTTTGCAACTTACCGGACATAATAGTAATTCTTACCTGACGAGGAGCTACTTCAGCAGAAATAATTTCTCTTATACGAATTTCCCGTGCAGAGTTTCCAGTCAGCAGATGAGACCGCTGTCTGCGCAGTGAACAACCACAACTGACACAGATTGTGCGGGTTGAAATAGGGTTATTCGAGGCACCTTCTCCTGTTTGTCGTATTACATTCCAGGCAGCAGTCCAACAGGAATGGCAAACAAAATCACTACTTGTGATTTGTATCTGAAATACAAAAAAAGATTTCAATTATTGTCTTTCACTAAAAGTGTTATGTGTAGATACCTGTAGCTGCGTACGAGTCTACATACCTGTTGGGGAAGGACCCACTGCTGTATTATTGATCGTACTTCTACGATTTCCAATGGATGTGTTCGCAACCGTCTCATATTTACTCTGCAATTAGCACAACGATCATTTCTGCCTGTGACCGAATCACTTTGCGATGTACTAACACCCGCAGAGTTGATATCAGAGCCAGAATCCAGATTCAAGCGGGAGTCATCATGGGTAGCAGAGTCGGAGTCCGTAATCGAACGAGGGCGAGAGTCGTCATTGTTGGCGGAGCCGGAGTCCATATTCGCGCAAGGGTCGTCGTTGATAGCAGAGCCAGAGTCCATGTTCAAGCCAGGGTCGTCATTGATAGCAGAGCCAGAGTCCATGTTCAAGCCAGGGTCGTCGTCAGTAGTACATGAGCTCAAATCCATTGTCAAACACCGCACAAAACATAAACACAACCTTCCTCCAAAGAAAATCGAATGTTTGACATTTGACAGATAGCTAGCGCCGCCGGCGCAACTTAATGTTGCCATCATGTTATTTTATCGATTCATTTTCAATCGATTTAAAAAAAAATACATTTTGTAAAGTCAATTCAATGTTTACTGTAAGAGTGTAAATAAACATTACAAACAATTTATCTTAGCTTTTTCAAATATATTTTTCTTAGCGTCGTCAGAACCACTAGGTTTATAATCCTGAACTGATGATTTTAAAATATCGATTATATTAATCAGTTATTATATGTATCTTAGTCTGAGGTGAAAATCGAATCTGTGTGACATAGTGTTGCATAACTATCGATAGTTATGCAACACTATGTTGATGTTGACCTTGAAAAACAGTAAGAATATCGATAGGACTATCGATATTATCAATAATATACTATCGATAATATCGATAGCTAATAGTTTGCGATACTATTGATGACAGACCAAACTATAGATAGTATCCATACTATTGAATTCTAATAGTAAACTATCGATAGTATTGATATTAGAATTCAATAGCATCGTTTGGTCTGTCATCAATAGTATCGCAAACTATTGACTATCGATAGTATCGATAGCCCTATAAATATTCTTACTGTTTTTCAAGGTTACGATAGTATCGATACTTTCTACTATTGGTTGCAACACTAGTGTGACATTTGACAGCTAGCGCCACCGCCGGCGCAACTTAAAGTTGCCATCTTGTTATTTGATCCATTCATTTTGAATCGATTTTTATTTTGTAAAGTCAATTCAATATTTCTTCTGTTTATTTATTATTTATTTATTTAGTGTAATTAAACATTACAAACAATTTATCTTAGCTTTTTTAAATATATTTTCTTACCGTTGGTCGTCGGATCTAGGTACCAGGTTTTTATTCCCGATTTTAAAATATCGATTATATTAATTAGTTATTATATGTGGCAGCACTGATAATACGTCATGGCGGATGACTAGTACTAGTAAAAGTTGAATTCCTTATAAATTGAGTTTCGTTATTGGCGACTTCCTTTCACAGCAAATAAAAATGCATAATTACTGTATCAAAAAATAAAGATTTTATGAAACTCTTTGAAGTTTGGGCGTTTTTGGCCGGCGATGGGCATTTACCTTTGCGTAAATATGCAGGTCAAACGCAAATTAAGTTAAAAAGTTGAAGCGCTCATAGCCCAGTGGCTCTCGCTGATCTCAACCGATCAGTTAGGTTAAGCAACGTAAACAGGCAGGGAACCTGATGGGTGACCAAAGTGGCAATTTATCACGAGCGTTTCCGTGCTTTGGATGGCACGTTAAGCTGTCGGTCCCGGCTGTTGTCGATTGACTACAGTCGTTAAAATCAAGTCAGAGGCCATTGTGCGGTTTGAAAACTCTGACACCAGGGTTGGCCAACTTCGCCACACACTTGACTATACCAACACGATAAGAAAAAGAAGTTAAAAAGTTTACCTGTTAGTTACAATAGTTTCACTGTCATCAAATGTATGAAAGGATAGTTCTCAATTTCGCCACCTGTGACCATTGTCATTTAATCGCCATTGCGACACCATTGGTTAGTGGAATAGCAATCCTGTACGGAGCTCGCCCGAGACGTGAAATCGTGGAAAAACGCAAGGAGGCCTTTGTCCAGGAGTAGAATCAACCAGGCTCCGTGTGGTGATCGGTGGAGAATAACACCACCCCATCTCTTTCCGTGTGTGTCGTAAGAGGCGACTAAGGAAACACAAATGAGACCTGCCTCCTAGTAATCCATCTCGGGCAACGACACCTTGTTTTCAATCTGAGGTAGCGTCTTATGGTCTCATGCGGACCACCCTTCTACCGAAGTCCGACGCCAAAGAGCTTGCTGTGTTCCGTCGGTGCGTGGGATCACCAGTGCCTTAATTGGCATTTTCTGGGTCAACTCGCTCCATCGTCGACCTCATCTTTAACCTTCTGGTCAAGATTGGGGTCAAGAGTTAACCCATCTCGTAATAAAAAAAGGCTAATGAAAAAAACTCTAAAATTAAAAAAAATATATCAGTCTCGATATTTGATTGCTTATATTTAAACGGCTGAACAAATTTAGATCAAATATGCCTAAGAACTATCTCGATTACGTCGGCTTTTAAACAAAAAAAACTGCATTGAAATCGGTCCATTCGTTTCGAAGCTACGATGCCACAGACAAACCGTGGAGACTCTTTGTGGCCCATTGTGACCAATCATACTATCAGTACTGATAGACGTCAAAATTATAACACTTAATTTTTTGTCGCAGGTTAAAAATGAAGTCGCGGCTAGGGAGCTGTGCCATATTAATTTTCTTTTAGCCTAATCTACCGCTGAGTAAAAATCTTCCCTTTTCTTCACCTGTCCAAAGAAAACTGATCGCAGTTGGCACATAAGCTGCTATCAGTTTTCGTTTATTATGTAGTTGTTGATACATACATACACATAGACATAGACATATACTTTATTGCACACCATAGATAACACAAAAACATTACAATAACAGGACAAGGACAGAAAACAGAAATGTACAAAAAAGCGGCCTTATTGCTAAGGTAGCAATCTTTTCCAGGCAACCTTTGGGTAGGAAAATAATGGAAAAAATATAAACCAGAGCGGGTGGTGGCTAACAATTAAAAATAAAATAAAATTATAATAGTCCACCAACCCACCAACCCGCAACCAGCGTGGTGGACTATGGCCTAAATCCCCTTCGTGTTTCGAAGGGAGGCCCGTGCCCCTCGGTGGGGACATATAGGGGCTGTTAAAAATATATATATATATATATATTATATTACATAAACTACAGCTCTAATATTTAAGTACATAAAAGTAAAATTAATCTAAATACATAAATAATATTATATATACTAATACATACAATATAACTCACGCCTATGATCCCTGACGGGGTAGGCAGAGCATCTTCTGGTTCCAGAATTCTAGAATCACTTGATGCCACGTTTCACATAAATTTTGAGGGTTATCAAATGGTACATGATGCATAGTGAAGTCGTTGTAGGTAAGTACATATTTGCAAAACAAAACCGCGGGCGCCACCGTAAGTTTAGCGAATGACCATGTGGCGACATAACGTATGCGCACGGGCAGCCTTTGCTTTCACTCTCGATCGACCGGTCATCTGTCGCAATGTTTAGAATAATCAAGCAGTATGACATGCTTTTCTTCATTATAAACAATTTTTTCATTTGTACCTATTACGTATGCTGTAATTTTCTTTTACGCCCTCTACTGTGTTGAAGGTTCAAGCCTGTAATGTATTAGGTAATTTGTGAACTAAAAAAAAGGATCATTTACTGTCCTTCAACATAATACCTACTAATTAAGTTACTTGTTATCAAGAAAGAAAGACTTTATGTTTGATTTTAAATAATTTCTATTAAAGTGAGTTCGATGGACTGCAGGTACGCACTGGATGCTAATATGGGAACCGAACAAAATGTTCAAAACATTTTTTGGCTCCATTTTTAATTCATTTTTAAATAGAAATTTCATTGCCATTGTCATTAAATATTATCTACAACGAAACACTAAGTTTAGTACACTAAGTCGCGCACAGATGGCGTTAATTGTCTCAAAAAGAAACAAAATACCAATACAACACAATGGCCAATTATCTGATTCCACAAGTAGTACTGCAGGGCAATCGCGCTAAAAAAAGTGGATTGAATTGCAATTGAAACGTAGCTGGGGAGCTACCACCTAAGCGAATCTGATGCTGGGTAAACGAATGGAACGTAGTCGATTGCTTCTTTATAAGGAGACCTTGATTAACGATATGAACCAAACACAGCAATGTACATCATTCCATTCGTTCAATCAGCATCAGCTTCGCTTAGGTGGTAGCCCCCCAGCTGCGTTTCAATTGCGATTCAGTCCACTTTTTTTAGCGCGATTGCCCTGCGGAGGGGCATTTTTTTTTCATTCTTCAACTAGAGTCAATCGCCTGGTATAACATTTCAACAGTCTTGTCTGGACTTAATTTTTTTTTTCTAATTGACTACACTGTTGCCGCTGATGGTCTTGACAGTTTCACCGAGCAAGTGGATCTGGAATCATGTTTCGGCGTTCGGCATAGGTCTAGCTAAGTCTACACTGCTTAAAGTATTACTATACTGCGTCAGAGCTTCCGCAGCATGCTGCTTGCTCCTCCCGACGATGTCGCTCGCTTTTCACGCCTGTCACCTTAATTAATATTTATTGACCCTCAAACCTGGAGCCTGTTTCCAAATATCTTGAGGTGATGGTGAAACCTCTATAGTTGTGAATCGATAACAGGATCTGAGGTAATACAGCCAATTGGATATCCGCTTGGTGGTATTAGCTACTCAAAAAAATTTTTGTTATCTCATTTCAACAATCTGTTCGCGTTATTAAAATTATTTTTTTAAGTTAATTTATTAAACACGCCACTTTAATGATCTTTACTAAGCAAAATTAAAAATAAAGCTGGTTTATTTGTCTTTTAATTCATCTTTAATAACTAATAATAATAACACATAAAAAACGCGTCTTTACAGTTTTTACAGAATGTATATTGAGTAAAAATAAAGAAAGTGCTCACTAAACTGAAGAACCTTTTTTTATTGAGAATTCGGTTCCATGAGATAGTTGCATAATAGTTTGGTGAAGAGATTATAACTAATTAAAAGTCACCTCATATCTAAATATATAAAAGGAGAAACTGACTGACTGACATATCAACGCACAGCCTAAACGGCTAAACGAAGGCACTTGAAATTTGGAAGGGACGTAGCTTAGGTACCGAGGTGGACTAAGAAAGGAATTCCCGAAATTCCCACGGGAACGCTTGAAATTTGGCATGCAGGTACCTTAGTAAACTTAAAGCTTAGTTGCAACAGGATATTGCAAAATTCCCACGGGAACGGGAGTTAGCGGGAAAAAACTTTTGTATGTAAAAATCGTGTTTCAATCTGTGTTTCAATCTCTGTGATAGATGTTTTCAATCTGTGTACTCTGTACAAAAAAAAATTAACACGCAAACGAAGTTGCGGGCATAACCTAACATCTTAGTACTCCAAAATCGTCGTCCTCTCTGCTAGCGGTGCACCAACAGTCCTGTGTTTACCACCTACGTAATAGAGAGGCAGATCGTACCTTGGATATTTCCTGGCAAGGTGTGCCAATAAGCCATTGTAGACAACCCAAGTACCTTGGTATTACTTTGGACCGAGCGCTTACCTATAGATCTCACTGCTTGAACACGAAAAGCAAAGTTAATACGCGTAATAACCTACTACGTCGGCTTACGTCAACTAAGCCTCTCCTCAAGTCCTGCGGACGACAGGTATGGGTCTCTGCTTTTCGGCCGGGGAATATGCAAGCGCCGTCTGGAGCCGCTCGGCCCACGCTAAGCTAGTGGATACAGCTTTGAATGACACATGCAGAATTATTACTGGCTGCCTAAAACCTACTCCGGTGGAAAAGCTGTACCCACTGGCAGGAATTGCGCCGCCGGACGTCCGAAGAGACATTGCCAGCTCTGTCGAAAGACTGAAGTTGGAGACAGATAAACGCCATCCCTTATTCCAGCATAATAAGGTGCCACAGAGACTTAAAAGCCGGCACAATTTCATTAAAGGAGTAACTCCTATGTCTGGCGAAGTCTCGCAAAACCGCCTAAAGCTCTGGGAAAGGAGATGTCCATCTGAGTCTCCAATCCCACTAGCAGAACATCTCCCACCTGGACGCAACCTGCCTTGGCCAACGTGGAGGTCGTTAAATCGACTCCGGACCCAAGTCGGTCGATGCAAGGATAACCTGTGCAAGTGGGGGTATAGTACAGAAAATAATTGCGAATGTGGTTTCTCCCCTCAGACAATGGCACATATCATGTCATGTCAAGCGAGTCCGATCACCTGTACTCGTGAAGACCTGTACAATGCCACAAATAACGCTGTGCGCGTGGCTGAGTACTGGTCTAGTAAAATTTGAAATTCAGCCATATGACCGACTCGATAAGAAGAAGACCAACAGTTGTCTGTTGGTTTGGGATCGTTCAACAATTACGTGATCATTTTTGACCGTTTTTTAACCCCCCCCCCCCCTATGTAATCACAGCGTAATCTTTTGTTTTTAAACCCCCCCCCCTAGCCTTGATTACGTAACAATACTGATGCTTGGAAAAGTCGATAAAATATGCCGAAAAAGTATAAAAAAACTGAATCTGGTCACACTGTTCCAGTTTGTCTATAGCAGGGGAAATCCCGTTCCATCTATCTAATAGTTAGTGTTACCAGTAATAGACTTTAAAATTGGACGTAAATATTTAAATATAATTTATTTATTCATTTCGCTATACGTTAATTAAAGTTATAAAATGATGACGTAATCGTGGCTTCTTCCCCCCCTCCCCCCCAAATAATCCGATGTATATACAAGTATATACCCCCCCCCCCTTCCGGTAATCACGTAATTGTTGAATGATCCCTTTCGTGACTATGACGGACCACAAACAATCCCTATGGGTTTTCCCTACTTGTTATTGGCGACTTCGTCAATTGCTCTATAGCAATAAGGCCGCCGGATTGCACACTACATCATGAACATTTGTTTTTTGTTTGATGTTATGTTTTATGTTTTTTTTGTGTGCAATAAAGAGTATTGTATTGTATTGTATTGTATTTAATTTTTAATTTTGATTAAAATACTCAGATTTGGCAAAATCACAACATTGTGGACGCCGTTTTTCAAATAATTGAATTATAGATTATGTTCATTGACCACAAATAAAAGTATTGGTTCATTCATTAATACTACAACTTTATCATGAACAAAGATCACTAATAAACACTCTCTTATAAACTCAACGATAAATATCAAAGTCGATAAAAGAAAGTCAACTATAAACACGTTATCAAACACAATAAGTGTTTATGCCCACACAGTGTTTAGTTGGACATACAATTTAGCCCACGTCTGGGATCTATAGTTCGTAATCGATATTAGATAACATTTTAGTGAACCTAAGTATTGCAGTTAAGTCATGATTTCATGAATCATGATTGGTTATGTAAGCGGCAGACGATGGTCTTATTTTTACATCGCCATTTTATTTGATGGGCTGTAATTGTCCTACTTTTGATCATGTTTTGATCGTAACCGAGTTGTTAGAGTAATGAGTTGCAGTTCTAGTTGTTTTTTATCTTTACTTCGTTTTATTGTGTTGGCAATGACTGGTAGAGTGTTATTTTATTTTTTATTTAAGAGGGAAGTCGCGATTCTAGCGAAATAAGAATTTAGGAAAACATTTGCTATCGCTCGCGCGCCCAAGCTGAGGGCATCGTGTGCGATAGAGACCGTTGCAGTTCGCGATTGACAATATGTACTTTTCTTGGTGAAATTTGCATTTCGGGAAAAAACGTTTTCCGCTAACTAAATCATAACAGATTACTTTGATTTTGGTGTCGATCGGTTCTGCATAATATATTCTAGGTTTATAGGTTTAGCTTTTAAAAATAAAATACATTGCTTTTTGTCCAACAGACGGCTTAATTCGACAAAATTTTGATACAAAAAACGTTATTTGAGGTACCTATAAGTTTTAATGTATAGCGAATTTTGAAGAATGGAAAAACTATAAACCTAGTGGTTCATTGTGTTATCATACTAAAAATAATTCAGATTTGAAAATATTTAGAGGTGGAAAAAAGTTTTCTGTTTTTACACGTACAATTCTTCCCTCTTAATAGGTCACCATGTTGGGTAACTTTAAATTGGTAACCGAAAATTAAAATTGGTACCTGAACGTTCTTCAAGAACATTAGTCGAAATATGAAAAACTAGCTTCCCGTACGGATCTTCGGTCCCGTGGGAATACGGGAAAATTTTGTAGCCTTGTTGCTCAGGGATAATGTAGCATCCTAATGGTAAAAGAATTTTTCAAATCGGTCCAGTAGTTTTTAAGTTTATTTATTACATACAAAAATACGAATCTTTCCTCTTTATAATATTAGTATAGACAAACGCCTCTGCATACAACTTGAGCGATCAGCCGATTGCCATAGCATGAGAAGTCGAAACATGTTATTTAAGAATTACGTATGGTTCATTGTTAAGGCGACTACAGCACCTAAATTACGATTTTATGATGCGTAGATAAGCATAACACACTGCATTAAATCTAAGAAAAAAATACTACGGTAATATTCAGGACATAAACTAGATAAGTAGTTTGCAGAAAACATGATTCAGCACTTTTGGTTCGATAGAAAAAGCTCACAAAGTCACCTCTAATACCCAATATTGTGTATCTTTTAAGCTGTAAAAACGATAGTAAAATGCACACAGGAACTTGAATTTGCTATCAAAATGTTCGTGATTGAACACTCTCGATAAGTAGTTAACGCATTTTTCGATTTAAGCTGTTACCTTTCCATAAATCTCATTTTTCTAACTTTCGAACATGTTTTTACGCACGCACGCTTTAATAGTCCGTAAACTTCATGTATCGACACTGTTCGCACTGTCGGCCCAGGCCTGTTGAGAGACGGAGATGGCACTATTTCTATGTGTGCTGCCTTTATCGGGTGCTGTAGTCGCCTTAAGTTTCATCGGTTAAGCTAGTGAATTCTTCTTCCTAGCGCTTAGTCCCGTTTCTCGTTCGGGATACGCTTGACCATGATCCAGGGTTTGACAGGTCAAAAATAACAAGCTCCTTCATACAATTTTTGCATTCAAATCGAAAAATACTGCAACGATAAAATCTGTTGGTAATTAATTGTGTATCTATAGCTAGTCCATCCAAAACTATCTATGTAGGTTGGTTAAGTTTCAATTAATTAGTGAAAGTCCTGAAAAGGCTGAACAATTAAACAATGACGTGGTTGCACGAGTCGGGTGTCGAACCCGGTAGCGAGTGTAAGTGTGTGGGCTGGAGCACGCTCAATTTCGATACTTAAGTCAAGACCACACTGTCACGGGTTTCAAGTAATTTTATGGATTGTGTGGGGTCATCTTAGTGCTCCAAAGTCGACATCTTCACTAACTACTGGAGCACCCTGCTGATGAACAGACGAGGGTCTGACATACTTTAACCCCGTAAGGGTTTCTATATCTATACTTGAAATTGGCCACTTTGCCATTCTTTTTTTTATTAAATCCGCTAGCACTCACTTACACTTACACTCGCACCCTAACAACTATAAATCTACCTCTAATCTGAAAAACTAACAAATATTGAATTAAGTCTAATTTAAGATAGTACCTAAACATTAGTAATAAAGTAAATCAAACTGTAATCAATAAGTTGAAGAGCGAGGCATTCCCATCACAAGTATCTTCGGATTTCTTACCGGGAAACGCTAGCAAATAGATTGTAAAAGATTTACTGAAATAAAACATATTTTATTTTAATTTTGATTGAAGTACTCAGACATTAGCAAAATCACGACATTGCGGAAGCCTATTTGAATTGAAGTGTAATTATTTTTTTTTTTATAGTTAATTCCGCGCTTGCCTAGAAGAAGCATATTTGTGTAATCCTAAAAGAATTTCATACACTTATGCCTTATACCCCAGTCATAGTAGGCAGAGCATCATAGGGTACTTAAACCACTTCAAGCTACATTCGACATACATTTTCATTGTTATTAGATGGAACATGAGTATGTATGGTGATGAGTGTAGTGGTGGTAACTCCTGTTACATTTAAATACATCGATGGAACTTATTCCCCTGCACTCACCTTAACTCCAGCAACAAATCTGCCTTTAAATATCGTAAGGGGCTTAAATCTCGACTTTCTTGCGGAAACAGACTGAGACTTAAATGGATTTATTCAATTAAACGTACGCTAATAAACTCTTACCTCCAGCCTTTGTTTGCGCCAACCAATAAATTAAACTTTATTGTTTATGAAGAATTACTTACTGCATATGTGTTTCCTTATTTTTATTTCTGTCGAATTTATTTTGATTTTTACTAGTGCTGCTAAAGAAAAAATAATTGCAAATTAAAATATTGTTTTATTATTTAAACGTACAGAAAAGGATGTAGCTTCTTTCAACGCTGCGCAAAACGAAAAATAATATTTATACCAACCATAAAAAAAATGTATTTAAGATAACGAGTACTTAATGAAATACGGCCAAATACTATTAATTAATTTTATACCTAATTTAATATATAAAATTAGCTTCCCACGTCGTTCTCGGGGTAATTTCGGAAATGAATTATACAGATAAACCTTCCTCTTGAATCACACCATCCATGTGAAAACGGTAAATCCTTTCAGTAGTTTTTGAGTTTATCGCATTCAGACAGACAGAGTTTTATAATATAGGGTGCTATGAAATGGCGATTGTACATTCTGCCTTTATAAAATGAACTTTAAAACGAATCACAACAAAACGAGATTTAATACATTTACTTCCAGGCTTCCCATAGCAGAAATACATTGTTCTATCTAAAATAAATATCCAGTTTATTGATTGAATTTTAATTAAACAAGACACAATTGAATTAGCAAAAAGTGGGACAAGAAATATCTGCCTTCAAATCTGTTATTTATGGCAAATGCCAGACGAGGTTGGCACATAACGGAAACCTTCAGTTCTTCGCCTTCTATTTCTTTCACAATACATATCTTTACAACCTTTGCGCCTGGAATGGTCCGGGGCGGTTTATTTGACTAAATAATTAGTTTGAAAGGCTAATGACCCTCGTTCCGGGTCGTTCCTGCTGCAAAGGCTATCCATCGCTATCCAGCGCGGTAATGCTGCAAGTGTGATGGATACTTTTGCACCGGGGATGACTCGGGCAGATTTTTCAAATTGACATTTTAATAACATTATTAATGTTGACTTTTGACGATGCTATGATTGTAAGGCTAATTATGTATAATTTTGACATGTTTTAAATAAAATATTGGGTCTTTACAAAAAGACTTACTCCTTTGTCTTTTCCAAAAAAATAAATTGATTCCTACGATTTTAACGATGACCATTATTTGTGGAAGAGATCGCTCCTCGTTTTTCTCCCGATTTTTTGTGTCATGATGATGATGACAGTTATCTTGTTCCACTTATGTCTTTCTTTTCCAACCCTGGCATACAAGGCGCGCGCGCACCTCGAAAGTTAAGACATTAATTTTATAAACACTTCACACTTTAATGGCTACCTATATTGATAACATTAAGGAAAACATAATTTACGGGTTTTATGACTATTCTCCGTAGAAAGTTTTGTTTTAAGTGTTCTTGTCTCTGGCGACAAAATATGGTTTATTTTATGGTCGTTTTACAGTATTCCGTGTTGGTGAGAAGATAACATAATTCATAATAAGTAGCGCTTGTATCCCAGTGACGTTTGTAAATTGCTAGAATTGTATTCGATTGATTTGAGTCAAAATTATAAAACTCGAAAGCCTTCCCCGGTTGCCTGGATCAAAAGAATCGAACCTAAAAAACCGTGCCGTGTGGTGATCAGTTGAGAATAACACCACCCTAAGGAACCACAAATGAGACCTGCTCCTAGTAATCCATCCCAGGCAACGAAACTTAATTTTTTCTGAATCTGAGGTGTGGTCCTATGGTCTCATGCGGTGTGGTAGGCTCTGTAAAGGGCCGTCTGGTTCGCGACCACCCTCCTACCGAAGTCCGACGCCAAACAACTTGCTGTGTTCCGTCGGTGCGTGGGAGTACCAGTGCCTTTATAGGCATTTTCTGGGTTAACTCGCTCCATCTTTGACCTTTATGGTCAAGATTGTGGTCAAGAGTTAACCCATCTAATAATAATAATAAAAGTTGTGGTACTCAAGTCAAAGTAGTTTTATTTAATTGAAAATTAGAAAATTCAGAATGCTACTTAAAATAAGCTAAAGTTACATCAAGGATTTAAATAAATACATTCATATTCGTTCATTATACATGTTACATTAAAGGATTTAAGTACATACATTCATATTCGTTCATTAAACATGTTACATTAAAGGATTTAAATACATGTTCGTTCTTTTGACTCTACTGACTCTTCTGTACTTGTTTTTGTACTAAACCCATACTGTAATAACCTCGCCTTAAGCACACCTAATAATTATTTTGAACTAGGAAATGAGGTCTCGTAATTTTCTAATTGTGATAATCATAGCTTGTAATCCATCTCGTTTGACACGGACTTTTTCTTTTTTAGGGTTCCTTTGACCTTCTACATAATAAATAATTATGACTACTTTTCCGCCCGCGACTAAATTAGCATGAAAAGACATTTCTGTAATTACAGAACGCGACTCAG
The DNA here is from genome assembly GCA_949987775.1 of Aproaerema taeniolella. Lineage (NCBI taxonomy): Eukaryota > Metazoa > Arthropoda > Insecta > Lepidoptera > Gelechiidae > Aproaerema > Aproaerema taeniolella. Next base: position 16,488,083 of record OX465252.1, on the reverse strand, counting down.
GACTCTGATCTATACTTTAGTAGCAGTCGTCTTTATCATTTTGATGGTATGAGAAAAAGACACTCAACACTTAAGTATAGATCAAGACTTGAGTCTCCTTCTGTAATACGAGCCTGATATAAGACATATCTTTGGGTCTCCAACTATTTCTGCAAAATCAGATCGATCGATCTGTTGCTTATTACGACGTGAAGGAAGGACAAGCAAACAAACACACTTTCACATTAATGAGGACTGCCGATTATCGAAAACTATAAGTACCTTGTATTGTTGATGACTGTTATAGTTTTGTAAGTGCGCCAGAAAAGCTGCTGACAGAGAGGAATGGCGTCGGATAATGGAACTGGTTATTCGTAGTGATACTGCATAACGACTGGATGACGATTATTTACAATAATAATAATAATAAAATCATTTATTATCAGGCATCTAAGGCCCATAGATAAATACCTACAAATACAATACAATATTCTTTATTGCACACATAGAATTACAGAATAATGTATACAAATAGGCGGCCTTATTGCTTAACAGCAATTTCTTCTAGGCAATATTTATCCAGGCGATATTTATCTATGTTGTTTGACTTTTGTTTTATGTGATGAATAAATTTATTTTTCTTTCTTTCTTCATTCTGTCAGTAGTTCACCGAGTAAGTCGAAGTTACCTTGTATATCATTTTTTATAAAAAAAACGAATATTCGTCATCGTGTCGTCTCTATCCAGTTGTTTTTAATGGTAATGTTATTTTGGGCCGGTAATACCTACATTTACATGAACAAAACTAATGCGATCTATTTTCGTTGAGTTCTGAGCTCTGTAGTGCTCTGTAGAGCTCTGTAAGTTCGTCGGAATATTTATAATACTAAATTCTTTATTTGCATAAAATATGGTATTTAATAAAACATATTCGCTTTATTATTCCAAATTGGCCGAATGAGCTCGTACACCATATAATGTAGATAAAAACTACGGAACCAAAGTCGAATTATTTTAAATATATTATAGCAATAAACTACAATACCAGTTTACGCTAACCCGCAACATCTTGTTATAAGTATTGTGATTGTTTTGCTTTAAAAAAATTGATGTTGTTTTATGGTTCAAACAAAAGCGGCGCTTAATCCGATGCGAAATCGCCCTTTCGTCACGCAAACCTTATTATTTTGCAATTAACTGATCAGAGAGATTTGAAAACAAGTAATTGTTGTGTCGTAACGTAACAAGGGCCTTTGGAAATGTGTAACAAAGGTTCGTTTTGTTTATAATAAATACTGCAGTATCTATAATACGATCGATGTCTGTTTTAGGTTAAGTTGCGAAGTTAATAAAGCGGCGACGTTGTTTTCAATGTACACTTTGATTCTCATAGATTATACGAGACAACAATATATTTTAGTATTTTTGAAAGGATTACCCGCGTAGAGGGATATTCAACATTTCGTGCCGAACATTTTTTTTTCTCTGAAAATTCTATGACAATAAATTTGGTTGGTTGGTATAAATCTCGACCTTATCACATGAAGTGTCTTTTTTTGTAGTGAACCGTATATCATTTTGAGCTGTTCTTTGTACTTTGCAGATGGTTTGTTTAGGTACGGTATGAGAGGCATAGTTTGGTGCTACGATCCCCAATTTAATTTTAATTTTAAAGTGTTTCAAAATATTTTGAAAACAAAAAATAAAGCTTTGGTCATGGCTTTTCTTTCTTAGGCCCGTTTAACAGAAGGAGACTCAAGTCTTGATCTATACTTAAGTATTTACTGTCTCTTTCTCTTCCTAACATAATTTTCCACGTCAAAAACGTAAGAGTCACCGACTTCAATCCCAAATAATTTTGTTACAGAGATCCCATACTCCTAAACCATTAATCATCAGCTTCATCATCAGCTCAGCAACATCAGATGGTGACCATTAGATGCAAAAATCTACATAGATTAAGATAATTTCTGATAAACAGTGTATATGCCTACAAAATTTGAGGGTTTCCCTCGATTTCCCCAGGATCCCATCATCAGATCCTGACCTGGTGACAATGGGACCACCTCTGACGTATGACCTACCAAATAAAAAAAGAATTATTCAAATCGGTTTATAATTGCCGGAGTAATCGCGTAACAAATATACAAAAAAAAAACAGTCGAATTGAGAACCTCCTCCTTTTTTGAAGTCGGTTAAAAATGACAAAGATGACTGCTACCTAAATATAGATCAGAGTCTGAGCGTTCTGTAATACGGACCTTAGACATCTCAACATCGCCAATATTGCGGACACTTTAACACGGCCAATATCGAACACCTTAATAATTATAGCCAATATCGGTGGCACTAACTCAGTGTCCTATAAACCTCCCCAACACCACTCTTGTCATGTTGCCGTCGTGCTACACAAGTTGGCTACTTTATACCGATGTCAACCACGCTTGGGACATGTTTCTTGCAAGAACGAAGTACATTTGCATTCTAGTCGTTATTTACAAGTGACTGTTATTTGGCCTTTTCTACAAAGATTTACTGTTTAGGATGTAATATTTTATGTCTTATATACTTAGCTTGGATTGGGTTTTATTAGCTTCGTGTTGGTTTCCCTTCAAGATGTACTTCGGAGAGCGCTCAGGGGCTGCATGAGCTCATTCCGCCTGCCATTTTCTTCCATCGGACGTCCATACACCCTGCGGGGTACCATCCTGATATTGTAAATTCCGCGGATTCACACTGAGCGCTTTTCATCATCGGGTGATTTTCCTCATGAAACTAAACTTCAGAAAAGTATTTCAGCTTGATGGGGAGAGTCTTTCCCTCCGCTAACTTATTGAAAGTCATCCCATATTATACGAGGTTCTTTGTAAATGTAAATGAACAAAGCTGGTTATGTATCAACGTCAATGATCGTTGCAAAGAAAATGTTTACTTAAAAATACAGTATAAATAGGTTCATGGTTTTATTATTGGCTTACACTCAGTTGCAGAAATCTCCAATTTAAATATAATACGAGTACTGTCACATTCAGTCTTGTTGACATAAACAAGGACGGTATTACATTACAAGAAGCTTTCTGCAACTGAACGTTAGAGACAAGAAAAAAATACCCAGATCTGATTACAACGTCTGGTTTTCACACAAACGTTAGTACTATAACACTTCTTCCGGGGGAAATGAGTGAAAGACGTATTTCTTCTATGATGTGTATATTTATGAATGATAAACTGGCACTTCCATACAATTTGACTTTATTACACTTGTATAATTAATCACATACGAATCACTTTATTTATAATTCCTGAAAAAGTGCTATTTGCACGCCTATGGTCGCATACATGAAATTACTTTTTTTTGTTTTTTTTATTACAAGATGGGTTAAATCTTGACCTCAATCTTGACCATAAGGTCAAAGATGAGGTCGACGATGGAGCGAGTTAACCCAGAAAATGCCTATAATCCGCGAGCTCTCTCCTAAGGATGTCGGAAGACCAGGGTACCTACCATGATCGTTTAAAAGCATTTCTGTTTAGGATCCAAATTTGAACTGCTTCGCAATTGAAATGTTTTTTAAATTGGTACCATGATGGCACTGCTTTTGAACTGCTCAGTTGTCTATGGTCCATTTTTTTCTTGGTTTCTCCATTTTCGATAGGCAAAAGTCTTCAGATCTTAAAGAATTAACATAACACGTAACTTGCACGTAACTGATCAGTCTGTTTCGCTTCGTAGTACAGCTCTGTCCCCTTCTGAATGACAGTTCAAGTCTAATGGTCGCCAAATGAGAATAATCAAAAAAGCGTTCGGAAACCATAATTCTGTTTATTTTAAGATTTTATTTTAAAAATATTTAGAGTTTGAATGTTATAAAGACTTGATTATCAAAGCTTATACAAAATATTAATTTTTATGTAATAGGTACGAAAAAATTAACCAAAATAACATGTAATCATAATCAAGTTCAGAAAAAAAGATTCTCTTGAATTACGTAAACAAGTACTTTGAACACACGCATTTTGATATATCAACAAAAACAATTTTTGATTTTTGTCTTTTTAACCTTAAATTACTTTACTCTTCATTTTTAACAAAACATAATGATTGTATTTAAAACGTAGTGATTATATCCTCATTGATTGTACAATTTGTTCTAGAAGATAGTACCTATCTGGGTCCACTACTTACTGCAATGTTTGCTTTATGCTGTGTAGTTTTAAGTACCAAACTATGAATAATCTACTGAAATTCCCACCTAACACGACCCCGACCCACTGACCAATACAATTATACATCATTAAATCTACACTTGACGCATTTTTGCAATGAGTTAAAGTTTTGGTATTCAAGTTAAAATGACATGTTTTTGAGTAAGTACCTAACCTAATTTACATGGGAGAAAAACTGAAAGGTCTAATCCTGTCAAATTCCAGGGTCAGACAGGTCAGTTGGACTTTATAAAAATTGTGAGACTTTCAGTAAGTAATCTGTTTTTAATTTTTTTTTGTTACAGAATACTATTCATTTGCTATACAATATTTATCGGACTCATCTCATTAAGTGGCAAACATCAACTAACTAGGCAGTTGTCAGAGGCGAAATAAATAGAAAAGTAGATTTACTGCTTCAGCAGTCAGAAATAAATATATTTGATTTGATTAAACATCTACTTACTATAGGTACTTACCCATGCAAAGGTACTGATGACAATCCAGGCAATTTAATAATCAACCCAAATGAGCCATGCCATGATAAACAAAACAAACAAGAAAAATAAGTAAGTAAGCAAGATAAAAATAACATGATATATTCCACTTTTTTACCTACTGTTTCAATGCAAACAAACAAAATCATATGAAGTATAGTCATTGTTCTACTTGTATTGATGGTACAGATTGACCAAGTCTTAAAGAAATAAATGTGTTAGAAGAATATTACCATCGACTTCATAAATTCTTACACAGATTATTTCCATTCTAACTTTCACAAGTACCTACTATTTAATTATGTCATATAGCTTGTTTATAGGTACTTACCTATTTTAAAATAATGATGTACATACATACTTCGACAATTTTTTCTTTGTAATCTAAAATATAGTAGGGTTCTCTTTGCTGTCATTAGCAGAATGTACAAATGAATTTTTACCTAGGTACTTACTTGACTGTAAGAAAATGATCTTAAGGTGGGTCATGGTTCAAATGATCAACTGCACAATAAGGGCTACTCGAGGGTGCAGAATGCAGTTTATTGAAAGAGCCGACCAGCAAACTAAGAGAAAAGGGTAGTGCTTACTAACAATAATTTGTGTTAAGTACTTAGTAATTGGGACTTATTTTGTTACAGATTACAAAGAGAAAATTAAATCTGTACCTAATTATTAGTAGTGCAGAGGCTGAAATAGAATTAATGAAGAAGGCAATTTCAATCAGAACCAGTAATCTGCCTTGGCTTGGTGCAGCTTCAAATAGGATTTACTGAAAGGCTACAAAATTACCACATTATGTACTCAACTCAGTGCTGTTACAAGATGTAATTGTGTGTTAAAGTGACAAATAAATGTTTTATCTATTTATCTTTGTTAATGAAGTAAATGAAAAGTTTTACAACTTAAAAACCTATTATACACCTATAAGCCTCAAAGGGGTAGACATAGACAGAGTGTCACGGTTCTTAAGGTTTTTATAATAAAACTCACCGTTATTGTAAAACTTTCATGTAAGAACTTAAGATATCAGAATTGTCTACAATACAAATTGAATATGCAAAGAAGTAGTATTATAAACATCTTTATAATTAATAAAGAAGTATTAAGTTTAAACATCTATTTTTCTTAATTCAAAGGTTTATCAACAGCAGTTAAATATTATTTATTTATGGGATATACTTACAGCATTCAATCATGAGCACTATTTTCACATTCAAATTCTGATAATCATGAATAAGTTTAAATGATGTAGTAGGTAAGTACAGTGGTGTGAGGGGTGCTGCAATGATATATGTTCAACATACAAAAAATGACCCTCTTGGTGCTAATACCGTCTGTTACAGTAAAGTAAGCCTAGGAAGATTTGGCAGATGGTACCTATGTTCTTTGTTTTTCTTTCACTAGTAGGTATACCTTAGAGCAATTAAAATTCCAAAATATTTTGATCAATAAATTTATTATAGTGTTTAACATTATCAATGTTGGTGAGTATTTTGATAATATTGGGAAAAACCATAGCAGCTGAAGAGGTCCTTACATGCAATCTGCTCCAATAGGCATCTGTAGCTGGAAGATGATTCAATCCAAATCTAAAACATAAAAAATAAATTACCTAAGTATCTGCTTAAATGAATAAATTAGTACAGAATTCAATCTATGTACAGTCAAGAATACGTCAAGCTTGACACTTTGGACCGGCCCTGCATGTATGGCGCGTGGTATAAATAAGAGCTCAGCTTAAACTGGTAGTGTCAAGTGTGACGTGCTCTCGACTGTACCTACATACCTACCTACCTCCTACATAATGTAACTAATATTACAAAGGGAGAAAGATTTGATTAAGTTAAGTATTCGTTTCAATTTTCAATGTATGCTCCAAAACCACTAAACCAATTTTGATGAAATTAGATACAGAGTATTGGTCCTGGATTGGGAATGAAAATAGGCTGCTTTATATTCCACTGCTGGACACGATATAAAGCTTACCCCTCGCAGGCTGAATCTATACTGTCATACTAAAGTCAAAATATATGCCTCGTGGGCTGAATCTATACTATCATACTAAAGTCAAACAAAATATATGTAGGGTAGGTACCTAGTTATTTGATTGTTTGTTTGAATTAAAGGCACTAAACCGATTTTGATAAAATAGATCAAACTTTGGGAATGAATAAAAGCTTACTTTTTATCCCACTGCTAGGCAAAACACAACTTGTAGTCAATGCGAGCGGAGCAACAGAAGAAAGCTCAGTTTGTTTGTTTTACTTAATTGAATGGATAGGCTCCGTGGAAAGTTGTAGGTACTAATGGTTAATTTCCTCAAAATTTACTTATGGTCACAAAATCTGATAATGATAAGTTATGAACTTACATAAAAATGCCAGTGTGAGAGTCAACTCTAAGACGAATATCGCGCGTCATTAATAACAAAAACACAGTTTGCTAAAGTAACACTGTGTCTTCACTGAGTTTAAGAGCATCTTTTACAGTATTCAAGAGGCAAGTAGGCTTCATTGAAAATTGCATCAGCATCACATTCCTTGAACATCTGAAAAATAAAGTACAAATGCGTTTTTATATGCACACGTCATGAGCATTACTTATAAAATAAACCACATAATAATATTCCAGTTTTACTTACTTCCACATTTTGTTCTATTAGTATCCAATTTCACTTCACTTTATGTTATTTTGCTAAAAAAATAATTTGAACCGCCATATTTGTTTTGACAATTTTGACATTTCAGCGATCAAAATTGAATGAAAAAAAAAATTGTCGCTGGTCTGCCTTTGAATCGCAACAGCGCCAAAATTGAATCGCTTATAAGCCATCATGGTACGAAAAAGCGTTGCAGACTTGTTTAGGTCCTAAATTGGATCGCGCTAAGCGATCATGGTAAGCCTCCAGATCTTCAATCATTTCGAATATTGACATCGAACACCATTTCAAATCTTTTAAATGATATTATAATAATCTTCTTCGAAATGACCGATTGGGAAAGGAGTTGCGTTATGCCAGATCCTCCATGAAGGTCTGCATACCACAGTACCGACTGGGAGTCGAACTTGTTACCGTGGTCAGTAAACTTTAACCAACATCAGTCGTCAGAAAATGAACCCTTATCCCAAAAATCGTGATTCACTTGTCCACGAAGTTGGAAAGGCGGTACTATAATGGGTGGTCCGAAAGTGCTAATTACCAACCTGTGTCAGCAGATCGCGCGGATTTGGACATGCGCCTGCGCCGACGGCCGCCCGCCGATCATAATCAAATAGCGCCAATTAAGGCGAATTCACTCGTAATTTACGTTGTTATTAATCAGAAAAGAGTATTTATCGACGCCCATGCTTGACGAGACTTGAAAGTACGGTTTTAAATGTAAAAGTAGAAAAAGCTTTAGTCAGAATATACTCAGATTCCGAGGTGATACACAACCATGTTCTGAACAAGTTGATCGTAATTTCTTCAAAAGTTATTGGTCTGGTCCCCCATAATATTGCAAAGACCTCTTTTTATAGTTTTAACTATAATACTGGTGAAGAAGCAGCTGAAACTACAATATTTCATTTGACTCTAGAATCCTAAGCTCTATAAACATAAACTCTTTCGGGGAGTAATGACCAAGATGCTAAAATGACCAAGGTGCTGAAATTTCCATAGTTCTGAAATGACTATGGTGCTGAAATGTCCATGGTGCTGAAATCCATGGTGCTGAAATGTCTAAAGAGCTACTCGTAAAACCATTAGCGCCCTGCGAGTTCAATATAATAATGGATTCAGGATATTGATGGGGCTGCCCCGCTTCTGCAGCGCATCAGGCATGTTCGCGGACGCACGCACAGATGATTTCTATGCGATTGTGCGGAAGCGAGCTGCCTCGTTGCTCTGCAGGGTGCGGGCCAGCTCCAACTCTATCCTGAGTACCGTGGTGGCGAGATGTGACTCGGATATCATGCGCCACCTCACTAGAGTGTTGGTTGCATGAGGTATTGTGTATGTATTATTATTTATTTCAATGTATTTAATTTCTATTATTTTTTGACATTTGTAAAATAGTAACATAGGTTAAGTTTTACTAACACATAATGAGCCCCTGTAGCTTAAATAAATAAATTAATTATTATTAAAACGTGGTCTCGTATGACGGACCGACCACTTGCCTTTGCAAAAAAAGCCCTTATATTTTTTTCAGGATATTATTCTCTTATTTCTTCAATTAGTATGGAAGCCAAACTTTCTTGGTCATCAGCCAAAAAAAACAGGAGATCACCCAAGCCTTGATGATTTACAGTTCACCAATGGCTCTTATTGTCGCAATTAGCGGTAGCGTAATCAGTGAGTTATTACAGCTATTATGCGACCCTCATCGGAGTTAAAGCTGTTTTTCCGCTATTATACAGCTTCATGAGGGCAGATGTTTTTTGCGCTATTTGTGATATGTGTTGATTGGATGGGAGAAGTTGCTTTATTTGTTCTGTTGTCTGATCATCTTGATCAATCTTAATTAAGAGTTTTCAAATGAAATGCTTGTGACATACCTATATATGAATGGTTAGACAAGTAAATTTGTTCCGTATTCGTCGTATTCCTAACTCGTCGTCAATTGGTCGTAATACGTACAATCGTACGTATCTTAAAACCAATGGATTAAATGTAAATATAGGCTCTGTAAAGGGCCGTCTGGTTCGCGACCAGCCTCCTATCGAAGTCCGACACCAAACTGCTTGCTGTGTTCAGTTGGTGCGTTGGGAACACCAGAACCTTAATAAGCATTTTCTGGGGTAACTCGTTCCATAGTTGACCTCATCAATGACCTTAGTAAAATTTTGAGGTTAAGAATTAACCCTGCCTATAATAGAAAAAATAATAATGATCAAATCTGTATGAACGTGTCTTCCATAGTCCGTTCTATAAAATACAGACTTATTCGTGTACACATGCCTTTAGTCAGGATATTCCGAGTCACCAAACGCACCCTTAGTAAGCAATTAATTAAAGAAAATGTGAAGTGTCGCGATTGTAGCGTAGATCCTGGCTGGCATATCACGCGACTGCGCCAGCGCTTATCGACGCCGGATATCGGAAGGTCCCATTGTCGCCTCCGTCGCCAATTAAAACGAATTAAGCACTAAACAGAATTTTTATGGTACGAGTAGCTCACTGGGAGTTAAAAGTAAGAAAAGAGACTTTCTATTAAAGTACAGTCCTTAGTTTTTCTTAATGTGGTTCGGCAAATTTGGTATTGGAATAAGAAAGTTGATTTTCAAATGACAAGAATGAGACAGACACTGATAAGCTCACGTGATAAGCTGTGATACCTGGCATCGCATTTTATATCTGAGTATCAAAGTGTACGAATCTGTAGTTTAGAACAAAAATAAGTACTATTATGATGAATTTCCTCACGCACAGCCAGTATCACCCATCATCCCTAAACTATGCAGCTAAATGTCACGGCCTTGGCAATGCAAAAAACGCACACCAACTTTTAAGAACTTACAGACAAAGCAAAATTGCCTCTCAACTATAAACACATAAGATTCTTTTTAGATTGCAGTCGTAGCGTAAATACAAGAAAGAAAACGCAAAAAGTATGCACATACTTCGAATTCTTGTAGGTAGTTTTGCAACCCACCACTCCAAATTCGGTCGAATTGTCCAACAATTTGTAGACGACGCATAACAATGCAATAGTCGATCATTAAATGTAAATTCGATTTAACCACTCAAAGTATTCCATCCGAAACGTTTAATAACTTAACTACTCGAATGTATTCGAAATATTTTCGATTTAAGGGAAAAGAATTCATTCCCAATTATTTAACAGTTCGTTGGAACCACGTTTTTAATTATTCGACGATACGAGATTGCTTTTTTTATCATCATCGCCGGCCATTTACAGAAACGTGTTGCTCGACGTCAGTAAAACTGCTTTATGTCGATTGAAATCTATAAATGCGAAATAATATTGCAGTCAGCGTTTTAAGTTTATCGCAAATTGTGTTTTGAAGAACAGTTGTCCTAGCTTACGCAATGAGACTTCAGCACTCTCAGGAGTTGATTGCAAAGGATGTGTAGGGACAACGTTTTGTAAATTCACCATTTTTGCCACTTCCAGCAGCGTTGGGTGTGGTGACGTCAGTCGTATCTCGCCCGCCATACAGGCCACTCAGTAAAAATATAATTATGTATTTGTGAAATTGTATAATAGAAATGTGCCTTTAGAAAATCTGGTCCTCCTCATTTACCCGGCTTCCTGCTTCTCCAACAGATGTTTGCATTCCTTTTGTCTGGATTGACTATCTAGTTGGATGATTTCTGTCCCTTGCTTCAGATAGGTAGTTTTAACATTCAGTAAAATTACGCGAAAACGGCATTGAAAATACTCAATATTTCCATACGTCATTGTCAACCGCAACTGCATCTTCTGCAGATTATTTTCTGTTGCAATATGCAGATTTCATTTCTCTGTCAATCAAGTTGTGACATGAAGCCTTAAACGTCGTGATTCTATCAACATCATCATCAGGCAAACCTTGATCTTTGCGTCAGCTTTACCACAAACCTTACATATGTTTCTTCATGCCCCTTAAGAAACAATGGGGTCTGAGAGATATCTTGTCACATACTTTTTTCCTTGCAAAATAAATTGTGTACTGTCTTCGAAAGGCTTTGCGCAAAAACGGCGTAAGTGACACCAATTTCCTTTTCGTCTTAATGTATCTATGTTTTAAGAGTCATGTGAACTTTTTGTTGACTTTTTCTTACATTGCGTGTAGCATTTCCACAAGACGCATAATGGTCTAGTCTAGATCTTTCGATACATTGTTTCTATTTTAGTTTTAAAGGTCTTTAGATTATTTACTTTGTATTCTGCATAGTGAGTTGCTTGAAAAGGTTATTTCTTTAGAATTCCACTTAGCTTTACGTATATGAAACAAACCACGATTTCCGATGAACTTTTAAAAGATCACAATTTCAAACATACATTTTGCCAATTAGAGTAGGTTTTATAGTGTTTCGGTAGGGAACCATTTATTAACATTAGGACTAAGCTACTCGCTAACACTTAATTTTACAATTTAAAACTATTTTCTAATTCTTCTTCTTCTTATCGTGTAGGTAGGTATAGTCAAGTGTGTGGCGAACAATTTATTTTGTTTGATGACTAGCGACCCGTCTGCCCCAGACGTTTCTCATGTTTCATTCAATTAGAGTTTCACTCATAAACTTTCCTCTTGAGTATTCCATTGGTGAAAACCGCATGAAAATCCGTTCGGTAGTTTTGGATTTACCGCGAACAGACAGACAGACGCGGCATATTGTTTTAAAATATGTAGTATGTAACGCACTATAAATAATTTTTGTTACATTACATAGTGATGCTTTAATCTGTAGGGGATCTCATAAAGACCTTAATATAAATTTCAACATCTTACCTAGATTGTGATTTCTGGTTTTGCATTCCTATCTGTCAGTCAGACAATATCTAAAACATTCCATTTTTTTTCCTAGCCAACATTCCTCCCGAAACATTTCGATTTCACAATAGCCTACCGAATGTCTCGTGCGCATGCGCATACCAATCGTAAATCATTCATCATCTCTATAGGGATGATGTGGCGCGATCATCGATGTAGATAACACTAACAAGCATGCTCTAAGCATTCGCCAACAAAGATACAAGGTCGACATTTGTTTTTTTGTCCGACAAAGAAAGTGAAGTCAAGGTACAGACTGCTACAGGATTCTAGGTCTTACTTCTATAAGAATAAAAATGAAACTCGCAAGCTTGCAACCTTTAAAATGTACGTGGTTGTGGTCATTAGGTTAAATGTTTTTGTATTATAGGTTCTTTGTTATTTGCTATTTATAAGTCACGGTTATCACGAACATGCAATACTGTGATTTTTATTGTTTTGTTATTGTTAAAAGCTGCCAAAATTCATTTGAATTTTCGCCGTGTGGTGGTCGGTTGAGAGTAACACCACCCCATCTCTTTCCGTGGGTATAGTAGAGGCGACTAAGGAAACAAAAATGAGACCTGCCTCTTAGTAATCCATCTTAGGCATCGACACCTCAGTTTGTTTTCAATCTGAGGTGGCGTCTTATGGTCTCATGCGGTGTGGTAGGCTCTGTAAAGGGCCGTCTGATTCGCGACCACTCTCCTACCTAAGTCCGACGAAATTTATAATTTTTTTTATAAAAAATTTATTATGCCGTCCTTATATAGAGAATAACTAAACGTATCTATATCAAGATATGGGATTGGTTATTTATAATGTCATTCTCGTTGTATTTAAAGCTAAAATTGTAACAAAAACATACATAATACATAATGAGGCTTTTCGGGAGTTTCTGTGCCGATTTATTTTTCGTTTTCTACATTAAAAAGTGGTTTTAATGTATAATTGGTTGCTTCTTGCCGCCAAAGTTCTCGCTAAATAAAACACTATCGGTTTACGGAGAGCAAAAGCAGCTTACATTGAAGAATTACACTAAAAATATGAACAAAAAAATTACAACAAAAAAACTAAGAAATGACTTTTGAAAACTTCATTTCTCCGATATCTTCTTCATAATCTACTATATAAAAATAAGTCGGGTTTTCTTTCCTGACGCTATAACTCCAGAACGCACGAACCGATTTCCACAGTTTTGCATTCGTTGGAAAGGTCTCGGGCTCCGTGAGGTATATATGATACTTTTTATTTAAAAAAAACTAGGACGCGGGCGGAGCCGCGGGCGGAAAGCTAGTCTTGTTTAAATTGCATTTACAAATACTTAAGACTTAAATACGTTGTGTAACAAATTGCGTAACATTTATAATTCAACTCAATTAATTTCTGTAATAACTTCTAATTTCGAATGTGCGTCGTGGTCTTGATTAATTCGTGCAATTAACGTCGCTATAATAAGATATTTAATTTTTCATTTACTATGAGCAACTGCAGCTCGAGCATGATGCGCGACAAACTCGCGCGGCGCGCCACTCGGCTGACGCTGAAACTTCACTTTGATTGCGCGAGGGCCCCGCGTAAAGGCTTGCTCGCCGTCTCGCGTTGTCAATGTTGACATTTTGACATAAGCGCGCGAGAACATCGTTGTCGAGGTGCTGATTTAAGTACTAAGCGACTAAATACTAAGCAATTACAATTACTAGCGTATTACACGCAGGTAAATGTGTGAAGAAATATTTTTCGCTAGTAAATGCAATCTTCAATGCAATTTGAAGTAATTAAGATCCACATTCTATTAACTTATATCTTACAGACGACTGCATCCGCCCGTCACAAAATGCAAGTTTTCTTTAAAATAAGAATAAAAATTATTAAATAAAATACTAGCTTTCCTCCCGTGGCTCCGTTCGCGTGGACTACAGGTTATATCGTGCCCAACTGTGGGATAAAATGTAGCCTATACCCTATTCCAGGCTCTAATGGATCTCTGTTCCAAATTTCATCAAAATTGGTTCAATAGTTTAGGCGTGAAAGACGGACCGAGTTACTTTCGCATTTATAACATTAGTAAGGATTGCTGATTCATTGTTAAACGCACACACACACATATACACATACGAGCATTTAACCAAATTTTTCCTACTCAATTTTAATCAGACTACCTTTTTCTTTTTTTTTTCTTTTTGTTAATACTTATCCAAAGACGTACCTACCGTGTCCACCTGGTCCGGAGCAGGAGAGGCTGGTAATCTGTAACACAGGTCTCCCTAGTACAGATACCAGTCTCTCACATAGATTATCTGTACTGTACCTCTTAGATTAAGTAAATTTTTGTAAACCATATTCTGTGTGAGAGAACAAATATTTTTTATTATTATGAAATCATTTCACTTAATTTATAACATAATATATAGATTGGGTTGATGCCTCCTTTTAAGTTTGATAAAGCCTGGAGCAGGAGACAATAGTTAGGGAGGCGAATAGGGGAATTTTCGGCAATACTCGAGCGTGGCAGTTTAAGATATGAGAGATACCTTAGACCTAATAGAACAGCCTTGTAAAGTATTTAGCTCTATATGTAGTGCCGCGCGCCTAGGATAGACGATCAGATTAGTAAAAAAAATAGATAGTCTCAAATACTCGAGCGCGTCAGATTAAGATATTGGGGGTTGATTTTAGTGTTTAAAGACTAAATTTAACTAATCTGACGATAAGTCCTTGACGCCGCCGAGTTATAGGGTCGCGAACTTGTAAAAAAAAAAACGTTAATCTGGCATTCTCGAGCGCGATTTTTATTTTTTTTATTTTGAAGAATATAATCTCAAACTTACTAAAAATACAAAATCTGCCGGTTTCTGCATGACCGGAAGTGTGGAGGAGCCATTTCGTCTTCCTAAGAACGCGTTGCGGCATATAAGTCGCGAACGATACATTTTACAAAAAAAAGTTTAAATAAACAAAAAAGGTAATTTTATTTTACACAAAAAAGGTCTCTTTACATTTTTGTCCAAAGTTAAAACTTTTTGACTTGAAGCATCATAAAAACTCAAACTCCCGGTTTTTTGAGTATATGTCGAAAACTGAGGGTGTTAAAAAAAATTTATATGAAATAACGATCATTAAATTATGTGACTTTTATTATTTCTCAAAATTTTTATTTTCTAAAACTTCTCCACAATTTTCGTGGACCCGGGAAAAGTTACACGTATCTGTATACCAAAGTATTATTAACATGTACAGTTTCATGTATGTATATTATTCAATAGTCTGTTGATCCTCAAATTGTTTTTTGGACGTACCGTAAGCAAAACGAAGTAAAGAATTGAAGCAAAAAAGAGGAATTTGCCATAAACATGTAATACAGACTGAGCGCTTCGCGGAAATATGCCGTCCTACCAGTACCAGGCACTCAGCAGGAAAGAATTGTGGATGAGGAGCCACAATATGAAAGTTCCAGTGAAAAAGAAGAAGAAGATGAATTGTATTGAGCAAAAATGTAAAGATCATACATAACAATACAATTATAATCCAATTTTTATATCATTTCATTTTTTTATACAATAAATAATACACTTCGTACTACATTTCATCTACATTTACGTTGGTTGTATCTATCGCTTTATTGTCTTTCTTAAATTCCCCGTTTTATCAAGGAGAAAGATAGGAAAAAAAGAACCAAAAAACCTTTTTCGGTCAGATTAAGAGAACCCACCAACATTTTTGTCAGATTAAAAAAATATGCTTTCAGGATACCGAGATAAACCTCCCCTATGAAAATCTGACGCGCTCGAGTATTTCAAAAAACTTTTTTTTTTTGCATTTTCAAAAATTCATCGTAACTTATCGTCACGCCGAAATCATCAGTTTTTTTAAAGGGAGCTTCCTTGGGGCCTACTTAACACCCCTTCCGAAAATCTGACGCGCTCGAGTAAATTTTTTTTTTTGCATTTTTGACTACTTTATATGCCTACCCCCACCACGCAAACCGGCAGATTAGTATACCGTTGTTATCAGAGGCACTTGGGGCATACGTAGTATGAATATCTGACGCGCTCGAGAATGCCCAAGTAACTGTTTTTTTTTAACATTTTTGAAAAACCGTAACCGCCAAACCCACCGCTAAAATGGTTTTTGCCATACGAGCTTTTCTTTTCGAAATTATTTTATCTTTCGATTTTGATAGGTCTCGACGGCGCCGTTGAATTACGCCATTTAGCTACCTCGCCTCCCTAACTACAACAAATAAAGCCTGTGGCAAATAATAATAATATAATTATTATTAATATTTTATTTTATTATTATTGTTAAATAGTTATCTATGATTAATGTTCTTAATCGAATAATTAAAAAAGAAAACGGGACGTAGCTCTTGTAATTATAGTGTAGTTATAATTATCTCTGATTCAAGATGCGGATTTATGTAATGCAGTAATGTCTCGGATTAAAACAGCATCTTAGTTCTTATTCGTGGATGCCAACTGTATTTTTTTCAAATGAGGCATTAGTTTTAAAAATTCAAAAAAATACCAATGTAAAATATAATTACATTTGATAACAATATTACACTGTTTATTTTTATTAATATCGTTATATTACGTACTAATAGATAGATTTTATAATTCAATATTATTGTCTACAGGTAACACTTTCAACGAATTCGAGCGACAGAATGGTAATGTACCTACACCTTATTGTGTTTTGGTGTAAAACTAAATTAAGGCGACTACAGCACCCGATAAAGGCAGCACACATAGGAATAGTGCCATCTCCGTCTCTCAACAGGCCTGGGCCGGCAGTGCGAACAGTGTCGATACACGAAGTTTACGGACTATGAAAGCGTGCGTGCGTAAAAACATGTTCGAAAGTTAGAAAAATGAGATTTATGGGAAGGTAACAGCTTAAATCGAAAAATGCGTTAACTACTTATCGAAAGTGTTCAATCACGAACATTTTGATAGCAAATTCAAGTTCCTGTGTGCATTTTACTATCGTTTTTACAGCTTAAAAGATGCACAATATTGGTATTTAGAGGTGACTTTGTGAGCTTTTTCTATCGAACCAAAAGTGCTGAATCATGTTTTCAGCAAACTACTTATCTAGTTTATGTCCTGAATATTACCGTAGTATTTTTTTTCTTCGATTTAATGCAGTGCGTCATGCTTATCTACGCATCATAAAATCGTAATTTAGGTGCTGTAGTCGCCTTAAATTCTTAAATTAAATTACTGGTGTTGTAAGTAATAAATTATTGTTATGACCAACACCATAAGAATAACAAAGTTATTATTATTCCAATACATTAGTGATTTCATGGAATTCTTACTTTCTTACTAATATTATATGTAAACGCGAAAGTTTGTTACTCTTTTACGCAAAAACGACTGAATGGATTAATGAAACTGTACAATAATATAGCTTATACATAATAACACATAGGCTCCATAATTTTCAAAAATGCCCACGGAAACGAAGTCCCGGGCGAAAAGCTAGTAGTTATTAAAGTCCTCTTTCGCCTCAGATACGGATGAGATACGTTTGTGCTATTATTTTGCATTTTAGTATATGTAATGTAGTCTAATTTTAGTATGGTCTTATGCATTTAAATAAATGTATAATTATATTCAAGAAATCAACTTTGAATGTGAAATATATTTCCTACTGTGTTTTTTATAAATCTTTTATTTGAATTAGAGGCACCTAGGAATTTGCTGAGGATATACTTAGTGTAAAGTAAGGAAAAATTGGTAGTGTCTCGTCGCATTTGTACCGATTTACATGGAATAACAGTAATATGATGAAAAAGAGAGTAATATAATATTTACAACCATCGTTTGGTCTTTGTAAAATGACTGACTTGTTGCTTACAAAACTTATAAATCCATAAACATATTCAAAAGTCAGATAAGCGCGAAACGAATGGGATCATTCAGAGTTCCGTATCAGTAAATAAAATGTAATAAAAGTAAATGTGATAAAATAATGTAAATCTCCAATGATTCATGAATGCCGATCGAATCTGTAAATTACATGGCCTGTTTTATCTTATCTTGTTTACGGTTTTTAAGTGAAAAGATTGTCAATTTTGTTTTTTTTTTAAGTTTCAATTGTCAGTTTATTACCACAGTTTGTTTAATAAACAATGCAAATGGATCGGAGAGTGCGCCCCTAGGCGAACGTACTTTAGATTAGACCAAATTGGTGACGTGCTGAGAAAGGGCCGTGTTAGGAGTACCCGAATCCGACGAGCATGTACTTGTATGAAGCGAATTAATCGTAAGTACTTACCAGATGAGACAATAGTAGTCTCTGCCTAACCCTGTGTGACAAATACGTAAGCTAATGTAGTAGTGTGTTATTATTGAACTCAATGCAATAGGGATTTTGACAGTGTTTGATTTTATGAATTATTGTATGTGAAACAAAAAATAATGCTATAAGGCCCGTGTTCACCAAAAATATAACCAATGGTTAAACCGCGGTTAGAAGCTAATCAGACAAAATGTCAAAAAAAAATGTATGAAAACGACATTGTCAAATCTCTGGTTAGCTGCTAATCGTTGGTTAAATATTTGGTGAACACTGGCCTAAATATATTAATATCCGAAATCAGCATTAAAATTGGTTTATAAATGAACAAGTTATTGGCATTTATATTATCGTAAGGACTAGCTATCTCGTTTTGTGGGGAGAGCTAGCTATCTCGTTTTTACCTACGCACAATGGCGGTGACTTCACATGCCTGTAAGTGCATCTCTTTTTCGTTGTTTGACAGTTTCCCCCTCTATTCAAATTTAATAGCTTGTAACTTTTTTATTTTTCAATAGTTTTCAAAAATAATTTCGGTTTTGGGTTTTGGATTCAGTTCCTTTTTAACCCTATTGCGAATACAAGTCGATCTATATTCAATCGCGGCGAAATTTTCCTTTGATCTTTGTTGTATTTTTACCTTTCGGATATTTAAATGTCGAGTAAAAGTCATGCATACAAAATCAAGGCAATATTTCTGAGAAGCCGATAACCGATAATTCTTATTGGCCATAAATCTGTCGGGAGGGATCATTGGGGTAGGTCAGGGAAGAATTCACTTTCGATCGAACCAGATCATACTAATTGGTTTAGCTTGCGCCCACGCATGCATAATGTAGAAAGAAGTTCATATCTGCATGACCTGTGCCTGTGTGCATGACGTTCTGTTCAAACTAAGAAATGAGGTTACTTTAAATTATTTAGCGTATATTTAGTTTGTCAAAAAAAAAACTTTATAAAATTATAAATATACAGTGTGATAAAAAACCTCCTAGTTATATTCAAAATCCTGAACCAGGATCACTTACAGAACACTTTTATTTATTTTTTAATATTTTTTTTTCTTAGGCGTAGACACCACTCGAGTGCACCCCCCGAGCGCTACCCGCATCCCTCGCGTGCTTGGTGTAGGAGTAATGTCTACGTTTAGGCAAAAAATGAACTATTCCCATTGAAAAAATTAAAAAATTATCACCTTGTATACTCGTTGTCGCAAAAGTTTTATGTAACTCAATTGTTTTAATACGTATTTTGATTTATATGTTCCACGAGAAAAGTTGTTCAGTTAAGTAGTTTTTTATCCCTAACTTTTAAGGTATTTTAAAGTCGCTAATTAATAAGTATATGCGTGAGAAAAGTACCAAATGAATACTACAAGTACTACTTTTGATCATAAATGTTATACCTTCTTGTAGCTCTTTATTCTAGAACATGTATTCTCTGCTTGGTACTTGATTAAATATTCCCTACTCAATACTCGATCACATATTGACAGAGTCAAGTATAGGTATGTGTTATTTGTGTTTGAACTAAAAATTTCAAAAAAGTTAAGAGTTTCAATATTAACTTAATGCAACACTGTAATGCAAAAACGATCTCCGCAAAGTGCACAGTTTGTTAATTTTAGGCAGACCCTCCTATAACTAACTCACTCCCTCATCAGTTCGCAATATGTCGATGGAGGGTCAGATTCACAGCTAATAATAGCATTCACAAAATCTGATTTCAATTTGATAAACTAAGCTTATTTTTAAAGCCCTCCGATAAGGTGGCTCTCATATCACACAGCACAGAATCGCGAACATAGTAGAGGTGAATGTTCCTATAGGAATGGTCAATCGAGTATGTTTAACACGTATTTCATTGACATTAAGAGTTCAAAGAAACGTAAAAGAAACTTCCGCGGCATTCGACAGCCTTGTATAATTTCTACTTACAATCACAGAATTAACGCAATAATTTTCTCACATTCGCACTGTGGTGCAACCAATCCCATAACTTGGTCATAAACGTCATACTGAGGTGCCGTTTCCTCATTTAGAGAAATAAAATATTACTGTTTGGTTCGTGGCACAGTGTAGTGGTTTCAGTAGGTTCACTCCGCTGCTCTGTTTAAGGGCTGAAAATGATCTGATTGTTTAAAATATGCTGAGCGTCTTTTGGTAATGCCACAGAATAGTAAATTTACTTATTTCTGATAAAAGGAAATGATTTTAATGCAAATCCTCTCCTAAAGAGACCCGGTCTTAGCAGTAGAACTTATGGGTTGAAAAAAAATTAAACTTACAGCTATGTGACCGGTTTTTTGTTTCGATGAAAATGATTTTTATGTTCAGGTACCTGGTTAACTTTTTAGGATATCATATTTATTTTTTTAAATTTGTAAATGTGTGTAATTTTAAATTGTACGTTACGATTGATGAATTACTAAGTGGGTACGTTCACATGTTAAGAAAATTACTGTTGTGAACGTGTTCTAACTCATAAAATCAGAATTAATCACGGTTATTTGAGAGCTGTACAACCTTTAAAGTTTTATGGGATCACATAATCGAGGTGGACTGGCAAGACTGCCCTATAAATATATCTAACTAGCATTCCACTCGGGACTTTGGGAAAATTATGTAGCCTATGTCCATCGGGGATAATGTAGCTTTCTAATGGTGAAATAATTTTTCAAATCGGTCCAGTAGTTTCGGAGCCTATTCAATTCAAACAAACAAACAATCAAATCTTTCCTCTTTATAAATAGTATAGATATAGATATAGATAAATAAAGCAGTGTCGCATGAGGTCGCATAAAATCTCAGGAGAAAGTCGATGTACTGCAACGCACATAGGCTACGACAGTTTTGACGTACGTGATCGGCATCGGTCGTGAAGCACGCCTCTGATTTAACGCCTTCCGACTTCATGAAGATACCAGCTAATTGCTTGCCGAGAAGTACCTATAATTAAATTTTATTAGTCCCTGTTTAGACATGTTCGTGTGAAAACTTGGGACTACTCTGTTGCAGTTTTTCGCTCTATACGTCATCTTTTGTTTCATGTATGCGTATCGTTCCTATAGTATAACCTTCTTCATCATGAGTGTTTTTACTCCCCTGTTATGGATCTCCTTCTTTGAATTTAAAATTACCCGCTTTTTGTAGCCTAGTGGCGCTCGCTGATCTCAGCCGATCAGTGAGGTAAAGCAACGCACACAGGGAACCTGATGGGTGACCAAAGTGGCAATTTATCACGAGAGTTTCCGTGCTGCGGAGGGCACGTTAAGCTGTCGGTCCCGAGTCCCGGCTGTTGTCGCTTGATTACCGTCGTTAAAGCCAAGTCGAAGGCCATTTGGAGGTTTGAAAAGTTAGTCAAGTTTGCCTCGTACTTGACTATACCTACACGATAAGAAGAAGAAGAAAGGAAAACTCTCTTGAGGAATGTTGCTCACTTTCATGGGGACAATCACCCCCCTAAAATTACGCATAACAACTTAAAGTCACCCTCTTTTACTCTCAAGATGGCATAAACTTCCCTCTGTAGGTCTCCAATAACGCTGCGCCTACGCACGTCTCGCTAATTGCTGACATTATCACTGACTAGTGATATGCCGCGGTGCCGCTTGTGTAACATGGCAATACGGAAATTATAAGGAAATGCATTCTCAGTGGTAGTGGTAGAGAAGAGCAATAGGAGAGTGATAGATTCGTGACGCTTGTGACTTGAACATTTATTTCTACACTAATATTATAAAGAGGAAAGATTTGATATTTTGGTGAGTTATTATAAGCTTTGTCCAAAGGATAAAACACTGGTATTCTGCTATAACCTCATTAACTCGTGACTGACGTTAATGAGGTTATAGCAGAATACCAGTGTTTTGTCCTTTGGACAAAGCTTATGCTGAGCTATGGCCTTTTTGTTGCATTCTGACACACACGCAACACTAGAATAACTCTGTAACCTTTAATGTGTATTTGTACTTCTGACTGTTTTGAATGTTGTGTGTCTGTTTTAAAGCAATGAA
This sequence comes from Aproaerema taeniolella, assembly GCA_949987775.1. NCBI lineage: Eukaryota > Metazoa > Arthropoda > Insecta > Lepidoptera > Gelechiidae > Aproaerema > Aproaerema taeniolella. Next base: position 16,465,616 of record OX465252.1, on the reverse strand, counting down.
TAAATTCTTTGTCTGTCTGTCTGTCTGTCTGTCTGTCTTATTTACTAATGTCAATTATTGTTGACCCCCACGGTTGCCTTGCGGAACCCTAGGGCTTCCTGGAGCACACTTTGAGTACGGCTGATCTAGCAACCAAGGAAAGTGATAAAAGTAACGATTGATCATAATCGACATCAAGATTGTTATTGATTGCTTCTGCACAAGTGATTTTAACTGACATTTTAAATCAGACCGAACATTGTATTACCAATCGATTTCGTTCATAAGGGATTTAGTTAAAATTCGTTGAGGAGTGAACGTCCAAGTTGAATCGAGCGACTGCGAAATGTTTCGCTAAAGTCCATAATTTATTCCAGTTCGCGTATAAATGTATCATACTGTGTTTGCAAATACTATATGATAATGATAATCCAATAAAAACATTTTATTTTCTCATTTGGTTAAAAAACTGTCCTACAAGCTTCGATTATCTATGTAATCTTCTTACCTTACGTCCACCACCGAGGAGCACGGGCCTTCCTTCGAAATACGAAGTTGATCTAGCTACGCCGTAGTCCACCAAGCTGGCCTATTGTGGACTTGTGGACCGCACACCTTTCAACATCAAATTTTCTTAGACGTGCGGGTTTTATCGCGATGTTTTCCTTCACAGCTGAGCAAGTGAAATTAATGAAAAATTTGTACATAAATCTGAAAAGACGAATTTAGTGGTACAGGCACACACCAGGATCTGAACCCGCAAACCACCGGTTACTTACAGGTCAGACTCGTCACCAACTGGCAGGGCTTGAAAACGGTTAAGGTATAACGGTATGGTACAAGTATACAATTTCAATACCATATCAATTTAAAGGTAGAGTCGAAACGGTTAAGAATTACGGTTACGCTACCAGTATAAAAATAGCTTTATCATTTTACAATAATATTATACCTTTATTTTTATCGCTACCGTAACCGAAATTATTTCGGTACGAAAAAACTGTCAGTCTCAAACAGTCGTTCAAAGGCCAAAAAAGCCGGCAGCGGTGGGGTGTAAAGAAAACCTTTGTTTAATCATTTATGTACCAACAAAAAATAACGATACCGTTACTTAGCGCTACCAAATAATTTCACTACCGAAATTTTTAGCTACCGGATAATAACGGTACCGTTATTTACGAGTACCTAAAATTTAAAGGTGTGACGTCATACCGCTAACCATTTTAACCGATATTTTTTCGGTTATTCAAGCCCTGCCGATCTTTTGATGGATCTAAGAGTACTTCCCAACTTAAATCCATTATTGTTATTCATTGATTTAAATACACTTAAACGGTTCTCTTGAAACTTCCTTCAAAGACAAGTACAACGATATATTTGATTCCGACGTGTATAATACTCCTTACGTATTCACAGTAGCAACAGAGAAGCAATAAATCGTATAATTCATCCAATTAAAGTAGACACAAGCAACGGAGGAAAACATTTCTCTAACTAATTGATATTTGCATAAACGTTGACTAGACTTGCTGGTTAGTCGTCTGCTGGCGGAAGTGCATCTCTGACCTTATAATATGCATCTAATTTGTGTAATATGTTATAACTCGCTTTTCTAGATCCTGCTGCTTCGATTGCAGCCAAAGGAAATGTCAAATCATCGAAACGATCTATACATACAATCACACCTGTATCGGGGTAGGTAGAAAACCATGTGGTTCTAAACCCACTTGATGCCACATTTGTCATACATTTTAAGACTTATTAGGTAGAATATGAGTATTGCGATGATAGATTGTCAGACTTTCGCCCGCACGATATACAAAAACCCTCACGTCTTACTTACTGGCTTCAATAGTATGCCTGGGGAGAGTTTGCAGCTGGCACATTCTAAGTTTTTCTTTCACTCCCAGTCCAGCTTTCACAAGACTTCTCTTTAACAGTGAGGCTTTTTATTTTACGTAAATACTCGCCATCTCCAAAAATGTGAAAAAGATTGCCACTATTGAAATATCGTAAAATCAATTTACCGAACGAAAGACAAATCTCCTCAACATCCGCGTAAAATCCTACAGAATTGAGTAGTCCATCACTGTCTCAGGTTTTCCTCTTTATCTCTTTTTGGATACCTTAATTCCTTTGTCTCCCAGATTTATTCACCTTTGCAAATTTATTAGCGAGTACCGACATTAACTTAAGCAGAGAAACTCGCTCAAGAGTCGTGGGTTCGAGTCCTGTTTCTGTCCTCTGACGATTCTTTAGCGATAAATCTGGTGGTGACCGTCGACACCTTTAATACTACAATGGTGGAGAAAGTTTCAAACGGAATTACTGCCTGTTGGAGGCAAAAATGTGTATTTTGTAAATCAATGCTGTTCTTTGATAATATATGGTAGTTATACGAAAGCTATACTTGAAACAGAAAATTGAACAAATTCTGACGGAATCCTGAAATTAGGTCATGATCAGAAGTTGTACGATTGTTAACCGACTCCAGAAAAAGAAAGAGGTTCTTCGACTGTTTATTGGGTAACTTGAATTAGTTAGCGAAAATTAAGGATGTGAATCAGGCTAATCATTTTGAAAACATATAAAACAAATGAAAGAGAATTATTGTGACAATAATTTATAACATTGTGTACCAATAAGGTACCAATCTATAAGAATTCTTTTGTAAATTTGTTATGTTCTGTTTCAGCAAATAAATGAGTAAAAAAAAAAAAAAAAATTATTCCTATCTCTAGACAGTTAATTTTCCCCTTGATTTTCACTTATTTATCATTTGGTCAAAAGCCCGCGATAATAAGTCAACTTTAAACAAAATTTATATAAATAATAATAATAATAAGAATCAGTACTCTACAAGTTTAATAAAATAAACTAACCATATACAATAGTTTACCATTTTGCCAACGAACGACATTTTATTGTACCCTGGCATTTGGTCTTAAAGGTCCTCCAATGGCATTAATTGGCATTGTCGTAAGTTAATGGTTGATACTTTAGCGCCTGTTTGATTACAAGATAACTTGATTACAAGAGAAATTAACGTTTGAAGTGAGTAATTATTTAAATTGGCCTTTCTGTTTCCACTTCGTTAAATAGAAGTTAGAACAGTCTTCTTAAGTCATTTATTTATGATCTTTATTGCTAGTCTTTAACAATTGAACTGTTTCCGGGCTCATATAACCCGAGTGAATAGGCATCTTCTGGGTGAGCTTGCTACATCTTCGACCTCATCTTCGCCCCTTGGGCGAGATTGTGGTCAAGTGCGAACCCATTATCTATAAAAAAATGTGTGTTTGTATTGCTCAAAGTGGCCTCTATGGTTTCTGCCTACCACATTGGAGTAACTGCGTGTTCCAGTATTATTTTTGTATTTTTCTTTACTTTTTTTATTTAAAGTTTCTACATCAAGCATTCTCATTTATTATACCGCAACGTTAGGGTAAATCATTCCTTCTAATCCCTTTAATAAAGTCTATCTGCATTATAATTACTACTTTATTACGTTTCACCCTCAAAGTCCATTTTATCCCCCGTTATCGCTCATCAGGCACGGTGCACGCATATTAAGGACTCGATAAAAGAATCGGATCGACTCGTGACGTCAATCGATCACCGCTGTGTCTCTAATCGATTCTTCACAGATAAAATCGGGAATGGAGCACAGATTGTTTGGTGTAGACGCAGTGGTGGATTTGCAATGTTGGCCACCCTAGGCCGTGTAGTTTCTCAACTCCCATCAAATAAGTGGGAAAAAAAAAGATATGGAATCGTAGGTTTAACATAATTTTATATCTAACTTTTGATGATCAAGATTTTTTTTATTATTGCCACGATTAGCTGCCCCTAAATTTTGGCCGCCCTAGGCCCGGGCCTACTGGGTCTAACAGTAATCTGCCACTATGGAGAGTATTCTGAGGTAATCAAGGCACAGAACAAATTTTACCCGTACTAAAACTTATTCTGTGCCTTGATTGCCTAAGAATACTCTCCAGAACAGGCATAATTGATATTGGCGAAAAATCTGTAACAATGAAATGGGCAGAACATGTTGGTATACCGTATGCATCTGGACCGCTGGCTGGGCTAAACTCGTATGATTTAGATCACTTTAAGAAGTTGTGGGAGACTTGAAGCATACAGGGAAGCCTGTCAGAAAAAAAGGGACAAAATGTACTCATGGTACAGGAAATTTTTTTTTCGGTATTATGCATTGAATTAAATACAGATTACCAAGTTGGTTTTACAAACCTTAATTGAAATTTACTTGGCTGATTATTCGTTTCTGAACAGAATTGATAATTTTAATACGTAAGGCGCTTGGTTTGGAATGGAATATATCTATAGCTAGTAATCTAGGTACTGCGGATACAAATACTTAGTCTTTCTCAGCGGAAGCCGTTAACGACCTATTAAACAATTCATCAGATTGATAATTTCTTATTAATAAGCCTATAAACCTGCTCCTTAAAGCTATTACAGATGATAAAATAATAAAAAGAGAGTTGGTTAAGATATGTTTGTAGCGTGCATAGAACGTTAAAATTACTGTTATTCGTGAATGATATAAAAAGGTTTAACCACTCAGTTTGAAGACATAACTTACCTTGAATAAAGATATTTCTTTCCAGAAGAACATTTATTATCGTTTTTGCGTTCTCTTTATTAATTATTTTCATTTTCTTTGAGTTTGGATTAGTAATAATAGTCTTTTAAACGATTTTGTTATTTTGAGGCACACTTCTAGGCTATCATTTTATTGGGCTCGCTTGCAATAAAATACAGCATCCTAGACTCTTACTTTATGTCACTTCAAATAGAGATTTAAATTCAAAAAAACACAAGAAAAAAAAAACAAAAGCAAACATTCTTTTGTGATTGATGATTGACACGGTGTTAAGGGTCGAGCTAGGGTGTGCGGGGTCATTTAAAATCGTAGAGCTCAAAAATCGTCAGTCGAACATGCAAGCGGTGCACCCTCCTGATCAGCAGATGAGGCCTTGACGTATTACAACTCTTAAAGAGTTTTTTATTTGATATTGGCGACTTCACCATTTTTTTTAATAATTATTAAAATACTTTAATATTTGCAAATCCACAATTGTTGAAGCCATTTTACCTAAGAATCTAAGTATTGAATTGAAGGGTCAAGTCAATCACCTCCTTGATCAAGCAATAAGTAGATACGGAAAGGCAGGAAACTGTAACGAAGCAGAATTCCGAACATCGATTGCATTCTGTCCAATGTTCATCAAAGCATGCAACGTAGCACATGCGACAAAATCTGATAGACTCGTTCCCAAAGCCCAATCAACTGGAAGAGATGTCTCCGATACTTTGCCGCGTTGTAAATGATTAATAACCGCAATGATGTTACTCGGTCGTCTAGATTCCTCTTTAATTGTATCGGCTTTCTTATGTCTCTATGTACTTATCATCTATCTCTTTTATGTCTGCCGTTGCATTCCTTATTCGTGCATTTTGCTTCCAAGAAGTTATTTCTAGTTTTTTTAGTTATTGTGTCGTACAAGTCGACTAAGAGGAAACTAGACCTTGTGTCCTAAATTATTCGTTTTGAAAAGCTTAGAGAATATTTTCCTTCGGCTATGCAGTGCAGATGTTAGTGTCAAAAATCCTAGTATTTTATCATCATTTTTCCATTGCCAACTTCCTATGGAAGTTTAAGTCCAGTCCCTTGTTCATTTTATTTATTTAAACAAAAGGCTATATACGAAATAAGCCTCGTCGTTCATTAGACCGACTTTATCATAATACGACGTCATTTACCCATCTAGCAATTGACGTCTCGATGCGCCCGCACCGATTATTCAAATAGGCAAGGTACATAACGCACAGACGTGATACCGTTGGCTCTACGTGATCCTAACGCCTAGCGGTGCTTGTCATCAGCCATTTTGTGCTCAGGATGTGGCACACTTTCGCTGCAATTATATCTTACAACCTCGAATTGGCTTTGCTTCGGACTTGCTTATTTTGTAAGTAGCCAAGACTCTAAAATTCTACGAGTTTTTAAACCGTGTGGTGATCGGTTGAGAATAACACCGCCCCATCTCTTTCCGTGGGTATCGTAAGAGGCGACTAAGGAAACACAAATGAGACCTGCCTCCTAGTAATCCATCCCAGGCAACGACACTTCATTTTTTTTCTGGATCTGAGGTGTCGTCCTGTGGTCTCATGCGGTGTGGTAGGCTCTGTAAAGGGCCGTCTGGTTCGCGACCACCCTCCTACCGAAGTCCGACGCCAAACAGCTTGCTGTGTTCCGTCGGTGCGTAGAAGTACCAGTGCCTTTATAGGCATTTTCTGGGTTAACTCGCTCCATCGTCGACCTCATCTTTGATCTTATGGTCAAGATTGAGGTCAAGAGTTAACCCATCTTATAATAAAAAAAAATAAAAAAAAATAAGGTGTCTTGTGGGGGTGCGAGTATGGGAGGGAAATAGAAGAAATTTTACAATTCTGTGCAGATTGGCTTGCCAATATCCACAAAATCTTAGTTGGTGCTCACTCCCAGTTAGTGTTAATATACAGGGTGTTAGGCGCATCGTGTGCCAAATCAAATAAGATGATTGGAGGGGTCTTTAGGCACCCCAGAAAAAATAATAAAAAATCCTGGCCCAAAGAATTTTTTTTAACTGACTTTTAATGGTTTTGGATGAAAATTTCCAAAAATCTACATTCAAAATTTTTTTTTTTTAAACTTGTTGGGTATAATTAAACTTTTTTAATTAACCTTTAATCTGTGATAGTGTACGCTTCTGTCGAAACCAAAATTACTCGCCAGCAACATCTACTTTTTTTTTTACAGCCCCGCAAAGTTTTTTTTTGCGTAAAAAATTAATTTGATCGTCAACTTTCGATCTCAATAAAAAAAAAACTAAAAGTATTCATGCTCTTCCAATTTTTTGAAAACATCTCTGGACTGTCCCCATTCTAATGGTATGCAATACGTTATGAAATGTAATTAGTAACATCGCTAATTATTATTTTTTCTGTAATAAGTCGCAATTTTCTAATATTCAACAGGTTACATAAAAACTAGTATTTCCGTTAATAACACTCACAGGCAGGTAAAAAATTGAAATTTTGAAGGGTTTACTTGAAATAGTAACCGCCGCCCGTTCTTTGTTTGATACAGGTAAAATTTGCTTTCTCACTCTAACGTAGTGAAATCTATCTTGTATCCCTTTCTCCCGGGGGCTGTTTCTTTGAATAGACCCAGGGGGATTTGTAATACTCATTACTCAGTCGAGACATTACTGCCTCTGCTAACTAACGTGTGTGCTAGTTCACTGTTCTCCACAGTTCTTTCGTTTAGTTGTTTTGTTATTGTTGAGTTTTTGTTATCCTTGAGTTTCGTTGTTTTTTGTTAAGTTTTGTTGTTATTGTTAAACGTTGTTGTTGCAACGCAATGGCGACATTCTCTAATGAAGAATATGCGGACATCATTATGATTTATGGAGAGGCCCGCGGTAACGCTCGTGCTGCGGAACGAATTTACCAGGAACGCTTTCCTGATCGACGATCACCTAGCCGCAGAGTTTTCCAAAACACATACCGACGCTTACGAGAAACTGGCAGTGTCACTCATCGTGAACCAAGGGGACATGTTGTGCGATATAATGCTGATGTAGACGAAAGAATACTGGCACTTTTTGAGGAAGACGACACGAGGAGCATTAGATATGTGGCGGCACAACTTGAAATTTCGACATGGAAAGTGTGGAAAGTTCTTCAACAAAACGAAAAACATCCATTTCACGAGACTCCAGTTCAAGGTACGTAACTTAAACCTTTTTTTTGATGTTGCATTTGTTTAACAGATAATAATGGGTATTATGACGTCACTTTTAGTAATGGGAGTTATGTGCTTCCTACCTGTTTGCTCTAAGTTTGACGGTGACGACCCCTTCCCCAGCACCTACCGCACCCAGGAGTCACCCTTATTGTACCGTAATAAGAGTAATTTTCTAGTCTAGTGCAATTACTTACAGCTCAAGAGGAGTTACAAGTTTTATAGTTTTATTTAAATAAGTTTTTTTTTGTTGTTGCAGGTCTTGAGGATAGCGACTTTCTGAGAAGAGTACGTTTCTGCCGATTTTTACTGCATACAGATGTGGACGTTCCCGATTTTTTAAAAAGAATATTGTGGACGGATGAATCGAAGTTTACAAAGGAAGGGATACTTAATTTACACAACAGGCACCACTGGGCACCAAAAGATAACAACCCACGTTCCAAGAGACAAAACTCGTTTCAAAGGCGATTCAGTGTTAACGTTTGGGCAGGAGTAATTGGTAACCAAGTAATTGGACCACATTACCTGCCCGATCACCTCAATGGCGAAAACTATTTACATTTCCTGCAAAATGATCTGCCAGAGTTATTGGCCGAGGTGCCCATATTTAATGAAGATTCGCAAATAATATTCCAAAACGACGGCTGTCCCGCACATTGGCGTTTAACAGTGAGGGAATATCTCGATAATGTGTTCCCCAATTCGTGGATTGGGCGCAATGGGCCTATTGAATGGCCGCCACGTTCGCCAGACCTGACACCGTTAGACTTTTATGTCTGGGGACGTGCCAAAGAATTGGTGTACGCAACCGAGGTCACAACAAGGGAGGTTCTAGTCCAACGCATAGAAGAGGCATTTGATGTTATTAAGGGTGAAATACAGCTGTACACAACCACTGTAGAAATAAGAAAAAGGTGTCGGGCCTGCATTCAAAACCAAGGCCAACAATTTGAACAAGACCTGTAAAAATTACTAAATAAATACTTTAAATGTAATTTTCTTTTTTTTTCAAGAAAAACCTTCCATATTTTAATTTTTTACCTGCCTGTGAGTGTTATTAACGGAAATACTAGTTTTTATGTAACCTGTTGAATATTAGAAAATTGCGACTTATTACAGAAAAAATAATAATTAGCGATGTTACTAATTACATTTCATAACGTATTGCATACTATTAGAATGGGGACAGTCCAGAGATGTTTTCAAAAAATTGGAAGAGCATGAATACTTTTAGTTTTTTTTTTATTGAGATCGAAATTTGACGATCAAATTAATTTTTTACGCAAAAAAAAACTTTGCGGGGCTGTAAAAAAAAAGTAGATGTTGCTGGCGAGTAATTTTGGTTTCGATAGAAGCGTACACTATCACAGATTAAAGGTTAATTAAAAAAGTTTAGTTATACCCAACAAGTTTTAAAAAAATAAAATTTGAATGTAGATTTTTGGAAATTTTCATCCAAAACCATTAAAAGTCAGTTAAAAAAAATTCTTTGGACCAGGATTTTATATTATTTTTTCCGGGGTACCTAAAGACCCCTCCAATCATCTTATTTGATTTGGCACACGATGCGCCTAACACCCTGTATATACACAAATACAGTCAATGATAAGTTATGGTTTCCTTTTTGCAATGTAATTCGGGGCAATAAAAGTACTGACTACTGACAGAAAACGAAAGACTTTTTTTAAATGTCTCTGAAAAATGTCATTTGAAAAAAGTTATTAAATTAAACAAATACTCGCCGATTTAATCATCAAATAGGTATTGTTCAGATGTAAAATCTTTGATTCGAACTAAATTAACGTACGATATATTAAATCCTATTCCATATTATTAATTGTTTCATATTCAAAATACAATTCACTGTTGGCCTACTTGCTGTAAATGTTTACTATAATTTAACCAAGTAAATGATAAACAGATGGGTCGAGCCTTTGTCGAGCTGCATACAAATTTCAAATGTGGCCGTTTGACCATTTTGACAATTCCCTTCACTTTGTAATATCCGTTAAATGTGAGTGTGCACCTGCTTAAATGCCCGCAAATGCTTCGATAAAATCAGTCATTGTATTCAAATATGCCAAGCTTATTTTGTGCAACGCTAATTGTGGTAATCTTGCAATTATTCACAACACCGCAAAAATCTCACAACAATTTCGCGATTACTATTTTACGCGTCTCTGTTATTTCAGGGTGCCATAAATGGCATTAATAATTACTTGGATGAGAGAAAAAGTGGTTGGAATCCTGAGCCTGAGACTCAAAATAGGAGTGGTGCGTTGCAGCAGATCGTTTTTGCAAGGGGTAAAAAACTTTCAAGAGAGTTGACACAGGGTCTCGTGTAAGTTGGGGTTGGGAAGATGCGGTGTACGGCGAGCGGTAGGCCTCGGTCGGATCGGTTGCCGCGCGTCAATATCCGTCAGTCTCGCTGTACCGCGTGCGTGCAGCGGTCGTGGTAGGGGTACCTCCTTGCCTCTCGGCTGTGCGTCTGTTATTCGCGGTTTCCCCACGAAAGCGCGCGCGTCGCCGGCTCCTGCTCCGCACTTATTTACGACTGTGCACCTGTGACTACGCAAATATTTGACGTGATGTGAAAGACCACAATTGGTTTCATCTATTGTCAAGTGTTCCAAAATTTGAACATATTGTTTTGAAATTTGTGAAACGTGCTTAGTTGCTTTGGTGCTGTTTTGACTACTGTGCTCTTGGATTTAGAGTTGTAAACTCTGGGCTTGTTTTAAAAGTGTTCGACAGTGATTTCGGCGACAGCCAAGGCGCCTAAATCTACAGTTGGATGAACGCCAACGTTTCCAGTGCTGAGGTGAGCGATATCTTCGAATACTATCGTTGCTGCGTTTTTGCATAGCAATAAAATTAAAACCTCCGACACGGCCGTAGTTATCTGCATTTCTTATCAGAAAATATTCTGCATGTGGCAATATTAATACACACAATTCCTTTTGTTGATTAAACATTGTAAACCGTATTCGCAACTAATTCGGAGTATTAGATTTCGGTACGTGCCGAAATATGTTTTTCCCTGAAAATTACGATGACTGTGACTGTTATAGATAGTGCACGTTTTTTGGCATTGTTTTTTTTGTTTGCCATTATTGTAACTGTAACATTCAGTGTCAATAACTGTACCAATATTGCGCTTCACGCCATTGTTTCGATTCTTGAGTAATTGGCAGGCGCGTCTGTTCCGCTTATCATTCACAACGAACGGTTTATTTGTTTGTACTCGGTTTACAATAACCGATTATTTAGCACTCTTATTGTAAACACATGTGCTCCAAAACAACGTGTACAGAATAGGCAAGTTCAATCTCTGACGTCATTATTTATAATCACGTTCCATTCGTACTCGTTACGTTTTTTTTGTACAAGTTCAGTTAAATTAGTTTATGTTTTTGTGCAACTAGTTTTATTTTTATTACTGTTGTCTGTTAGTACGTCTTTAACATTAACAAATTGCCTCTGGGTGTTGCAATCGAAATTTTCCGCTCCCATAATAAATCATTTTGGTACTATATCAAGGTTGGATTTACCATGCTATTATCTTGTAGTTATCTCGTACTTTCAAGGGCATCGTTACGTGCTCTATAATGGCCTTATCTATTGTCATGTTAGCTAATTACACCAGTTACAGTCCTGATTGTTTATTTCTGCAGAAATCATTGAGGCATTTACCTGTGTTAGCTATTTGTGGTTATCGTTATTAAATACATCAATAATACATTAAATTGTATTTTTCAAAGTTTTTGCCGAATTATTTTTAAATAATCGAACTATACTTGCTTAAATAAGTACATACTGTGGCACAGCGTAAAATAGTTTTCAATCCAAATACTTTTGTGCCCGTCATGTTTAGGAAGGAAAGAATGCAAGTGTCGTTTGAGTTGACATATTTGACCCGTGAATGTACTTCATGAGGAGATAATATTGTATCGATGGCTGGCGATAACTCTGCGATAAGGCCGGCAGACGGTGTACGTGACCATCAGCTTGCCTCGCGGCCCGGATCACGTCTGACACACTCTACAAGGGACCTCCTTGACAAGCCTCTATTAACAGCCATTTGCTTACAAACCCCAACTCGACGCGTTCCTACCGGCTGACACGGAACCATTCAGTAGGTTATTTGAGAAATAACATTTGCTTTAACATCATATGCAAGTGGTTACTTTGTTTAAGTAGGATGCCTATGAAATATCAAAACCTATTTAAAACTTCTATCAGAACATCTGCGAAAAATTTCTTAACCCGTCTTCTGAATTTCAAATTAGCAGGGCCCTATATCCGACAAAAATAAAGCGGAGATCTGCCTTTATCGTGAACAGATACCATTTCCTCTAGCTCAATGGGCAGAATTCAAGTGCCACAATCCTGCGGCTGAGTCAGTAGCACTTCAGAAAACTCGACCTCCTCAAAATAGACCGAACGTGACCGTCTACCCCTGGTTTTTTTATGCGAATCGTCACTCATTCAATTGCCGTTTGGCCTTCCGCCAGGACATCGAGGATGCCAAGGTCTGATCCACTTTTACATTAGCATCGGTGACTGACGGAGTCGAATTTTCAGAATGAAATCACGTCGAACGTTTACTTAACTCGATTTGACAGCGAACATGCAACGAACTTTTCAACGACGGCAGTGAAAGCAAGCAGACTTAGTGACACTTTTTGTCGAACGCAATTTTATTTTGCGATGAAACTAAATGCGGCATTGACATTTTGATTTTTCGGAGTCGAATACTATTTTGCGATTTCCCAATGCGCGGCTGCCTCGAGTAATTTCCTTGCACCGAAATTAGTTTTACGAGTCTCGACCGCTATGACGCGCTTGCGCACATCAAACGCCACACTCATTGTTACGTGTTTATTATTAGTTCCTATGTATCGTTTACGTTTGTGAAGCAGTTGGTAAACTTGTGTTGGTTCTTGATTTCATAACCTTGGACGGTGTTTGCTAAGCTTAATTACTCATCACCCATCATTTTGTCTTGCGTTGCTCAAACTACATTGGAGACAGTCGCGATGACTCACCAAATTACAATAATGTGTTTGTGGTTTTGTTCTACAAAACATAATATGTAAACACAAATGGATGAGAATGTTTAATAAGTTTATCGGTGTTATTAGGACACCGCCGTCAAACAATGCTTATACAAATGATAATAATGTTAATGTCATGTCATCCGAAAAGACAAAGTATGAAATCTGTAGACAAGTCTGGGTTATTCGTCAGAGTAATCGAACTAATAAGATTGATTTCACTTTCTGATCTAAGCAATGAGATTAATCTGTAAACAGCCTTGGTTCAGTTTTTGTTTTTGGTAACTCGATCTCGTGTTCTCATACGACACTGCGCTGTTCGAATCGAGAAGACAAATGACGGTAAATGGTTTCCGATTAATTCTTTCACGGATCAACAAAAACTTCTCGGGTCTCATTTGTCTCGGTTAAAGATTTAATGTTTGCAAATATTGGTTAAGAGGTCGGGTATCGGTAAAACGACGACGGTAGCGACAGTTCGCACGACGCTTAAACAAACTTGATCTGAGGTATGAGTAAATGCAAGTTAAATTTTATTGTTGCATTGACACCAATATGTCATACAAACGTAGCGCAGGGTGTGAAAAAGTGGAAACTGTTGATGAAGCTAGAAAATTGGAATATGATCTGCCTTAAATGGCAGTTGCAACAGGTTCTTAACGAATGTCGAAGTCATCGAAAAAGAGGGATAAAAAGTTTTACTGTTTCCCTTGTAATTGGCAGGTCTCATGGGAATGTGGTCCTGTGAAGATGTGGCCAAAAGGAAAGAGAGAACACCTTAAATGGCCCACAGACTTCGTAAATAGAATTTCAATTTATGCGTCAAGTAAAAATGCACCGTTCCATTTCTTATCAAGAATCGTCGTCATACCTGCTGCGCATTTTTTTGCCAAATTAACGTACCGTAAATATTTGTCCTGCGGTTTTAAAGGTAGTCATAAATTTACCTCTTGTTTTGTATTCAATAAGCAGGTTTTACACGTTACTTGAAACTGTCGTTTAAGATTTAAAAGGTTTAAAAAACGCGTCTAATGATAGTAATTACGTTGTCTCGTGAACTAGATATGTTTAAATGTCGTGACATTTTAGTTCCCGAGTAGAGGTAACGGTAAACTTAATCATAACATTATCCCTACACTTTGAAATAATGACAGCTGCCCCTTAAACCAGGAATGTGTGTTAAACGCATCTAAACCGCTTCTGAGAAGATTGGTCGGGTAATGTCGTAGCCTAGTCCGTTTATTGGATGAAACATCGGAAAACATCAACCAAGTTGTTTCTTGGAGCCGCCTGTAGCGAGAATTTCGATGACGTTACTCTATTTTGTTGTTTATTTCACCCTTTTTGAAGGCAGGTCAAAAATATGTTCGTAGTAAACTAACCTACTTAGCAAGTTGTAGAGAAAATTGTCACAACATATTTCATAAACACGTCCGTCCGTTACATGTTTGTGTAATAGTTACGTATTACCGAAAATCAACAATACGTGTTTTAGATGGTTATGGATCAGCGACCGTGCGCTGCGCGAGCGCACACGAGAGCGGCCGATTAGCAGCTTGTCGTGAGCACACGCTGTGTTTGCACGATTTATTGTCACTTGTTATCTTTCCCACCACACTCATACTAAGGGCACTCCATTCAAGTGTATATAACATTCGTCACGTTCATTCTCGAACACAAACAATCACACAACAGACTTTCTTTTGTTGATACAAGTTTTTGTAAAAAGCCTGTCAATTCTTGTTACTATGTGAAAGTGTAAGTAAAATCTTCTATTACTTTCGTTTTTGTCGTGTCGTTTTTGATATCTCAGATTTTTCGTGAAATTGCGATGTTTCAAAGATAGATAAAAACTTGAACGACCAGGTGAGCCGTACGAGTTCTTTTATGGTATCGTTGAAAAAAACGACAGCTGCCCTCCCTTATTAGTGCATCGTCGGGGAAAGGTGTCGCAACTTGCACCGCACTACAAGATGAATGTACTAACTTTAATGAATTGCACCAACCAGTCAAGGCAGATACTAATTCGCATGACACTGTATCTTATTTACTCAAACCTGTATTACTTTCAAATACAGCACCTTATCTTATACCCGAGGCCAGTCATTAGCGCGAACCAATTAATAAAATTCACATTGAAGTTTTTCCCTGAAGAATTTATCGACGGGAAAGAGAGAAAATTCCTTTTTACGAAGCTTGTCGCTCCTTAGTGGAACGGGTGACATTCTTGGTGCAATTACGACGAATGTAAAAGTTGGTTTAGTAATTGCTGGGCATATGTCAAGTGGATCTTAATGGACGATGTGGAACCTTTGCAAGCTGACTTGTTTACGAGTGTTGCACATCTAAATCGCAAATCAGCGCTTCCTCGAGTACTGTGGCATACGCCTACAGTATGTGCTAGTGCTAGAGAAACCAGTGAAATATTACTAGATATCCATTATTCATTCATTAACCCACTATCGCTACGCCCCATAATAGGGTGGACTCGGAAGCATATTGTTATTACGCAGTAGCTTCACATCGATGTATTGATTGGAATTGATTTATTATTTACAAGTTAGTCTAGCCTTGGTTTCGATATTGACATCCAATTGTTAATAAACCCCTCTATCTACTGTTTTATTGCTTTAGCCCGTTGTAAGTTTCTCTTCTTGATTGCAATCTAGGATTTTAGAAACTAAGTCTAATCTTACAACATTGTTATTGTTATTGTCATGTTATGCAAATCCAAGTACATGCTGTAGTTCTGCGTAGATAATAAACGCATAAAACCGATGGGAAACTTGCAAAGACGGTCGTAATTTAAAGATTAACCCATTTCGAGGCTTTAGAAGCAGACAAGCACATGAACAAAATGTACAGATTGTGCCTTTGTGCAGTATTGTCTTCCGCGTTCTTGATATTTACATTAGCATCAGCTTACTTGCAAATTGTAATATTTCTGATTATGATTTCTGCAACGTTACTTATTGTTGCATTACTCTATTGTAGTACTTCGTAATCGAAAATATTTTGTATTCTTTGAATTGTTTTCTTATATCGCTAAGTTTGATCTAAACTCTTATTTTTTGTTTTGAGTTTAACTTTGATTGTAGTCCAGTTTAGTCGAATAACACCATTATGTAGCATCCAAGTTACTCTAAATAAGATTTAATTGTTATGAAGATAAGTTTGTATTTTCCTTGGCAGGCCTCAGAGATGCAATCGGACACGTCTTCTTTTCTCTTAGGGGAGAAAAAACCCGATTAGTGACCGTCGTCAGTTTCAGGAAATCCGTATTTCCTTTCTGTTGGTTTCTGTTTTTCTTCGAACTTGGCACGGTTTCTCGACACGGTTTGTGTTACTAACGTTCTTAATTTCGCTCTTGGCTTACGTACTAATTTGTCATTTAGTTAGCTCAGTTTTGTTGATGTTTATTTCATTAATATCTTCGCATTCGTTTTATTTTTAGGTATCTACTCGCGAAGATAGGCTTAAGTTGACATGAACATGTGAAATGTGTGACTAATCTGCACTTTTGGTTAGTTTTTATCGTTGCAAGTGATTCTATGAACAGGTTTTAGTTATTAACGATACTAGTGTCGTAGGTAATGTGTAATGTGAGCCCATTTGAAACACGAGCGAAGCGAGTGTTTTATAGGGCTCCAGTTACACATTACCTAAGGCACGTATATTGTTCAACGTTTTACAATGCAGTAGCCGAGGAAACGAAACTAAAAAAAATGTTGTCAAAAACTTACATCGTATAGGTATATCCAAAGATCTTAAAAGATAGTATTTTCAATCAACATTCACTGAAAACGAGTTACAATTAAACAATTTTACGATTAAACACAAAACATCAAGGAATTAACATTTTTATAACACAAAAATGATTTTGTCGAATAAATATTTTCAAATGGCGGGCAAAACAATGTCGAGCAAAATGTTTTTCCACATTTATGAGGCAAAGGCGAAGTAAATAAATAGTTCAATTATTTGTTAGAAATCAGATTTGTTTGATTGAAAAAGTAAAATAAATAATTTACTTTTATATTTTATTTCACCGAAAATCAAGATTTTCGTCAGAAATAATTATTTTGTCAGGCATAAAAACTCTTTGCTGTCATTCTATAAAGCCAGTATGAAGCTTTATGAAAAATGTATTACTCTCACTTGTCAAAAGGGTCACTGAATTATCAAACCAGCTACTTTTTATTGCGTCATACATTTTTGTCAGTATTGTATTCACTTTTTGCTTACTTTTTATGCATCATTTAATTTAAAAAATTACTTTACTGGATCACAGAATAGTCACTGAAGTTGAATTTTGGTATATGAAAAATGGTTTATTTGCTGATTAGTTCAAATATTTTATTTCTTTTCAAAATCGTCTTCTCATTTCAAAATTCCATAATATGACATGTGTTTTATGGGGTACGTAAACGTACACTCCGTGGCCATGTTACGGGGCCATTTCCGAGCAACTGCATTGTAAAAAATCAACTAGGTTCATAATCATAAAGGTAAAGGTTTCTCCTTAGCTCTCTTATCATTTATCACAAGAAGTAAATTTTTTTCTCCCAAGAAAAAAATCTTCTACCTCAAGATCTTATTACCTCCCCATCATTACTACAGTACTTAGAAGCTTATAATTAACTACATCATCAAAAGTAGTATCCCAAATTAATGTAGCCTAACTAAGGTATATGGAAAAAGATTTTTTCATTTGTTTAAGCCTACGTTAAGACATTAATTCAACACTTTACACGGAGGTAGGACCCTGACTTACACCCTCCTATCCCTAGGTAGTGAAAGTACCTACTAGGTACAAAGGACACACACGTAGGTCCAGTCACCTGCGTACACGCAGATAGAATGTAGATAGCTAGGCAATAGCCATTGAGCATGGCAGCCGCGGGCCGTGACAAGATCAGGTCAATCGTATCTGTAGATCTCCCATCAGATATTTACGAGGCTACATTGTAAACTTGGCTTTAACCTTCAAAAGTCAGCTAGTGAGAGTGGGAGTTATTTTGAGAAGGTTCTACATTTTTTTTTTCTGTTGGCTTGACTAAGTTTGCAAGTTTAAGAAGCTACGGAGGATCTATGGCTCCTCTTGATCTTGAAACTTCGCAGACAAAATTTTTTAGTTTTTTCTTACTCTTACCGTTCTTCTATCTTTAACAAATTTTTGTAACGTAAACTGGAGGATCATTGGCTTCGTATGCGAAATAATAATGTATATGTAAATGCTGAAAGGAAAAATAATCTTTATTAATTTTAAAGTGTGTTAGTTTGTTTACGTACATCCTTTACATCGAAACGAAGTGACAGATTTACGTAATTTTTTGTACAAGAATGTTTCGAGACCCGGAGAGTGACATAGTATACTTTTTCAAACGTACAGCGGTCGGAATCAGAAAGATAATAATATGAATAAAATAGCTTAGAAATTGCTAAACATACGTGAACACTGAACAGCAAGAGACTTAACACGTGAAATGATGTAAAGCTTATCCCGAGGAACCCTAATACTTCAAGAAAGCACATTATAGTGATGGATTGGACTAGGTTTGAAGGTCGTACACAAATTAGCGTGGTTTGATCTTTCTCACTGCCTGTGTGTCTGTCTGTTTAATAATAATTTTAGCATGTATACCTATTTATTGATTGACAAGCTATCATCTTCAGTTATTTATGAGTTTTATTCATATTATAAAGGGGTTAACATATTTAAAACTTGTGAAAATAACCACGAAAAGTTTCTTTAAAGTTTGAGTGAATAGGCTTCTTCTGGAAGCTTGCTACATCCTCGACCGCATCGCCTTTGTGCTAGATTGTGGTCAAGAACCCATTGTTAATAAGTAAATAAAAATCTTTGTCAAAGCTTATTCAAATAGTCAAGCACTTGTTCAATTCGCACATGGTATGCGGGCCACATGATACGGGTTGAATAAAACAAAATTTTGTACTAATGACACTGATTTATTGAATGAAGAGGAGTTCCATTCGAACCTATTGTTAGGATATGTGAAGAGATAAGCATTATCCGGCGATCGCGAAAGCATTATGTTTCGCGATCGCCAGATGACCGGTCAGCTCTTTAAAATCGTGTAACATCGAAACTGTAGGCCCTATCATTTATTGGGAACTGACCGTTGTTGTTGGGAACGTTTTGGTTTTCAAACTGTCCTTGGGGCCATCACATTTATCATAGGTTTGCTCTTGACCATAATCTAGCACAAAAGCTGAAAATGCGGTCGAAGATGTAGCTAACTCACTCAGAAGAAGCCCATTAATTAAAGTTTAAACAGATTCGCGTTGCCTACATGGGCTTAGAAATACAGAATGAGGCGCAGGAATTACATTCGTTGGTAGAGAGCATTGTTGAAATAAAAGGATTAATTTGTTGAGATTAGGAATGTTTCCGGTATTTTTTTAGTCTTTTGGCAATTTCCTTGTATATTTGAATCACTCGGATACCTATACTGCCCTGTAGTATAGAAATTGACAAAAAAGTAAAATAATTTATAAATCTTTATCTAATTCAGCTGATTGAAAAATGCTTCACCTATTGAATGCAAAATTCAATGTCCTTTGTGACCAGTGCTCTAAATACCAGTGTGCAGTGCATGGCAGCGGAAGAACGGTGCGCGTACCGACTGCAGTGTGTGCAATTAACGTGGCCCGTAGTGTATCCTGTCCAACTGTCACGTGAGTGGACGCGTGGAATCAACGTTTTAGTAAAGTTTGTGAGGCTATAAACACTACAAAACTTATTGTTTAAAAAGAGACATAACAATCAATAAAAAGCACGTTTCCATAGTCATTTTATCAACGTATGCGTTTAAAAATATCTTGCCACCAGTATTTGAGCAATTTCGGTCTATAGTAGGCAGGCAGCAAAAAATATCCCATAGCAAACGCCTTGTGGGGTAGATTCCCTTGCCTTTGACAAATCTCCATAATTACACTAATTCTTTCTTCCCAACTATTAATTTCGCAACCCTTTTCCAACGCAGAACGTGCATTTTATTTATTTTTTATTATAAAACGTAATGCGAAAACAAATCTTATTTCCGCCCCCTCATTACATCTGCAGCAGCATTCACATTTACACCCCTCTTTGTCACATGTTTTTGATTAAAAAGAGATAGAGCACAATGGTTGTTCAATATTCTTTTACCCCTGAGAGATTTTTGAGAGGGTACAACCCTTCTGAAAGTAACTTTGTGCTGTGTACAGTGACAATTTATTGGCAATTTTAGTATAAAAGATAGGAAAATTTATAATGTGATAACTGCTATTTCTATGCTGTTTATTGCATAAATATGTTGTTAAGTAAATCCCCGGCTTTTGAGCTGTCAATGAAGAATGAGTGTAAATCAACTTGGTTATACCAATAATGTAAATAAGGGTGTGTGTACATTGGTTGACTTTCAATTAGCTAGAGAAAATTACTGGTGTGAATCAGCTCTTGAAAGTGAACAATTTTCCCCAAGGAACACAGGTCGAGATAGGAAAAAAAAAATTCAACTGCCTATACAAGTTGTGCGATCATTGATTTGCCTTTGTATGAGGAGTAGATTTTTTTAAAGGTATCATATAGGTTCCTCAGGGAAAGTTGTTCAGTTATATAAGAAAAATAATCCTCTAAAGTTCGCTAACTAATTTGAAGTCACACAATATGTATTATTTTAATTTATATATTTAAATTAGGATTTAGGGATTAAATAAATTATTTAATTTAGGGATATTCACAAATAATTTTTAGGGAAAGAAAAATATTCGGCGCGAATGAGACTTGAACCCAACTGAACCAACTTGAGACTGAACCATTATTTTTTAACTGTTTGCCAATATGTAAAACAATTCTTTGATCTCTAAACACACATTGTTTTTAGAGAATGTGAAACTTCCAAGAGTGTTTTGATCTCAGAAACATGAATTTCTTACGCAGATTTGACTTATGAAATTATGCACTTAAATTTTGTTTATTTTTTCACGAAACCTTTGAAGAGCATAAATAAACTCAGGAAGTAGATGCATTAAATTAAACAACTTTACCAAAAGTTCAATAAAAATTTTTGGAAACAGTGATGATGTGATGTCTACACAATTAAGTATCGAAAGCGAAAGATCAGACATACAATTTCAAACAATAATAAAATATTGAGGTAAGGACGTTATATTTATTATTCTTATGGCTTAGCCCATTATCAATTCAACTTTTATTTTCGTGCCCTAATGTGGAACTATATCATGAAAAACATGAAAAATAGTATGTAATCTAATCTAAGACTAAGTCCTCCGCCGCGTGTCTGTCTGTCTGTACACGATAAACTCAAAAACTATCAAACGGACTCTCACACGGTTTTCACTTATGGACGGAGTGATTCAAGAGGAATGTTTATGTGTATAATTCATTAATGTTTAGTATAAATTGTTTGAAACATGAAAAAAGTTCGCAGCGAAAGTCGTTAGTGATGAAATTACCAGTATATATTTATACTGATGATAAATTGATCTATGTATCTATATGTTATCTCGACTGAAATTTCGTATTTTAGATGAGACGCCTCGCCGTATGTGACCTTATTATTGATGCGAGTATCTCTCCTAAGACTCGGTAAGTCGCCACAGTAACGAATAGGGGTGGTTCCACCCCTCACCAAACTCTAGAGGTGTATTGTGAAACTTGTGTCGCGAAAATCTTGGGAATAATTTGCCTCGATTTTGATCTTTATATTGGACTAGCTTTCCGCCTGGGAAGCTACTCAATTAGCTAGCTTCGTTACTCAGGGATAATGTTTCATTCTAATGATGAAAGAATTTTTGAAATCGGTCTAGTTTACATAAGTCAATAACAATTGTTTTTTTAAGTCTATGCCTATTCGCAAAGGTGCAGTTTTCCCCCAATTATACTATACCCATGCTTTATGTTTGATTCTCCTTTATCTCTTGACGAATCAGTGTGATCATTTACACAAGGCTAGTTGGATAATAAAATGAGCTCTTCCACAAAAAAGCAAGATATATATGTATGTATGTATATACACCTTCCCTAAAAACGAAATATTACTTATACCTATATTTTTTACGAATGTCCTAGAGAGTAGTGCAGAATCATCATCGTCAGCAGTTTTCTTATCTTTAAAAACTAATGGTTTAAATATATGTTTCTCAAAATCCAGACACTTTCTGTGGATTTCCTATTTTGTCATTTCAAAATATGTATATTATTTCCGAAGCTAAACTTTGTCCCATCACTACTACCGCATACAGAGTCGATTAAACTCCATGCCTTTGTCCCTCTGTCCCTCTGGTCCCAAAGGCCCCCTAGGGCCTCAATCACGGAGGGCCGGTCGCGTGGCCGACGCGTGCCCTACACGAAGCATGCGCAAAGGCAGCCATTTTTGATGTGTTTATTACAGAGTCTGCGCAATGCGAATAATATGCGAATTTATTTAGTGACCCATGCTTTTGTATGTTGTGGGAACTGAGCAAATTGGTTTAGTTTTATAATTTTCAAGCTTAGTAAAAAAAACAACGGGTTGCACTCCGGGAGTGCCGGCAGAAGTGAAAACTTGAACATATATTACTTTCCTTGCGGTCTACTCTCCCTCCGTCTTACTAATTTTCGATCAGATCACGTATCCTGATGCGAGTTCAACATTTTTTACCCATACTTCAAAGTGCACAACGCCGTTAAAAAAGTTTTCACTTCAAAAAAACTTGTAATAAAACAAAGGAAATCAATTCAGCAAAATCTTTTGCCTCAAGTTGTACCGAGTAAATTCTGTTGGGGGGCTTTAAATTAGCGAAAATTAAGGAAAACTGAACAACTTACCCCCAGAGAAACATAGGTCGAAATATGAAAAAAAAAAATGGCCTCCCCATACAACTTGTGCGATTATAGATAAAGAACAATAAAACAACTAACAGAGTCTTTAAAGCCTCTTTAGATCTAATTTAAACTAGTATTTCTTTTCAAAAGTTGCGTTTCAAATTTTGTTATTTTATTAATTTTTAAAAACACAAATATTTAATATTGAAAAAAAATTGTGCGAAAGTACAATCACATAATAAAGTCTTAACGCATTTTAACTTCTAAGAAGAAAAGGTTTTCATGGTAACTGCTTACCGGTTTTTTTTATCGTCGTTTTCACCAGTTTTGTTGTCGTTGTGAAATTTTATAGAGGTAGTTAAGGTTATTATGATTTTCTTTTTACTTTATGCGGTAAAATAAACATGCTTGAGGTGTGACATCCAGTTACTTTTATTATTGGTTTAGTGTTTTGCGTCCGCGATCACCTTTTGTGAGTTTAGAGAAATGAAAGCAATATTGTTATTAAACTGTTAATATTAACAATTGTATTGTATTGTTATTTGTTAATATTGTTTTAGTTCTAGCCGCTTTGCTTTTTTACCTCTTGGAAAATATCCTAACCTAAAGGTTGCCTGGAAGAGATTGCTACCTAAGCAATAAGGCCGCCTTTTTGTACATTATACTTACCTGATTATTCATGTTCATTTACTTTGTCTGTCCCTGGTGTGCAATAAAGAATATTTCATTTTTTTTATTAGACCACAGGATGGAACATTATAGTGGTGATAGGTTATTTATCAGCCTTTCGCCCATTATAAAACTCTCGCGTCCCACTTACCGGTTTCTACAATATGCCTGGGAAAAGATGGGAACTGGCACATACATATAAGTTTTTCTTTCTCTCCCAGTAGAGCGTGAAGTTAAATCATAATAAACATTTTGTCGTTATTCGTTGACGTTTCATCGCGGTATCTAACTTTTCATAACTTGATATATGTTATGTTTATTTAGAAACAACAACTTCATTGTATGGCTTGCAAACATTTTAGTTAACTGCTTGAGATTCCATGATCATCGCAAAAATAAATAAATAATAAAATTTATTTATTTAACCAAGAATTTCATAGCAAAACGCTAAGGACTAGGTGTACAAAATAAAAGGAAAAACTTAACACAAATGTGCCTGAACTAGGTTAATGAATATTACCTGTATCTCAGGCGATGAAGACTTTAAGTAACTATTACAATAAACTAATGTATGATCCAAAATTCAAGTAACAACAATAAGTTAAAATCAAAGCCGCTGAGTCATCCTCCTTAAACTCTAGAAAAAAAGCACAAAAAATATTATCTGTATCGGTGTCAACATGTCTTCGCCTCGATAATCTGTCGTAAACATTTGTTGTTGAAAAAATTTAAAGGGCTCTTCTATTATCTCTATATTGCCTCTATAATGTTTTTATACGGCTAACTGTAATGTGGTGAAAAGTTACTTATTTAAAGAAAAAAACTTGTTTTTCTTTGCATGTTATGTCAGCTAAATGTTATTTATGATTATGTAATAATTATAATTCTTTGAATATTGTTACACAACTTACAGTTTAAAATAAATATTGACTTAATACTGGGTCAACTCTATTTAAAAATTTGCATCAAAGCAAAATATGCGGATTTTATTTCAAATATTATTTTATTTTTAAACAATACAACAAATGCATGTCTCTGTTGATTACTTTCATCACCCTTTGTCAATGATCACTGCGCGTGACCTGCTCGTTGACCGTTTTATGCAACGTTCTTTTGTTAAAAATGTTTTAAAAAAGAACGGTCGAATTCGCAGTATTACGCGCTATTGTTATGTTATGAGCCTATGAGGGATGGCTCGCCCCTCTGTGCACAAAGTACAATCAGTCACTAAAGACCTTACTTCAAATAGACGGCATGTATTTGAATATTAAAACGGGTGCAGTAGATTCTCTGTTTCCACTTTTGATGTCCACTGTACGTGAGTTATCATCGATCTTTCTCGTGGGAAGAGTATTTTGTTGAAATACATTTTCGTAGTAATATTTTTGGGACATGTATACAATTTATTTCACAACTTTTTAAATGGGCGTGCCCTATTTAAAAAACCAATTGTAAAAAGTGGCGCTCTTTCATTTCTGAACAGTTAGGTCTTGAGAAATCTAATAAATATTTTTATTCTTTTCAGGTAATACAACCTTGTTAATTAAAAACAACCAAAGCTGTTTCTTTGTCATGGTAAGAGATTTATTTTTTAACGATAGTTTTCATGTTTTGTAATTTTCATGTCAATAGCTTGACACGAGAGAGACTCGAATTTGAGCTAGCTCTTAGATATATTGTCTTACCAAGCTTTTCGCTCGCAATTTCATTCATGTGGTAGAAGTAACCTATGTCCGTCCGACCCTCCTACTAAACAACCGCACTTTCACATTTCAATGATTAGTTATATTATAAAAACAAGGAAGAGGAAGGATAACACTCATATTTTATCTCATTATAATAATATTGGCTTAATATTTAAGCCATTAAAACTACCCTACGGATTCTGTATCTAATAATCCCTTATACCATTTGTCACACAGATAAAAATGCTTCTGCGCAATTGTTCCATAATCCTCAAACAACAAAATGGATGGGTTTCATATTTTGACCTAAGCTTTTGATCTCTGTCGATCCGGTATTTGATGTTTTTAAATCCTTTGTCATTAATTACTTTAAACGCTTGTGTTGTTTTCAAATCCTTCTTCATTAATTTAGTTTATAAGTTCGCAAAGTTCATTGCAAGGTACCCTTTCATTCTTGAAAATGGATTTTTGATAAAAGAATACCATAATTACAAAATTAATTAAAAAATCTTTGAATTTGGAATTATTTTTCTAACGCAAGCTTTCATTTGTAGCTTCAAACCAGCCAGTATTTTTAAAATTATTATTTTTAATTATTTTAACTTTATAACGCTGTAATTTCATGCAAAAACTGATAACTTAATGATCTCCTAACATGATCTCCTAACTTTCTTTCTACCATAAGAATTTCTCCATGCCCTTTATAGGACACAGTTGGCTGGGCACCCTTATGACTGCCATGGTTAGTCTACAGGATGATCCTGTTTTTATAAGTCCTTTCCATAGAAAAAGAGACCACATAGCAACCAAATTACGGCATTCTTAATAGCAAAAACATAAAAATATTTTAAAAGTTCATGTTATTTCATAAATACAAATGTGCGAATGAGACTCGCGTCCTGAGAGTTTAGTACCGGTATAAAAAACATCGGCCAAGTACGAGTAAATATTCTTTGGCTTTTTGTTTCGACAAAATAAAAAAATTCGAAGTAGATAAGGTACTCGTATCCTCTTTGCTTTGGTGTAAAATTTTAAAACATTCCACTTACTGGCTTTTACAGTATGCGTGTGACATACACTTACATAAATATTTACATTCACGCCTGTAGTCCCTTACAGGGTAGGCAGAGCATAAGTGGTTTTATTGAACCATTTGATACCACGTTTGACACAGTGAGGGTTATCAGATGGAACATGTTGTAGAATAGTGAGTGGTGACATGCCTTTGCCTCTGACAAGGTTTCAAAAAAATCATTTTTAGAATAGCAGGAGGCGAGTCCCCGTATATTTTATCCTTGCGCCCGGGCACCCACCGTGACTAGGTGAAATATCACCTGTTTTAACATTCTCACGGATGCATGAGAGCTATGGGGCCGCCCCTCTGCTTGCATAGGAATTTTTACACATGGGCCGATATTTCGTAGGGGAATTTGAAACGTTTTTGACTATTAGCAGTATGCACGCTTTAATTAATGCTAAAAAATTCCAAATTAAGATATATGAGGTGACTTTAAATTAGTTGGTGAAACTGAACAACTTTCTCTGAGGAATCAATATAAAATTCTCTAAAAAAAATTCGGCTTCCCGAACAAAGTCAAATCAGCTGGACGCATAAGTTTTATGGAGAGGCGAATTTTGTAATATTTTGACCTATGTTCCTTGGGGAAAGCTCTTTAGTTTCATTTTGAGAATCACCCTCCAAAGTTTCGCTAATTAATTTGAAGTCACCCCGTATTTCTATGGTCGCTCCCTTGGTCTTTGTGTCTATTTTGTATGGTTCTTATGAAACCCACTTTGCAGGGAAAAATGAAGTGAGGAAAACCTAGTTAAATCTGAAGTGTAGTTTATTTAAGTTATTTGGAAGAGACATTTGCTCAATGGAATCTGCATAGCCAGTTAACTAAATATCTGTAGCTTTAGTAGTACCTAATGTAAAACCAATCACAGCCTTCCCTTTGTTCTGTCACAGTCCACCATCATAGTTTTCAGTGCCCCGTCATCGTCAGTCACGAATCACGATCATTGTAGTTCCCAAGCAGTCATTCCCAGGCTTTAGATTCACTTTTATCTGCCTCTATCGTGCCGGCCAATGAGCTTTAATATTGCAATGATGCAATGCCTAATTTTAGACCATGACTGGGCCTTGATAAGACAGATGCAAATTGATTTCTGCAAGTGTCTGATATTGTTTATCTTGTACTTTGTTATTTTTTCTTTTGTCTTTATCTGCAAATATACTATCGCCTTTATTCTCAAATGACAGCTCTGTATAGATTATAATTTTGTTCTTGTTGTTCTCTCTATATCGTGTTAAGTAGCGATGATTTTTTTGGTAAACTGTATTCCCTGGTTGTCTTACATTTGCTACTTTAGTCCCTGATTCATGTAACGTTGACGATTGTTACTTTACTACCTATCAAACAGATAGTTTTGTTACATTCTTTGTGGTCATAATTCCAAAAAAATTGAATTGCCAAAGAATTTTTCTTTGGCTGAAGCGATTGAGAAATTTCGCCGCTTGAATTGAAGGCACGATAACTCAGTTGGTTAGATCAGTAGAATATTCATACTGGAAATGTGGGTTCAATTCTCATTCGCGCCGTTTTTTTTCCCCTTCGACGCGGATAAGCGTTTTAGTTGCAGTTAATAAAACAAAAGTTATCCATTTCATCAACCCATCAAGTCACGCTTTTAACCAATGTTGGGGAAAGTAGAACGTCATATCATCTAAATATATAAAAGGAGAAACTGACTTAACTGACTGACTGGCTGACTGACTGACATATCAACGCACAGACTAAACGGCTAAACGTAGGCACTTGAAATTTGGAAGGGACGTAGCTTAGGTACCGTAGAGGTGCACTAAGAAAGGAATTCCCGAAATTCCCACGGGAACGGGAATTAGCGGGAAAATCCTTTTGTATAAAAAATCTAAACCGCTAAGTTAGACGCTTGAAATTTGGGATGCAGGTACCTTAGTAAACTTAAAGCTTAGTTGCAACAGGATATTGCAAAATTCCCACGGGAACGGGAGTTAGCGGGAAAAAAACTTTTGTATGTAAAAATCTAGATCTTAAACTAAATCAATATTTAATAAACTAAATGAAGGTCCATTAATGGACTGTCAATAAAGTATAATCTGTTTAAAAGAAAAAAATAACACGCAAACGAAGTTGCGGGCATCAGCTAGTATGGTTCTAAAACTACTTGGCGCCACATATGACTTTCATTCTAAGGGTTATAAGGTCGGCGAAGTCGTGATCCTTCTTCAACTCCTTTCAACGTTAATTAAGGTCACAATTTGCCCAATTTGACAACGATCACAATTCTTCAAAGCGGCCTTCCTTTTGCGTTACTGTGCATTTCGACAAGTAGCTTATCTCACGAAGTGCATTTATGATATAATGGCCGCCGCAGACGCAGTGTAGTGCAATTCGCTGTAATCTGCTCGAACGCCCCTCGAATGCAGCTGCCTTGACCTATAATCGTGAGCTGGGTGTCGCGTGCGCATTAGGACGAGGAAGCGATGTACTAAGCTTTTCTTTGTAACTGTACTCAGAAAATCTCCGATTTTTTTTAAATGGTTCACATGTGTTTTCGCCTCTCCATACTACTTGAGCGAACAGCCGATTGACTTGTAGTATGAGAAGTCAAAAAATTTTTTGAAGTGAAAACTTCCTTAGCGGCGTTGTGCACTTTGAAGTTTGGGTAAAAAGGTTAAACTTGCGGCACATAACCATGATCGAAAAGTTGTTCTTTATGATAACTTTACGTTTCGACGAAGATTCTCTCAAAAGTTTAATATAAAGCTAAACTTTCCTCAACTGTGTTTCCAACCTAACGAAGCGTCTTCGCTGATTTATAACTGGCTATGCGCTGGTGCTGGCAATACAAAGGCCCATCCATTGCGCCTACGGACGGTTCAGGGTCCTTATTCTAAGCTCACCGAGAATCGAGTCGATAGACTATTTCGATTCGATCGAGACGGACTTAGAAACTTAATATAAGAGCGTGTAACATGTACTCAAATAATAAAATGTAAAACGTTCAAAATAGGCAGGGTCTCGGCAAGGACACAGAAGGGAAATCAAAACGGCAATCGCTGATCTTCCGAATCTTGGATCACAGTCAGTTAATCATACCCCTTTGAAAAAGTAGAAAGCCCTAGAGAGAAGGAAGGAATCCTGAGTGTATATTAGTTTTTATGTCATGAAGTGAATTTTGCGAATAGCGCTAGACATTTCTTCAAACTATTGAACATATTTATATATTTAAGCAAAAAAAATCAAAAAACAGACTCTATTTAATTGCCGGTTTGGTCGAGGGGTCAATTCCCGGTCGAGGCAGACATTTGTGCAAAAAGCAGATGTTTGTTCTCGAGTCATGAGTGTTCTTGTCTGTCTTAGTGTATGTTTCAAGAGACCTACGGCACAAGGGAAAACCTTGGCTTGGGTTTTTGAGTGTATAGCGTCTATTTTTTTTCTATTTTTTTATTATTTTCTCATACAGTTTCAAACAGAATTCGCGCCCAGCAAGCTCTTAGTCGTGACAAAATAAGCTTTTACAAGCGCTTTTACCTCTAATGATAGGAGCGCCTGTTTAGTAGGTAATGTGGGTATGTAAACATTCAGCGTTCACCTACCTATTTCTGTTCAAAGGGTCGTAAATTCTGTTGCTATGTGTACTTTGTGGGATGTTATCTTTCTACAGACGACGGTAGTACAGTAACACACAGAAACAAATAACACCAAGTATTTGTTAGTTGCCAGTTGTATAATCTTGCCTGTTGTAAGTATGTGTTGTGATGTTCGAAATTATTTTGTCTTTCTTTCTTTCTTTAGTAATAGGATTTTATGTCCTCAAGGTATATCGGGTGACTTTGATTTAGTTGGTAAAAATTGTGGATGTAATCAGCCCTTATAGTGGGCATATTTTGCATATTTCGAAGTTGTTCAGTTTCATATTTTGCATATTTCGAAGTTGTTCAGTTTCCCAGTAAATGGGGCGACTTTAAATAAGTTAGCCAAAATTTAGGGGGTGGTTCTCCCTATGAAACTAAACAAATTTCCCCAAGGAACATGAAATGTAAAAAAAAATTTTTGACTTTCATACTAAGGCAATCAGCTGATCGTTCAAGTTGTATGGGGAGGCGAAAATTGTTGTTCATATTTGGACCTATGTTCCTTGAGGAAATTTTTTCAGTTTCGTGGGTACACGTTCGTGGACACAAGGACCACGTGACCAGTTCGTAAAATGACAGTAGAAAATTCCATATAAACTTTTTCCCCGTCTATTAACTTCGACAGTGTTTTTTCCGTAATAAAATAATTAAAAAAACGCTATACACTCAAAGGCCCACATAAGGTTTTCCCTTGTGTCGTGGGTCCCTTGGAACACACATAAAGACGGTTACAAACACCCATGACCCGAGAACAAACATCTGCTTTTTACACAAATATTTGCCACGCCTGGGATTCGAACCCAGGACCCGTTGATCAAGAGGCAGCGCCACTACCACTCGACTAAACCGGCCGTTAAAATACACTTATCCAACCGATAATATTAATTGTTTTTGTTACAATTGTTGGAACTATTTTTTACATTTCAATTTTGCGTTCTTATGCACAACGTCGTATGACGTAATGACACTTTTCAAACATTTTGTTACCCCCCTATAGACAATGTCCACGAAAGTGTTAATTTCGCTTACTAATTTAAAGTTAACCAGTATATGTATATGTATATATTTGATATGCTCATAAAATATATGACTCAATTAGAAATGTCATAAAAAGTGACAGTTCCGGCCGGATGAAGAGATTTAGAAATGATACATAATCTTGCATAATTCTATAAAAATATAAACCGGTTTTAACACGATACCGGAAACAAATGAATTATTTTGTAACTTTTATAATAACTGTGATGATGTTAAACAAATAATTTGGGTTTTAATTAACTGTTTGAGAACCGAACTTAAACTAGCAAGTCGTTTTAGTATAAAAACAACGTTTCAATTAATTTAAAATTTGAAAACAAAATCTCTATCGTGTTTGACAGAAGTTTAATAAAAATTAATTTTGGTAGTAATTTATTTCCATTCGTAAATTAAAATCCTTTTGGCAGTTAGATTGTAAACAACCTCGGTTTTATCTAATCTATTTCGTTGTAAATTAAAATGTAAGAGTTAATTCTTTCCCACAGTAAAACTACTGGTTTGTCCACTCCTACTTAACCTTTAGCAAACAGGTTCCAAATACATATCACTTAAAAATACACTTTCCTAGGTCTATAGTCTAGACTATCAGAATTGGGTCATCCGTCACCTCAAGGGTTATGTGTGGTTATGACTCAGCGACATTCCGAATTCAATTTCGGTTGAACGACCAATCGGAGAGCTCGAATTCGAAAATGGAATAAAAATGACTCTTTACGGTGCGCGCGCGCACGGTAGCCGCTCGCGTGAGTCACGAGGCTATGTCACAGATAACACACTAAAGACATTCTTTAACCTTTTTCTATTACACATTTCTATTGTGCTTAGGCTCCTCAGAGCATTTCACGAAATAAACCATCAGTACTTTCTGTGTGAATGTACTTTTATAATTCTTCTAGTATTTTTTGGCAGCATTGTCTTTTCGACGGATTCTCAAAGTTCTCGGATTTCAGCCTGTTTCAGATTCCGTTCAAATTTTAGCAGTCGACTTATTGCTGAAACTATGATAGACTAATTAGCCACGTTTTATCCCAGAACGAAAACTATAAACATAGAACTACAACTATAACATAACTGGCCTGTCGATTCTTTAATGTGGTGCCTTTTTGGGTATAGTGTAATAAATGTTAAGTCCGTAATGTTTTAATAAAACTGACGTTTGTTTGCGTCTATACCACAAATAGTTATGTGCTCTTAGTTGTGTGGACATGTTAATTGCTGACCACGTGCATTCTGAACGTTCGCATTCAGTTAACGTATATTTGTGTTTATCTACACACTGGTGTATAATGACTTCATCTCATATCATACGCTGCTTTCACTGAAGCTTACGTTAGTATTTGACGTAATGTTTATGTATTGTTAGATCATTCGGTATTGTCTTTGTGATCAGTTATGTCGGTTTTTTGAAATACCTAATGTGCTCGTTCACCCAAAGAACCGCACTGGGATTTCTCTTGGAACCTTGAGTCACACATACACCTAGAGTCAATAAGTAAATCTGCTTACATAGATGTTTCTTTTGACCTAGACCGGTAACGTCGTAGATCATCTATATCAGGGGTGGCCGACTTGATTATACCCAAGATCTCCTGTTTACTAACGAAACCCTGTGCGATCTACCAATTACATACTTCTTGAAATCTTAAATGAAACAGCTTAGTTCAGTACACAATCATGTAGTATTTTTTTAAATTATATTAAGAGAAAAAACTTAAATGTGAAATGTTTTTTTTTTGCCACGATCGACTGGACTAACAGTCGCGATCGACCGGTTGGCCACCCCTGATCTATACTAATATTATAAAGAGGAAAGATTTGTGTTTTTGTATGTAACGAATAGGCTCCGAAACTACTGGACCGATTTCAAAAATTCTTTCACCATTAGGATGCTACATTATCCCTGAGTAACATAGGCTACATAAATTTCCCGAATTCCCACGGGAACGAAGTCCCGCGCGGGATGCTAGTTTTTAATATAGCCAAACCAGACCCAAACTTACCTTCTTATATCATTGGGATGAAAACTTATTCAAACTTTAATTCCACATCTTACGATTGAATCGGAGAGAAGAGTCAAATACCTAAGACTCATTTTTAACCCCCGAAAAAAAAGAGTTGTCTTATAAGTTTGACGTGTGTATCTGTGTGTCTGTTTGTGGCATTGTAGCTCCTAAATGAATAGACCGATTTTGATGCGGTTTTTTCTTTTGAAAGCTGACGTTATCGAGATGATTCTAGCTGTATTTGATCAAAATAGGTTCAGCCGTTTAAAAGTTATAAGCAATCTAATGACGGGGGTGATATTTTTTGAAGTGAAAACTTCTTTAGCGGCGTTGTGCACTTTGAGGTATGGGTAAAAAATGTTAAACTCGCGTCAGGGTTACGTGTCTGTCACGTGACCGTGATCGGAAATCCGTAAGGCGTAGGGGCGTTTAATAAAAATAAATATAAGAAATTAAAACTGCAAAAGTCAAGATGTCATCCGGTGTCAGCATAGAAAAAATTAAATTAAATATTAATGCACAACGTTAATGTTTAAGTTTTCACTTTTGCCGGCACTCCTGGAGTGCAACCCGTTGTTTTTTTTAACAGGACTGCATCGGTTAAGTGTTCATAGTTACAGTTATATTCTGAGTCCGGCAAATTTCCTCATCTAAAAATTCATCACTTACAACGCCGCTTTACATCGCTTAACGTCTTTTTCTCCCAAACTCCCTTTGCAGCAGAAAGGATAAACAATAAAAAATGCCAAATTAATTAAATCCACAAAAAGAAAGCTGTTTTAAATAAAGGCAAGTACTTACTTCATAAGAGTAAAAACAGTGACGTAACAACCCGAAATTCCTTCCATTTGCGGTTGTGTGGTGGCGCCAAAAACAAGTTTATCTGTGAAATTAATGGCTCTCGATAAACTAATGTGCGAGTTAAAGGTTAACCGATAAAGTTACGTATGTTGGATATCCATTGATAGTTGTGACCGCGATTACCGTAGGTTATGAGTATTATGAATTAATGTGGCATCGTGGCACACATTTGATATATGCTTCTTTGGCTTTTTGTTGCATAGACGTAATGATACATGACAGGAGGATGTTCTCTTTGAAACTTGATATTTAGCATCAGACACTACGCGAAAGGTTAGCATCAGTCACTTCGCAATTTTTATAATGTACGACTATAAAAATTGCGTAAATAGGAAAGATCAGTTCATTGTAAGCCATTGCATATCGTCTTTTCAAAAATAATTTCGTACGGGTAGTAAATGTACAATTACATCTCTTGAGGAGATCCTTGTGAGAAAACGACAGGTGCAACTAAATAAAGTCTCGTAAATGGTGGGATCTTTATTGTTAAGATACCATTTCATTGATGGACCTCAAAATGTCCTGTGCACTTGACCGCTTCTTCACCATCACCATTTGAATTCTTCCAGTTTCGTTTTATCCCAAATTTTAAAAACTTACCTGTATTTTTAAACGCAGCTCGCGTCGAGGTATTTACAAAGAATTTTAGGGTAAGAAAAATATTCGGCGAGGAATTGTACTATGTAAAGGAAATGAGAAATTTCGCCGCTTGACTTGAAGCACGATAGTTCAGTTGGTTAGAGCACCAGGAGATCTTATCCCGGGGTCGTGGGTTCAAGTCCCATACGCGCTTTAAAAAAAGCGAAAAAGTGACTCCGTTAGCCGGCTACAGCTGAATCGTACGCCAATAACTTAGTTAATGCATTACGTAATGCGTTTTTGTACCGTCATCATCAAAACGTATCGAAAGTCAGATTGTATCTGCATTTCGTAACCGAATCTTTGTATCGCATCGAACGGATCTGAATCAAACATTGACTCATGGGTAAATTATTTATAACTAGTTTTTTTTTGTTCTATTGTGGTACCGTCGGCAAAGAAGTACGGTTTGCAGGCGCACGTATAAAAAAAGTATAAAAGTAGTAGTTACATATGTAGCACCCATAATACAAGCTTGCTAAGTTTAGTATTATATTTATTTATATCGGCAAGACTATTCCGATAATCTAGGATATAGTAAATATAAATAAAAAGCTATTTCCCATTTGGCAAATTTAGTTTGATGAGGGAAAGTTGGCTGCCAAACTCACCCATGTTTACTAATCCATTACTACCTGCCAGCTAGGCTAAATTTGTTCAGCCTTGAACCTACTTCAGTTTATAATACTTACCTGTAGGTGACGGAAAAGAGTTATACATACACATATTGGGTGACCTTAAAAATCAGCGAAAATTAAGGATATTACCCCTTGGCGTGCTTGTTTACGTCGCGTGCGATACAAATCTCGTACACCGTGTGTTCAAATAGCACGCTTAGGTTTAATCAGTCCTTGAAACTAAACTTCTTTCCCTAAGGAACATAAATAAAATAAATAAAAATAAATAAACGCTACACACTCAAAGGCCCACACTAAGGTTTTCCCTTGTGTCGTGGGTCCCTCGGAACACACATCAAGACAAACGCAAACACCCATGACCCGAGAACAAACATCTGCTTTTCACACAAATGTTTGCCCCGACTGGGGATCGAACCCAGGACCCGCCGATCAAGAGGCAGCGTCACTACCACTCGACCAAACCGGCCGGCAATTTTTTATATATATATCAACATAGTTCGATATATATAAAAAAAATTACGTCTCTCCATGCAATTTGTGTGATAAGCTGATTCGCCTTTAAATGGAAACTCGATTCTTTTTAAGAATATCATAATATGTTCTTTCGTGGAGGAATAATTCCTTAAAATTTCGGTTGCTTTTTTTTTTAAAATTTCAGTAGCCTTTGATACTGATTTAAAAAAGTATAAATCTACACTAATATTATAGAGGAAAGTTTGGATTGTTTGCATTGAATAGGCTCCGAAACTACTGGACCGATTTCGAAAATTCTTTCACCATTAGGATGCTATATTATCCCTGAGTAACATAGGTTACATAATTTTCCCGAATTCGCTCGGGAACGAAGTCCCGAGCGGAATGCTAGTATAGTGTACAGTAACTAATACCTCGGCCAAGTTTATTTTGCGACATTTTATCTGCCAGTGATGCGGATTTTATTCACTTGTAAACCTGAGCGACGACACGACAAAATGATACAATTTATCGTGATTGCAGTAGTGCGCGTAAAGTGATGAGTTTATTACAAGCTGTCCCGATTCGAGAGGACGTCCCGAATTTGTGCATAATCAATTTAAATGTAGGGTCATTTTGTATAAGAACTAGTCACTTACCCTAATAGCTGAGTCGGTAATGCCCTTGCCTAGTGATCTAAAGGTTGCGGGGCCAATTCCCAACAAACACAAAATATTAGAAAAACGTATTTGTTTATGTAAAATGTGTACTATTAACAAAAACAAACAATATAAACTAACTTAAAACGCTATATTTAATTTAACACTTTAATGGATCGAAATTCGCGTATACATATACACACATCAACGCGGTGTAGGGATATTGCACGATTTTTCATACAAAAGAGGTCTGTTTGAGACGCTATAAAAGCATACTCGAGATACATGGAGGGTTATAATTTTCAAAGGAGCAAGTGCTAAACCTGAATTTTCAATTCTAGTCAATAAATTTTGTTTTACTTGAAATTTGGGAAAACGTGACGGAAACGAAAACGAAAATACACTTTTCGCCTGCTTTTTGTATGAAAATAGTCGAATTTACGCAAAAATAAAATCATTTTCGTCACGTTTTCACAAATTTCATGTAAAACAAATTTTATTGATTGGAATGGAAAATTCAGGTTTGGCACTTGCTCGTCTGAAAGTTATCCTCTCCATGTATCTCGAGTATGCTTTTGTAGCTTCTCAAACATACCTCTTTTGTATGAAAAATCGTGCAATATCCCTACACCGTGTTGGTGTGTATATTATATCAGGAAAAAAGGTAAAAACATAATATACACAGGAATTTTGACCCGTTTCAGTATTAAATTATGTGTTCAAGTCGCGAAAGTTTAAAGTGTCTTATAGCGCTTTATTTACTCGTCAATATTAAGCATTGTTGTTTCGATATATGTAATTTACAAGAAAGACTAATTTATCCGTAATCGACATTTGCTAGTATATCTATTATGTACAGTAAACAGCACATCAGGTTACTACAAACTATCAAATTTCCCCAATGGATAGTAAACTCTAATTCTTGGAGATAAAATTAAATCGATTAAAGAAATTTAACAGTTTTTGATACCATGATGTGCTGTTGATCCTGTACATAGCACCCACGACTAGTAAATAATTCAATCGTAAAGAAATTTTACAGAAAACATGATACAACATTAGGAAGTCCGCCATTCACCCGGCATGTCCCGATTTTGTCCCGTATTTTAGTGAAACCTGACAACTTTATGCTCACCTGTTTCTATTTCCGAGTGCTATTTCCGAAGCCATCGCTGTTTTATGAATAGTTGCGTTTGAACGACTTTTGGCATGGCTCCATTGATTTTATACCCCTGCATTTACGTGTCTCTGAATGCACTTAAATGAAAAGAAGATCACGTTAAATAATTTGATTTATTTTAGGCATGAAAAACCTATATTAAATTAATAAAAACTGCTAAATTTGGTAAATTTAAATTAGTTAGCGAAAATTATGGATGTGAATCAGTCCCCGAAACTGAACAACTTTCCCCTAGAAACATAGGTCGAATTTTTTTTAAGTAATAAAAAAAAACTGAAAAACTACTTACACTATTTCCCGGGCTTTGTTTTTTTGTATCGTTTGTCAGAATGTTAAATTTAATGTTTAGCTACCTGATGATAATGATGATCCAAACAAGATATAATATCAGTGAGAAGTATGATTTTAGGTCCGTATTATCTGTGGTATTACAGAACGTGACTCAGACTCTAATCTATACTTAAGCACCAGTCTTTTTCATTTTTTTATAGTGAGAGAAAGAGATAATCAGTACTTAAGTTGACACCCGGTTTGGTCGAGTGGTAGTGACGCTGCCTCTCGATCGGCGGGTCCTGGGTTCGATTCCCAGTCGGAGCAAATATTTGTGTAAAAAAGCAGATGTTTGTTCTCGGGTCATGGGTGTTTGTGTCTGTCTTTGTGTGTTCCAAGGGACCCACGACACAAGGGAAAACCTTAATGTGGGCCTTTGAGTGTGAAGCGTCTTTTTTTTAAAGTATAGATCAAGACTTGAGTCTCCTTCTGTAATGTTTGCCTTAGATATTGCACTTAATATGTTGTCTAATTTATTTATTTTTTGTTGCAGGTATGTTCCTAAGGCCATCAATTAACTTACTTGGTAGTTTTATAACCAATGAGGTAGGCAGATGCAAGTTTAAAAAATATTTTTATTTATTTATATTATTATATTAGCGTGGCAATAAAGTTAAAAAAATATTGTATGTTGTACTGAATACTTACAAGGCTAAAAACATTGAATGTTCGTATTATATTTCCTACCTAATACGGTCGCATAATACAGTATAACATTAGTATTGATTCAAATTTTATTAGGTACTATAAACTAAACAGACATAATACATGTAATCAGAAACCAATTTAATGTTTAAACCATTAAAATGCATTGGACAGTAAATTATTCACTTATTCTGTCAAAAGCGAAGAGTATTTTGAAAACCCCGTGTCACTTTATGCCTGATTTATGGTCATAAATGTGAGTGAAAGTAAAATGCGCAATATTTTCAAAGGCTGCTGGATTCTATTCATCTATAACCCTTTGCTGATTTTTAGGGATCAGTGATCAGTTATCGACTCCGTAAGTGCAAAAGGAATCTTAAGTTTTGGTGGCCAGTTTCTGCAGTTCAAGCTCGCGAGTTCAGTTCATTCATTTACCCTATTTCATTTTGCATTTTCACATGATAGGGTATGTGACTGTAAAAGAATGATTCTGACTTTTACCTGCTTTCTGACCCTGAGATTGGACGACAAAGTCTTTCTAAAAATATTATGGTTCGCAATAATATGATTTTATGTTTGCGTAATGAAAATAGAAGAAAAACCTGAAACAAAAAAATACAGGCGCACCTTCTTACACAGCACTTGTTTACTAATTACCATGGTCAAAAAAAAAATCCCGTTTATTCGCATTACGGTAAACTCTCAAAATGTTTAGTCATTTAACTACGGAACCCCTTATTGTAAGATTTCTTAGTCACCTTAACCTTCCCTACAAGCCGTAGGTCAACGTTCTTGGTCTTGAAAAGATTCGAACTGAATGGGATTGCCGCGATTATAAATTTATGAGGAAAGATAGAAAGCTTGACAATCTTTTTTTCTTTTTATGTCTTGGAATAACCTGGTTGTATATGGAATAAATAGCTAAACCAGGTTATTCAAATATTTTTTTATTGGAAAATAGCGTCCACAATCGTGATTTCGCCAGTGTTAGAGTATTTTAATTACTTATCACTAGAATAGGTAGTCTTAACTAAAGTAGGTCATAGGCCTCATTAAAAACTATGTTTAATCAGTTTTAAATAAAAAC
The DNA here is from genome assembly GCA_949987775.1 of Aproaerema taeniolella. Taxonomy (NCBI): domain Eukaryota; kingdom Metazoa; phylum Arthropoda; class Insecta; order Lepidoptera; family Gelechiidae; genus Aproaerema; species Aproaerema taeniolella. The sequence goes on along the minus strand of OX465252.1, from coordinate 16,426,361 downwards.
GTAAAAAAAATCCATCATCATTGTATTTTTCATAAGAGTACAAGTTAGGCTTGTACTTTCGAAGTAGGTTCTGTAATTTTGTAAGTTTCAAAATAAGTTGTGGTATTTTTCGAAAGAAACCTTAGTCTATCCTATGGGCCTTTGAGTCTCTGGTGGTATTATAATTGATACATTGGCAGACCTATCTCGAACGAAGATGAAAAAATAAAACAATAACTCTGTTTAAAAAAAAGTGAATAGATCTCTATTACCTAACTTTACAGAGGAAGCTCTCATTCTCAGGCCATCCAAATTACGACGTGTGACGTAATAATTTTATTAATCACCATATTTTAATTAAGTACCAATTAGCTTCCTAAACACGCCTGTTAGACTTGTGCAACTGTGCAGCAACGAGTTATCGCCGTTTTGTGCACAGATCGTTTCAGATATAGATGTTCAATTGAATCCTTCCTTATCCTTTCCTTACTAATATTATAAACTTGAAAGTTTGTATGTATGGATGGATGTATGTTTGTTACTCTTTCACGCTCAAACGGCTGGACCAATTTTAATAAAATTTGGTAAGGAGGTAGCTGACACCCTGGATTAACACATAGGCTACATAATTTTCCCAAATTCCAACGGGAACGAAGTCCCGGGTGGAAAGCTAGTTCATAGTATTGTGTAAAAAGCAGATGTTTGTTCTCGGGTCATGGGTGTTTGTGTCTGTCTTTGTGTGTTCCATGGGACCCACGACACAAGGGAAAACCTTAATGTGGGCCTTTGAGTGTGAAGCGTTTATTTATTTATTTATTTTTAATAAGATGTTGTCTAAAATTTTTGTGATTTTTCCAAATGAGTATTAAAAAAATAGAGTTCTCCTGTATGGGTTAAGTTCCATTTGCCTTTCCCGTGTGTGATAATAGATTGCGGATGAGCATGCGATGTTGCTAATATCAAGTAAAGAAGCTTTTTGAGGGTTGAAAAACGCCAGAGCCTCATCTGTTGATCATCGTGGTGCACCGCCAGCATGAGGATGACGATTTTGGAGCACTAAGATGATATGACTCCACATACCCATTAATAGATGTTACACAGTTCTTTTTTTAAAGAATCAGTTGTCAATGAATGGTTATGTCTATTAATTCAGCATCACAATTATCGTAATTTGTTGTTGTAAATACTAAAAAATCTATGTATTTTTTTTATTTTTTATTATAAGATGGGTTAACTCTTGACCTCAATCTTGACCACAAAGGTCAAAGATGAGGTCGACGATGGAGCGAGTTAACCCAGAAAATGCCTATAAAGGCACTGAAACTCCCACGCACCGGTGGAACACAGCAAGATGTTTGGCGTCGGACTTCGGTAGGAGGGTGGTCGCGAACCAGACGGCCCTTTACAGAGCCTACCACACCGCATGAGACCATAGGACGACACCTCAGATTCAGGAAAAAATTAAGTGTCGTTGCCCGGGATGAATTACTAGGAGGCAGGTCTCATTTGTGTTTCCTTAGTCGCCTCTTACGACACCCACGGAAAGGGATGGGGTGGTGTTATTCTCAACCGATCACCACACGGTGTACAAAGTAATGTCTTTTAAGACGATGTGCCATAATCCTTGCCTTAAGTATTTGTTTATTAATTGACACATATTGTTAATGTTTTTCATTATTAATTAAGAAGTAGCTAATTCCTTTGACAATCATGAAAAAGACTGCGGCATAAAACTTTAACTCACACATATAAGTTCAACTCTTTCTATATTTTACGAACACATGATTAACTTTCCTACATGTCAACACCTTACGGTTCTGTGTACCAAATAAAACATCAAATGACATAGCACATCTCCAACAAGAAGCTAATAAAAGATTTAATTTACTAATAAACGTTAGTACTTCTAACGTATGACGTGTGAAAATGGAAAGTCAGTGTCATAAAGTTGTTAGAAATTGTTAAATGTTGATGACGTAATGACAGTTTGTTGGTTGATTACTTATTACGTTTTTTTAATTGAGTCAATTAGTTACCGTGGGCCCTTCATGTACTTTTTATTATTTTATTTTTCTTGGTAAACTCACACAGCGCTATTTAACCCCAAATTTAGCAAGGTTTATACTGTAGCTGCTCGGTAACTGATATAATAATAATAAGTTTTTTATTTTCTCCATAAAGGTAAAATTTTACTTACAGCTAATTATTGCATACGGTTTACATAACCCTTTGTGAGAGCTGGAGTCTGTACTAGGTTTCAGACTAAACCTGTGCTACAGATTACCAGGCTCTCAACCACCTCGGATAGATCTGGTGTATATATAAATATATAAAAGGAGAAACTGACTGACTGACTGACTGACTGACATATGGCCTAAACGGCTAAACGTAGGCACTTGAAATTTGGAAGGGATGTAGCTTAGGTACCGTAGAGGTGCACTAAGAAAGGAATTCCAGAAATTTCCACGGGAACGGGAATTAGCGGGAAATCCTTTTGTATGAAAAATCTAAACCGCTTAAGTTAGACGCTTGAAATTTGGCATGCAGGTACCTTAGTAAACTTAAAGCTTAGTTGCAACAGGATATTTCAAAATTCCCACGGGAACGGGAGTTAGCGGGAAAAAACTTTTGTATGTACAAATCTAAATCACGTAAGATAGATGTTTTCAATCTGTGTACTCTGTACAAAAAAAAAATTAACACGCAAACGAAGTTGCGGGCAACAGCTTGTACTTAAATATTACACTGTGTGTCACATTTATTTTCGAGTATACAGGAGAAAAGAAAATATGTATAACAATTTCATACCTATGATTAAATTTTTATTTTTTATAAATATATACTTAATAATATATATACGTAGGTATATACAGTTTCGAGTGTGTGTTTGTGTGCGTATGTGTGTGTGTATGTGTATACATACAAACACATATACATACCCTATCGGGGTACGCAGAGCATCAGTGGTTTTAAAACCACTTGATGCCACGTTTGACATAAATTCAGAGAGTTATTAGATGAAATATGATGCACCTAAGTGGTAATAGGTTGTCAGCCTTTTGCCCACAACAGCAAAACCCTCGCGTCCCACTCACTGACTTTTACAGTATGCCTGGGAAGAGTAGGCAGCTGGCACATTCCAAGTTTTTCTTTAACTCCCAGTCCAGCGTGGAAGGATGTAACTTTGTTCTAAAAAAAAAATGTCCCGAAATATAGTTATCCTATTATGTCCCAAACATTTTATCACATCTGTCATTTTGTTGTCACGTTACATTCAATCAACGTGAAATTAACGTAACATAAATCGATCGTAATCGATTTTCTAAACAGCGTTACGTAAATATTAAAAACCGTGTAACATCGGAAATTTCCTGACCGCTTCCGTCGCTGTTATACAATAATAGACAACAATATACTATAGTATAATATAAATTAATATACAACGACGCCATTATTGATAGTATCTAACTGGGCAGCTATTCCACTAATCAATGGGTTTTTTATAAATCGAAAACGGCACGGTAAAATTGTATTACCATTGCCTCCTATTATACTAGAAGCTGAGAACATAGGGGGCAATGGTAGTTCAAATTTTGAAGAGCCGTAGCCGTGCCGTGCCGTTCTTATTATAATAATTTTCCACGTTAAAAACGTATGAGTCACCAAATTTAATCCCAACAACAGTTTTGCAGACTACAATGCCTATTAGCAGATAACCACAAACGAAAATGTCACTCATTTATTTAGATGATGTTCTGGTTTGCAATAAAAAAATTTCTTGTTGATCTTTTTAAAAGCGCCGAATCATTTTCGATAAAATATTTATATGGGACCACCTCTGGAGTATACTCTTTCAAACAAAAAAAGAATTTTGAAAATCGGTCCATAATTGACGGAGAAATCGGTGAACATACATATAAAAAATAAATAAAAATACATACAGTCGAACATAGAACTTCCTGCTTTTTTGAAGTCTGTAAAAAGGCCCAATAGCGTCTCAATGGTGCTGGAATGATAATAGTGACCATTTCATCGGTTTAGGTGGCGAAAGATGACAGCTACCTCGACTGGGGGCGCTGAATGTTAAGTTGGTAGGTGGTCAGCAACTTCACGTACAGTTGATGGTGGCGCTGCTGATTGGGGCTTTTGTTATCAAGTGTAGGTTTCGATAGTTTTGAATTTTACCACCCGAACGAATAAAAAGGTCACCATTGTTATTCAAACTGCATTAAAATTCAGTTGCAAAATTTTCTCCGAGCAAACATACATTTCATGATGATAAAAAACTTATAAAATGATGATTTTTCGAAGCTAAAACGTTTCCCATTCGCAATCAAAACTACCGGTAGCTCATTTTACCAAGAAGATTACGCCAAGATCGATATCAGAAGCAATTTTGAAGATCCACCGTCTCTCGTAAAGGTTAAAGACTCGGGTAATACACCAGTGGATCAATTGCCACAAATTATATCTTCCTAATCGCTCTCCGGCTAGAACAGTTGTTACCTAACCAAATTAGCATTAGGCGGTCTGGTGGTTCGATTCCCACTTCCGCAATATTCTGTTCTACTCTGCTTACTTTTAGGTGAGCATAAATTAAAGATGTGAATCAACCACTTAACTGACCCCCGAGGAACTTCAAAAAATCGAAATATGATTTGCGAAATATCGCGAATCGAAATATAGATTAAGTTGTTCGGTTTCTCAAGAGGATCGTCTCAGATTGTTTCCATACTAACGGCGTTAACGGTTTCGAACTACATAATCTGAACGGATCTCTGTGAAATTTTGATATAATGTTAGGATAAACTAGGTCTATACGTTCCGATCCGACTTTTTTGAGATTTTAGTAGAGAAACCGATATTTGAAACTAATAATCAGCATTTTAGGTAATTTTCTATAAACTAAGGATCATTTCGGATAGAGAAAAACGCATAGATCTAGTTCATACGCTTACAAATCGATAGATAGGTACCGATAAAGTACGTTGACTTAAGTCTTTGACGAAGAAAACCGTTAACACCCCTTATATCTTCTTTAACTAATTTGAAGTCAGTCTATTTCCAAGACTTTTTTTATTTTTTATTATAAGATGGGTTAACTCTTGACCTCAATCTTGACCATCAAGGTCAAAGACGAGGTCGACGATGGAGCGAGTTAACCCAGAAAATGCCTATAAAGGCACTGGTTCTCCAACGCACCGACGGAACACAGCAAGCTGTTTGGCGTCGGACTTCGGTAGGAGGGTGGTCGCGAACCAGACGGCCCTTTACAGAGCCTACCACACCGCATGAGACCATAGGACGACACCTCAGATTCAGAAAAAAAATGAAAAGTGTCGTTGCCTGGGATGGATTACTAGGAGGCAGGTCTCATTTGTGTTTCCTTAGTCGCCTCTTACGACACCCACGGAAAGAGATGGGGTGGTGTTATTCTTAACCGATCACCACACGGCGATTGTATATTTTAGACTCAATGCTAAAATATACAATCTTTATAGAAATCCATTCATATAATGTCGTTTAATTGCAAGCTTCAGTGCAAAAGGTATAAAATCCATATTACTATATCATAGCATTCAAAGATGACGTGGTTTAGAAACTTTTACAGCCACGTTCAATACCTTCCTAGAAAGTACGCATTTAAAGACCTTCATAAACTTTCCCATTCCCATCATACTAATTAGGTAATTAATATATGCGACTTAGTAAATGTCAAAACAGCACATGATTTCACTCGTAATATTGAAAATTTACTGTCCAATATAATTGAGAAAGTTAGTGAGATGTCTGCAAAACCATTGGTATAGACCAGCTAGGTCTAAACTATGCTAGACCTTTCCAGCCATTAATAACCCTCAGAATTCTGGTCAACTCCGTCTTACCTTCTATGACTTTGATCATGATTCAGGCCAAATCCTGTACGGAATTTCGTGATCCTTTATTAATAACATTATCAATGCAGAGATCCCTTCAGGGATAAGTCCGCCTTTGCATATATATGTAATATCTTTTGTATTAGACTGTAAGAGTTTGCAATAAAGAGTTTACATACAATGCAGTAGTGGACGATTTCAGAGACAGCCTTTGCATGTCTTCTTCCAAGCGCTCAGTCCCGTTTCTCATTTGGGGTACGCTTGACCATGATTCAGGATTTGGCAAATCAATTCATTACAGTGGAGCGACTGCCATCTGACCTCCGTGACCCTGGTAACAGGGGAGCCTATCCGTGTGGTGATTGGTTTAGAATAACACCACCCCATCTCTTTACGTGGGTGTCGTAAGAGGCGACTAAGGAAACACAAATGAGACCTGCCTCCTAGTAATCCATCCCAGGCAACGACACTTCATTTTTTTCTGAATCTGAGGTGTCGTCCTATGGTCTCATGCGGTGTGGTAGGCTCTGTAAAGGGCCGTCTGGTTCGCGACCACGCTCCTACCGAAGTCCGACGCCAAACAGCTTGCTGTGTTCCGTCGGTGCGTGGGAGTACCAGTGCCTTTATGGGCATTTTCTGGGTTAACTCGCTCCATCGTCGACCTCATCTTTGACCTTATGGTCAAGATTGAGGTCAAGAGTTAACCCATCTTTTAATAATAATAATAAAAAAAGATCATGGTTACACATTCAGTCTCCTGTATGTGCAGGTTTCCTCACGATGTTTTACCTCACCCTAAGAGCATCGGTTAGTGTGTAACTAATTTACATAACTCAGAAAACGAGTCATTGGTACATGGTGGCACTGAGGATCGAACTCGGTTCCTCTCGCTATGTGTCTGACCCGCTAGGCATTAGACAACCAATACTCTAGACAGCCTTTGCATGATTTTTTTAAACACATGTGTTAGAAAATATAATAGCTCACAGTATTTAATGTGGCCATTTACGTTGCAAAATATATCTCAATTCAACCTTTTTTTAATTTATTTTTTATAAAAGATGGGTTAACTCTTGACCTCAATCTTGACCATAAGGTCAAAGATGAGGTCGACGATGGAGCGAGTTAACCCAGAAAATGCCTATAAAGGCACTGGTACTCCCACGCACCGACGGAACACAGCAAGCATCGTAACGTATGAATGTATATTATATTAAGAATCGAGACACCACGCATGCTGGCCACGTGCGTCCACGCATGGGCGACGCACGTGTGAGTGACGTCATCTTGATTCATACCACATCATCTTTAGAACAATCAATTTAAAGGAAGAGCTGAGAGCTATGCTACTGAATTATTTTGCGACCGTTTATTTTCAGTTGGTAAAATTTTCAAAACGTCTGACTTTCATTTGGTCGGACTTGCAAAACATTCCGGCGTTAGCGCCTATATTCAGCGATCTACTCACATCTTCATTTTAGTTATAGTGCGCTAAAAAAGATGTTAATTTTCAGAGTTTCTTCAAATACATTATTCTATGATTCAGATTATTTTCTACGTAAAAACTCAATCTTAAAAAACTTCTTCTTCCATGCCCTCATTGCTCCTGTTTGTGGTACGCTTGATGATTATCTAGGATTTGGAAGGTCAAGTCATTACAGTGGAGCGACTGCCATCTGACCTCCGTAATCCTGGTAACTGGGGAGCGTGACAGGATTGGATCATGGTCACACATTCAGTCACTTAAATTTGCAAATTTCCTCACGATGTTAAATAAGCTACTGTTATTAATTAAAATGTACAGACATGCAGGAATTTAACAAAACAATCAGTACTTCCTGAATCCCCATTTCGATACAATGTGTACGCGGTGTAGTGAAACAATTTACATAGTAATGACTTCACAGGTTGTTGACACTGATGTATAAATGTATCAACTTTCATCACTTAATCTGTAAGTCAAATTTTGACTAGCTTTAGTTACTTTTTGCACCCACTTGGTTTTGTCGTTTCGTAGGGATGTCGCTTGTAAATAGCCTTCTTTTCTATATTTTTCTCTTTACTCGTACTTAAGTAAGTACTTTGATTAGCAATAAAGCTAGGTATTAAGGGGTTATTAGATAACCTTAATAGCAATTTTTTTAAAATAAGAAACATTATTTTGCGTTTTTTTTAAATTCCCATCCAGAAAAATCAAGTTTCACGTTTTAGCAACCATACTTTCATTAACAGCATTTTTTGAGTCTTCTATGAGGCTGTAATGAGCATAACTAGACGCCTCGTTAAAAACTAAGAATTAAAAAAAGAGGGATATTCATTGGATAAGTATAAATAAAGACTTGTTATGGATTAATATTTACTTACTTGGTTAATGTACTGATGTGATGTGTGCCACCCCTGTGAATGTCAATACGTTCCTTTACACTCTGTTAAGTATTTAGTTAAAAAATTTGCTGAATAATTTCAGTGTGTAACCAAACAGGCGCAATAGCATTCGAGTTCACGGTGCTTCCTAGTTTTACTTCATTGCAATAGGAAAAGTTTCAGCTTTATCACCAGGAAATAGGAAACACTATAGATAAAAACACAATAAAAATGCACAATGTTTATTATATTACAATTTCATGCAAGCTTAGTGGAATCTAGGACATTGCACGGAGATTCACTAATTGAAAATTAGAATTTCTCTGTGAGATTAGTTTTTCAATAAAAAGTAGTCGCCAGCTCATAAAAAAGGTTTTGTCAAACGATAGTTTTATTTATATAAGACAGCTGAAAAGTAAGTGCAACTTTTGCAAAAGAGTTTAGTAAAATTGGCGTCATATTGAGAAGGAAAAACAGCTTCATTTAGCTCTTATCAAACCTAATGAAATGACTAATGTTATGACACAATTAATATGAACTAACTATTAAAGAAATCTCCATAAATAGACTATTCCGAAAGTGTGGGACCAAAATTCATTGACAACTATTATTGTACCTACTCCAACTGCGTATGACAGATTCTACAGCCATTTATCATAGTAATCCTACCCGCCTACATAGTATTCCACACTGGCAACTAACAACAATTGTGGAGCGTATATTAATGTTGTAATCTTCGTATCAAGTCAAGGTCACAGGATATGTCTGGATATTGTGCCCGTGACATTTGATAACGCGTTTTGGCGGCCATGTTTTTGATACGCCATTTTGATTCGAATTGGCGGGAAGTGACCAAAGAAACGCCTCCTACAAATATTTGAAGCATGGTATGGTGAGTGATTGTAAATAAGTTAGCAATAACACTAAAATTAAAAATTTTGAATCACCTCCGACATTTATTGCTTATGGCTCCTCTACATGATGGGCCATCGCGATGGCCCACTATGATTGGCCAGCGTGTAGAGGGCATAGTGGCGTCTAATGGTTTATGGCGCGTGCGATGGTCTTGGGATGGCGTCGGTGTCGGTTTTCGGACACACATCAAAGGTAGTGGTAACATCACGACTGAAAGTCGCCATCGTGTAGATGCGTTCCAACCTTGGCATGGCCATCTCGCTGGCCCAGCGCTGGCCCATCATGTAGAGGCGCCATTATAACTTTTAAATAGCTGAACAGATTTTCATGAAACATGGCTAAGAACATTCGGGATAAACGAAAACTAAACGAAAATCGGTCCATCCGTTTGGGAGCTACGATAGCACAGACAGATACACAAATATACAGATACATAGACAGACACGTTAAACTTATAACTTTATAACACCCCTCTCTTTATGCGTCGGGGGTTAAAAAGGCTCATATACTACTAATAATGTCTCACCTCAACAAGCCGCCCTAGGTCGACGTTTAGCCCGCTCACAGTCTGGACCAGACACGAGTAGTTCTTGTCTATATTCCATGAGCATTCGTATTTGCGAGCATCATCCTACGAAACTGAACAACTTTCCCCGAGAAATATAATTCAAAATATGAAAAAAAATGTCGCCCGTCCATAGATACAACTTGTGAGATCAGCTGATTTGCCTTTGTATAAACTGTTTTTCGAGAATTTCGTCAGGTTCCTTGGGGAAAGTTGTTCAGTTTCATGGGGAGATTCACCCTCTAAAGTTTCGGTAACTAATTTTAAATCACCCCATATAAGTAATTTAAACTTAGCACAAATTGTTTAAATATAAATGAAAAAAAAATTGAAAACTTTGTTTAAGTTCCTCAGGGAAATATGACTGAAATGAGTGTTATACAATACACTGATTCTTGAACCAATTAAGATTGTTAACTACACCCATGTTTCAGACATATTAATGTGCATATCTGTCTAGTTAATACACGCATATCGGCGATATATCTCTGTTGCATTCATCGTTTTATCTTGATTAGCATCAGCTCAGACATAAATAAATCCAGGACAAGGGACGATAAAGTATATGAACTAGTCTCATAAATCATATACGGCTATAGTGTTGTCTTCGTAAATAACTATTAAAGGGACTCGTCGCATCTCGCGGGGTGAATAATTGTCATCTTGTAGGGCATGCTCCGATCTTCCAAACTACAAACTTATATTTTCATCCCTCAAAATGCTAGTCTCATATAAATGTAGAGCAGTTATGCCTCGTCCAACAGAATTAGTAAGTTTGCTAATCATTCTAGTTTCGCTCACAACTGCACATTAGTTTTCATTACACCTCCGCTGTTCTAATTTCAGCTGTATTAATTACACGGTACGATCGTGTTTTGATCGTCAGGGCTAAATATAGTCCAGTATCTGTGTTAAGGAGTCATGTTGTTGGAATAGTTTGAATAAATTTATTGTAAAGACATCTGAATCGAATGTTAAGCTTGTACATACGCCTTATAAGCGAAGTTGTCTTGAATAATACAATGTCGTACCTTCATTTTCCATAATGAGCTAGAGATGAACATACAAGCTTGTTTCGTCATTCGTAGTTTTATATTTGTACCTGTCTGTGGTGAACCAGAGAAATAAAATAACCTGTAGTTCGATGTTACTAGCCTATTAAGGATCAATATATTTTGACAAGGAAATATTCACATTCAATTATTAAAGTACCACATACGCTGAATTTTATTCTTCTGCTTAATCTTCTAAATACAATACAATACATAACTCTCTCAATACAATACATAGCTCGATTTATTAATAGTAATAAATCTATAAATAAGGACACGCTTTTACCAATTATGGTTGGTAGAATTTTAAAGCAATAAAACTCGTATGTAGCTGATATTTTGCTATAATTTATCATCATCCTTATCATCAGCCTGTGTAAGTCCACTGCTGGACCTAGTTTTCTCCTACGGCACGCCACTGAGCTCAGTCTTCAGCTCTCCTCCTCTAACCACTGCCTTACGAATATCGTTACTCCACCTAGTTATCATTTATAATAGATATAAAATAAACGACAGCATACCTATTGATAATAAAGTAGTGATCACGATCTATCACTTCCTGTACAGATTCAATGATATCCTCATAAATTTTCCAACCCCCCTCTTCTATCCTCCTACACACAAATCAAGGAACATCTTAATTAGTCTCGTCTCATAAACTGCAATCTTCACAGTTTCCTTATAGGCTGCAGACGGGGCATAACTTGTGAACCAATCTGCGGTAAACATCTAGCCGACTCATTGAAATCAAGAACTGTATCTAATCTAAGAGAATATTCGAAGCGAATTCTGATGACCACGTAGATACTATAAGATGGTGTTTGTTGAATATTAATTGAATTTAAATTTGTTGTCAGAATTTTGTTTAATATTCTTTTCATTATTATTTATTTACGTCATAAAATTCGAGGATGAGAGACCTTGCTTTAGAATAAAATGACTCTTCTAATAAGACTTGAAAGTTTAACTTTGCAAAAATGTAACTTAAACATTCTGAAAACAAAATCTTCTAAAAGCGACTTTCACCAAAGTGCTAAACGTATTTAGCAAGACCAAATTTTTATTAATTTGACAGATTTTGTTGCTTTGACAGCCGAGTTAAATACTTCTAATAAGACGTAAAAATTAGTGACTGTTTAGTGAAACGTTGCAGTAATGTTACTTTCACATCCATCCTGAAGACAAAAACTCTGATCTGCCAAACTTTTTAAAAATTAAATCGGAATTATTATCTAAGGGATTTATAATTGTCGGCCCTAGAGTCCGATTAGTTCCGAAAGTTACTATTAAAGCAAGATATTAAATACCTAGACGTATTTGGCATAAAATGCAGCGGTTCATTGCCCTGTCCACGGAAATGCAGCATTCTCGGTGTGGTATCATCGGTTCGCTATTTCTATTCCTACGTCCGATCATGCATTACATAGCTTCCCACATCTGGCATTAGAACCGAGAATCGATGCTATCCATTCCGCTGTTTATTTGCTTAAATGCTTTTATCGAAGGGCTATCGAAGACTAGGGGACTTTATTTTGTGTGTTCTTGTACAGACTCAAAGCAAACAAAGACTTATCTGGTGTGAATGCATTTAAGTATAAGTATTTGTATTAATAGATTGTAATGGCTCTAAAAATGTTTATCTACGAGTGTCATTTTTGCTATTGTACAAAAGCTGTAATTAGGCCTCTATACAACTCTGACACTGAATTATGGCCACTTGCTCGATACCTAATCTCAAAGAGAGTCCTTTGCGCTTATTCTGCAATATGAAACATAATCTTAAAATTTTATATTTATCGACAAATGAAATTATCCATACAACACGAGATTTCCATTTAAAACATACATAAGACTATAAAACAATCAAGTGAAATGACAATGAAGAGCATGTTGTATTGATATGCACAAAATAATACGTTGTCATAATTTCCTACACATTGTATGGGATTGTACACACTCGTCAGTTACATCAAGCTTTCTAATTTTAGTGTTTAATATTCAAAAGCACCTGCTGTGAAATTGTGCCATTAAATTCTTCCTGTGCTATAAAAGAAGTGATGAAATGAAATAACTACACAATGTAACTTCTTGCGAATGTTAAATAGCTGCAAAACCTGCTTTAGTTTTTATTCGCATGTGTAGGCAGCTCTCCTGAAGTGACTTACACACCTTAAGCCGCATTGCTTAGTATAAAGATCTCATTGGACTCTTATAAATAAAGTTGTCGCAATAAAAATAATTATACAACTTTTATGCAACTCTTAAACAATTTTATTTAAAAATTTATGTAGTACTGTTTACTCGACGTAAAATTTAAACTAAGTGCCATATTCAAGATGATGTTATAAGGGGAATTTGAGTTGTAGCTGTTCGATGTAGATACCGCTGAAAACACGAAGTTGCCAAAGACCTAAACGAGTTGGAAAGTGCCGACTACTCAAATTTGGCATAAGACCGACGTGAAGGGTCGTGCACTTTAAGGTTCACTATAGGTCCTGAGCCAGCAAAAAAGTATAACTAAGAGATTTGTTTGACTTCTCCGCGAATTGTCTGCAGATTACAAAATCTAAAGCATAATAACTCCTTTTACGTGTTTATTGAATCTATACTATACCATTATTGGTGTTAAAAATGACTTCATTATCAATTGAAGTCAGCGGGCTGTGAATCTGAGCGATTCTATCGGGGCCCGGTCTATAGGGCTTGGCATTGAACCTTACAATTGATGTGCTCGAGTGTCACGGCGTGTTGCGTAAGCGCATTGTCTGTTGTATCGCTCTCTATATCTTTTAAATGACGACTGTGTTTATATTTGGTATTGTAGGTGTTTTGATGGTACCATTCTGTATAGAGAATTTTTGATAGTTTCTCATTCGTTGCTTCTTTATGAGAAATGTGAAAGACTAGCTTTGAAATCTTTCAAGCACCATAAAGTGCCATCTATTTTCAAATATCTTGTGGCTCTCTTAGCGCTAAAAATGTAATTGAATAGTCATCATTACAACTTTAATTCAAACTCCCAACTTTTCACAAACCCTCTAGCTCTTATATACTGCCAGTTTACTCAATTTAAAAGTAACTTAAAAATAAAATAATGACATCGTTTCAAACCCATTCTTCACCCACCTTTCCAAAGAAATGGTAATTCAATTAATCAGCAGTAATCGTTGCATAGCCTATTAGTTTTTAATTAGTACGGTGTTGCCAGCTGTTATTATGAGGTAGATTGAGCCATTACAGTGCAATCGCCCGCGTCGACGTCCGCAAATTGTTCTGGCTCACCTGCGCGCGCGCACGGTGTCGTTTGACGCGTGCCAAACGTTTAGAGGGTTTCATGTTCTATTGTTTTTCTTTTGAGTTCTCGTGGGAACCAAAGAAAAGATCACAGAAAATTTTAAGATTAATGATTAATATAAAATTCTGTTATTTAGCGTTAGATTTTGGGTTAGTGTTATGTTCAGTAAGGTCATAAAAAGTCACAACTGCATCGCCAACATATAAAATATCTCATTTAATTTTATATTTATTAAGATTTACTTGTTACAGCTCAAAATTTATATGACTTGATTTCCGACCTTCCAAAAAACGATATCAATAAGTAGCCTTTTAAACAAATATAAATCATGAATATCTGCAATAAATATTGCCAATTATATAAAATAACGTATTGAAGAGTCAAGTAACCTCAATTTTTCGTATTCAGACGATCGTTATCTATCCACTTTTAATGTGCTGAATTAATTTTATGAAACACTGACTTAATCTCAGCGAAGCAACGCAACTCAACAAAATGTATACAAATTGCTTAATACAAGTCGATTTATATAGATTTATTCGTGAATTTTTTGCCGCTGAACAAACAATGAGTAGTATCGATTAATTCTGAATTAAAAATTAATAAAACGAAGGTAAAGCCTTTTAAGGGCATAGGTAAAGATTGCATTGACATGAAGATTGACAGGCTTAAAGAAGAAATACGTCAAGGCTGTGTTTCTGAGAATTCGACACTGGTTTGACAGTTGCGTTTTTTATGCTGTGTGATCTGATCTGAACATTGTTGTTTATGTGTGTTTTTCTCAGTTATTTATTAAACAAGTATTTATTAATGTATAAACATATTCAGGTGACCTCGGGTCATCTCTGTAGTTTTAGAAAATTATTAGGTATAAATATCTACGTAATGAATTATTGATAAATAAATCATCAGTTGATTACGTAGGTTTGCAAGAAAAAAGATTCACTTAGATTCCTACCACACCAAACTTGCATGCGAACTCGAGATAAAAATTAAAATGTGGTTTTACATCTTTGAATCGTTTGTGTGAAACTTGTTGTACTAGATCGCGATGACAGGCAGTATTACAAAAACAAAACACGATCAAAGACAGTCTCCCATAATCATTCATCTTAATCTTCTTTTGTTTATGAAGAAAAATATCTTCGCGCGAACTCATTTTGCGTCGAGTCCAATTTATGCGTAGTTTATGCGTTTGCCTTGTATTTTGCTGGAAAAATAAAGAAAATATAGTCGTCTTTTGCTGTAAATAATGTGAGCATCTTCATATATCAGGTCAGAGCATTGATCCAAGATTTAGTGCGTCCCGCCGCTCTGACTAATTTGTCCAAGGCCAATCCATTATTATTTATTGCCTTATAAAATACCTAATTCCCTTTAGACATAAAGGCGGCTTTAGTGCGTCAGCTCAAGGTCCATTTCTTTATGTGTCTTAATCTCATTAGAGCCTACAGGCTAGTGACTCATTTGTACTCGATTCTAAATATAGAATTTTATTGACTACGCAATAAAATGGTATCCTCATTTGACTTTTTACTGTAGAATAAATGGTATGTTCATTTGATTACCTCATTTCTTCATTTTATCACGTTGTTAGTATATCTATCTGTTAATTTGGTTACCAACGAATGGATACTTTAATATCCACTTTTTAAACTCAACGAAGCGAAACTAGAGTCTAGGTAGGTTTCATTAATGACAACAAAGAGATAAGTTTTCGGTCACCTTTAGCAATGTATGCATGGTAGAATGATGCCCACTTATGTGTTGTCCGTAATATAATGTAGTGACGTGTATTTTTGTTAACATTTTTATATTTATTTACAAAGTTCCCCGGTATTTAGATACCTGTCGATGCGTATGGTAGATATCAGTTCACAGTCAGCCTGCTCTACGTTCTGTGATCTTATTTATAGGCTCTCCAAACACTTTATACCGAGTTTTCTCAATCTTTTCTATGAGCAGAATCCCATCAACACCCATAGTAATTAAATAATTTTTGTTTTTCTATGGCTTCCCTAAAAATTATCTTTCCCACCATGATGTGCATGATGATCAGAGTCCCTTAGTGTTATTATTCATATTTTTAAATATCATCAGTTTTACTTAAATAGGTATTTCCAGTTTTACAAGGCAAGTAATAACGAGTCGAGTTCAATTGTTATCTAAGCTTATTTTCGTTGCTACGCTCTTACTGTTACCTTAAATTCATTATACTTGAATTTAGCGGTCCCTGAAGCCTACAAACATCTAAATGTCCATAGACTCCAGGTTGAGAATCGTTGCCTTATACTACTACATATCTTTCTTTTTACAAAACTACAAATTCATCCGCTTACGTAATCAAACATTCCAGGAACCGGCCCTTTTTAAACTGAGTCAAATCAGATAAGATGTAAATGTAAGTTATATCACTTCTTTGAAGTGTGTACATACATTCGTACAGTTTTTTCAATTGCGACGATAACTTGATAAGCATATTGAGATGTACAGTCATACAAAAAGTTGAATGTACTAAATAAATCACTCATATTAAAATTTATTTAAGGTACATTAAAAACAATGAAATAAAACTTTTCATAATGCCTTTTTCTCCTAGCTTTTCCCAAATCCTTTATTCACAATAGCTCAAGAAAAGATACAAGGACACAAAAACGAGAATAAAATGAAAAACAAAACTGTGAAAAAATAATTTTTATTTTCTCCAACAAATCACTAGCGCGGTGAACTTCAAAAACTCTGCAAGCGGTATAAGCTCTTAAGCAGCCGTTATGGGCGTTCAAGTGTCACTGTAGGCCTCTTGTAGCGAAGCGTAGTGTACTCTAGAATAAAGACTAAAGCTCTCTATAGTAATGAGTGGATATTATACATAATGCGTGAAGAGGTACTTGTAATGTACTCCTGCTGTGCGCAAAAAAGTTGATTGAATGAGCCTTTCAAAGAATAGTTTGTTGAACAACTATGCAATACGTGCGAATGCGAGAATGGAATACAAGTGTCAGGCGAATAGTTTTTTCAAATCAATTTTAGTTATTCTTAATCAGGGCATTTAATTTATTTTGTTTCTTTTTATACACGATACAACAGCACACATTGCCGAACGTTGATCTCGACTAATAGTAACGGGTTTTTGTATAGAATTTAACTCTAGAAGCTTGCAATAGAAACAAAATGTAGCTATATCCTACATTCTGTACAAAATCTCTGTATTTATTTTAAAAATATTGGAATTAAAATTCAAAATGCGAATGCACCATTATTTACTCCCGATTTTATCTGACAATAAAGCTTCACTTACAACAATAAATCCAGCTGAATCCAGGCAGCGGCTCCCTACGGGCAGATCCCTTTGCTATTATTTTTAGTTTTTATTTTATTTTCTCGTCACCTGCTGAGCTACAGATATGAGTAATGGTCGTGATATTTAGCGCAAGCTATTATTTTCGACATTATTTTTTCTCATTATTATTCATATTTATTATGGAGTAAGCGTAGGCTGATATGGGATTAAAGTTACCGCAAATAATAAAAAAGAATTCAATTAATTCACAGGTGGTTGTGTTAATGGATGTTTAAAAACTTCTGTTGGCAAAAACATTTTTGATATTCCATTTTTGCCTAATTTGACTACAATTTTCACCAAAGTAGTACTCGTTAACAAGATAAGGTTCTCTATTCAATGTACTTTAAATGAATAGGGCCAGTGTAAATAAAATGTAATCCCCTTTAATAAGATTTGGACATTATGACGTCACGAATGACGGTTCAGGGACGAAACATGCGTCTGTTTGTAATCCCTATTGCGTATTAATTAAATCTGACTTGCGTTAGTTTGTGCCGATGTAGGTATTCAACATAACAAAGTAACTATAGTCAACATCAAGAGCAAAAATGGAGTGCCCGTAGCCCAGTGGCGCTCGATGACCTAAATCGATCTGTGAGGTAAAGCAACGTACACAGAGGCAGGAAACTTGACGGTTACTAAAATGGTAATGTCGGTCCCGGCTGTTGTCGATTGATTACAGTCGTTAATCCAAGTCAAGGGCCATTTGGCGGTTTGAAAATTTTGACACAAGGGTTAGTCAAGTTCATCTCATACTTCATCGTGTAAGGGCTTAACTGTCAAGCTTTATGTACTCTTGATTAAATCTACTTATTTATGTTTAATGGTACTACTCAACAGAATATTCGCCATATTGGTTTTATGTGTTTTCATGTGTTTGGTTTTATGTAATAGGTATTAATAAAATATCGTTAAAAAAGGCTTCTATATAAAAAAATTAAAACACATCTGAATAGTTTTTATTTTATTTTCTATGGTTCTTTTTTGTTTGTAGGTGGCCCAAGATTTGATCCAAGATATCTAAATAACCCATAATATTAATATTATGATATCATTAACGGTGTCGTTCTAACTTGACAAAACGATTACCTCCCACAAACGGATAGCGACAAACATAAAGTTAATCAACTAAGATTAGTTCGTCTTGTGTGGTAACTGGTGAGGTATCAGTAACTCGTTTTTGTACTTTTTGTTACTGATAAGCTCTGATGACAAGTAAACTCTAGTTAACGGATGTTTGATGTCCGTATGATTCAACTTACGGACTGATAATTTGGATAGTAACCCGCAATTAAAGTTGACATTTTGTTTTTCTGAGTCTAACTGCTTATGGTTTTTGAAAAAAACAATAATCTTTTTAAGGTTCTCATGTTCCTTGGGGAAAGTTGTTCAGTTTTGTGGGCTGATCCTGTCCTTAAGTTTCGCTTAATTAAAGTCAACCAAAATGTAACAAAGTTAAAAGGAAAACTAATGAAGCTAAGTTGTCTCTTTCAGTTAATGAGTAACTGTCGATTAAGTAATAAAATCTATTTTTTTCAACTTCGGAACCCTACACTGCGCGTAGCACGACACGCTCTTGGCCGGTTTCTTTATCTCTATAGGACCTAGGTACTCTAGGTACTACTTTTGACGCATTAATAGTTTTTAAAGAGTTATACTTAGGTCTAGGCAATGCTTTTTTTGAATCATATTTCCTGCTAATTCAACACGTTTTTGGCGGTATTTAAATGATTTTTAATAAATTTTATATCATACTTCGGTACGGCTTTCATGTTACCCTTGTTCCGATACGTATCTTCAGTTTTGTCAAAATTGGTGCAGCGGTTTAGACTCTTAATCTGATTTACCTTTGCATTGGTAATATTATAGTACCAATGAAAGTATTAATAAATGCATCACAGCTATTCCTTAGCACACTTCACTATTATACAGTAAAAAAATCTCTGAAATGCTTCTGTAGGTATTCTCCTTTAGGCTGTGTAGTAGAGTTATTATACAACTATACAGCTTCTATGAGAGGTACAGCGTCTATATAACTGCGTATACAAATTGAAAGACTCGGTTTTCAATTTTCATAGAGCTCCAGAATGCTCAAGTGTATTTTAGATTCTTCCATGGCGCGGTCGTTCACCGCTGGCTTGACATCTTTTGAGCCGTCTGCTGTCAAGAACTCTGGGATGCACAAAGCCTTCGAGTGCTCTCGGTTGTCTGCCCCCAATGCAGTATAAAACATTACAAGTCAGCTATACAGTATGTTCACTTTATTTCTTGAAGGTGATTGTTTTTGCTGTGCCTTGCGCTAAATTTCTTGACTTTCTTGAATCTAAGAAGCTGAATTTAGTATATTCGTAATCTTTTGAGAAAAAAGTTCTTGGTGTAGGTACTATTGATAGAGTATAGGTTAGGTACCCTACATTACTAAAGTAAGACCTACCTTTTCTTCTTGCTCTGTGTTAGTAGTAGGTAATTCCAAATTATTAGCACCTATGTGAAACTAAAACATGTGTCTATTCGCGCCAAATAGTTTTAGGCATTAAAAAAGGCAGGGATCTCCACTCGATCGGTCCTATGCCACCCGCAGGACCGATCGAGATGAGCAACGCTCGGAGTTTCTTGCCTATTCTTCTCTGGGGAAGACTGCACTTTTGTGAATAGGCGGCATAGTTAAAAATGATTATGTACCCAGTAATAGGTACAAAATAAGAGAAGACTACTCATACAAATATATTGCCAAACACACCTTCGTTTGTAATTTATATTGCAGCTTACATACTGTATGAACTCTATACAGCAGGCACTATTTTTAAACAGATGCACCGTGCATTTTTATCGCAATTCTAGATGCAATGCAAGTACTTCAAATGGTGCAGTCTGGATGCAGCTTTTGAATAGCCGGATCTTGTTCTTTGGGAGATGAAACATGTTTTCTGTTTTTTGCGTGGGCAAAAAGATGTCTGCGTACTCGGCGGCATATAAAACTATTTTAACGAATGTTACTTGTACATTGTTTTGCTATAGGACGCCCGTAGCAAAATCTTCACACGCCTAAAGAGCTTCCATTGGGTAATCTCACCAGATAAATAGATCTTTTGGACCTTAATGAGGTGATATAAAATCACCTGGCGAAAGGTAAATCAACGCATAAAAGTTTTCTTTATTTTAATATTTCTACATGTGTTTTGGGGGAAGTTATTTGATGTTCCGGATTTTGGCTCCTTAAGACTTAACTAGCAAAAATTAAAGATGTGAATCAGCCCACTAAACTGAACAACTTTTCCCATGGAACAAAGGTCGAACTAAAAAAAATTCGCCTCCACACCACCTTAAATTTAATTTTATATAGGTTCCTTGGAGAAAGTTGTTCAGCTTCATGGTTTTACAATTTCACCTACTCTTCCCATATAATGTTTTCCCAGGATGTTTGTTCTCGGGTCATGGGTGTTTGTGTTTGTCTTTATGTGTTTTCCACGACACAAGGGAAAACTTTGAGTGTGTAGCGTTTATTATTATTATTATAAAATATCACGACATTTTTTATCAAATCGCAATAGGACAAAACTGATGGAAAAACTTACTAACACATATTTACATGAACACAGTCAAAGTCCTCACTAATTTAAATCACTTATAGCTGCCCACAAGCGCTAAAATAGAAATAAAACAACTTCTAGTATTAACCCTCACGATTCAAACCAAAACAACTCGCTACAAACTCATTTCGATTCCAAGAATACTCGTACAGTGCTTTGAAAACGGTTCGCAAGCGGGCCACGGTAAAAACAAACCACAGAGGCTATTATTAACTTAGCTGTTACTTGCGACAGCTGACTGTATATCCATCTATGCTTAATTGTAATTATAATGTGCAAAATACTTTTTGTGGAAGAAATGTTTAGTAATTAAACTGCCCATTTATAATTCTTCTATCTTGTGTTATTCTCCGTTACGAGGTTACTAACTTAGCCCGCGCGGGCTACTTACTTCAGTTACTTGCTCCGTGTACATTATACACGCATTCTAATAGACGGAGATCCCAAGGCCGCCAGACCTTACTTATTTTCTCATAAACCAAATGTGTGGAAAATAGTAGTGCTAGAACGTACAAGTAATGTATGAATACCAGCTAACCTGGGCCGGCGGCCAATTTTCAACTATCAGGTTCTGAAGGTACTTCCAAAAATTACTCACTTGTCTTGAAGTCTGGCTGCTGATGTCTTTTAAAATATAATTAATTATATATAAAAATTAATGTTCAACACCGCCAGACACTCACCGTCGGCTGTAATTTCTGCCAGACGCTTTACAGTTCGCAAGTAAATTATGCGATTATACCTACAATCTGAGCCGTGATTTTTGTATATGATGTTCAGGGAACTATAACAATACTTTTTATAGCACCCAGACTTCAAGACAAGTGAGCAATTTTTGGAAGTACCTTCAGAACCTGGTAACTGAAAATTCATACATTACTAGTACGTACTAGCACTACTATTTCCCACACATTTGGTTTATGAGAAAATAAGTAAGGTCTGGCGGCCCTGGGATCTTGGTCTATAAGGGCCTGGTCAGTTAGCCACAGCTCATAGCGGGTGCAAAACCGTCTTTTGAAGATTCAAGACAATTATTTGACATCAAAGATTTACACTACAACACAACATAAAATAAAATATAAAAAATAGGACAAAACGAAAAACATTGACAAGAACACAAACAGAAAACAACGACAATCAACTAGATTGTGCTGTAGTGCGATGTCAAACATAGGACACAGCTCAGCATATAGCCCAGGCTTCTACATTGGTTTTCAGCTGTGCCCAAAAAAAAAAAGGTTGTCATTTGTTGAATTTGTTAAGCGTTCGATTATATTACTAGAGCCTACGGCTATTAAAACGAAGTATGGCAGCGTCATATCCCGGAAAACATTACAATGTCACAGGCATAGACTAAATCAAGTTGCCTGTAAATGGTACCCAAGAGGTGTATGGCAAAACAAAACGACTAGTTAATTATTAAGTTTGTTAAGTTACACCGGAGGTAGAGCGTACAGCTTCCGTTCCATTTACACACATATCGCTCGCAGTAACTACAGGTTCTTCCCTTTCACTCTATGGGCCATTTTCCATTAATCCCATGGTAACTAATTGAACCTACGATTAGTAACTAATCTGACAAAATCTTCTTCTTCCTTGCGCTTTGTTCTGTCTTGGTGTAGCTACTCATGCAAGATTACAAAAAAAAACCTATATTTAAAATATATATATAACACCACACTCGTACTAATATTATAAAGTTTTGTGAGTATGTGTGTGTGTTTGTTACTCCTGTACGCTAAAACTACTGGATAGATTTTAATAAACCTTTGCAGTAATATAGCTTAGACTTTAGAATAACACATAGGCAACGTAATTTTCCCAATTTCCCATTGGAACGGAATCCCGGGCGGATAGCTAATAAATTATAAATATTATTTTCGAGCCGACTTTATAGCTATTTTGTATATCAACAATAAGTACGTGTCTTTAAAGACAAAAAAACGCCTAAAACCCGTCGCGTCACCAAATCTCTTTAAAAATCTATTGAAATGTTTACGAAAGTGAAGCAAGTGGGAAAAAACCTTCAGGTTAATGAATTCACTTTATCCAGATCTAAAGATATGCATGCCCAGAGACCTGAGACACCAACTTTAAAACCACTCGAAACACTCCCAAACCGCCTTTAATTGTAGAGTGATGAAGTTTTCTCGACTGCAAATAGAGTTTGTAACGCGATTGATTTTTAAGCCATTGATTTTAAGGGTTAGAATTGAGTGAACATATTAATCATTTTAAATAGGAGTAGCAGACTTGTACCAAAGATAATTGATTGCTTTGCGAGGTATAGAAATATTAAAAAAACCGTACATTCACATAACTTTAACAAGACCTTGTGGCTTATTTGCACTCTCTATCACAGAAGTTTAACTTTATCTGTTTTCTTTTAAAATTATGCTATAATATAAACTGTTTCTATCTATCTAATAAGTAAGTATTATCAAATCTTCAATTCAATATAATTATTACTTCCTTGCGACAGATCGGAAGGCGCAAAGATTACGGCTTTTGTTTGCTACTTTAGTATCGCACAATACCCATCTGATTTGGTAAGATCATACTCTTCGTATACCCTGCTTAGTCAAAAGAAACCAAGTACTATACAAGCTTAGAACACACATATTTTCTAAACGTCAGTAATTTACAGCCTTTCTTTCTGACGCGGAGTATACAGGGTGTTAAGTAATCCGATCTTATCCTCTCGGGTGGTGAATCAGCCTATGAAACAGAACAACTTTCCCTAAGAACAAATGCCGAAATACGAAAAAAAATGTTTAACTTCCCATACAAATTGCATCAGCTGATGGAAGTCAAAAATTTTTTTTTGTATTTCGGCATTTGTTCTTAGGGAAAGTTGTTCAGTTTCATGGGCTAATTCACCACCTGAGAGGATAAGATCGAATTACTTAACACCCTGTATATAGCTAGTGGCGAAGCGACGATTATAGTTACAAGCATTACTATTGTTACCGCAATCAGTGATGGAGTTATTTAATTTTGTATTTCATCATTTTGCAGGGTTTAATTTTGTATTTCATCATTGGGACCTACCCTTGATATTAAACCTGGATATAGTCTTGATTTATTTGTGTCTTGTCTCCTTTGCTTACTCACACACACACACACACATACACACACACGCACACACACACGCACGCACGCACACACACACACACAAACACACACACACACACACAAAACACATACACACATACGCACGCTCTCGCATGCACGCGCTGCTAAGTGTTGGCAAGAAACTAAGTGATTATTTATATTTACTAAGTATTTTGTGATTTAAACTTAAACTTAAATGTAAGTAGAATCATTATGAAGCGCGGGGCTTTTTGCTTAAAAAGTAAAAAGCCCCAGCTTGTTACATATACTGTGTAATATTGTTGAAACAATAAACATTTTTGATTTTGATTTTTTGAAGAGAAATCCTATAGGCATTTGAACTTCTTTCGTTATTATATATCATCATTATGCCAAGAATCACTTCTTTTCACTTGCCCTACTCAAGCCAATTCGCCAGGGGCGGCCTTAGCCTGGACATAAATAATGCTGGAGTAATGTGGTGCACGTCCTGCCGCCTTCCGGTGCGCCGGCGCCGCCCGCGAGCGATGGGCTGCCTCGTTCCCACGGGTGGAGGAAGTCGTTATAAGGCTAAGGTTGGGCTAAGGGTTTATTTATAGATCATTGTGTGATCTATAAAGATATAAATACACCCTCGTAGCCCAGAGTCGCTGTCTGTTCGGAATCGGTCAGTAAGGTTAAGCTACGCACACGTTATAGAGAATCTGATTGCGTGACCACAAAGGCAATTTGTCACGAGCTTTAAACCGCGTCCCTTATGCTGTTGACGATTGACTACCGACAGTCGTGGAACTAAGTCAGCGGCAACAATCTCTGACACCACAGGGCTAGTGAAGTTCGCCATGTCTTGATTGATACCAACACGATAAAGAAGAATTCAATTTGGCTTCATATATATATATTTTTTATTATAACATGGGTTAACTCTTGACCTCAATCTTGACCAAGGTCATAGATGAGGTCGACGATGGAGCAAGTTAACCCAGAAAATGTCAATTAAGGTACTGGTATTCCCACGCACCGACGGAACACAGCAAGCTGTTTGGCGTCGGACTTCGGTAGGAGGGTGGTCGCGAACTAGACGGCCCTTTACAGAGCCTACCACACCGCATGAGACCATAGGACGACACCTCAGATTCATAAAGAAAATGAAGTGTCGTTACCTGGGATGGATTACTTGGAGGCAGGTCTCATTTGTGTTTCCTCAGTCGCCTCTTACGACATTCACGGAAAGAAATGGGGTGGTGTTATTCTCATCCGACCACCACACGGCAAATAATAATGGACCAACAGTCCTTGAATGTGGTTAACAGCTTTCTTAGTTATATATTTAACCCCCGACAAAAAAGAGGGGTGTTATAAGTTTGATGCGTGTATCTGTGTTTCTGTGTATCTGTATCTCTGTTGTATCTCTCAAAGCTCCAACATGACTAGTAAGTATATTTTGCACGTGATAAGTGACAAATCATTAACAATGTAAACCTTTGAGTAATGTAAACTCACTACAGTTAACTAAACCATTTATTTTATCCGTAGAACCTACTTAATATTATGTCGGTCTGATTTAATTACATCTCGCATTAAGATGGCGGATGAAATGGGCGTGCTTCTTGTAGCCGGAAGGTCAGATCCTGATTGGAGAAAATGAAGGTTAATACTGACGCTACGGCGATTTGCATAGATTATCCAAGTTATCTATTAAGGGCTGACATATTAAACACCTGGATAGCATATGGATTAGTATATCACTTCCACGCTGGAATAGGAGTAAAGGAAAAACTTATGTGCCAGCTGCCTATACTTCCCAGGCATACTGTAAAAGTCAGTAAGTGGAATGCAAGGGGTTTTTTGCATCAGCAAAAGGCTGACTACCATTATACAACATGTTTCATCTGATAACCCTCACAATTTATATCAAACGTGGCATCTAGGGTCCAGATCCACTGATGCTCTGCCTACCCCGATAGGGATTATAGGCGTGAGTGTAAGTATGTATGCATAGTGTTGTAACTGTAGCTTATATCGAGTGACTTTAAAGTTAGCGAAAATTAAGGATTTGAATCACAATAAACTGAATAAATTTCGTTAAGACATATGGGTCGAAATATGAAAAAAATATTCGCCTCCAGGCTGGCTGGAAGAGATCACTATTAGTGATAAGTCCGCCTTTGTAAACTTTTTTTCTTTGATTTTGTATCCCATGTTATCTAAGTGCAATAAAGAATATATATTACTTGAGCGATCAGCCGATTGCCTCAGTATGAGAAATTTAATTTTTTTTTGAATTTCCCACCTTTGGGAAAATTAGTCAATTTGATGGATAGATTCACCTCTAAAGTTGCTACATTTTCTACATAGTTGATTAAGAATATTATGTAGGTATGATCAAGTACGTATTAAACTTGACTAACCTGGTGTCAGAGTTTATGTAGTTTATTAAAACTAACTAAGGTAAATTATTCTATAACCCTAACCACATATTAATAGAAAAGTGGACTAACAAAACGGCAATTATATAAGAATATTTATATTGAAAGAGTTCTTTGTATTAATAACGTATAATAATTGTTATTCAAAAATGGTGACGTTCTGAAATAGGAAATCAATAACTTACGTATCGATATCGATGAAGATCATCTCAGGAAAAAAAATTGAAATTACAAAAACTCTTTAAAAATAGGTACTTGATCCTGATACTAACCCTGAAATGAATATACCAACGATGTAACAGGAGCAGTGCAGTTCAGTTTTACACAAAATACTTTATACCATTCCCCCTCTAGAAAGCTTCTTTTTTTCACTGAAAATTCGGGATAAAGAGCTCTTTTAGTCACAGTTTTGATATTTGAATTTAGAACCCTAAAAAGATTCATTTTCTCCCGCAAAACACGTAAAAAAAGAGCACTTTTTTTGTCAATTAGGGTGTTTAAATTTCGAACACTGCAATGTATAGACATACGACCTCCATCGCAAAGAATATTCGAAATTCAAACTCCTTGCGCAGATAACTCTTCAATATTTGAATGGTCAACATTTTCGACAGATTTAAAACTTTAAAATAAAAATGTGTGTTCTTTGCTGTCATTAATTAGTAATACGTCGACAAGAATTAATATCTCGTCACAGATTGATCACCCTATCGACAACAACAAGAAAAATACTCTTAACTTTAGTAATTGTTCAAATTTGAATGTACAGAGGGCCGCACATCAGGTTACCACAAGCGTGCACTCTGTGCCGTTGCGATAAGATGATTTTCATTAATGTAACATTCCTTTTTTCTTGATTAAATGTTTATTTTCCGCTTAAATCTTTCTTTTTCTCGAGATCATGGTATGAAATATAATGTGCAACTCTTGAATAAAACGGATTTTCATCGAGGGCTATAAATCACTCGCGTCTTTTAGGATTCAAACACTTGAGTTTAAATCCTAAAAGACGCGATTTGAATCCTAAGATGAATTTAGTGGTACTCGCTTACGCTCGTGATTCAATAATTTAGAATCCTTCATTTGCTCGTGATCCAACTTTGGCCCTCGCTTAAAATCCGTCTTTTATTCCCGAGTTGCACAATATACTATAATATTATTATAAGAGTAGCTTCCCGCCCGGAACCTCTTTCCGGTGAGAATTTCGGACATAAATATAACACATTAACCTGCCTGCTGAATCATTCCGTCCATTGATGAAATCCGTATGAAAATCTGTTCATTATTTTTTGAGTTTATCGCGTTCAGACAGACAAAGCGGGGGACTTTGTTTTAGGTATAATGAAAGGCTCATCGTATGATGATGATGCCTGAGCGTTGTCGCATAAATGTATTGTAATTTGACGACATTCATGCAATTGTAAGTCCTTTTATTCTAGAAAACATTTATTTTATTGTGTAGTTAAATACGTAGTTTAATCACTTCCTTGTAAAATAGATCACATAATCATATTAACATATTTCCTACATTTGTAAGGTTTCTTCGTGTGTCGATATCACTGGTAGAAACGTTTTATGTTCGATATTATAGCTATAATGCACAAAAAGTGAACATAAGTAAAAAATCTAAATTATGTATTTTTTGTTTCAGGTAATTTCACTTTGACTTTGATTTGAATCGAGCTGAGTTTCGAAACGTCGCATGATTAAAGCTGTTGTAAGTAAAGCGTTTTATATTCGTTACTAACTTTCCGCTTGGGACTTCGTTCCCGTGGGAATTTCGGGATGAATTATACACATAAACTTCCTCTTTAACCACTCCGTTCATTGGTGGAAACTTTATGAAAGTTCGTTCAATAGTTTTGAGTTAATCGCGTTTAGACAAGCAGACAAACACGGTGGGGGCTTTGTTTTATAATATTATAATACAGTATAAAGTCACTGTAATTAATTTGTTAAGAAACTCTGTAAAAAGCCATAACAAAAGGCTTTTATTTATAAAATATCAATAGAGCTATAATGTTGGAAGGCAAACTTAACAAAGTACTCAATCCGAAGTATGGCATTAACTCTGCGTGTTCGTACTATAAACATTCGCCACAACTCGCCGCCGCCGTTGCGTCTGCGCACACCCTATATTTAACCTCTGAAGGGTTTCCTGCTACAAATTAGTAGAGTTAGAATCAATTTTAAATTAAGAACAGATTTTATCGATGCTCTTTGATCTTTTAAAATTAGTAGTTACGTTATTGCTTTGCGTATTTGTGTTTAGAGTAGATAAATAAGATATAAATAGAAACTGATCAGTATTATTTATTCAAAATGAAAACCATATCGAATAAAACATTCTTTTTGTGAACTATAGTATACATATAATCAAATTATGACATTCACAGTGTAATCTACAAAATCATCGATAGAAAAATTTTATCGACATCCCTGCTTCACTATTCAAAATGTTTATTAATTCGTATAAAATACATCGCTTGTTTACATATCGCCCACGTGGTAAGTTCATTGACCTCGGGATATTTTTGTTTTGTTGTTCATTTTTATAATTTAAAAACAGCGTCTTTCGATGCATTTTTATCATTTTAAGACATGTTTATACATAGATGGTTAGATTTGATTCAGAACTGTTTATTTATGACGCTGACAGATGATTTAGGTTGTGAAATTAATTTAACGTGGAATTGCTAAGACATTTAATGAGTAAATACGCTAAATAAATAAAAAACCGCGTGCTGTGCTTTCTTTTTCCACTTTTTCTACCCAAAAGTAGTCTGGAAGAGATTACTACCTTAACAATAAGGCCTCCGTTTTCAATTAAATTTCATAGTTCATATGATACTGATGACATAATTAAGAAAAAATTGACCAGTGACTAGTTTTCTGAGTCATGTAAAATAGTTGCTCACTTATCGATTCTCTTACGGTGAGAGAAAACATCGTGAGGAAACTTGCACACCTGCACATTCAGGGGACTGCATGTGTAGCATGATATAATTCAGTCAGATTCCCCTGTTAACAGGGACTTGGAGGTCAGATGGCAGTTTTCTTCTTTCTTCTTACCAGCCCATATAAAAGTCTCCACCAAGGGACTTTTATATGGGCTGGTAAGAAGAAAGAAGAAGACTGCCAAAACACGAAGGGGATTTAGGCCATAGTCCACCACACTGGCCCATCAATGCGGGTGGACCGCTCGTCTTTCGAAAATTGAATTTTCTTGGAGGGGCGGGTTTCATCACGATGTTTTCCTTCACCGTTGAGCAAGTGATAATTAGAAATCCGTACATAAATCCGAAAAGACGAATTTAGTGGTACAGGCTCGCACCAGGATTTGAACCCGGGACCTTCGGATTACAAGTCTGGCTCATTACCAACTGGGCTATCACAGCTTTAGATGGCAGTCGCTCCACTGTAATTAGCTACTTAACCTGCCAAGACTCTGATCTATAATTAAGAAGCAGTCGTCTTTGTCATTTTGGTAGTGAGAGAAAGAGACAATCAATACTTAAGTATAGATCAAGACTTGAGTCTCCTTATGTAATATGGGCCTAAGTGCTAGGAAGAAGAAGAAAAAATCTAATCGGAAACGAACGACGAACTAGGAAGACGGGTCACGACCAACCTGTCAACCATCCTGATACCAGTTTTAGTTTAGTCGTAAATTGAACTAAAAACAGGAATGCCAGTCCTAATGCAATTATCACTGATTTCTTTCCTGTTGCCAGCCAATTATCACTTTATACGAGCATGGGAGTATCCAGTAATTGTATAATTCCAACTCAATCAAGGGACTGGACCGTACTACTTTCTAGCTAATGGATATAACCCGTCCGACTTGTCCTTTGGTCGACCCCGATAGAAACTGTTAGCTTATAATAAGACGCGAATTTTAAAAGCATATATTCCTTCCAGTGTGAGGTGAACTTGACTTAACCTGGTGTCAGAGTTTTCAATCCACCAAATGGCCTCTGACTTGGTTTAACGGCAGTATAGTCAATCGACAATAACCTGATCCGCCGGCTTAAAGTGACCTCCGAAGGATGAAAATTGACTGTTAGAAATAACATTAAAACACTTTATTTTTCAGAAGGCTGCAGGCCATTCTTCCTTTTTTTTTTATTATAAGATGGGTCAACTCTTGACCTCAATCTTGACCATAAAGGTCAAAGATGAGGTCGACGATGGAGCGAGTTAACCCAGAAAATGCCTTTAAAGGCACTGGTACTCCCGCGCACCGATGGAACACAGCAAGCTATTTGGCGTCGGACTTCGGTAGGAAGGTGGTTGCGAACCAGACGGCCCTTTACAGAGCCTACCACACCGCACGAGACCATAGGACGACACCTCAGATACAGAAACAAAATTAAGTGTCGTTGCCTGGGATGGATTACCTAGGAGGCAGGTCTCATTTGTGTTTCCTTAGTCGCCTCTTACGACACCCACGGAAAGAGATGGGGTGGTGTTATTCTCGACCGATTACCACACGGCAATCGATCCTTTTTTTATGACAAGTAATTTTCATTTATGTTTTGTACTTTTTAAATTAAACCCACCAAAATAGCTACTCATAAAGAGAATAAACTCTTCTAAGCCGAAGAAACCAATCGCTCAGACGTCAACTTGCATACTATCTACTCGTAATTACTTGTTACCACACACGTGGACAAAAGCCTTGAAAGTGGTAGAAAGTGGTCAGATTATGGAAGCACACCATTTCCCGCGCTCTTTCGACACCGCCAGCGGTCACCATTATTACCACACACCATTGTCAATCTACAAAACACCAAATTATTTCACTATAATTACGGACAATGGCCCTCACTTCCATCCCCATGTGTGGAAAACTTCAGTCTTAAAACCACTTTAAGTCTAAGTGATAAGGTTCAAATTTCTAATCACGTACAGAGCTTAGTCTATTACACAGTGTGTTAACATCACAATAGTAGCCAAATTGTGTTGTGAATAAGTTTTTGTGAACAAAAAAAAAGTAATTATGCGGAATTTAGGTGTAATGTATGGGGCCGATCCGTTGACGAAATGTTTCGTAACATATACGAAAACTTTCGATTGTTCTATTGTATCACGAGCACTATGTTTAATTTTAGTTTTAGCTATGAAGGATGCGTATCTTTCTTTGAAATGTTTATCACTTCATACAATAAATTAAAGTCTTGCCTCGTCTGTGTATCTATGCAGAAATAGAGTTTTAATCTGTACGCGTTAATCTGAAAAACTAATGTAGGGTTTCAGTTTTTATGAAATTAACGAGTAGACAGAAATAAATTATTCGGATAATCACCTCAAAACAAGGAATTTGTGCAAAGGTCAATTTAATATGACAGAGCAAAAATATTATAATTTAGGCAATCCCACAAATATTTGTTTTGATAAATTCTTTGAAAAATGGCGTCTGCAATGATTTTGCCAATCAAAATTAAAATGGCGAAATCTGCAATATCAAGTAAAACAACCTTTTACGGGTTGCAGTACTTACATCAGGAGACATATTTTTGAAACGATAGAATTCCAATTCGCATACGATTTGACAAGATTCGCATGAGGATCTCATACAAATCTTGTCAATTCGTATGCGAATTGGAATTCTATTGTTTCAAAAATCAGGCCCCAGAGCCTCGTCCGTTGATCAACAGGGTGCACCGCTAGCAGGTGAGGATGACGATTTTGGAGCACTAAAATGATATGACCACACATACCCATTACAATGCCGGAATAAAAAACAATATTTTCACATATTTTACGCATAGTACATATTAAATCGTAATAATTTCTTAAATGAAAATTCTCTATGTATGTATTTAATAATTTTATAGCCCACTAGCTTTCCGCCCGCGGCTCCGCCCGCGTCCTAATTTTTTTTAAATTAAAAAGTATCCTATAAACTTCACGGAGCCCGAGACGTTTCCAACGAATGCAAAACCGTGGAAATCGGTTCGCGCGTTCTGGAGTTATAGCGTCAGGAAGGAAAACCCGACTTATTTTTATATAGTAGAGAAGATAATAACATAGGTAGCGTTATGCCACTGCTATAGGTAATCAATCTATTCGATCATAGGCGGACATATCAAAGCATGAGTTCACGCGATTGACTGTACTACGCTTCTACTATAGTGCTGTATGACATCATAACCAGTAGCTGATTCTGATCTATATCATTGATTGATCGTGTCATTGATATATTGAGGTGGTTGAACGAAATCTATAGGAAGTATTGTTTATAAGCTAGCAAACACATAATTTACTCAACTTACTTTAATAAGGTGCCATTCAAGTATTAGGAACGTAGCAAAATGATAGAAGTTTTTGAACCCCCGGCCCCGCTCCCCTTGTCAGCAAAAGTAAGCAGATCAAAACTCCCGCATCCCCCTTTGTTGCTTGCGTATTACTTGAATGACCCCTTACAACCTCGGTCGTGTGTTAGTAGAATCCTTACTCCTTACTAATATTATAAACGCGAAAGTTACATGTATGGATGGATGTTTGTTACTCTTTAACGCTCAAATGGCTAGACCGATATTGATAAAATTTGGTATGGAGGCTGCTGACACTCTGAATTAACACATAGGCTACATAATTTCCCCAAATTCCCACGGGAACGAAATCCCGGACCGAAAGCTTACAACGTCACAAAAATACACCTATCACAGTACTTCGTGTAATATTTCACAGCTCGTTGTTGCGGCAGTCACTCGACCATACTATGTCGTGATTGCTCGTCCCATTGTTCAATTGAGACATACAGACTCGACGTTTTGACAGCCAATGTTGTGAACCAGACCTTACAAGCTTGGTTTAGTCAATAATCTTTCATAATTATGAAGTTCTGATGTAATCGTTGGTCTTTTCTTACCAGTCCGTGATTGTTGTATAACTACTTAACTATTGAACTGATTTTGATAACTTCACGTATTTAGCCGTGTAGAATAGTTATTCATCCACCATCAAAAATTAATCCAAATCGGTTTAGCTGTTTTCGAATTATTCGATGGCAAACAATTATAATTTTATAAAATACAGTAATAAATTTGCAAAATTTGGAAGAAAGAACACAGAGCTAGAAATTAAGTTATAAGAGTAATTATTGTGTTCTAACTGTAATATTCGTGTGTCAGTGCGGTACATTCAGACCTTGAAACATCGTCAGTACAAAAAGTATTCGCAAAAAGCTAAGGGCGTGTACCGAAAAACATCATTAAAATTGATTACGTTTTTTTGTAGTAGATTGTACCACTATGGTCTACGCAACAGAGACAAATGTTTGGATTTGGATGATTGACTATCGTTAGAGGAGTAACCATTAAAAGGTTTTGACAAGTAGTGTAGATAATTTTGACTAATTTTTTTCTTGATTTTAATAAATAATAAGAGGAACTAAAATATTCGTTCGGTAAACATTAATTTTGTTTTAGGGTCTTCCTTTTCCAGCTACCATGAGCCGAATTGACATAGCTTTTAAAAAGTCTTTGAGATCTTAATTCTTGAAAAGATCTCTTTGCACCAAAGTGTAACTACCGCAGCTGTTTTACTTTTCTGGTTGGTTGGCGATTGAGATGTTAAGTAGGATGGTTCGGTAGGATGGAAAGATTTTAGGATAGATTAAAAAAAATAAAAATGTTACCCGCATCATAATATTAAGGTATTCAAAACATTTAGCTAAAATCTAAAAGAATCAAATACTCGCTCCATAGTTTATCTTCCACCTCCGTACTGATGGTGATAGATAGCCATGAATCATACTATACACCATGAAGTGTGAGGAGGCAATGCCCTGTGTTTTTTCGACCGAGTCCCATTGACGCTTCGCTCTGTTAATACTTTCAAAGATTCGCCTTAGAGCCTTAACAAGATTTGCTTGCCTCATTGTTATTTAGTTAGGAAACCTTTTTGAAAGATTTTCGGGTCATTGGTCTCGCTTTACGTGGGTTTTTTGTTACATATTTTACTTTTAAAGTTCCGGCGAAGTTTTTGAAAAGGAGGAACAGTGAAGGGGCTTAAAACAGTGGCTTAAAATCAGTTGAAGGGGTTCAAAATCTAAATAAAATCAAATCATGAAGCGAGGGTCTGTAGTTGGCAGCAGTAGAACAGACATGGTTGGAAAAAAGGTTAATTTTATTGATCTGATAGTTAAGTTTTTGGTGTTTCCATTTCTTTGGCATCATAACCAATCTGTATCCTAAGAAAAACAGAATTCGGACAAAACTGTAAGAAAAAGAATAGCCGCAAAATCGCTTGACTACAATAGGTCAACCGTATACACTTACTATCCGTTATTATCACTATAGCCTTTTTATTTATTTACCCTGTAACTGTACCTTACTTGTGTTGGAGTGCAATAAAGTATATTGTATTGTAATCTTCGTTTCTTTACTTTCAAACTACCAAAGCGCATCAAATCTACATTTGTTACTTGATTGAAAATGTAGATTTTCCATTATGTTCTTAACTAAAGATATTCTAACAAACAATCATGATGATAACCGGAAACATTTGATTTATCTTGTTTCACGCAATTTGGCGTAACAATATAATCTTTCTCTAAAACAGGGGTTCCCAACCTTTTTTTGTCTACTGCCCACTTTAAGAATAAATTATTTTTTAACGCCCCCCTTTTTAAACATACTTAAAAACCGCTAAGTACTTATAACTGATTATTGAAACGCAACTTTATAGTATTCGGACAGAGTATCTTTTATTGAAAATAAAACAAACATAATCAATTCTTATATAAAAACTAATGTGAAGGTTGAATCTGATGCTGTTCAATAAGTTTGTTGATATCAGGTTCCAATTTACTCAAAAACAGCCGCAAGTCGCCACGTTCGGTAACACGCAAACGATTTCTCTTTTTAGTAAGCAGCGTTGCCACAGCACTAAAACCACGTTCACACAAATATGACGATGGGAATGCTATCAAGAATCGTTGAACAATTGACCACAATCCAGGGTACAATTGCAGGATCGGTTTTTGAAGCCAAAATTCTTGATATCCATTTTTGAACTTGATTTTTATTTCTTCGTTTGTTGTCAATTCTATAAGTTCTTCTTCCAGCTGAGGTGACATTGCTATGTTAACATTTGAAAACGGATCCAACACCCAGTCTGGTATTTCCAAGTTTAAAATGTCCTGGTATCGTTCGGTGAAGTCAATGTGGAGGTTTTCCAAATGTTGGCAGTAGGCAAACAAGTCGTCGTTACTGCAGGATACTGATAAATTCGGAAAATTGTGAAACTCACGTCTGCCCATATTCTTTTTGTGCAGAAGCAGTTTGGCTGCGAAAGCAGCAACGACATTTTTTGTTTTAATTAAATTTAGTTCATCGCCTTGCAGTTGGAGGTTCATGTCGTTGAACAATTTATACAGGTCTGTCATGTAAGCTATATCATTCTTTGATTTTATGAGCTTGTTGCGCAGTTCTGTATCTTTAGTTTCCAAGAACTCTATCACAGAGTCAAACAGGTTGTAAAATCGAATCAGACAATTGCCTCTTGACAGCCAACGAACTTCAGTATGAAGCAATAAACGGTTGAAATCTTCGTCATTAGTAACACAAAGCTGATGAAATAATCTATCATTCAAAGAGCTGCTACGGATTTTATTGACTGCTTTGATGACATATTGCAGTGATTGAAATAGACGTTCACTTAAGTTTCTAGCAACCAAATGTTGTCTATGAATAACGCAATGTATAGCAAGGACATCTGGAATTTTATTTTTTAAGTACGCTATGAAGCCTTTATGGCGCCCTGTCATAGCCGGAGCGCCATCCGTAGCAACTGATATAATATTTTTCAAAGGAATCTCTTTCTCTTCACAAAACTTTTCCAATGTATTGAATATGGTTTCGCCTTTTGTATCTGTCTCCAAATTTCTGGCAAACAATAGTTCTTCACGTATTTTCTCATCTTTAATAAACCTCACGTAAGATAGCAACAACGCTTCATTAGTTGGTAAAGTGGACTCATCGAGCTGAATTGAGAATTGACTAGTCCTCAGATGATTGCACAATGATTCTTCAATGTTTTCAGCCATTTCATCAATTCGTCTTTGCACAGAATTATTACTCAAAGGAATTTTTCGGATAATATCTGCGGCCGGTTTATGAAGCACAGTAGTTATTACTTCCTTTATTGCTGGCAAAATTAACTCTTCTCCGATGTTGTGTGGTTTGCCTTTTTGAGCAATTAACAAAGAGTTATTGTACGAAGCTCGAAGTCCGTCGTCATCTTGCTTAGCAGCCGCCGAAAATAGTTTTGATACACTTGGCTGAATATTATGCTTCTTCTCTAGGTCTTGAAAATATGCTACATTCTTGTCTTTCTTATCTGGATGCATTTTATTCAAATGATCTTGCAGTCTTGAAGGCTTCATTGCTTCGTTCGAAAATGTTTTTAGACATAGAAGACACAAAGGCGACGACGGGTTTGTGGGATTTTCAATAAATCCAAATTTAATATATTCCGCAGAGTATTGCCGTCTCTTCTTTTTTACTTCCGACATTGTTTTGTTTTGAGAAATACGTAAGTGTTATAATGAAGTACTGCTTATCTATTATGCGCGAAACCGCAAATGAAAATAAAATAAATTTACGTCGTTTATATAGGATTGCATAAGCAGCACGCACCAACAGGAATAAGACAAACGTGCATAAACTCGTTTATCTCATTCGACGCCCAATCGTACTCGACAAGCAAGAACAAGTATTATAGAACCAGCCGATTGATACAGGAATGTACAAATCGGATTATTTAACAAAAACTTGTTAAAAAATGATTGCCCGCGGTCTATTATATCGAACCGAGTTTGAGCTATATCTTAATTAATATTAGTTGATGTTCACAAGATGTAGTCGAGAGTCGAGAGCTCAGTCGGTGTCTAAGAGTCTTCCTAGCTAGGTAGATGAAATTATAAATCGACCCCAAAGCCCTACACAACGCCCCCTTTTTTTTCTGGGTCTCTTACCGCCCCCCTTTAGGCCTGCAGCGCCCACAAGGGGGCGTTATCGCCCACGTTGGGAAAGACTGCTCTAAAACGTCTTTCCCTATTTGTTTTTCGTTTAACAAACAATTCCATTTCAATTTAAAACAATGATTACAAATCAAAAGACTAGTTACATTCCTGTTACATTCCTTTGAGTTTCGTTTCGTAACCTTATTCCCGACGTGGCTGTATAATTTGGTGGCCTGTGCTCCCGCGCATATCTACTGACGTAACGCCAACCTGCGCTCGCGCAAGTTTTCACACGCCCGTTTGATTAGATCCTAGTACCATGTAGATTATAGCGGTAGCATACATTGCACATACAACTTTGTCTTATCATTTTTCATTGAATAATTTGGATTTTCAATTATGATGTATGGCAACAGTTTGTGATAGAGGCTGTCCGCTGGTCCCAGGTTTAAGCAAACACTTGTTTTGGTTAGAACAACATGATGTTTTTGTCTGTTTTGTATATCCCCAGGAGACCTCACTATAATTATAAGGAAAAATAGGGCTTTCCTTATAATTATCGTGCTGGCATTATTAATTTGGTTTCTAAGCTTGTCATCTAAAAAAACCGAGTAAAGATGTGTAGTGTTGGATGTAGCGATTATATCATTCTTAGCACAAAAAAAATTGCGTTGGATAGTATTAATCATTCGTTTTATTATGCTGGAACTAAATGTAAGTAAAAAGTTGGTAAACATCTGATGAAAAAAAGAATGCTTTAATGTCTTGAATCAGTTTGATTGTTTTTTTGTACGATTCGCTATAGATGCGAAGTACTCCTGATTCGAGGAATTCATTAATTTAATAGGTTTCGTTTCTGTATGTTAACCACATATGAAAAAAAAAATTACGTATGATGAAAAAAAAATTACGAAGTAATAAAACAGCCGTACTTGGGATAGTGGTTAGATTATACATTTTATTAAGTGTTTTGGAATTGATTGGGATTTGTCATGAAATTGATTTACACTAAAGGCAGTTTCTTGTACACAGTTTTTGAATTATGACCGAGAAAAACTTTACTGCGGTTAAGGTATCTTTTTAAATTAGTAAGAGAAAATTATGGATGTAAATCAGCCCATTAAACTGAACAACTTTCCCTCAGGAACATTTCGCTTTTCCATACCACACAACGGTGATAGCACAGTTGGTAATGAATGAGCTAGACTTGTAATCCGAAGGTCGCGGGTTCAAATCCTGCTCATTCATCTTTTTGGATTTATATACGGATTTCTAATTATCACTTGCTCAACGGTGAAGGAAAACATCGTGATGAAACCCGCCCGTCCAAGAAAATTCATTTTCGAACGAGCAAACTGCTTTCGCATTGGGCCAGCGTGGTGGAGTATTGCCTAAATCCCCGTCGTGTGTCGAAGGGAGGCTTGTGCACCTTGGTGGGGACGTATATGGGCTGGTAAGATACAACTGGTGCGATCAGTTGTGCCT
Source organism: Aproaerema taeniolella (assembly GCA_949987775.1). NCBI lineage: Eukaryota > Metazoa > Arthropoda > Insecta > Lepidoptera > Gelechiidae > Aproaerema > Aproaerema taeniolella. Next base: position 16,387,400 of record OX465252.1, on the reverse strand, counting down.
TTGTGTAGTATAAGCATTTTTTGAGAATATTATATATAGGTTCCTTGGGGAAAGGTAATCAGTTTCATGGTGAGAATCAGCAACTAGTTTCGGTTGCTAATTTAAAGTCACCCCATATAGAATTTGGACTAATAATATAAAAGAAGAAACTTACTGTCTGACTGACTGACATATCAACGCACAGCCAGTCTAGAGATTCCAAATTTGGCACGTAGGTTTCGTATGAGGTCTAGGGGAGCACTAAGAAAGGATAGAGCGTGAAACGGGAGTTCAAAGTTTGTATGGAGAAAACAATTTTTTTGGACATTTTGACTCAAAACTTCGTGAGAATATACCTTGCAGCAAATAAACGGACACCTGTTTCGCGATTTTTCGAAAAAAAAAAGATTTAGAGCTAGAGGGAAGTTCTTTGCGCGAGCGAAGCCGCGGGAAAAGGCTAGTTTGGGGTAAAACTTTTGAATTTTCATTTGGTTATGTATTTGATCATACATTTTTAACAGATTCATTTTGTAACCCATTATTATCAAACAATGGTGCTGTAAAAGTATACTTAGCCATGTTTCATAGTCAAGTAAACATGAGCTACAATTTTACTGCCAATGTACAGACAACAGCACGTCTGGTTACTCTGTTGCACTACGAAAGTCGGCGCTATTACGAGCCAGATAAAGGCGACGTTAAGGTCAAAATGATTAGCCTGACGTGCTGCCGTGTGTACACTATACAGGCAAAGCGATTAGTGTCCTCCGTGTTCCATTTCACCTCGTTACTCGATAGCATCGATAAAGTCGATAGTTAATCGATAACTGCTGTGGTTTTCAAAGTGTCTCTTATCTTTTTCCTGTTACTGTCCATTATAAAAGTGTCATATAGAAGCCATACTTCGAAACCGTTACGGAACTCTTATGGGACAGTAGAAGCTTTTGTTTAAGTGCCTTTTCGAATCTATAATTAGATCTTTACTAATTAATTTAGACTGTTTAGTGTGTTTTTATATTTAGTACTCACAAATGCTTCACAGTCATCCATTACATTTGGGGGTCTTTAAATAAGTGAGCAAAAATTAAGGATGTTAAGGATGTTCTAACAAATTTCCCCAAGAAACATAGGTCGAAATATGAAACAAAATTATCGCATCTCCATACAACTTCTTCTTATTGTGTAGGTATAGTCAAGTGATGGCGAACTTGGCAAACCCTGGTGTCAGAGTTTTCAAACCGCACAATGGCCTCTGACTTGGTTTTAACGACTGTAGTCGATCGACAACAGCCGGGACCGACAGCTTAACGTGCCCTCCGAAGCCCGGAAACGCTCGTGATAAATTGTCACTTTGGTCACCCATCAGGTTCCTTGCCTCTGTGTACGTTGCTTAACCTCACTGATCGATTGAGATCAGCGAGAGCCACTGGGCTCTACGAGCGCTTCAGTTATACAACTTCATACGATCAACAGATTTTTAAATTTTTGTTTGAGAATTTGGTATAAGTAAATTCCTTAAAGAAAGTTTTTCTGTTTCATGCGGAAAATTGCTCTTGAAAATTTTTCTTACTAATTTAAAGTCACCATAATTAGTAGTCCAAAACAAAAGATGATTTATTACACTATTGAAAATGTTGAAGTAGAATTCTCTAGTTTTACGAAATACTAATACGAAACAGTAAACTTTAGTCAAAGTAATCTCAAGGCTTTAGTGGAAATAAAAAAAGTAAAAGAGCTTTGTATAGCAAAATCATAACGTTTTTTTAATTTGTTTTTTTTACCAGCCCATATACGTGCCCACCGAGAGGCACGGGCCTCCCTTCGAAACACAAAGGGGATTAAGATCATAGTCCACCACGCTGGCCCAATGCGGGTTGGTGGACATTTGGTGGGATAATTTGATTTGGCGCACTTAAAACTTTAAAACGAATTAAAAACGTGGTCTTGGTTTTACGTTAACACAGTATAGTAGGTACATAATTTGCATACAGAAAGTGACGATATGACACCAGATAAATTAAAATAAAACGGTTACAAAGGCACGCATAATACCATCAACACATGAGAACGGATTAAACTTTGAAAACCTCCGGAACGCTAGTTAATTCAGGAGCAATTTATGCGTACGTTTATACATGGTGTGCCCGCGTAATTACTGTGAATAAAGTTGTTTTTCTCGCGGCAATTTGTAGCTTTTGCGCCTTGCCTCCAGACTCATAATAACAACTAATTGGCCCGACCATTCTATTTCAACCATTGATAAATGAGTCGGATTTCGACATTCGTAAATAGTCTCTGTATAACCCAACTCATAATGGATCTTTAATCTTTTTTGAATTTATATGCAGTTGAAGTTACTTGCTGTATTGTCTCAAATAGATTAATCAATGTTTAGCTAATTAAATCGTCGCCTAAAATGTAAAACGTATTTGAAAGCTATATTTATACAAAATGTTCAAAATTTTTGAAGTACGCATATCTTGCATAGGTTGCTGTTTTTGCATACGCTGTCCAGTCTTAAATTTTATGATATTTTTATTTATAAGATTAATTTGTATTGAGGTGTTGACTCTTGGAAAATGGACTTGAAAATTATAAAGTACCTAACAAAAGTCTGACTTTCTGTTTTAACCACTAGACGTAAAAGCTTTCAAACAAATTTCAGTTTTAGTGACACTTATATGTTTGTATTGCATTGTTAATTAAAGTTTTACAATAAGCAATTACAGTCATAGTTAATCTTGACAGCTATCTTATTAAGTTTACGATCGGTATAGTTGTTGTTACGAGTGAAAATATTACCTTTAAGCATTCGTAAAATTATTTAAACTGTGTTTTTGGTGAAAAGCACCAAGAAGGGTTAACTTTTGACCTCAATCTTACCCGAGACCATAGATGAGGTCGACAGTGGAGCAAGTTAACAAAGAAAATGCCTAGCGAGCTTCGGACTTCGGTAGAAGAGTGGTCTCGAACCCGACGGCCCTTTACAGAGCCTACTGCACCACATGAGACCACAGGATGCCACATCAGATTCAGAACAAATTGAGGTGTTGTTGCCTAGGATGGATTGATAGAAGGCAGGTCTCATTAACATAGGAAAGTCATTATGTCGTCAAGTGGTTCCAGAACCGCATTGACGTTCTGCCTACCCCGAAAGGGATTATAGGCGTGAGTGTATAGATATATAGACAGATAAGTCTCATTAATCTGTGTTTCCTTAGTCGCCCCTTACGACACCTACGGAAAGAGATGGGGAAGAAAAGGAAGAGATTTCAATTGAAGCTTAGTGTCGATTAATCAACTAATAATGCCAATTAGTGTAGTACTGAGGTCACAGAAAGCAGTTCGAAGAAATGTTCGATACCTTGGAATTTGTTTTTCCTCAGTAAGACCGTCGTATTGTAAAACATTTATTTCATTGTCTTATTTCCTTGGAAACTGTGTTTCCTGTGTGAAAGAAGTTAGTATTGTTTTGTGTTCGTGGAAAAAGAACTTGTGTGACATTTTCTATGGTATCTCAATAAAAATCATTATATTAGCCTGAGAGATAAAATGTGCTACTGGATGAGGAGTTAAGAAAGTGAAGACTTATTTTTTATTTAGCGCTTTTTTTCTTTTTATAATAAGAGGGGGATATTTGACCACGATGCATATCGAGACGTTTTGTTAATTCTTTATCAGCGCATATGGGGAGTTACTTTAAATTAGGTTGCGAAACTTTAGAGGTGATTCCCCCAAAGAACCTATATGTATTTTTAAAAACGCTTCAAAAATTTTTGAATATCCCTCACGCGGGTGTGAGGGATATTCAAAAATTATTTTTAGGGAAAGAAAAAAATAAGGCACGATAGCTTAGTTGATTAGAGCACCAGGAGATCTGATCCTGGGGTCGTGGGTTCAAGTCCCTTTCGAACCTATATGTAATTCTTAAAAAAAAATTACTTTGCATACTAAGTCATTTTTGTTTTCCAGAAGTTGTATGGAGTCAAAAAATGTTGAATTTTTTTTTTAAGTATTTGTCATAGGTTTCTTCAGTAAAGTTGTTCAGTTTCAGGAGAAACAGTCCCTAAAGTTTCGCCAGCTAATTTAAAGTCACTTCATGTAATTTATTGTTAAAATTCGTTTTTCATGACTTCGGGACCCCGATTCTGTAACTTAAGTTGTGTGTCGATGGAATAGAGGCTATTTTATCTGTTCAGGTGGTGAAATTGAGAACTATTTAATTTTCATATGATTACTTACAGCCACCCCGACCAGCAGCACCAGCGCCAACCGAACGTAAAGTTGCAAACTACCTAGCAACTGAAAATTCAAAGCAGCATTAGATGTATGAATGCGTGGGAGTGGCAACGGGCAAAAATCCTACCAGAAATTAGGTCGCTTCGTGAAGCCTGTGAATTCTGAGCTTCTGGTCGGAGCTGAGGTGGCTGGAGTAGCCACAGACCCACACGCATAAAGGGCCATCTTAGAGCCTAAATGCGGAAACGGGAGCCCTTATCAACTATCAGATGTATGAAAGGAAAGTTCTCAATTTCCGGCCTCCATTCTATCGATACACAAATTAAGTTACAGAATCGAGGCCCGGTACTGTCGAATTTGTATACAACGGAATGAAGATTTTATTGATATCCAATACACCCACATGCGATTATACGCATCGCTATTTTACATAATGTTACACGGTTTATCGAGTTAAACCGAGTTCAATGCTTTATTATGTTAGCTTAACGAATCTAACTTTCACGTCTTACAGTAAGCATCTACGTAAGACAGCAATAATTTACGGTTTGAAGGAATCGGATCTATTTTTTGTTCAAATTTGATTTTCTTTGTGTATTTGTTTTCTATACAATTGAACGGAATTTTCAAGTGAACTCTGAATATACCTGCCATATCTTAAGTTATGAGAATTAACGGACGACCTGATAGATCAGGTGGTAATCAACTTGCCGACTATCTAAAGGTTGCGGGTTCGCGGTCAACACAAATATTTGAAATTTGTATTTTTAAGTAAATGTGTAGAGTCTGGGTGTTTAAATTTATGTAAGTATAATTTTTATGAATTTACAAAAAATAAGTTATCTAGAACCCATAGCACAAGCTTTGCTTAGCTTGGGGTTTGATGGTGGGTGTGGATTGTCTAGGAATATTTTTTTATTTTGTTTAATATTTATTATAAAAAATTATGACGTTAAAATTTAGTATCCCACTTCAATTCCGTATAACCGAATTTTTTGATATTCAATAGATGAATAGATATAGTAGCTGTTATATTGACTTTTCTTAGAAGAAAAGTATTGGGATGGGTTTAAGATAGCATTGTCTAACTTATGAACAACAACGTTCTAAACTTTAATGCCAACTTTAGCGAACGAATCAGCTGATTAGGCAGTGAATCCATGAATAAAGCGACAGAACCTAGTTAAATCTAATTGTGTTAAGGTACTCATAAATATATTCCAATCAAGAGGAAACCTGGTGTCTCTGAGGATCGGAGCTATCACACCAACTAGGGTAAAAGGCACAATATTTGCCACGCTTATCCAACCTACTTTCCTATTAGTTTCAAGTTTAAGTTGTGAACTGATAGCGATTGTTTCAAATCAATTTTTTTCACATTAACATTTTTTTTTCAATTTAACTAAATTAAAGTGATTCTATTTTCTTAACGATTTTCAAAACATAGGAAGGAGACAGTCACTGTTTTCACAGAAAATAGTTTAGTTTAATTCTTATCTATACATCTTCTCTCTATACATATTATAAAGAAGAAAGATTTGTTTGTTTGTTTGCATCGAATAGGCTCCGAAACTACTGGACGGATTTGGATTTGGTCTTTCACCATTAGAATCCTACATTATCCGTGATGGACATAGGGTACATGATTTTCCAGAATTCCCACGGGAACGAAGTCCCGAGCGGAATGCTAGTTGTGTAGTAAAATAAAAGTTTGTTAAAATAAGTGTTTGTTGCTTTATCTAAAAACATATTTTTTGTTTCAGGTAAATTATTTCTTCAGCCAGTGCTCACAACCACCTTCATGTATGTATGTACGGATAGTAATATATAGAAATTAAACGAAGTCATTAATCTTTAGACGAAGTAGGATGTAATATAGTCGCAAATAGACCCTCATCCCTTTTTTGAAGTCGTTTGAAAGTATGCTGTTGCGATTTTTTTTCGGTACCTCCAACTGTATGATACAACAAACATCAACATATTTTTGAATCAATTTTTAGGTCTTCAACTTGGCACGATCCCAACAAACCTCTTTTGTTTTTTTCACATTTATAACTTGTTCTGCATGGCTAACATAGACGCGTGAAATAATTTTGTCACGTCGATGTCGTTTTGTCTGTTCCGTACTGACGCTATGCGATGGAACGAGAGGACGGCATGAGATCATCATCATCATCAGCCTGTGTTAGTCCGCTGCTGGACATAGGCCTCTCCTATGGAACGCCACTGAGCTAAGTCTTCAGCTCTCCTCCAACCACTGCCAGCTACCTTACTAATATCGTCACCCCATCTACGAGTAGTTACAGGGCGTCCTACGCTACGTTTGCCAAACGAGATACAACACGACAAAATTATCTCACGCATCTATTGTAGCGTTTCAAAATCGCTCCCGCTACCTCTTGTCTCCTAAGCCATGTGTCAAGTGACACTCGTCGCCACTGTTGACAGTGTACATTAGCTTTCTATTATTCTGAGCTGACATTCGATACATATTTTCTCTGCGCTCGCGCATTCAATGTCGCGAAACTAATTGGTGTTAAGTTTCAGTTTTTTGTTTGTATAAAAAGTCGTATCGTGTTAATTTTTAGATGTCGAGTTTTGTTTGTGGAGATATGATTAGTGTGGCAATGTCACTAGTTTGGAGGGAATTATGAGTAGATCATGGGTATTTTGGTCGAGTGGTAGTGAGTGCCTCTAGATTTTATACCGTGTGGTGATCGGTTCAGAATAACACAACCCCATCTCTTTCCGTGGGTGTCGTAAGAGGCGACTAAGGAAATACAAATGAGACCTGCCTCCTAGTATTCCATCCCAGGCAACGACACTTCATTTTTCTCTGAATCTGAGGTGTCGTCCTATGGTCTCAAGCGGTGTGGTAGGCTCTGTAAAGGGCCGTCTGGTTCGCGACCACCCTCCTACCGAAGTCCGACGCCAAACAGCTTGCTGTGTTCCGTCGGTGCGTGGGAGTACCGTGCCTATATAGGCACTTTCTGGGTTAACTCGCTCCATCGTCGACCTCATCTTTGACCTTTACGGTCAAGATTGAGGTCAAGAGTTAACCCATCATATATTAAAAAAAAAAAAGTTTTGTTCTCGGGTCATGGGTGTTCGTGACTGTCTTTGTACTCGTACGTATATGTTCCAAAGGACCCGCGACACAATGCAAACCTTGGGCCTTTGAGTGTTAAGCGTTTATTTATTTAATCTTTGTACCAAGGACGGTTGGAGGAGGGTTAATTGACAAGTGTGTTTTTTACTAATTTTTTATTTTGAATTTTTTTTAAGTGAAGTTAAATAAAGAAATTTTTAGCTTCTTCGATTAGCCTGGAACTGGTTCTCATTCGCAAAGACTAACGTTTTGTAAATACATGTTATAAACTTAACTATACTTTTTCCTATTATGCTATCTAGTCAATAGCATTTTTCAAATTCCTGCACTACCTGTTTTGTATTAAAGATGCTGCGATTGTGAAAGTGACAAAGGAATTATGTTATACACATCTGCCCATGACAGCCTATTTTACCTACGTCACAACTAGCACAGACCTATATCGACCTATATCGAAAAGTTTACCTACCTTGCGTGTAAAAAGTGTGATCCACGGTCACAGTTTTGTTCGACTTAAGTCAGTCCGCTTGAGACCTAATTTTAATCGGATTTACATTATTGTTTTACTTAATTAAGCGCCTTTGAATCGTTTCCGCGCGGTTTTGATTTCCCATGACTAAACTAAATCTCGCTTGTGACGTCAAGGTACGAAAAATTCGACACGCTAAGTTCTCATACAGTTTGAAGTGCTCTTTTCGTACCTATGACACCTAGAATGTTAATATCTATACACATTGTATACAGCGTGTGAGGGACTGCTTAGCAAATACTTAAATCTACCCATAACTATGAACAAGTTATATTTTTTCTTTTAAACATTAAGTTAGAAAGGCAGTTTTCGTTATTTATCTATTTTTGCGCTACGCAATGTACAGCGGAACCGCGTCCGGCGCGCAGGCGCTATCAGAATGCGATTTTCGTGTTCTACTCTATATTATTACTATTATTATTATTATTATTATTTATTACAATACGGAGTTTTTTCGAATAAATTATTTAATTTAAAAGCAGAAAACATGTTAAAATATATATATACTTTCAAGTTTCCTGAAGGATAATTCCACTAGAAAATCATTCTGAATTAAGGTCTGAATTCAGGATTTTAGTTTCTGCTAACCTCTCTGTTATTTCCTGTTTCCTTATAACGAAAATTAAATCTGTAGCTCAGATATGACAAATTGTCTGTTGACAAATCAGTGGTCGGCCAGTCGCAGAGTTCAAGACACTTACGAAATACGAAGCAAAAAGTGTCAATAATACGAAATTCGTGATCGTGCCGAACGAAGTTACAAGCTTATCGCGAAAAGAAACATTCAATGGAATTGATAAACTCCTCGTATTTTGAAGTCTGTTAATGGACCCAATGTTTTGGAGAGTCACCGCCTTGTTTTGTCAGGCCATATAAAACTTACGGTCTAACAATTTTTTTTTCATCTTCATTTTCTAATTACGCTCGTGACCGCCTCATCCCTGAAGGAGCATTCTTAATTTCTAAGACTTTTAATATAAATAAATTATACACTGCGTATAGGAGGCGTCCATTAATTACGTGAGGTGTTTTAGGCGATTTTTCGACCCCTCTGGTGAGATGTAGTGAGATTTGGCTCGACCCCCCCTCCCCCTTTATCTCACGTGAGTTTTATGAAAATGCTTAGTTTTAGTGTAAACACGTTAATTGGTAATTTATTTAGAAAACTTACATAATTTGCCTAATTATTTTTAAAGCTTTAATAATCGAACAATAAAAAACAGCTATGATTTACCAACTTAAATTTTAAAAAAAGGTTGTTCTAATTCAGTCCACGGGAACTCATGAGTAGTCTTAAGAGTGGCTATCGGAACAACATGGTTTAGTTGGTTTAACTTAGCTTTCCTGCGATTTAACACTATTTCTTTTGGGGGAAAATATTACGTGACATTTGTAGAGACCCCCCCTCTCCCCCACGTGAGATTGAGTGAGATCTGGCCCGACCCCCTCCCCCCCCCCCCCCCCAAAACGCCTCACGTAATTGATGGACGCCCCCTAACACGTGCGAACTCTGTTTTTCATAGATTTTTGGTGGTTATAAGCTTGTATGTACTACGCAATGTCTAAGTATTTGTAATAATACCGTATAACTAACTGTACGAAACTATTACCAAGTTGCCTTAATTTCAAATAAGGTACGAGCAACAAAAACAAGAACCTGATAAGATTAGAGAGTAAGGACAGCAAACAAATAACTTACCATAGTTTCGTTAGAAGTTGTATTTATCTAATTAATAGGCTCATAATAACCACTCACTGGTTAATTAAGACTTTCCTTCGACTGTCGATGAAAGGGTTAATAATTGCTGGCTATGAGATTGTGGACTGGTAATATAATCTTGGTTTTCTCTCAACCTTGAGGTCTAAAGTCTTCAGGATTTGTAAATTACTACACCAAGAAGAGATTTCTTTTGAGGTATATTTCCAACCTTACTCGTCTTATCTCTTATTTGACTGGTAGAAAATCTAGATTCTGCATCCCAACATCCCCTCAATTCCCCCACTAATCCCCTTATTGTTTACCAAGGAACTTAGGTTGGAAATGGCCTCTATTAATTGTTTAATCACCTGATTACCTTAGTAGAGAAAAAAAAGGGATATTTTTAACCGACTTCAAAAAAATGTTGGTTCTCAATTTGACCTGTATGTATGTATGTAATGTATGTATGTTTGTCCGCGATTATCTCGCGTTTGGCTGAACCGATTTTAATGCGGTTTTCAGAAAAATATTTGTTACATTTAGGAGAAGGTTTTGGTATTTTAATCGACTTCAAAAAAGGGGGGGTTCTCAGTTTAAACTGTATGTATGTAAAATAAAAATCAAAAATCCGCTTAAACTTTTCAAAGCTAATTTTATTAACCAATATTAACCGAATTTGCACTAAAAATGGAAAAAAATAAAACTTAAAAAAAAATGGAACCAACTTCAAAAAAAGCGAAAAATAAATACAATATCTTTTTTTTTAAGTTGGTTCTATTTTTTTAAAGTTTTTGTCATATTTTGTCATAACGATGAACTGATTTTATGCACAAAAGTTATGTGCAAAGAAAAATTAGGGCTCTCAATTTTATGCGAGTAAATACGGAACTCTCTTTCACTTATTCTACATCCATATTTCGCTTCAACCCGTCGGATTAGGATATTCCTAACACGGCCTTTTTGTTTTTTCTACAATCAGATACATATCTATTACTTATTGACGAATATAATATACTTAATACACAATGAGAATATGGGTATTATGTTAATGTAAACGCGTGGGTAAACTTACACGATTAGCGAACGATCGAAGCATATTTAGAAGTTGTGTAAGAGGTCAATGCTCTTCTATTTTGCGCAGATGGTAACTTGATTGATGATCGTAGTGATAGATTAGAAGGCTTATAGAAAACATTTCAGCAAAAACATGAATGAGGCAATGATCGCGACAGCTAAGCTAGGATTGGTGGATTATTATCTGTATACTTGTAAAAATAATGACAATATTAATTCAATTAAATTTCTTCTATTGGGCCTTTTTATAATTCGAACGGCACGGCACTAATGTATCTGGTGTCACTAGGAACATAATGGTAATAATACATAATTTGATTTGCCGTTAGAATTATAAGAAGACCATATTATGGCGGTCTTTTGTAGATTTCCCCTATGTCCAGTTTTTTTTCATTAAAAATGGGTTCACTCTTGACCACAATCTAGCTTAGGGCAAAGATGTGGTCGAGGATGTAGCGAGCTCACCCAGAAGAAGCCTATTCACTCGTACTTTAAAGATATTTGGGTTGTATGAACTCGGAAATACAGACGCCGGCAGGGAATTCCACTCCCTGGCAGTGCGCAATATAAAAGATGAAGAGTAGCGCTCAGTACGTATCCGAGGGATCTCGACAAGATAAGGGTGGTACCCCGCAGTGCGTCTGGACGTCCGATGGAAAAAAGGGGCAGGCGGAATGAGCTCATGTAGCCTCTGAGCACACTCTCCGAAGTACATCCTATAAAAAACACATAGGCAAGCTATTTTGCGTCTATGAGCTAGGCTTTGAAGCTTATCCTTAACCAGCTTTTTATCACCAATAAGCCTCCTGGCTCTGCGATCCACCGAGTCCAGAGCGGCTAGTTGCCATCGTTGGATATATTTTCCTCCAAGATTGGTAGACTGCTTGACTCTGCTTTGAGTTTATAATTTGTGATAGAACAAGGTGCAAGTTAACCTAATTTAATATTTTTAATGAAGAAACTGCGAAGAATCTTGTATTCTTTTATTGATATGTTTTCAATAGTTAAAAAACACCACTTAAAAGAGTGAAGGCTTGTCATTGAAGTAGTTTTGCTTTTTTCTATTAAAATCAATATAATTTCCTCTCATTGCCACTTCTCTCTACTTTCTTAAATTTAATGAAGAAATTGTACCCAATGATTAACTTTTTGATGTTTTACAAAAACGACATGTTTTACATACAAGAGTTAGATACAATATTCAGGGACCACATGTTGACAATAAAAGAAGACTGATCGTGGACTATGGGCCACTAATTGACATTATCTCCAACCATCTCACGACTTACATTACACTCTTTCTTATATAATTGGCTTTAATGCGTCCAATTAGCGACGCTGACTTATTTATGTTTATATATGGAAATTGGACGACAATTAGAACTCAAACTTTAAGATAATGTTCAATTCCTTTTTTTTGAAAGCTGACATAATCGAGATAGTTATTTGCTATATTTGATCAAAATTGGTTCAGCCGTTTAAGGCGACTACAGCACCTAAATTACGATTTTATGATGCGTAGATAAGCATGATGCACTGCATTAAATCGAAGAAAAAAATACTCCGGTAATATTCAGGACATAAACTAGATAAGTAGTTTGCTGAAAACATGATTCAGCACTTTTGGTTTGATAGAAAACGCTCACAAAGTCACCTCTGAATACCCACTATTGTGTATCTTTAAAGCTGTAAAAAATAAAGTGAAATGCACACAGGAACTTGAATTTGCTATGAAAATGTTCGTGATTGAACACTCTCGATAAGTAGTTAAGGCATTTTTCGATTTAAGCTGTTACCTTTCCATAAATCTCATTTTTCTAACTTTCGAACATGTTTTTACGCACGGACGCTTTCATAGTCCGTAAACTTCGTGTATCGACACTGTTCGCACTGCCGGCCCAGGCCTGTTGAGAGACGGAGATGGCACTATTCCTATGTGTGCTGCCTTTATCGGGTGCTGTAGTCGCCTTAAGAGCTATATCTGACAGATCGCCGTAGTTTTAGAAATTCGGTTGCGGCATACAAATTAAGAATTTTAGTGGCAGCCTATGAGTTAAAAGTGCTAAGAAAAGCGCGTAAGCTACCCCCTTATTATGGCCATGCGAAGCCGACAGCTGCAGGGCTGGTTTGAAAGCGAGTATAAATTACTGATAAACTGGAGCTACTGCCAATAATTGGTACTCTGTCCGTTGTGTTTACTTAGCGGGGAACCTGTTGAGGAAAGTGGGGAAAAGTTGGCGACATGTGACGTCATCGTGGCAATTATGGTGCTATTTATGAGTTGTCAAAAGACTAGCTTACCGACCGGGATTTGGTTCGCGTGGGGCATCCCATTTCTCGGTGGTAAAAAAGTACAAACCAACATACTCAGTTTCACATTTAATATTTGTGGAAATAACCAATTTACTGTGGTGCCATAACTACAGAAGGCCGCACATCCGGTTACTACACGGTTACCACACTAAGAACGGTTTTGCAATGGAAATGGGTTAACATGATGCGCTGGCCTCTGTACAATATTTTTTTTTTGCCGCTGACATTTTTTTATTCAAACAAGAAAATGTTTACCAAACCAGCAAAGCGTAATGATTTTTAACTAATAGTTATACGAGTACGTAACTTGGTAAGCTTTCCTTATTGGTCTTCGCTCGTGACGTCGTTTGTATGTCTCCAGGGTCTGATGATGAAGACATTAAGATTCTGCACCTTTAACAGATCTTGGACGCGCTTTGTGAGGGCTAGGGCTGACATATTATTATATCATGATCAGTTTCTTTTGTTAGAAAATTTGAAGTAATAAGTAAAAACATGTAAGTAATTTTGTTCTGTTCTAAAGACATGTAAGTAATTTTGTTCTACTCTCGACTTCGTAAAGTTGTCCCTAAAACAAGGGTTGCCTGGAAGAGATTGCTCTTAGCGATAAGGCCGCCTTTGCGCACTTTTGTTTAGTTAAGTATGTAAAACTTTTTTTTTTGTGACTGTGTGCAATAAAGAATTTCTATCTATCTATCTATCTAGATTCGCCTATTTTATTGGGAATAAGGAAAGGGTAACTTTGAAATACAACAAACTTTAAAACCCGGGGTAACTTTGAAACCTAACAAGCCCCTCCAAAGTATTCAATTTGTTCCCCTTCCAGATTCGTCAAAATTCTGCTTTTTACACGAAACATGTTTGGTCTGACAAATAAAATTATTACTGCTGGTGTTTAGAACCTAAAACTTCCTGAACGGAAATCCTGATTCTAATTTCAAAAAAGTCTGGGAAATAAATTCGCAGACAAGACAGAACTTTCTTTCCTTTTGAAATTCAAAATTCGAATATATTTATTTTTCTTTTTTCCAATCGATAGCCAGCCAGCCCTAACTGTCCATCCATATTCAATGAAGGTAGGGTACGAGTGGGCTTTCGTCGCCAGATGGTCTGGCGCGAAGTTCACCTTAGTATTCTTGTGTGGTATTGCTGAATAGAGCCCAAGATTCGAGATAACGAAGGATTGACATCTGGGATTTGTTACTATGAAGAAGTCTCAAATATTTTACCCGGACTTGTTGACCTTTTCGAATGTAGTTTCTATGCTAACTCAGAAGCCGTTAGTTTTTGGGATAATATGCAGAATACAAGTAGTAGGCCACAGCAGAAAATGTACCTTACCTACTTTATCTTGTAACTAGCATTCCGCTCGGGACTTCGTTCCCGTGGGAATTCGGGAAAATTATGTAGCCTATGTCCATCGGGGATAATGTAGCTTTCTAATGGTGAAAGAATTTTCAAATCGGTCCAGTAGTTTCGGAGCCTATTCAATGCAAACAAACAAACAATCAAATCCTTCCTTTTTATAATATGTATAGATATCTCGTAATTTAATTAAAAATGAAATTTCGGTGAAAAGACGAAACTGGGCACCTATTCTGTTAACCTCTCTGTATTATACATTATGTTTAATCTAATAACGCTTAGAATGTTTGTCAAATGTGGACATCAAGTGGTTCTAGAACCACTGATACCCCGCCTACCCCGATAGGGATTAAATTATGTGTATTCTGTAAGTCTCGACCGAACCTATGAAACAACTGATGTCAGTACGTAGGTACATCTTGTTATACAGATGACATTGACAGATAGTGACAAGAATCGGTCGTATATGTCGGTCGTAGACTTTTAATATGCCCTGGGTATTTATTCCTTTAATCAAAGGCGGTTTTATGACAATGGAGGCCATTTTTAACCGACTTCAAAAAAGGAGGAGGTTTCTCAATTCGACCGTATATTTTTTTTTATGTATTTCCGTGGATAACTTCGTCGTTTATGAACCGATTTTGATTATTCTTTTTTTGTTGGAAAGGGAGTATCCCAAGGGTGGTCCCATGGTAAGGAAACCAGGATCTGATGGTGGAATCCTGAAGAAATTGAGGGAAACTCCCGAAAAAAAATTTCTTTTTGGGATTAAAGTCGGTGACTCTTACGTTTTTGACGTGGAAGATTATATCTGTTCAGGTGGTGAAATTGAGAACTATTAAATTTTCATATACTTGCTGACAGCCACCCCGACCTGCAGCGCCACCGCCAACCGAACGTAAAGTTGCAAACTACCTAGCAACTGAACATTCAGTTGGCGGTGGCGCTCTTAGTGAAAGCATCTGTCATCAAACATATCAATGGTTCTCTATTTCGCCATCTGAACAGGGCCCCGATTCTGTAACTTCAGTTGTGTGTCAATGGAATGGTCGCCATATTATCCGTTCAGGTGGCGAAATTGAGAACTATCCAAATTTCATACATCTAACGACGGCTGCTGTGACTGGTGGCGCCATCGCCAACTGAATTTTTAGTTACTAGGTAGTTTGCAACTTTACGTTCGGTTGGTGGTGGCGCTGCTGGTCGAGGTGGTTGTCAGCAAGTATATGAAAATTAAATAGTTCTCAATTTTGCCACATGAGCAGATAAAATGGCGTCCATTCCATCGACACACAACTGAAGTTACAGAATTGGGGCCCAGGTAAAATGGATACCGTTGTCAATCCACCACCATTGAAACACCATTGATTAATGGGATAGCGCTGTTATGGTATTAAACATTGCGAATTCCAAGCAAATAATCTTTAACATCCAAAGAGCAAACATCATAATTTTCTGAAACACTAATTTTCGTGAAAAGAACTTCCGTGCTTTAAATTTTCCTCTGTAAAAAAAAAAGGCTACTAAAACAAATGTGGACAGGTTAATGTAGTGACAATATTTATATTTCTGTAGGAAACATAAAGAATCTCCTGAAGTCAGATTATTATGTATTATGTCTACGTTAAACTCGTAAATTATACCAAATCTCGCGCTCAGATTATGACGTTAAAATCTGTCTGCATATTTTTATGGCGTCTGCGATTTTTATGTTTTTTGAAATTATGATTTGTCGCTTTAACCTTATGTAGGTTTAGAAGGATACTTGATAGCCTGGTAGTAATGCTCTTTTCTGCTTTTCTTTTGTCTTGAATCTCAACATTAAAATTGGAAAACTATTAAAAAACTTGCACTGAATTTTCTTTCGTCGGACGTCCAGTCGTACTGCAAGGTACCACCCTTATCTTGTCAAGATCCCAAGATTCGCACCAAGCGCTTTTCCTCATCTTTCATTCCTACTGCGAACTGTTAAATAATGGAATGCTCTGCCTGCGTCTGTATTTTCGAGCTCACATAACCCGAGTCTCTTTAAAGTTCGAATAGGCTTCTTCAGGTAAGCTTGCCACATCCTCGACTGCATCTTGCCCTCTGACTGTGGTCAAGAGCGAACCCATTCGTTATATAAAAAAAAATGTGTTCTAAATTTGTAAAGTCTGCTGCTCTATCTAAATTCTAACGTCTTTTGTTCTGAGATGTTTTTGTTTTCATTATCAATTACCGCCTCCTTCAATGTTTATTACCCTTGTCGCTGTAATAAAGCACTCACGCGCAGACTTAAACAATAATACTCTTTCTTGTCTTTATATCTTCAGTCTGACATCTCAACATACCCTTAACAACTTTAGATCAAAGTCAATTTTTGAGACTAAACATTTTTTTTTTCTTTTTCTAGCTTTTAGGTTAGTTTGGATCATTCGCTGTCTGTCTACCCTGTCTTTCTTCTTATCGCCTGTTTTTCCATTGTCAATCGATACGAGCAGACGATATGAATCAACGATCGACAGACGTTTGAGTTGGATCTGCGCCAGAGTTGAGAAATAGTGAAAATTCAAGTGTTGGTCTCATGCCGGGTGAGAGGGTTCTGCACAATTTATATTAAGATAAGGACGGGCAAGGTACATAAAATAAGTTTTAACAAACATATCTACAACATTACAATATACTTTATTTACACACAAGGATACACAACACAAGACATAGCATATAACAAACATATTTTTTACATCTATTTCAGTATTTTATTTAATCCTTACTAATCCTTACTAATATTATAAATGTGAAAGTAACTCTGTCTGTCTGTCCGTCTTTCACGCCTAAACTACTGAACCTATTTTGATGAAATTTGGTGCTGAGATAGATTAGAGCCTAGGATTACATTTTATCCCACAGTTGGGCACGATATAACCTGTAGTCCACGCGAGCGGAGCCGCGGGCGGAAAGCTAGTAGGAAATAAATAATAGAGCCATTCGACTTAGTAAGATGCGCAAAATCATTCTAAATTCCATTAAATAGATCATACAGCAAATACCAATGGTATTATTTTTCCACACTTAAATTTCGTAAAGGAATCCTAAAATGGCGTCTAACGACCTTGAATTAGTTTTCTTTCTCTGATTGACGCCTCACCCACTCAACACACAAGCGCACTAATTATGGGAAAACCTGGTGTGATGATAATACATAGTCATATTATTTTCATCGTTAGAATTATAAATAAATAGTTTTTTTATAATGTAACTATAAGTTCAACGTCGTCTATCCTACTGCATTTAAATAAATTACTGGTGAAATAATTAGTTTTATAGATTTTACTACAGGTTTAGTATCGAAGTATGAAAATCAAGTTTCTTCCACGTTGGACATGGGAGGGAAAAAAGAGCATAGACTATACCAGCTGCCAACTCCTCCCAGGCAGACTGTAGAAGCCAATAAGAGGGACGTGAGGGTTTTGCTGTATCGTGGGCCAATGATAACCTATCACACCTGTACTCATGTTTTAATGAAATAACCCTCAAAATGTATGTCAAGTCATTTTGAGGGTTATTTCATTAAAACATGAGTACAGTGTGATACATGAGTATGTGCTCTGCCTACTCCGTCAGGGATTATAGGCGTGAGTGTTTTGTTAAGGCGACTACAGCACCTAAATTACGATTTTATGATGCGTAGATAAGCATGACGCACTGCATTAAATCGAAGAAAAAAATACTACGGTAATATTCAGGACATAAACTAGATAAGTAGTTTGCTGAAAACATGATTCAGCATTTTTTATTCGATAGAAAAAGCTCACAAAGTCACCTCTAAATACCAATAGGTATTGTGTATCTTTCAAGCTGTAAAAACGATAGTAAAATGCACACAGGAACTTGAATTTGCTATCAAAATGTTCGTGATTGAACACTCTCGATAAGTAGTTAACGCGTTTTTCGATTTAAGCTGTTACCTTTCCATAAATCTCATTTTTCTAACTTTCGAACATGTTTTTACGCACGCACGCTTTTATAGTCCGTAAACTTCGTGTATCGACACTGTTCGCACTACCGGCCCAGGCCTGTTGAGAGACGGAGATGGCACTATTCCTATGTGTGCTGCCTTTATCGGATGCTGTAGTCGCCTTAAATAATAAGTATGGATTGTGGTGTTTACCGTGTTCAGTCGTATTATTACTTTTATTCCATCTAAATCGTTCTCAACTTTTTTTTTAAATCTTTATTTTGACCAGGACTTGTACGCATGTTCTCAACTTTAAACCATGTCTCACACATCGTAAACTGAAATATAAATTAAACCGGTAAACCAGCTCTCCGCACGTAAATCGGTGCATCCGCTCCAACCTTTGTAGTTTTGCAACACTTCACACACGTTATTAGATACTTTTCTCAGAAATGATTTATATTGTGTCTACATTATTTTATTTTTACAGATTTTTTTGGCAACACTGCTTTTACTTTTTGAGATGTTATTTCTTTCGAGTTTTTAATATCCCTTTTAGAACAGAAATTCGATACTATTTTCAATTCTTTGTTTTCCTCTTTTCTTTTAATTATCTTTCAAGAATTCTATTTTCGAATATTTTAATTTAAGAAATCGTGATTAGATATTTTTCCTGACAGAAATAGATCGGGCATCGGGTAAACGTTGAAAGTAAAAGGTTACTAGCTTTACGCCCGGGACTTCGTTCCCGTGGGAATTTGGGAAAATTATATATTTCGTCTACCTCCATACCAAATTTTATCAAAATTGGTGCAGCCGTTTGAGCGTAAAAGAGTAACGAACATCAATAAATCCCCAAAAACTTTCGCTGTATTAGTAGGCTAGGATTTAATAGGGAGGTTGTTTAAAATTGACATGATTGACGCATCACAAACATTGAAATCAAGTGACAACTAGGGCTTCTGGGGAACACCGTGGACAGACGGACGGATGGACAGATATCTTTAACCTCTCGTCTGCTTACCTCAGCAAGGAAAGAGCCAAAAACCAGTTAATCCAACATAGAACTGTGCTTAAGCAGACTGGCTGTTAAAATGGTTTTTTATTATTTTATAAGATGGGTTAACTCTTGACCTCAATCTTCACCATAAGGTCGAAGATGAGGTCGGCGATGGAGCGAGTTAACCCAGAAAATGCCTATAAAGGCACTGGTACTTCCACGCACCGACGGAACACAGCAAGCTGTTTGGCGTCGGAATTCGGTAGGAGGGCGGTCACGAACCAGACGGCCCTTTACAGAGCCTACTACACCGCATGAGACCATAGGACGACACCTCAGATTCAGAAAAAAATGAAGTGTCGATGCCTGGGATGGATTACTAGGTGGCAGGTCTCATTTGTGTTTCCTTAGTCGCCTCTTACGACACCCACGGAAAGAGATGGGCTTAAAATGGTGTAGAATTTTCTTTACACGAGCTACCATCGTCCGACCAAGCACAGCCATAGAGAGGCTGTAACCGCTCCTACACTATAAGCATGACTTAGCACTGTTTTTACTACTATTAATCAAGTTGCTCTTGTTCAATAAACGTGGACGCGTCTCAGTTAGTAAAAAATGTGACTAATCGTGCTGTCACTGGCAATTGTTTTTTGTACAGTCAGCCACATAGAACAGTTCCATTTATTCTATTTCAAACTTATTGTCTTATGGTAAATTATTTTTGTATACTCCATGTATACTAATATTATAAAGAGGAAAGATTTGATTGTTTGTTTGCATTGAATAGGCTCGGAAACTAGTGGACCGATTTTAAAAATTCTTTCTCCATAAGAATCCTACATTATCCGTGATAGACATTCCCACGGGAACGAAGTCCCGGCGGAAAGCTAGTAATTAATAACGCAAAAAAACCTTAAGAAAGAAAACACACAATTAAATGGTCACACCAGTTTTAAGGAACCATCTAGATCACGTCGCGAAAAAAACGCATTAAAATCCCATTTCATTCGTTTAGGAGCTACGATGCGAGTCACAGACAGATACACAGACACACACGTCAAACTTATAACACTCCTCGTTTTGTGGGGGGGTTAAAAACATAATTTTAAAACGAGTGAGGTCGTGTTTATGGTTAGAGTGCACTGGCGTAGAACGTAGGGTGCAACTCAGCATGGTGCCTGCGCTAAGAATAGCACAGACGCAGGTATTCTGCTACATCCTAGGTCGTCCCAGATCTTAATTAACGATAAACAATTGATAATTTGATAAAATCCGGCTTCAATCCCGATAAATGCCTTGTACCCGTGTAATACTTATAGTTGGGAATTAAAAAAGAACCAAATTGTTTTGTAAAGTTGTAAACGACTAACATCCAGTTGCAGAAACGTCCATTAAAGTTAACGCTACTTTAAATATGATATTTGAGTATACCCACACGATAAGAAGAAGAATATCATAGTATCAGTTAGTTGACGTAAACAAACACAACATTTAAAGTGGCTTTAATTTTAGTGAATGTTTCTGCAACTGAGCGTAAATTGTATGGTAATTTGTTTTTATTCCGAACTTGTAAAAAAAACAACCTAATTGAGAAAACCTGCTCCTTGTTTTTAACCCCCAACAAAAAAAGCGTTGTTATAAGATTGATGTATGTATCTGTATGTCTGTGTATCTGTGTGTTAAATTACAGGAAATTTGATTAATATCCGTGTTTTTAGTGTTCCTAAAACGTTACACTACTTTACCGTATTATTTCTATTCTCTACACATGTCTAAAGTTATGACAGTGTTATATGATGACAGTGACCATAATCTAAAAGCTCAAGTCGCTTGCAACATCACACGGACGGCATTTATGGCTTTTTATATTATGTTTATTAATTTTATTGCCAGTAATCCCGAAAAATGACCGATTAATACAAAATACGCGTGAAGTGTAGATTCCCCTAAGTTTATCTTTGTTAATATTTATAGTTTAGACATGAATATGCAAAGTCGCCTTCACTACACGTGACATGTGACAGTGATAAGTGAATCTTGTACCTACTATGAATAGGTACAAGTACCTCCATTATAAGGGCTACTGCAGAAGTGTGTTTATAGTAAATTACTAGAAAAAGTACTAAAAACGTTTTATGAAAAGATATACGAAAGATAAGCTAAGATCATCAACATAGATCTCTCTCTCTATTTCAAAGTAGTCTTTAGGTATTACAGGACATTAAATAATCTAGGAATTATCACATAAAAGATAAGGATTCTAAATTCAGGTTTTGATTGTGTTATTATATGTTTCGCGGCTGTACTGTAAATTAAAATAAAAAAAATAAAAAAAATGTTTATTGCATCAACAATTTATTTTTACGTAAGTAGTTTCTGTTGCCTTCTTTTAAGTTTAAGAACACCTGTGCCGGAATGCTACAAGAGATCATTCCTAAAGTATCCTGCTGAAACATTGGATTTGCTCGCTTTGTGTCTTTTGCTCACTGTTTTTGTATACTTTGATACACAGACTCCTATTCTACAAGACATTGAAACACCCTTGAAATATCATTCCCTTCCTCACCTCACAACGTTATTTCTGTCCATCGAACTTATCAGACGAAAGGCAGACTTAAAGTCGAGTGGTTTATTTACTGGAGGATATTACGCACCAATATCATCAACATAACTAGACATAACCTTTTAGTCTATAATTACTCCGTTGTGATCATCGATTTCAGAATCTGCAGACATTATGACGTCATTGCTTGGATTTGAAGCTTTTGTTTTAAATTCTGACGCGTGTTCTATAAATTCGTCATTCAATTTCAATTTGATCATTTCCTTGCGAGATTAATAGAAATTAGAAACAAGTAGGATTTCTTAATATTTATGCTTACGTAGCTTCAAATTCTTAAAGCTGAGCCTTAGCAGGGTTTATCATACACTTTTTTGTTTTAAGATTTTGTATTTATTTATTTTTGAAGTTATACTTCTTTAGGCGCGTTATGAAAAAATGATGAGAGTGAAATTTTAAGATGCGCGCGCATCTGTGACACAAAATTAACAGTATGAAGCTGTCTGCTTAACCGCTCAAAGAAGTATAACTTCTCACGCGCGTACATAAGTACACGCACCCATTTTTTTTTTATTATAAGATGGGTTAACTCTTGACCTCAATCTTGACCATAAGGTCCAAGATGAGGTCGACGATGGAGCGAGTTAACCCAGAAAATGCCTATAAAGGCACTGGTACTCCTACGCACCGACGGAACACAGCAAGCTGTTTGGCGTCGGACTTCGGTAGGAGGGTGGTCGCGAACCAGACGGCCCTTTACAGAGCCTACCACACCGCATGAGACCATAGGACGCCACCTCAGATCCAGAAAAAAATGAAGTGTCGTTGCCTGGGATGGATTACTAGGAGGTAGGTCTCATTTGTGTTTCCTTAGTCGCCTCTTACGACACCCACGGAAGGAGATGGGGTGGTGTTATTCTCAACCGATCACCACACGGTTTAGAGTAAGATGTCGAAAGCAGATGAAGTATTGAAAGGTTTGTTATCGTCTGCTGCCGCACTATTTTCTATAAATAGCACTGTCATAACAAAATCTCTTGTAGGAGCTTTAAAGGTTATTTCAGCAAAACTAGAGGATGGATTATCTTGTACCAATATGCTGCGACTAACAAAAGAGTGGTAAATTAGCTGTAGAGGTGATTCTCCCCATTCATCTGAACTACTTACCCAGAGGAACCTATATGAAATTCTCAAAAAAAGTTCGCCTTTTCAAATACAAAGGCAAATCAGCAGATGACGTTTTGGTTTGTAGTTATCTGGTGATAGGCTTTGCTGGGATTTAAATCGGTTGGTTGGGATTGGTTCGGTTATTTTTAATGTGGACAATTATTATTAACTTATTTAGAGTCACCCACTATAAACGGGCATTTCTCATAAGAGCTTATAAATTATTTGTAAGCGAAATACAAAGAAACACAAGAAACTCGCTATGTTATGCGTTTATTACTTATGTAGATGACATATTACATCGATAAAACGGAGCAAAATCAGTCATAGAACGAACGAGCAGAACAAATTTGAGCCTTACTTGCATTTGTAACTCGTTTTAAAGGTTTGTTAATAACACCGTCACGTTTAAGGGCAAACCGTGTTGAACGTGCAAAAAGCTGTTTCACAACGCCCTTCCAAGTTCCAAGATGACTGATGTTTTTGTCGTAGCAACAGCTGATTGTGAAACTGAACAGACACGATCAAGTCGCTTGACATCGATGATCAATCACACAGACGATGTAAGTAAAGTGGTTGATAACGTGCTTTGGTTGAAATGTGCCGGAAAAGCTTAACGTTAGAGAGTTATCTTACCATGACTACTGCCAACAGAACATAAAATTGTATTTCAGCGTATGGTTTTAAGATTGCTGAAAGCAACCAAATATGTATTACAAAAATATGTCTGCGTTTAGTAATAGGTACAACTTTCGGGGTATAGGAGCTATTTACAAAGGCATTAACGACTATCGAAAAGTTATACCTTACCATTTTCACCGCTTGGTTTACAGGAAAAATATATTATACATAATTATAAGCATAGATATTTTTCTTATAAACACCAAAATTATGGTCTGTGTTTTAGTTATACGATAAGGGGGAAGCTTGATTGATTTATTGATTGGATTTTGTTTTATTGTGGTGGAGCTAGTGCAAAATCAGATAGAAACGTCACCAAACTTAATGACTGTCCTGCAAAGTCATATTTCATAGTAACAACAATGCGAATTAGTGCTACGTCACAATCTAGGGTAGACGGATAATAATTGAGCTGTTATTTACGACCGATCGGGACAGCCGGGGTTTGCTTTCTAAGCTCTGAGTTACGAGCCACAAGTAGATAAGTACCTATAACAATCGATACTTTTACAATCATGCCGGAAAAAAGTCTGAGGCTGTCAGACTGTTTTCCCTTTCTTCCTTATCGTATAGATAGATAAGAAATTTATTTTCATCACAGTATACACTTACAAACAGACAGTACAGAAAGAGATAATCACAAAAGCGATTATAGAGTTTAACAATACAACAAACAAGGAAATAAGGAACAAATGAACGACCAATAGTAAAGAAAGTAACAGATAAGATAAGCACAGAGACATAGTAACAGATAAGTACATATAGGTATAATCAAATATGTGGCGAACTTGACTAACCCTTGTGTCAGAAATGTCAAACCGAAAAATGTCTGTTTTGAATTTTAGATTTATATTTCCAAACCAGTCGATGCAAAGTTAGATTTGATTCCTTATCTTTGTGTGCTCTCTTTTAATTACTCTACGTTATGAAATTAAATGGCCCACTGTCTATTTAGAAAGCCTGTTCAATTCTGTTACAATTTTTCTAGTCAGATTACTCAAACTACGATAAAGAATAGGTGTTACGAAATTGTCTCACAGTCATAGGTTCAAAATTGTATCTTTCTGCTCTCCCCAATAGCTCTTTTATCCAGATCCATACAAGTCTGTCCTTTCTCTTTCCTGAATTTCTAAGACTTCTCTAAATGTATTACGAGAAGCCATTCTAAAGGAACGCAGGTGTCGTTTTGTCCCGTGCCAGCGTCACTTTCCATGCGCTTGCGCAACGACGGGAACAATTTATGGTCGCCCCAGATTCTTTGCGTAATGTCTCATTATATCTGAATCTTCACTTCTTGACACTCGTATGGTTTCTTTGTATTTCATATAGGTCACGTTTGTTTTATTCGTTTTTTCGAACTTTGTTTTTTAGCATTCTTTGTTTTAGTTTTGTGTTTTTTCAAGGGACCACGCAATAAACTTGAAACTATTTATTATGGATTGATTTCATAATAATCCTCCTCTTCATTCTCGTGCTCTTTCCTCAATGTTTTTGTTTTTACTATTTCTATTTATCTTTTGGTCGGTCTTTTTGGTATTCAGTCATACTGTGTAATCTTTTGTTGTTACTAATGTTAAAAATAATGTCGTTTAGTATTATTTTGCAACTTGAAAATCCCGTCCTAAAAATATCCATCTCTTAACAATTTCTCCTCCTTTCTTTTTATGATCGAGTTAATCTCAATTTCAACAACAATCAAGCTAAATATAAACTGCACATTAGCACAAGGAGCTATACTTAGTCCACTGGTATTCATATTACATACGTCCATTAGTTTCGCACGACTCGCTAACAGCTCTCTTTCATCGCCAACTAGTATTATGCTCCTATTGGACGATAGTATCATATTGCGACATGTGCGTACGTTCGCAGACGAAGATAGAATGTTTGGGTCAAGTGATGAACTCTTGAGAATTTGATCTGTCTCGGTCGTCAAGCAGTCTGTAAGTCCTACTGGCTCTCCCCAATGTATGTCCTATTCCTTATCGTTTAGGTATAATCAAGTGTGTGATGAACTTTTACTAACGGCGTCATTCTCAAACTGCAAAACCGCCTTTGTCTTAGTTTGACGAATGAATATCTGTAAAGACCTGTGTATCTTTTTTTTTTTTAAACGCTACACACTCAAAGGCCCACACTAAGGTTTTCCCTTGTGTCGTGGGTCCCTTGGAACACACAAAGACAAACATAAACACCCATGACCCGAGAACAAACATCTGCTTTTTACACAAATGTTTGCCCCGACTGGGGATCGAACCCAGGACCCGCCGATCAAGAGGCAGCGTCACTACCACTCGACCAAACCGGCCGTCTGTATATAGTTCATCTGTTTAGAAAAAGCTTTTTTAATAAAGCTACAGAAGTGCACATCTAGTTAAACTATTGAACCTTTAAAGATGTATTATTATCATTCTTTGTTTGACGATGTTATTACGTATTATTGTTAGGTCGCTTCCTGCTTGGCAATAAGGTCCTAATAAGTATTTTATGATATCGATGGGAAGTAACCAACAAATATTCCTACACTACTATTCCAGTAACTCTCTCTCATTTCTCCTAACTTCCACCGCTTTTCATCCAGTCAACAGTAGCTGCTAAGTGGATAATGTCAATTGCTGGAGTCATTCCGCATTCCTCTCCCGAATAGCCATTTGACATTAATGTCTGCACATTAAGTCATTAAGCGTAGGACGCGATGAAAGGATTGCTTATAAAACGATCCATCCTGTTTTTCTTCTCTATGGAAAAAGACCGTGTGATGTGGTGATTGTTAAATCTTCCTTCTTGTAATTTTTTTTTAAACTCTGTGGGATGATGTAGTGTAAAAAGTGTATATTATAACGACACACACTCAAAGACCAACTAAGGTTTTTCTTGCAGACAGGACACATTATCGGAGAACAAACTGCTGCTTTTCACAAAAGTTTTTTGCTTCGGTCTGGAAATCGAACCTGTAACCGTGAATTAAACCAAACCGGTTGAAAATTAAAAAAAAACAATGGAGCTGATAGGAGGCGCATATGGAAATCCTAGTGCAAAAGAACACGACAACATGGTACTATGCTTATTCCCATGTGAATCTCAAATTGAGTCAGTCTTCTTTTGTTTTATTTATCCTTCGATTTTTAAAAATGTTTTTTCTAACGCTTCGGCAACGCTTGTTGCATTCTGACAGTCACCTTTCTCACAAAAATATCAACGTCAATGTCTGACCCAAATTCCAGAATAACCAGCAATTTAAAATTTAAATGCTGGTATAAATAGGAACCTAATTACTTTGAGGTGAGCTCGGTGTAAGCGAACATTTAAATTTAATTCGAACCAGTCGTTTCTCTACGTTTCTATTTCAAAGTAAATCGATAAGTTCCAAAATATACGCAGCTAATTTTGAAAAATTTTAACGATAAGTGATATCCCTAATATCCCGATAGTATGACTTTTCACCTTACTACAAAAGTAAGACTTTGACAGGCAAAAGGAAGCCACCTTCATCAGTCCAAGCTTAGGCCTTACTTCCTGACTAATATTATAAACGCGAAAGTTTGTATGTATGGATGTTTGTTACTCTTTCACGCTCAAACGGCAGTACCAATTTTGATAAAATTTGGTATGGAGATAGCTGACACCCTGGATTAACACATAGGCTACGTAATTTTCCCAAAATCCCGAGCGAAAAAGCCTGTGTTAAATGATAAAATTTATAAAGGAACCCAAATACTTTGAAAGTTAAGGTCTAGTTTCACTCTTTCTATAATTACGAGTATTATTACGTACAATAAAGTTTTAAAGGTTAGTCAATGAGCCAGTTAAATTGTAAGTGGTAAGTGGGTTCTCGTGTATCGCAGTAAGTGGTGCAGTTTTAGCTTTTGAAGATTTTAAAATGCATTTTAAACCTAAGAGCACTCATTCTATAGGTTAGTGTACAAAAAAACAATAAGTGAAATACTTCATGGGACCAGCGGTGTGTGTGTTTAAGTGAAGAATGCTGTCTTTGTGTTTCTTTTGTTTTTTAATTTTTTTGTGGTCGATTCGCTTTCTTTAGCGTTTCACTACCACTAACCAATGTCAAATCCCATGTGACATGTGACAGATTACGTAAAAAATGTCAAATCCTGGTTTGAATTTTCAGGAATTGTAACAAAATATCGTAGTTAAGAGGATCGTCTCAGTGTTTTTTCCCCATACAAACGGCGTCAATGGATTCCATCCCCTAAACTTCAACGGATCCCTGTTACATTTTGGTATAGTGTCAGGAACACCAAAAACTAGGTCCGTACGTTTTGATTTTTTTGATATTTTTAGTAGACAAAAAGATATTTGAGACTAAAATTCAGCATTTTTCGCCAAAAAAATTATCAACATTTAAGAGGTGACTGTTGAAAAACTAAGAACAGTTTTGGAAAAAACAAAACGTACAAACCTCGTTCATACGCTTACAAATCGATAGAGACTAAAAACGTACGATTTTATTAAGTTTTTAGGGTAGGAATTCATTGACGCCTAAACTCATAATTTTGGAAATAAAACTCGGCATTTCGCCGGAAAACTGCAATTGTCCCTTTCGCACAAGTCTGAGGCGGGTGGTCGACATCGAGACAGCATGAAAAACAACTGAGACGCTAGTCCAAACTGAGACGCTCCTCTTAAACTTGTAACGAGGCTGCTTGCGTCTAGTTCGTAACCTTCTTCGTCAGGAGCGCTTTTACTCTGGTTCGAATCTCCGTTTTTGAATTCAAAATTACCCGCTTCCCGCCCGTCATCCTAAAGCTGATGCATTCGGTCTTGACATTTAGTCCTGTTAGGACGTCTTTTAGAAGTCGATATATGTATTCATACCTATATTTTGTAATGTTGTTTCAAGTCAAATAATGTGATAGTTCGAAATCAATAAACGACAGTGATTTAACTACAGTGATGTTTTATTTTGTACCCTGAAGAGTCTCATTCGCAAACTGGAACACGGTTTTCTCATCTATTTGCCTGAATTAGCTTAGTATAGAGGTTGAAATCCAAAGTTAAGTCACAAAATTTCGTTTACATTCTTAACCATTTGGCATGTAAATGTATTTGTTCCTGGAAGTTGCATAATTTTAAAACACGATATTGTATAAACATTTCCATGTGTTACGAAAGTAGCTCATGTTTTTTCGCACTGGGACTCAGCCGGGCTGTCAGAGGTGGCGTAACTCCGAAGTCCACAATTATCCATTAGCAGAGGGCAACAAGAGTGCCCTTTCGACCGCTCGCGTCCGCGCCAAGCGAAACACGGTTTTGTAAATACAGTACACGTAATCTGACAGATACCTTACCTACCTACAACAACCAGCCCCCCGATCGCGGTAAGTTTGAACGTGTTTACCAAAGCTAAACCGCTCACGTTTCCTTTTTATTTAGCCCAGAATACAATGGAAACGTTTTGGTAATACATATGTTCAACTTACTGCTATCGGGAACCTACAAACATTGAAGTATTTTCGAGCTGGATTTTTAGTTTTGTGACATTTCGTGAGTTTCTCTGAGGTTCTCTCTGAAGGTGGGTTCTCAGTCAAGGTTTCTTTTATTATTTAACTAGCTACCCGCTCAGGACTTCGTTCCCGTGGGAATTTTGGGAATGAATTATACATGAACCTTTCTCTTGAATCACTCTGACCATTCGTGAAAACCGTATAAAATCTGGTCAGTAGTTTTTGAGTTTTATCTCATTCAGACAGACAAAGAGAAGCGGCGTGGGACTTTGTTTTATAATATAGTATGATATGATAATAAAATTTATATGTAACGATAACACAAGTAAACCGCACTAAAATCAAATGTTATGGTCAATAGTTCGGACCATACTGCAGGTCGCAGGTTCAATTTAAATATCGATTACAATAATAATTATTTCACACTAGCTTTCCGCCCGCGGCTCCGCCCGCGTGGACTACAGGTTATATCGTGCCCAACTGTGGGATAAAATGTAGCCTATGTCCTTTCCCAGGCTCTAATCTATCTCTGTACCAAAATTCATCAAAATCGGTTCAGCGGTTTAGGCGTGAAAAGGTAACAGACAGACAGACAGACAGACAGAGTTACTTTCGCATTTATAATATTAGTAGGGATAAGTAGGGATATTAGTAGGGATTAATATATACAACGCTCAAGTCATGGGCGTTCTTTACCTTATCAACGATAATAAAAATAATGTTAATGTTAATTAACCAAAACAAAACTCAATTGTAAAAAATTGTACGTAAAAAAACATTTATCGGTCAAAAATATTGTAAATAATGTGTTATTACCTTACCAGAAATAATACAATGTAACCTTTAATTCGATTATGTAAACAGGTGAAAACATGACCTCGATATATTTTTTTAAATAAATAATGCGAAACGACTTCAATTTTAGTGATCAGACATCACTACATTTTTATTTGGAGAAGAATTTTATAGACATTATCATATTTCAGTAGCCTATCATATCATCATACTATCATATCACACTATATTATAGTGCCTCGTCTGTCTGTCTGTCTGTCTGAACGCGATAATCTCAAAAACTACAGAACGGATTTTCATACGGTTTTCACTAATGGACGGAGTGATTCAGGAGAGACTTATATGTGTAATTTATTCCCGAAATTTGCACGGGAACGAAGTCCCGCGTGAAGCTAGATCTATACTATAAATACGAGGGTAGAGTTTGGGAGACCCTTATTTTCTACTTTGTGTTTTGACGATCGTAGTCAAAGCCTTGAAGTAAATTGCTATTTGTTACGTTCTGTATTGTATAATCTGTGGTGTGTAATAATATGACATCTAACTTCGAATGTTTTGTGTGTATACAGGGCTTTAGGTAAATTTTCAACCTCTCGGGTGGTTAATCAGTCCATGAAACTGAACAACTTCCCCAAGGAACATAGGTGTTTGATCCCCCATACAAAATACGCTATATGCTGATGAAGTTTGTATGGGAACTCAAATTTTTTTTTCGTATTTTTACCTATTATTGGGGGAAAGTTGTTCAGTTTCATGAACTGATTAACCACCCGAGAGGTTGAAAGAGATTTACCTAAAGCCCTGTATAACTCAATCAATACTCAAAATTTTATTGCGTTTCCACATTGAACATTGGGTCTAATACAATAAAAGTAGTACAAATGTGGAACCCTACTAGGGTAAAACAATTTTACATAATTGCTTAAGTAAATGCTCAATAATTTTTGAAGTCGGTTGATAAATGTAAGTAACAATTATATTACAGAAGGAAAGTAAGCGCCTTCAGATAAAATAATTACCATTAAAAAGGTTGATAATAAAACTTGCTCTTTAGCTATAATAAATGTTAATGACTGTATCGATTTTTTATTAATTTAATTTTTTTTTGTTACAGGTAATGAAAGATCGATTTATCGAGGACATACTGGATGAAATTTGCCTTCAGAAGGTATAGGATCTACATATTAACAGGATATATATGTTATAATTATTTAGGAAAAAAAATGGGGTGACTTTAAATTAGTTTGTGAATAATTTGTGAAATTCTTAAAAATATTTTTTGTCTTTTCATACTAAGACACAAGTTTTTTTTTTTTAAATAATATTCGTATATTTCTCTCTCACAACAAGTACATACATGATATTTATGATCAACATGGATCTTCATCAGCCCATATAAGTCCCCACTGCAGGGGCACGGGCCTCCCCCAATAACATTCTTTCCTTCTGTTATATAATTTTATACCGTGTGGTGATCGGTTGAGAATAACACCACCCCATCTCTTTCCGTGGGTGTCGTAAGAGGCGACTAAGGAAACACAAATGAGACCTGCCTCCTAGTAATCCATCCCAGGCAACGACACTTCATTTTTTTCTGAATCTGAGGTGTCGTCCTATGGTCTCATGCGGTGTGGTAGGCTCTGTAAAGGGCCGTCTGGTTCGCGACCACCCTCCTACCGAAGTCCGACGCCAAACAGCTTGCTGTGTTCCGTCGGTGCGTGGGAGTACCAGTGCCTTTATAGGCATTTTCTGGGTTAACTCGCTCCATCGTCGACCTCATCTTTGACCTTATGGTCAAAATTGAGGTTAAGAGTTAACCCATCTTATAATAATAAAAAAAACATAAATGCCATACTCACCACGCTTGGCAGACGGGTTGGCGAGGGTTTTGATATAATTGCAGAGTTTTCCTTCTCTGTGTGCAGATGAACTTGCTTGCATATTTACCTTAGTCGCCTTGTACGACACCTCGGTAAGAAAGAGGGTGGCCCTATTCTACTCTGCCGGGGACTCACATGGATGTTTAAACTTAATAACTACATTGTGAGAGACTGGAGCCTAAACTAGTCTTTCGCCTGTGACTTTCGAAGTTGTATGGAGAGGTAATATTTTTTTAAATATTTCTACCTGTTCCTTGGGGAAAGTTGTTCAGTTTAGAGGGATGATTCACATTCTTCTTTTAAGCTATCTTAAAGATACCCACTACTTGACGTATTGAGCGTCACGCCCGTCGCGCGCTTGTTTACGGCGCGTGCGTTACATATCCTGCACACACGGCTGTGCAAGAATCGCGCGGAGGTTTTAATATAAAAAAATCTGACAGATATTTCATTTCTCCAAATCTCTGAGTGCATGCCTAAATGCCTTTAAAATATTAAAAAAACAAATTTTCATCTGTATCAATTTGGGTCAACTTTATGCCTTGACTATATCCGGCCCACTTTATGGGGGACCCCGCGTGTATTTCGAGCACGTTTATGACCATCGATATTGATTCCAAGTGGTCGTTACGCACGAATACCGCGTTTGTTTCGGTCTATACTAGAGTTGGGACAGTTTGTCGATACCTATTTGGCACTCTATGTTCAGCCTACAGAAGACCAGCGTTGTGTTCCGAAACCACAACCGAAATCCCTACTAATATTATAAATGCGAAAGTAACTCTGTTTCTCTGTTACGCTTTCACGGCTACACTACTCAACCGATTTTGATGAAATTTGTTACAGAGATAAATTAGACATTGGCAGGACATATGCTACATTTTATCCCACAGCTGGGCACGATATAACCTGTAGTCCACCTGGGCGGAAAGCTAGTTAGATTATAGTTAGTATTAAATAACTTTTAAGAACTCTTCTTCTTCTTATCGTGTAGGTATAGTCAAGTATGTGGCGAACTTGGCTAACCCTGGTGTCAGAGGCCGCACAATGGCCTCTGACTTGGTTTTAACGACTACAGTCAATCGACAACAGTCGGGACCGACAGCTTAACATACCCTCCGAAGCACGGAAACGCTCGTGAGATCAGTGAGCGCCACAGGCTACGAATGCGAACGCCTTAGGTGTGCGCGGCGAAGTGGGGGGCACTCCGTCGTCCGTTCGCCGTCATCGCTATCAAACTGACAGAGAGGGAGCGGCCTGCTCTTCCTCCGCCTCGCCCCGCATACCTAAGGCGCGGTACAGCAGTAATTGTCAAACTATAGCATCGGATAATGAAATCAGATGATCGATTTCTCAATCATTACTTTACTAAATTATCTATAAAAGGAACTGAGCTTTGAGATACTTATGAGTAAATAAGTATTGCATCAGCAATCCTGAAAACATGATACAAATATAATTATGTTGTTAACTTTCATTGACTGTTATTTTCTACGCACATATTGGATGATGTTAAATTAGTGAGTGAAAGTTAAGGATCTGAATCAGCCCACGAAACTGAACAACTTTCCAAGGAACTTGTACGATCAGTTTCATGGGGACTCATCAATTTTTTTTGGGAATTTTATACATTAGGTTCCTTGGGGAAAATTGTTCAGTTTTATGGGGAGAATCAGGCCCTAAAGTTTCACCAACTATTTCAAAATCACCCTTAAGAGAGTAAACTTTTTTATCGAACCTTTCTTACTCTATTCTGGTGACACTTAAGGTAGCTAGATATGTGTGTTCAGTGGTTGTACGTCATTCGTCGATTTTACTGCTGCAGAATACATATTTATGGCCAGCCAATGTTATTTATATGTGTCAACTGGAGTTATTTTCGAAATCGGCACATTGGATGCGCCAGCGCAGCCCTCGCACCAGCTTTGACTAGGGTTGCCACTTCTTCGCTTCGTATCGACGACTATAGTTTAAGCCAGATCAGTGCAGTAGATAGTCACAATGACATAAAAAAAATTTAACTCAATATTGATGTGATAACTTAAAGCCTTTCGAAAGACCCTTGAAGGAAAATCGTTCATTACGAAAAACACGGATTTTTTTTGTACGTTGTAAAAAAAGTATCACAATCGGTGCTTCCTTTGGTGCTTTAGCTCCTAGAGCTATAATGCCACAGACAGACACAAAGGTACACTAATATGTGTTTTTTATAAATTAATAACACCTCTCTTTTTGCGTCAGGGGTTAAATTTAAATAAAAATTGAGAAATCTCTTTCTTTATCGATAAAGAGGATATCGTATTATTACCCTCTCTAATTAGGCAGGTGTCATTAGCGAAAAAATTTAAACAAATTAAAATTTCTTACCTTTAGCAAACCCTATTCAGAAGCTGCGCATGATTCATGGGCGGGAAATGGGTGCATTTCTAAATGTTAATGAAGCGGAGAGACATGGCATGGCCGGCGCTATATCACGCGTATTCTGACTTATCTGCGATCAATCATATCAGATGTTGGCAGTAACCCACTCTGGTTGATGTGGGAAATATTTTACACTTTACACTTTGGAGAAAATTGTTGTAGTAGTTTTGCTGTTTTTAATGGATAAACAAATAAACGCTCGTAGCCCAGTGGCGCTCGCTGATCTCAACCGGTCAGTAAGGTTAAGCAACGTACACAGAGGCAGAGAAAAAGATGGGTGACCGAAGTGGCAATTTATTACGAGCGTTTACGTCCTTCGGAGGGCACTTTAAGCTGTCGGTCCCGGCTGTTGTTGATTGACTGCAATAGTTAAAACCAAGTCAGAAGCCATTGTGCGATTTGAAAACTCTGACACCAGGTTTAGTCATGACACCAGGTTTAGTCAATTTCGCGACACACTTGACTGAACCTACACGTTAAGAATAAGAAGTGTATTTTCATGCGAACAAAATCGTGCTCTGAACACAAAACTAAATATTTTCTACAAGATGACAGCTTTAATTTTTTTTTAATTGAGGACGTGCTGAAAAATGATGGTGATTTGTTTCAAAAACTGGAGCAGTAATTTAGACCATTGAGTTTTAACTAATATCCAATGAAATAGGTGGTCTGAATTTTAAGTTTTCTATAGTTATCAAGACACTATGTTTATATGTCAACATTTCTGCTTTATACAATTTCAGTGTCGAGTCTAGAAGTAGAAAAAAAGAAAAGACGTCCTAACTCACTCACTGACCCATCAACGCTCAGCCCAAACCTAGTATGTTAAATGGACCTAGTATGTTGAAATTTTGCAGAAGGGTTTCTTTTATGATGCAGACATGCTAGTTTTTTTTTAATAATTCGGGAATGAAACTACTGAACTGATTTTGATGATATTTGGTACAGAGGCAGATCAGACCTTAGGAATAGGCTACGTTTTATCCCACAGGTGGGCACGATATAACCTGTAGTTCAAAGCTAGTATATTTTAAAGGGAGGCAGATATGTCATTTACGCACGCATCGTGAAGACTCGAAAAAACACCCAATCGGTTCTTTTGCAATGAATCTTATGATTGTCTGAGCGTGAGCGTGTCTGTTAACTTATTTGTTTGACCGACGGATTCATGTTTCGTTTTAACTGTAAGATATGTCATCTTGAGTAAAATTTCATTGATCACTGTCAAATTTATTTACAAAGATGCCTTGGCATTATAATATTGGCCTTGTTTGCTTTTCCTTGCCCTTCATCCGCCGTCTGTCATCATCAGTTAGAAAGTGACGAGACCATCGTCTTCATAAATCACGAGATGATGTGTACTAACAAACAAAATTGACGTACAATACCCATAGTACACCGAGTTACTTATGTCTATAGATACATACATACTTACATTGTGTGATGTGGTATATCTATACAGACAGGGCTTTAGGTAAATCTCTTTCAACCTCTCGGGTGGTTAATCAGTCCATGAAACTGAATTACTTCCCCAAAGGAAATAGGTAAAAATACGACAACAAAAATTTTGAGTTCCCATACAAACTTCATCAGACATAGCGCATTTTGTATGGGAAATCAAAATTCTTTTTTCGTATTTTGACCTATGTTTCTTGGGGAAGTTGTTCAGTTTTATGCACTGATTTAGCACCCGAGAGGTTGAAAGAGATTTACCTAAAGTCCTGTATATCTGCAGTGTTATATTCTACAGATAGGTTAGGGATTGAATTGAAACAATAGAAAGTGTTTTTTTTTTCCAAATACAAATGTAGCATGTTAGGGACAGCTTAGTCACCCAATAGAAAAGACTTGATGTTTTAGTTTAATTTTCACCAATTTAAAACAAATACCTCAAAAGCGTTTAGTAAAGAAAGCATTACACCACAAGATAATATGCTTTTCCTCTGACTTTCACTGTAACGCTGCATTTTCTTGCACCCTGAGTAATTTTGCGGTTTTACTACACTACAAGCATTGTGGTCACAATTACGATAACCCAGGTTCATTCTAGATTACCTACTAAATTACTTGCCCTGTTGAAATCTAAGGAAAACGCGATTTCTTTTGTTTGAATTGCTGTTTATATTTTTTTCTATTAAACTTTCTTTTACTAAACAAACATAACCCGTTTAACCCGTTAAAAACATAACCCGAGATTATGTGGGGTTACTATGAAGTGGTTGACAAAGCTTTGGGGTTAATTCTACTCATGAGACTAAGCATATTTTCCCAATTCCAATTTTTTTTTCATATTTCGATCTATGTTCCTTAGGGAATTGTTCGGCTTAGTGGACTTTATTCATTTCGCTGGCTAATTTAAAGTCACCCAATAGATATAAAGAGAAATCATGTAGAAAGTGAAACAATTTCAGCAATTTGCTCAATATTTTCATCATTTGCGATTGTTTTTTAAAACGTCACTCATTTGTCATCATGGTCTGAATTTGTGACGGTAATGAGTTCTAGTCACACCACTGCGTCATTACCAGGCTAGACATAGGCACCTATTCTTAAACCGTTCTGAAGGATACCTGCGCGAAAATAAACGTGCGTTCAATTTTAGTTTAGAAGTGACAGTTGAGGTTACGTTG
Organism: Aproaerema taeniolella; assembly: GCA_949987775.1. Lineage (NCBI taxonomy): Eukaryota > Metazoa > Arthropoda > Insecta > Lepidoptera > Gelechiidae > Aproaerema > Aproaerema taeniolella. Next base: position 16,350,557 of record OX465252.1, on the reverse strand, counting down.
TCAAAGATCGTAGCAAGATAAATGCAAACTTTTTTGTATGAATCATTAGTTTGTAATTCGACTCCACTAAATGTTTTAGTATCTTGTATCTGATTAACCAGAAGCGATAACTGTAAAACGTTTAAAATAAAATAAGCATTGTATATGCTTTGGTATGTATGCAATAAAGAATGTCTGTTGGTGCAACCACGCTGGACTGGTCACGAAAGTAAACATGGAATAAGCTGCCAGTTCTTCATATGCAAAGGAATTGTAGGAATCAGGGGTTTTGTAAAGTGATGGAAATGTGGTGATTTCCAAAAAATGTAATCCCGGCCTTGTTTACGTCAACAAGATGGAATGTGACAGTGTGATATTTTAAGGTTTCTGTAGCTGGGTGTAAGTTTTGCTAACTAATTAAAAAATAACATGTATTGGTGCCAAAGCTGTTCCCATATATTTCGATCAGTTGCAGAATACGCTTTCAAGCATCGAACTAAACATGGTAACGATGATAGAATGTGAATAAAAACGAAAGTTAGTGTTTCAGTGTACTATTTGATTGTCATTTCGTGAAAATTTTACTTGATGTGACTTTAATGAGCACAAACCTATGTGAATTAGGTATTTTGTTTTTGGGTCTTTTTTTTACAGTGTTTGAGATAAAATGAGATACTTTCACTTTATAAGGCGTATTTTTTAACTCATCTTTACCGTGACTAAATCTTTGGAAGATTTTTTATAAGCCTAATATTATTGTGACTGTCAATCGACAACGTGCTCTCTGAAGCGCAAAAACAATAATGTCTAAAAATATTTGTAGGTATATTGAATTATTTTGAATAATTTCAATTCAAAACTGTGTTCGAATCATAACCTTCAGTAAATAAATTAATTTCTAGCTTCCTTAGTTCATTACCGTATAAGTAAGAGAGACGCTTAACCTAAGTTGCGATTTTGCAAGTTTCTCCATCTTAAGGCGACTACAGCACCCGATAAAGGCAGCTCACATAGGAATAGTGCCATCTCCATCTCTCAACAGGCCTGAGCCGGCAGTGCGAATAGCGTCGATACAAGAAGTTTACGGACTATGAAAGCGTCCGTGCGTAAAAACATGTTCGAAAGTTAGAAAAATGAGATTTATGGAAAGGTAACAGCTTAAATCGAAAAATGCGTTAACTACTTATCGAGCGTGTTCAATCACGAACATTTTGATAGCAAATTTAAGTTCCTGTGTGAATTTTACTATCGTTTTTACAGTTTAAAAGATACACAATATTGATATTTAGAGGTGACTTTGTGAGCTTTTTCTATCGAACCAAAAGTGCTGAATCATGTTTTCAGCAAACTACTTATCTAGTTTATGTGCTGAATATTACCGTAGTATTTTTTTCTTCGATTTAATGCAGTGCGTCATGCTTATCTACGCATCATAAAATCATAATTTAGGTGCTGTAGTCGCCTTAATCCATGTAATAGCGTCTAAGGCCTGTCCATTAGGCACAATTTGCACGCGTGAAATTGTGGTTAAACTGACGGTTAACTTGCGACACATGAGAAGATAGAAGTGGCTTTATAGAGGCCAGGTCTTCAGGGTAATTGTGACGAGCTTATGCATTCTATGGTTTTAGGATAAGAACGGTTTTACTACGACAATGGTATAACCTAATGCTCTGATGGTTATACTGTACCAACGTATTGTACAGATGCATGGCATGGATTGGGCAATGTTATTTACAAATTGTGGGATGATTTATTTAAGCAGATTTGATGTCGTTATGTTTCGGAGTTGAAGTTTCTTGAATTTGGCTAGGAGTGTATAAAAGAGAATTACTCTTTGGATTGCAAGTATAGTTAGCGCTGAGACTGATTTTATTATGTATTTTCTGCTTTTATCTTAAAATAATTGTCTATAAATTGAGCTCTACCGTCCCTCTGAAGCATTCAGTTTTCAACTGCAACCCATAACTTGTGTCGAATTTGTTCATTTGTTTTTATTTTTTTACATTTCTCATTGTCAAATTTCCTTAGGCTTGTATTCAAAACTAGAAGTATAATAAATAGACTCTTTTTAAACAGAATACTAGAGTTGACCATGTCCAGATTACTATACGTAATACTGTAAGTGCAGTCTGCATTACAACCATAAAACCTTGTCAGACGTAAAATGTTCTAATCCAGCTGAATTGTCGTATAATAACAGTTTATATTTTGAAAGGGAATGACTATAATAACCAGTGTAACTACCATATTGCAAGTGAAGTGATCGGGCTTATTACATTCTAAAATTATGTATAGAGTACGAAATAGAGTCATAATTCTGAACGGCCGAGAAACCTATACTTTAATACCAATTGCAGCTAAATTGTTTTCACTTGACGATTTATCTCAGTAATTTCATCGATATAGAACATCACGGAGACTGGATTTATGTGGGACTCTATATCAACATCATTAGAAGGTAGCGCAATTATTTTAATCGCAGTGTAAATAATAACAGATGCACGTAATCGGCCAATCAGGAGAGAGTGAAACGGTGAGTGGCCTCTGATTGGTTGAAATCGAAAGTTGACAGTTGATCGAGATTATTGGTTTTTCGAACGCGAGCTCTACCGATGCTGGTATAGCACGCAAAACAGACATTACAGGTCCAGCATCTTAACATTGTGACTATCATTTCTTTTTCATGCAAGATTACTTGGTTGTTTCATGCAAGAACATCTTAGGAATTATCGCAATGATATTAGAGTAAGACCTGAAATCATTTGTGTAAAGAACGCTTCAAAAAAAGGTTTTTATAAGAGCGATTTACATGTAATTTTAGTGATAGATTATCGTATTTCATATTTCTCCATACACCCCCACAAGCAAACAGTCTTCAGTTTAAGAGATAATTTATGTTACATTTTACTATAATTCTAAAATTTTCATCCTCCATGCTCGGGAAATACTTCTTACCTCCCTAAAAACAGGGATGTAAGTAGACTATAACACACCTATAAATCAAAACAGGGATATAAATAAATTTGAAATTGGAACAAGATCGGCCTATACAAATAGTTGGAATAAAATCTTCATGCTGAATAATAACGATTTTAAATGTAGCGTTCATGTTTTGATTTTAAAAATAGAACGGCGAGCTTTGTCTAATTTTCAAAAATTAAAAAAAATAAACTTATTTTTCCTTTACTTACAATTGTTTTATTTACCGCGCATGGAGGATGAAAAGCAGAGTGTTTACCTCGGGTGGAAGTATCAATAACACCCTTGTGTAACAATCTACTATTTGTATTTTGTTTCACCCCCGACATTCGTTTACTTATAACTTTTATAGCTGAACCAATTTTTATCAAATACTAGCTTTACGCCCGGGACTTCGTTCCCGTAGGAATTTCGGAAAATTATGTAGCCTATGTGTTAATCCAGGGTATCAGCTACCTTATACCAAATTTGATCAAAATTAGTCCAGCCGATCTTGAGTTATAAGTGGTGTAACTAACACGACTTTGTTTTATATATTTAGATAGCTAACAACCATCTCGATTACTTAGCTTTCAAACCAAAAAAAAACCGCATCGAAATCGATCCGTTGGGTATACGCACATTCTTTTAGGAGCTACGTTGCCACAGACAGAGACACAGGTACACAGACATACAGATACATACCTAAAACTTATAACATCCCTCCTTTTTTGTCGGTTCTTAAAAACGATCTGCAGTTTGTGCTTGCAAAGTACCAGGAGGCTATAACATATGTAGAGTTCATACTGCATGCAAACAGAACACTGTCTTCCTACTTACCATGGTGTTGGTTATCGTAATGAGACGTTGATAAGTTAATCAACCGACACTGCTCGCCTTCGCCGGCCATTACATGAAATATGATTTAGTCATAACTGTCGTGTTCCGTTTTCTTCGATTTCCTACTCTGATTGTGACAGTTAATACATTTCCTGACATTTATTGGCGTTGCATATTCCGTCTCGGTAATTATGTATTTTTTTTATGAATTTAAAGTGATTTTTTTGACAACTGTCCAATTGATTTAATCATGTAAACTGGTTGTCATACAACCATTGATTAAATTTAATAATTAGCATAGGTCACATGTCCTTAAGCTAATTACAAAATTAAAAAAAACATAAAAACACATCTAAAATGATTCCATTTTGAACTAATCTAGGTAAGAGTATTCCCATAATTAATTAACTTTTAATCTATTTTTTTTAACGGCTTATTGACGGCCGGTTTGGTCGAGTGGTAGTGACGCTGCCTCTCGATCGGCAGGTACTGGGTTCGATTCCCAGTCGGGGCAAATATTTGTGTAAAAAGCAGATGTTTGTTCTCGGTTCATGGGTGTTTGTGTCTGTCTTTGTGTGTTCCGAGGGACCCACGACACAAGGGAAAACCTTAATGTGGGCCTTTGAGTGTGAAGCGTTTTTTTTATTTTTTATTTTTTTTTATCTTTTTTAATAAGTCATAAAATATTAAATTTATTTTTTAATATCCAATTCAAAGAAAAAATAAATCATACTCAAAAAATATGAGTAGTAATTTGGGTTTGATGTCATTACCATACCCAAATGTTTCACCACTTCCTTCCTCGTAACAAATAACGTGTTAATGGACGGACTCTTACAAATATACTTCGAGAAAACTTGTTATAGCAAATCCAACTTCTTTAACCGTCCATCTCTATTTTATTACCCTGTCCTTTATAATTATGTATTTTCCCTCGCGAAAACAATTTATACCATCCGCTAATATCACTAAAAGCAGGACTCACTTATGTCTTGAAATTACGCTTGATGTATTAACACCATTCATCACCGTCTGCTTGTCGGACGCGCCCCTTAATAGATACTGAATTTATCTGAGAATAATTTACTAGAAAACTTACCTTAATAGTTCATGTAATTTACGGTATGTTAACTGCGAAGATATTTCAATATGAAATGATTTAAGGCGATTACAGCACCTAAATTTCGATTTTATGATGCGTAGATAAGCATGACGCACTGCATTGAATCGAAGAAAAAATACTACGGTAATATTCAGGACATAAACTAGATAAGTAGTTTGCTGAAAACATGATTCAGCACTTTTGGTTCGATAGAGAAAACTCACAAAGTCACCTCTAAATACCCAATATTTGTATCTTTTAAGCTGTAAAAACCATAGTAAAATGCATACAGGAACTTGAATTTGCTAACAAAATGTTCGTGATTGAACACTCTCGATAAGTAGTTAACGCATTTTTCGATTTAAGCTGTCACCTTTCCATAAATCTCATTTTTCTAACTTTCGAACATGTTTTTACGCACGCACGCTTTCATAGTCCGTAAACTTCGTGTATCGACACTGTTCGCACTGCCGGCCTAGGCCTGTTGAGAGACGGAGATGGCACTATTCCTATGTGTGCTGCCTTTATCGGGTTTTATATGTGGAAGAACATATGAAACTAAACAAGCTTCAAAGGAACACATACATTAGCTTTAACCGTACTCACATATTGTACCTATAGAAAAATATTATTTTATTAATAGTTTAATAAAATAATATTTTCCTCCGACAAAAAAAGAGAGGTGTTATTACTTTGACAGTGTATCTGTTGAATTTCTGTGGCATTGTAACGACTAAATGGATGGACCTGACGTAATCGAGATGATCCATATAGTTCAAAAATTATAAGCGGTGAATGTCGGAGGTGATACAACATTTTTAATGTTCACCAAATACTTAACCAACGATTAGCAGCTAACCAGAGATTTGACAATGTCACTGACAATGTCAATGTCGTAAACTTGAATTGACATTTTATCTGATTAGCGGTTTAACCGTGGCTTATATTTTTGGTGAAAATGGGCCTAAGGCCCGTGTTCACCAAAAATATAACCAACGATTAGCCACTAACCAGAGATTTGACAATGTCATTTTCATACATTTTTTTTGACATTTTGTCTGATTAGCTTCTAACTGCGGTTTAACCGTTGGTTATATTTTTGGTGAACACGGGCTTTAGAGTTATAAGAAAATGAGGACGATTTTACCAATTAAGATTTACCAAATATGCGCAACTAGCATAAACTATTTTTTGCGTACTTAAATAGGTACGAATCAGAAATTGAAAAATCAGCATGCGTAACAAAGACGGTCTGAGGCATTATTCAGATTCACAAGTAGATTGATAAAAGCAACCACATCCTTCCTTACTGTCTTATAATGTACTGTGCCAACTGTCCAACTTGGACGAGTCTTTATCGATCCGTACGCTAATCAATTACAGGGCTGGCATAATCACCGCTACATTAGCGAATTGATTTAACACTGGCAACACAACCGCATTTCCAATTCTCAACTCTAGGAAACGTTTAGCGAACTAAAATAATAATAAATAAATAAATAGTTTATTTATTTTCTCTCTGCAAAAGTTGGTGATGGAACAGACAGATGACAAAAGTATTTATTTAGCTTTGTGAGAGCTGGTGTCCGTACTAGGAGAACCTGTGTTACGGAGTCACCAGGCCCCACGTTCTTTCTAGTACTAACTGAACGTGATGGTACAGTAAATAGTACAAATAAATACAGACTGTAGACAATTTACCAAATATCATAATTATAGACAATAATACATACATGTTTTTTTTAAATAATGCGCTCTCTTAAATAACTTAATGGACGAATGCTTTGCGTGGCATATGAAAATGAAATTACTTTATTATTTTAAGTATCAAGTTTCTTTTAAGAACGTGATATTTGAGACGCATGTTAACTGGAAAGTACGCGTGCTCGAGTCGGAGGAATAAAAAGAAAAATACGGGTGAACATTGTTAAACTTGACACGGCAATACCAACCTTATATTAAGCGTTGTAAGAGCTAATGCCTTGTTGAAGTTTTGCGTGCTGTTGGCTGTACAATATGAACCCTTTGCGGATTTTGTTACATGATAAGGCTACCTACTGCCATATAAGTTAAGAAGCGGTCATTCTCCCTTCCCTGCTATAATTTTCTTGATGATAAAGTTTTTTTATGCGATATCGTGTGATCGTAAACTTGAAACTGTCAGGTGCGATTCTGCATACTGTGGCAGTCAAGGTAGCATACCACATACTCATATATACATACCCTCACACCTATAATCACTATCAGGGTAGGCAGAGCATCATGGTTATAAAACCTGCCTGCCACGTTTGACGTAAATTCAGAGGGTTTGTAAGGTGAAATATGTTGTAAGTGGTGAGAGCCTTTCGCTCACAATACAGCAAAACCCTCACGTCCCACTTACTGAGTTTACAGTATGCCTGGGAAGAGTAAGCAGCTGGCACATTCTGGGTTTTTCTTTTACTCCTAGTCCAGCATGGAATCATTTTCCAATTCAATTAATTTATGAACCAATTCAATTAATTTGTGTTTTTGCATCCAATTTTAATTTTTAAAGTTGAAGTTCCGTCAAGTTGCAAGCAGTCAATTTGTGTGTTACTTATGTATTACGTAAATTATAACATTCATTACAGAGCAATGGATCGATCTAATTTTAGAAATATTTAAAAATCCGGAGAGTGACATAAGGTTTCTTTACTACACAAACGAAGTCGCGAGCGGAAAGCTAATATCTTTGTACAATGAACCGAGCAGGTACCATGTCTATACAAACTTGCTGGTCTCGACAGTCAGCCTGTCGCCTCCGCCCACCGTTCCACGCCTTATAAGGCTGCGACTTAGCACGACCTCGTCTGTGTCACCGCACACGTTAGCCTAGCAATAGGTGCACTTTTGCAAGAGCCAATTTTACAATAAAGAATTTACATTTAATCAGGAAGCAGTTTCCGGGCTTCTTTCTAGTCTGAAAAAATTCATCTACTCGAAAGAAGAAGCTTTCCGCGCGAGAGATGGCGAAGTACCACAAAACAAGGCCTTAACATCAACAGTTGGACCTCGGTTCAGAAACTCTTTCGCTGATACTCTACATACACACATCAACGCGGTCTAGGGATTTTGCACGATTTGTCATACAAAAGAGGTCTGTTTGAGAAGCTATAAAAGCATACTGGAGATACATGGAAGGCTATAATTTTCAGACGAGCAATTGCTAAACCTGAATTTTCAATTATAGTCAATAAATTTTGTTTTACTTGAAATTTGTGAAAACGTGACGGAAACGAAAAAGAAAATACACTTTTTGCTTGCTTTTTGTATGAAAACAGTCGAATTTACGCAATTTTTTTTTCATTTTCGTCACGTTTTCACAAATTTCAAGTAAAACAAAATTTATTGATTAGAATTGAAAATTCAGGCTCAGCACTTGCTCGTCTCAAAATTATAGCGCTCCATGTATCTCGAGTATGCTTTTGTAGCTTCCCAAACAGACCTCTTTTGTATGAAGAATCGTGCAATATCCCTAGACTGCGTTGATGTGTATATGTTATAGGCAATGTGTATAATCCGGCATTGTATAGAATACCTAGGCATTATATACATTGCCTAAAACGTTCAGGCAATGTGTATAATACGATTCATTTCATACATTGCCAAGGTATTGTATAAAATGCCCGAAGCCCATCAGGCAATGTGTATAATGAACGACCACGGGAACTAAATCATTTTTTAATCACTATTGGTTAGCCCTTGGCATCATCTCACCTGATCGTAAGTGATGATGATGCCGAAGATGGAAGCGGACTAACCAAGACTTACCAACGCAATGGGGGGCTGGCTATCTTATCTTCACACAGAACACATCAATGCTGTCAACGTTGATGTTTGGCGGCAAGACTTAGATAAGATGGTGGTCGCTAGCCAGGCGGGCTAAGGAAATACCCTACCGCCAACCAAACCGAGTCTAACAAAGTTAGACCCCGCCGGGATTCGGACCCGCGACCTCCTGGCGTAAAGCGAGTGGCTTAACAACTACGCCACGGAGGCGGTAAAGAGAAGAAAAATCGATTACATACATTACCTATGCTTCAACCGGAATTCTGTACAATGACTAGGTATTCTATACATTTCCTAGGTAAAGTGTAAAATAGTTCAAACATTGAACATCATTTCATACATTGCCTGAACGACCCCGGCATTCTATACATTTCCTAGGTATTGTATAGAATACCTGCATTATACACATTGCCTATAACATATATACCTTTGGCCATACCAAGGGGCACAGGCTTCCTTTCCAAACAGTGAAGGGAGTAAGTCCACGTCCAATACGGGTTGGTACAACCGCGTCTTACGGAAACTTGATTTTCTCTTTGCTTTGCGCTCAATTGACTTTGACACATGATCTTAAATTTCTAAAAGAATGCATGTAAAAATTCGAACGTAAAAGAAATGAAAACTTCTCTCTATAATGTCTCTCTATAGTTTTCTCTATAATAGGCATGAAACATTTAGACTCAGCTTTACTTACTGCTTGTTTAAACTGTCGATTGAAACTATCTCTGATCTCAGCATTGTTCCTCGACCTTCGTTAATTACCAATGTGTTGAACACCTACCGAACTCAGCTTTTTGATGACAATGGAGCCTGCGCTTACTATATTGAAAGTGTGATATTGCAAACGTATGTTCAATGTTAAATAACTCTAAATAAATAAAAAATGGCTTAACCGATTTTGACCAAATAAAGCTAAGAACCATCTTGATCACGTCAGATTTCAAACTAAATAAACGCATCGAAATCGGTCCATTTGTCAAACTTATAACACCCGTCTTTTTTTGTCTCTTTTTTTAACATCTCTCTCTGAACTAATTTCCCCAAGGAACGTAGGTCGAAGTATGAAAAAAATAATCGCCTCTCCATAAAACTTGTGCGATCTGATTGTGCGATTTGATTTCACTTAGGTTCCTTGGGGAAAGTTGCAGTTTCACGGGGAGGATAACTCCTTAAAGTTTTGCTAACTTTTTTAAAGTCACCTTATACATATAAGAGGCCGGTTTCATTTAAAGAACTAAATAGAACTTTTCCATCCAGTTCCGATTCATAATGTAATTAACAGCATTCACAGATAAAGATCAATCTCATATCGCCCAAGAATCTAAGTGAAAATCATCGAGAAATCGATACCTAGAAAGATTGACGTGCTAACTGGAATCAAACGTAGGACTAATGATGACAGACAAGTAAAAGTTTAAGTTCACACGGTCGTTTTACTAGTTACTTTATAAGGAAATCGGGGTTAGGAGAAAATTTATAGTTATTAAGGATGTTAGTCCTAAGATGGAGTATTCGATTTATTGGTTGTCATGTCCATTAGTTCACACTTAGCATTAAATATGCGCTCGCGCTTTGCAATAAATTCAAGCTAGCGCACTATTTGTTCAACTATTTTAACACAGACTTCCTAAAACGGAGGTGATTGTTAATAAATTGCTTGAAAATGTAGAAACCGATTAAAACTTTATGGCGTTTCGGAATTTACTGCAAATAGCGTCGCAGTAACAAACTGCATCTGCAGGTGTTAACCCCGTTTCAGGGGTAAGTTTAAACCTTACCAATAATTAACTTAGAAATGTAATAGGCAAAAAGTTTGTGTATTATCAATTTAAGATTAATCGGTTAATTTTCGAAAAACGAATTGAATTTGGAACATTAATTTGTTGCTAACCGAACTTTTTGTGTACATTAATTTAGGGATTGTTGTGTAGATAGAACACTGCATTATAATTTTTTTTGGCATTAGAAATGTCTTTTCGTTCGCTCCAGTATAGGCTCCGATTTCACGAAAAAGTGCGATTTCCTTATATCTCGGAGAGTAGTGCAGATGTGATATTCTCAAAAGACGCGTATTCACGAGAATTGTAAGGTGCAAAAAGAATTATTCGAGAAAGTCAAAAACGAAAAAAAGTTATGGCCGAAATTTGGTGCTCGATATTTTGGAAACGAAGAACGATATCAAAAATTTGAGAAAAACTCCTCTGGACAATTTAGTCAGCTACAATTTGACCTAAAACAAAGACGATCGGGTTAAGGGTTTGCCCTGTAGCACCTTTTTGAAAAAAGTCAAAAAGTCAGAACGACTTTTTTTCGAATTCCGTAGATTCATTTCCAATGTGCTCGATAGAAGTATGTGGCACGAAATCTGTGAACTTTTTATATCAATTACGACGTGGCTTGAGGCGTCTAATTATGCTCATGACAGCCTCATAGGAGACTATAAAATTATTCAATAAAACTCCAATACCCCCAGTAAAACTTCGGTTTATCGACATGAGAAGCAAAACATCGTAATAAAGTACATACGAGTACCATGTAGTAGGAATAATTAATTAATAATTATACTTACAAGGAATGGCGGTGCTGTAAAATTTATAGAGATGAACTGTACTTAAAGAGACTGAGAATCTATACTAATATTATAAAGAGGAAAGATTTGATTGTTTGCATTGAATAGGCTCCGAAACTACTGGACCGATTTGAAAACTAATTTTATTTCGATTTTTTAAACAATTTCATCAATCGCAGTTTTCATTCAGATCCTATTTCTAAAAAAAATTTCATCCCTAAAAAAATTCTTTGAAATTTCAACTGTTTTTGTTTCTGACAGCCACTTTAAACCCCAAAAATTTAATTAAAACCTCAAGATTTCGTCACAAAACCTATTATTTACCAGATAAAACAAAGAATAACTCGCAGATAAAGCTTCATTATAAAAAAAAAAGGTTGCCTTATAATAATAAGGCCACCGCTTACGTAGAACAAAAGGTGAAGAGATTTTAATAAGATAAGCCATCTCAGTCTGACGTTGTTAATTAGTGAATAAAAATATATGACGTCAGCATTTCATAATTTCCTCACTCTTGATGACTTTAATAAGGCTATTTAAATGCATTCACAGGCTTTATTTGTTTTACCTCTTAATATCACTCATGATGACGGCTACATGAAAGGTAACTGGCATAAAGACTCAATTACCGAAATTTTATTACAAAAATGATTATTATTAACCCCCGACAAAAAAGAGGGGTGTTATAAGTTTTTTTTTTGTTGAAAGCTGACGTGATCGAGATGGCTTTTAGCTATATTTGATCAAAATTGGTTCAGCCGTTTTAATGTCAGGGTTGATACAAAATTTTAAATTGTAGAGTTATTTCTGATAACTCAGGATTTTAGTTAACAAAAGTGCCAATAGAAGCGCTGTAGACCTAGGGAAATTTTACAAAAACACATTTCATCAAATGATATTATAACTTATAACTCGAAATATCGTTTATCATTATCAAACATATCTTTTACTTATTGCTAAATACTGTTCTGAAGTGAACTTTTCAAATTCTACTTGCTGTTTATTTTTGACAGTTTCTTGTTTTTTTTATTTACATTAATTGGAGTAGGTATTTGTTGATTTGATAACGAATGAAATAAAAAAATATTCCTCCATGTTGATTAACAGCGCCGCGCCGTCCAGTGGAGCATTTGAGTACTTTTTTTAAATTGACTGCCAGAATATCTTTCATTGGTTGATGAGATTGCTTACAGACTTTATATCTGAAACCGCTTTTCACTCACCAGGGATATATCATCACGTCTACCTAATACAAACTTGCAAACTACGTAAATATTTATTTCTCCATCCAAGTTTTCGTATCAATTTACAAATAATAGATGTACCGAGTAGACTCGAGAAGATGACGCGGCGCGGCGCTAGATATCTCACTAGAGACTGATAGATTGTCAAATGTCAGGGAAAGGCGCCAGTATTGACATTTGTAACCCAAGTTCTGTCAAGGGGACTCGATGTGAACGGTTGCTGTGTCGATTGAATTTTTGTTTCCATATTAAATAGTGGTTTAATGTATAATAGTGATAGTGTATTGTGCAGTAAACTAACTTTTAATTGTGTAGTGATAAAATAATTCAAGTGATATGGTGTATTCGCTCCTTTTGGTTCCAAGTTTTCCGCGTAAACAAAACACTATCGGTTTACGATCGACGGGGGACAAAAAGAAAAAAACGGAAGAAAAAGCTTAAGACAACGGCTGTATAGTCATAGATTCCTTTGCCTTTCCCGAAAAGGATAAATTAAAGTTCGGTCAACTTCTCGTTTCAAGAGTAGGCATTAGTTTTGTTTACCTGAAAATGAAAGTAGACTAAATGCTGTGGAAAAGAGACCCTTGAGAGGCATGTGTGGTTGTGTGATTTAGTGATAGGGTGAGAGATTCGAGGGCGGTCTGGTATGAAAGAAGATATAGTGACCAGGATAGAGAAAGGAATTTTAGGGTACTTTGGACATGTAAAAAGAATGAATAAAAGAAGATTGACGAAAGAAATATACAGCGCGAGTGTAGTTGGAAGTGTCGGAAGAGTGCGCCTAAGGTGAACATTACTTAGACCTAATTGGTGATGTACTGAGAAAAAGCCGTTATGAATATAGAAGAAGTAAAATAGATCTTCTGCGAGGCTCTTAACTGCCACTTAACTTTAAATTACGTTTATGAATCAGGGGTGGCAGTATCAAACTTGAAGATACCTACTCACATGTCAAGGGTAACAAACAACGATTGCTTATGTAATATTGTTAAAATGTATTGATTCGTTGCTTACTCTTGGAATTATGCGTTTATTGTTTTCTTATGAAGTTAATTTGGGAATGGATCGAGCTCGTTACTGGTTTGTTTGGTCGAACAAAGAAACCAACGAATGGTTAAGAGTGAGTTTTGTTTGAAGAGCAAGGGTTCTGCAGAATTTAGTAGTTAATTAAAAATACATAGACATTTATTATTAATAATTTTTCAATACAAGTCAAAACAATTTACAATTAATACAACCTTGCCATCGTAAAGTTTGCTGTCTTTCCGGGGTAAGGCCTCAAATTATACGAAGACATTGGAAAAGCAATATCTTCATTATACAATGTTTCTATTACTAAGCAAACACTGTAAACAGTCAAAGGTTGAATAAATAGTTACAAATTTAAAACGTAACATAAAAGGGACAGGAAAAATCAAAGTGTCGTATAAAATAATCATGTATCCTACCCACGCGCGCCATCAAAGGAGGTTGAAGTTTACATTTCGACTAGTTCCGGCAATGGAACTGCAATATATTGATTGAAGAGTAGATTATTTACCTTTACAACATTTCTAAATTTTTTTTTACAGCCCATATACGTCTCCACCGCCCTCGGTGAGCCTCCCTTCGAAATATGTTCGACTATTCAATAGAGGTCCTTTATCACGGAAAAACTGCTCTTCTCTGTTTCTTAAGACATCAATACTATATTGGGTGACTTTAAATTAGCCATCGAAAACTAAAGATGTCTTATCTTATCTTATCTTATGTAGCCGTTATGTGTCCCACTGCTGGGCAAAGGCCTCTCTCCGTTCCCTCCATGACTCCCTATCTTGTGCTTCCTGCGGCCATGCCTTACAAAAGGCGTCCAGCTCGTCTCGCCATCGTCGTCTCGGTCTGCCGCGTAGTCTTCTATCGGTCGGTGGCTTCCACTGTGTGGTGGTCTTTGCCCACAATTCATCCGGCATGCGGCAGACGTGGCCAAAGACGTGGCAAAGATGTCAATGAGCTCAAAAAACTGAAAAGGTCAAAATGTGGAAAAAAAATTCGCCTTTCTATATAGACCAAGATCCCAGGGCCGCCAGACCTTACTTATTTTCTCGTAAACCAAATGTGTGGGAAAGAGTAGTGCTAGTACGTACTAGTAATGTATGAATACCAGCTAACCTAAGCCGACGGCCAATTTTCAGCTACCAGGTTCTGAAGGTACTTCCAAAAATTGCTCACTTGTCTGGGTGCTATAAAAAGAATTGTTATAGTTCCCTGAACATCATATACAAAAATCACGGCTCAGATTGTAGGTATAATCGCATAATTTACTTGCGAAATGTAAAGCGTCTGGAAGAAATTACAGCCGACGGAGAGTGTCTGGCGGTGTTGAACATTAAATTGTATATTTAATTCATTATATTCTATATAAGACATCAGCAGCCAGACTTCAAGACAAATGAGTAATTTTTGGAAGTACCTTCAGAACCTGATAGCTGAAAATTGGCCGCCAGCCCAGGTTAGCTGGTATTCATACATTACTACTACGTACTAGCACTACTATTTCCCACACATTTGGTTTATGAGTAAATAAGTAAGGTCTGGCGGCCCTGGGATCTCCCTGGGCGGCCCTGGGATAGGCGAACTAGTGCGATAGCTGATTTGATGATTTGATTATTAGTGGTAAGTGGGGTTTGAAATCATCACGGGACAGAAAACAAAAACAAAAAAAGGAACTATAACTAAACAAAATGCCAAAAATGTATGGATTGAAAGATACCTACGTTGATTTATTTCATATAAAAGATCATATTGGTATATGTGAGTGTGTGTTGTGTTTTCAGCTATTATGAAGCATACAAAATTCTATCAAAGTTGGGTAGTTTACGTGTGAATATGGAAGTAAGTATAGTATAATTTGAACAGTTACGTAGAGTTACGTTCCCATATAGTCCATATAACGCGACGAAACGATGCATATTCGTTCCGAGTTATTAATACCGGACATTTACCAATCGTAAATATTTATGCCTCGGAATAGTACTCGATAACTTTTTACGACAGGCCTGTAGCAGGGTCGATAGGTAAATCTGAGTCTGTCTCGACTGACGTTAACAAACGCCTTAATTATATCGCCTTCACATATCAAAGCTAGTGTTATATGTATAATTACAATAGCTTTCCGCCGGGATTTTTTTCCCGTGGGAATTTGGAAAAATTATGTAGCTTATGTGACCCGTTGATACCCGGTTTCTATTGTTGAAAGAATTTTTGAAATCGGTTCAGTAGTTTTTGAGTATATTCGTTACAAACATACAAAAATAAAAATCTTTTTTTTTGTATAATATTAGTGTATAAGTGAAGATTTAGATATTCATACACGCAAATACACTATCTGTACCATAACTGGAAATATTAAAGAAAAATTCAACTAGAATAGCTTCCACGCTGGACTAGGAGTGAAGGATAAACTTAGAATAAGCCAGCTGCCAACTCTTCCCAGTAATAATGCAGGAGTCAGTAAGTGGGGACTTTGTTGTATAT
This sequence comes from Aproaerema taeniolella, assembly GCA_949987775.1. Classification (NCBI taxonomy): domain Eukaryota; kingdom Metazoa; phylum Arthropoda; class Insecta; order Lepidoptera; family Gelechiidae; genus Aproaerema; species Aproaerema taeniolella. The sequence continues at coordinate 16,334,539 of OX465252.1, read as the reverse complement.
CGTGGGCGAAAAGCTGGCAACCTCTCACCACAATACATCATGTATCATCCAATTACCCTCAGTGTATAGCAAACGTCGCATCAAGTGGTTCTAGAACCATACGATGCTCTGTTACCCTATGGATCAGAGGCGTAGGTGTATGCTTGTATGACTTTTTAGTTTAAGTCCAGTTAATTTAGGAATTCGTTCCTGTGGTCTCTTTAAAGTTAGAGTGAATAGACTTCTTCTGGGTGAATTGGCTACATCTTCGACCGCATCTCCACCCTTGTGCTAGCTAGATTGTTCGAGTGAATAGACTTCTTCTGGGTGAGTTGGCTACATCTTCGACCGCATCTCCACCCTTGTGCTAGATTGTGGTAAAGAGCGAACCCATTATTAAAAATAAAATAAAAACAAGAACGTCAATTACGAAAAAATCAATTATACGTTGATTTTTAAGACTGAAATTGAGACATTCAACAAAACTATGCGTGCTCGCTCCCTTGTAAAGTCTTCTGACCTTTACACTGTATTTACAATCTTCTAAAGATATAATGAGATCAGTGTACCGTGCTTAATAACAGCACTAAGTATAGTTATTATATCCTCGCAACATTTTGCAGTCTTATGAACACGGGCATTATACCTACTACTTACCACTAAACTCTTACATTCTGCGAGAAACTAATGTTTAGTAGTATTGCACTTTAAAATATTACCACATGTAATAACATCTAGAAAACTTAATAACATATTTCTGTGTAAAACAAGTGGTAATGCTATTTTTACTAGCAAAAAATAGGCGTGTGTTTTGTCGACTTTTGAAGTGAATTTTTGTAATTGAAAGTGCTGTTTTGACGTGAAAATTGCAGTAATTTTAGTTACAGTTCTCATCCTACACAATAATTTAGTAAAAATATGAGATGGAAGGTTTTAAATGGACTTAGTAAAGTAATAAAAAAAAGTTAAATTATACCTCAGTTTCCTTTGAAGGTTGCACCTTGGTAAGCTATCTAGTGTCAGCAAGAATAGGATGACGTGTAATTGTTTTTTTTTAGAAACATTAAATACTAGCTTTCCACCCCACCCGGGATATTGTTTCCGTGGGAATTTGGGAAAATTAATTAGCATTTGTAATATTCTGATGTCTTAAGCTCTATAACTGCAAACCCGTCAGGTAGTTTTTCCATGAAAAAGTAACAAATATCAATCAATCCATCTATCCTCACTATCGCATTTGTTAGTGTATTAGTAGTACAAAGTTTCATCAAAATCCGTCTAGTAGTTTTTGCCATAACAAACTTTCATGAGTCTTTCTACAACTCAGTGAATGTAAGATTAACTGTAAATAGTACTTACATAACAAATACATTTTGCAAAGAAACTTCTGAATGCAAGACCGTTCACTGCATTTATAGTCCAATGAAATTGATGTATGGTTTGTTGTATGAATAGTATGGGAGCGTAAACTGTTGGTTTTGTTGAATTTATCGGCGGTCGCGGAGACCTTACGCTGGGCTGAGGGGTTAAGCACCGCTTTTACTCGATTTTGCATCTAGTAATAAACTGGGTTTTATATGGCTAGCCGTATTTTGATTTTGAATGTTAAACGATTTTATTATCTTTGTAGAAACGACTTGAATATCATAGCATAGTTTATGTTTATCTAGTAATGCCTTGTCTAAAATCACGCTTACTGGGTTATTAGATACTATAATCGGAATAGTATCTTTCGAACTAGTCATCATAAGCAGGTTTATGTCGTATTTTACTTTCAAAAGCCTTATTAATTAAATAATATAACAGTGCAAAACGGATTAAACGAGAAAACATGTTTTCGTAAAGTAGTTCAACATGTCTTCAGATTTTATGAAAAATAATTCGACAAGACATACTTAACTGATTTAAATTGGAAATGCTTAAAGAGCCGAAAAGATTTACACAAAATATAAGATTAAACTTGTTTCAAGAGTGACAATCGTGACACCTTATCGTCCAAATTAAATTTAATCAAAGGCTTAGCGAATACAACCTTCTATTTATATGTATAACTGAAAACATAATTTAAAAATTTGAATAACTTTATACCATAATTTGTGTCATTTTGCTTGGGCCAAGTTTACGGAAATGTTTTAATTATTTCGTCGGTTTCAAAATAAATAAATTAATAAACACTACACACTCAAACACCCACATTAAGGTTTTCCCTTGTGTCGTGGGTCCCTTGAAATTGAAACATCTGCTTTATACACACAATATACACATCTGCTTTATACACACATTATACACAAATATTTGCCTAGACTAGGAATCGAACTCAGGACCAGTCAATCAAGACGCAGCGTCACTACCACTCGATCAAACCGGCCGTCGGTTAAAAAGTTATAGGTAAGTAGATTAAAAAGTTTCAAAAGGAAAAGGGTGTCTTTAAGCCGGAAGGAACGAGGCAATCTGTTGCTATGTAGTGCCGCCAGTTGTAATAGGATACATGCCCTTACCCATGCGTGAGTGTAGGGCTTCAAAAAAAGGGAAAAAATCCTTGAAAAGGATTAAAGGGGAAACGACTTAAAGGGCTCTTAAGACAACGGCTTTGACTGATTTCTTATTACATCTTAAGTTTATTTAATAGTGTCATTGTGAAATTGACAACATTATAACAATAAGTAACGTATATTTAACTGTGCAAAGATAAATATTACTTAAATAGAGAGGCAAACATTGTATGATTCGTGTTATTATAATATAACTTTTATGTTATGGCAAACAATCACAAGCAAATCTTGCTGTCGTCGGCTTTCAATAAAATTGTTTATAATTCAATTATACATAATTACTTACATAAATTGTAACACAGAAATCATCCAGTATTAAAATATACTAATCTTTTGTTCTTTCACTTTGTTCTAATCGCTTTATGTAACATTATTGCTTATTTATTGTTGACTACCTTTCCACCCAGGTTTTCGTTCCCGTAAGATTTTGGGAAAATTATTTGGCCTATGTGTTAATTCAGGGTACCTCCATACCAAATTTTATCAAAATCGGTCGAGCCGTTCTCGAGTTATAAGTGTTCAAAAAATCCCGACTTTGTGAAAATTGTGACAATGACAATTATTGTGTGCTTAATAGGCAGGACAGGTTCCAATCCTAGATTATAGTTTGACCCTCCTATGTTTACAAAATTAAAAAGTTAATTATTCGCACCTTTTTTTAATGAGCCTAGGCCTCCCTCTTATGAACCGTTAAGTCCGATAAAATCCGCGCTATGACATCTGCTCCGAATAAAATAGAAAAGCGAGCAGAGAAAATCTAAACGAAGTGCATTTACATGCCTTCATATTTGTGACAGGTCCTGATTGCGGAGTCAGGACTTACGGGATCTGGTACAGTAAGTCTGGCTCGTTACGAGACAGGCGACAGGCGTAGGCAGGATAATCAGGAGCCGAAGAACTTGTCGTCTTGTCGGGAAGAAATGTGGTTACAGTAGCTGTTTGCAACTGAACAGAGCCCCGATTTCAGTTGTGTGTCGATCAAATGGAGGCCATTTTAACTGTTTAGGTGGCGAAATTGAGAACTATTTAATTTTCATATACTTGGAGACAACTACCCCAACCAGCAGCGCCACCGCTAACTGAACGTAAAGTTGCAAACTACCTAGCAACTGAAAATTTAGTTGGCGGTGGCGCCACCAGTCAAAGTAGCCGTCATTAGATGTATGAAATTTGGATAGTTCTGAATTTCGCCACCTGAACGGATTAAATGGCGACCATTCCATCGACACACAACTGAAGTTACAGAATCGGGGCCCTGTGGGATTTAAATCCCGAAAGGTTGCAACTAATAAGCTTCGAAGAGGTGAACTATACTCGTATAGGTTAGGGTGCTCCAACGCGCTCTGTCATGTCACTGTTTATTAAGATTCAAATGCTTTCCCTTTCAAGTTTCTACCCAAAGTTGCTTCTGTTCAGCTACAAATGATGCGGATGACACACGCGCTCGAACTCCACTGAGACCCTGGAAGATTTCGCGCTCGTGAATGATGTCTTTAAATGCGTTGCTCAAGCGCACAATGAATGAAGCTTAACTTCTCTACTAAAGCCTAGTCTGAATTTCGAAGTATAAACCTTGTATACTTTCTTTATTGTCAGTCAATTACACGCCAGCTATGTTTTAGAATCGTATAAATTACGTACTTTATACTCGCTTTATAATAGAAAGTAGCTGTTTGCGTAACAGGAGAGCAGGCTTAAGCTTTCGATCTGTAACGTTTAGGATTAGCCCATTTAATGGCAGTAAGGTGGCAGTGCGTAGGACGGTGCTGGCAACACTAGGGAAACTGCCGCAGTATAGAGATTAGGGAGCAAGAAAGTAACTTCCTGGATACTTTATATGACATTTGATAAAATGGCATTAAATATATGGTGATCTTATTAACGGACGATTTATTTATTACGGAACAGGTTAGGTTAGGTAAGCCGTTTACTATAAGCACGAGGTAACCTGATGCGTTGCACTCTGTAGTACTAAGCAACTCACAATAAGAAATTGTAACAACCCTCTAATAGTATCCACCCACAAGTTTCTTATCCTCTTGTAATAACGATAAGTTTCAAACTAGAAAGAAACTTTGATACTTAAGTTCTCGTGAACAGGCATCTTCTGTATGAGCTTGCTACATCCTCGACCACATCTAGATTGTGGTCAAGAGTGAACCCATTCGTTATAAAAAAACCTGTAGGTATCTAAGATATAATATTAAGTGTACCTGATGGTACATGGAAGGAGCTGAAACTGGTGCAAGCTATATAGCACAGAGGTTGTTTAAATATTAATCGACCTAAGACCATTCAAGGCTTAAGCCAGAAATAATCTCTAGGCACTTTAAGCAATACTGCTTGTATGTTTCGTGTTTTGACCAACAAAATGGTGAAATTAAAGATTCGTCGCACCTCTCAGGTCCGATGACAACTTGACAGTTGCGTAAGGCCGTTTAAAGTTAAAGGGATCTGTTGATTTTCCTTTATGTTTGCCAATAAATTATGTAATTTCGTTACGCCTTTTTACTAGTTTTAAATGTGCAAATATTGAGTCGAAAGTGCGCAACCAGCCGATTTCGATAATTAAGACCATCAACTTAAAAAATAGTTTATTTTGTAGAATTTAAAAACACTTGAACTACTTATGTCTTAACACGTTTTTCTTTTTGTATCTCTATGTCTGTTCGCAAAGGTGCAGAATCCTACGAGTACATAAGTCTAGTCCGAAATCGGCTTCAAAAACAAGATTAACTGCAACTTTTATTTTTTCATCGTCCTATGTATCTTTTGTTACTCAGTAAAATACTTTAAAGTACACATGGCAGCACATTAGACTATACATGTTGATTAAGGCCCTTATAGCTCTACTTTCGTATTAAAAATGGGTAACCTGACGTGCTTTCTGTACATTTGAGATCGTATTTTCTTCAATGCTCATGAATCGCTTGATCAGGACAAATCTGAGCTCACTCTCTTATCACTGACGAATTAATCTCTACTTTTCCTTTCTTTTATTAACTGAGGCAAATAAATGCAACAAAAGATATTGATTTAATCCTCAAACTATAAAAACATCCATGTTTGCATCCTACTTCCTAGTAATATTATAAATGCGAAAGTTTGTGATGATATATAAATTTTTGTTACTCTTTCACGCTCAAACAGCTGGACTAATTTTGACAAAATTTGGTACGGAAGTAGCTTGCACCCAGGATTAACAAGTCCCGGGCGGAAAGCTAGTATACCATATACGAAACGAGATAACGAGTAAGACATTTCTTCCCAATGAAAAGTTAATTTAAAATATAATAAAACATCGATATCACAGTAAAATAAACGGCTCTTCCTTATCTTTGTAATAAAAATATGGAATTCTTAAGATAAGTCAGTTCAGTAGTTATCGTATTCATAAAGAAAATCGAAGACCTGTTATGACACATGTAATCCTGCTCCAGTCCTGTAAATAGTCATGGGCTGCCAAAGATAATATCAAGATACTTATTTCACTTATTACCTCTGCCTATGCAAATAGAGAAAACGCGTTGCATTATCGATATTAATTTATCTTTTATATCTTTACTGTTATCTTGCGTGGTGAGTTCGTTGTAAATTTATATTCAGTTGATAAATGCATCGATAGATATTCAGTCTTTATAAGTTGTTTGTTAGTGTCTGTGGGCGTTTTCGAGAAATTTCTTTGTTAAAAAAAACAGTGCAAGAAAACCGGTTAGCTAAAGTGCGTAGATCCTTAATCGAAGTGTAGAGAATATGTTAATCTTCATTATTTATGCAAAATCTATTTCATTTCTGTGCATTATGTATCCAAGGCCGTAGAACAGAAAAGTACCAAACAAAACAGAAATAATTCTGTTTTGTTTGTTATCTTCCTCTATCTTGTCTTGTACGTACTCATTCCATTTGCCATTTGGGTTATACATTGATGTATGAGTGACTTATCACTGCAATTTTAATTGAAAGCCCTGTACTTAATTGTTTTACTAATTTTGCATTTTCCTTGTCCACAGCCCCCACCAGTGACCCACTCGCAGCCACAATCCCTGCCTGCACCCACGTCTGCGCCTGCGCCGCCTGCCTCGCTCTGCTCCGCTCCGAGGACTATAATCATCCAGCGGCCTGACGCTCGATACGGATTCGGCTTCACGCTGCGTCATTTGGTCGTCTACCCGCCAGAGTCGTTGCAGGTGAATTATTATGTTATCTTGATAGATGTTGTTCCAATGCGTTTATGTTGCCCTGGTCGCAGGGTCAGACGGTAGTCGCTCCATTCATCATCATCATCAGCCAGTGTTAGTCTACTGCCGGACATAGATCTCTCCTACGGCATGCCACTGATCTCGGTCTTCAGCTCTTCTCTTCCAACCACTACCCGCTACCTTACGAATATCGTCACCCCACCTAGTTACTTGACGCTCCATTGGAACGGGACAGAGCGCTAAGAGAAAAACGAGGTAGGAGCCAAATTGTAATTCTCCTTAGTCCTCCTCCTTAGCGGTAGTAAAGCGTGATGATGATGATGATGTAATCCTGTTATCCCTCATTAGGGACACAGGGCTTGAAAAAAGGATTTCTAATGTTCTCGATTGTGTGCGGCAGCTTTGACGTCCTTTCAGCCAAGACCAATTGTTGCAACCTCTGTATCGACTGACTGCCTATGGTGCGAGGGCGACCCGGCTTTCTTGTGTCACAAGCTTGTCATATTAGACTTTCTGGACAGGTGGTTATCAGGTCTCCTCAAAATATGCCCAGTCCAGCTCCATTTACGAGTTTGATAAACTTATTGTCTAACAGCAGTTATTTCCAAACATTTGAAAGCATACTGTGTATATGTCGTAGGATGATTTGATAATTCGAATTATCGCGAAAATTCTAGGGATTTTGCGAAAACACTGATAATTAGACAATGGTGATTATATTTTTCAATCTTACTAAAAAAAGTTGGGTTTTTTGCGAAAACGCGAGTCATCTTAGTAAGTTCGGGAAGAGAATCGTTAGTTATTATGAAAAAAGAACACTCATTGGCCGGTTTGAGCGCCCCACAAAAACATATTCTCTGATTGGTTGACGATTTGTCGTTTTAAATGTCAATTCACTGTCGCGCGTTGTTTTGTTTGTTTTGTTGATAATTATATGATTTATATAAAGAGATAACGTACTCGTAGTTGCAAAAGGGTTAAATAAAAAGTAAAGTTCCTATGAATTTGTTTTGTAATTTCTTACCCTTTATAATTCTATGATATAATACCTCAAAGCTACATGGGAAAAGATAGGAACCAATCAGAATAAGAGTTGACCAGCAAGCAAAAATCAAGCCAATCAGCGTTAAGAATATTTAAAGTTACTAAGATGACTCGCGTTTTCGCAAAAACCTAACTTTTTTTAGTAAGAGTTTCAAACTGCACAATGGCCCTCTGACTTGGTTTTAAAAACTGTAGTCAATCGACAACAGCCGGGACCGACCGACAGCTTAACGTGCCCTCCGAAGCACGGAAATGCTCGTGGTAAATTACCACTTTAGTCACCCATCAGGTTCCTTCCCTCTGTCTACGTTGCTTAACCTCACTGATCGGTTGAGATCAGCAAGCGCCACTGGGCTACGGCTAGTAGCGCTTCATAATAAATTATGTTTTTGTAATTTCCAGGAGTTATACGAGGATGCGCGCCACCTTGCGGTGGGCGCGGTGGGCGCGCCAATGGACACCATCTTCGTGAGGTCCGTGCGGCCGGGGGGTCCTGCTGCACTGGCCGGACTCAGGACGGGGGATAGGGTCCTAGGTATGAAGGCATTTGCTATTAATTTAAATACTTCCATGCTGGAATTTGAATACTTCCATGAAGAATGTACCAGCTGCCAACTCTTCCCAGGCTTACTGTAAAAGTCAGTAATAGGGACGCGAGGGTTTTGCTGTGTTGTGGGCGAAAGGCTGAAAACCTCTCACCACTATACACCATGTTTCATGTAATAACCCTAACAATTTATGTCAGACGTGGCATCAAGTGGTTCTGAACCACTGGTGCTCTGCCTACCCCGTATGAGATTACAGGCGTGAGCGTATGTAATGTAATGTAAATTTCACCCTTGCTTTTCGAAATTCTGAATGCAAAATGTAAAGTTCCTGTTTTGATAATTTTGTGTGTCATTAGTTTCTTGCTTATCAGGATCCTAGAGATTAAGGCCTGTATTACAGAAGGAGACTAAAGTCTTGACCTATACTTAAGTATTGACTGTCTGTTTCTCTCACTATCAAAATGACAAAAACGACTGCTACTTCTGTATAGATCAGAGTCTGATTCGCGTTCTTTAATACAGACCTAAGCTTGATGCTCGTAGATATATCGGATCAGTACTAAAGATATTTTAGAAAAGGTTGTCCTTTCTTGGGGAGAGTACCTAACTTTTCTGTTTAAGATTTTTAAATATGTTATAACAGGTTCTTACCACGATCCGTGGTCGATCATGGTGCTTGCAGCATCGCCGAAATATCGGATACTCACTAAAAACAAAAATCATGATAAAGAACCCGTTGTTATATGTTTTAAAATAAGTAACTTTTCTCTCTTAAAGATAAAAGAGGGTCTGAATATACACACATCAACACGGTCTAGGGATATTGCACGATTTTTCATACAAAAGAGGTCTGTTTGAGAATCGATAAAAGCATAATCGAGGTACATGGAGCGCTATAATTTTCAGACGAGCAAGGGCTAAACCTGAATTTTCAATTCTAAATAGTAATTTTTGTTTTACTTGAAATTTATGAAAACGTGACGAAAAAGAAAAAAAAATGCGTAAAATTAGACTCTTTTCATAAAAAAAAAGTGCATTTTCGTTTTCGTTTCCGTCACGTTTTCACAAATTTCAAGTAAAACAAAATTTATTGATTAGAATTGAAAATTCAGGTTTAGCACTTGCTCGTCTGAAAATTATAGCGGTCCATGTATCTCAAGTATGCTTTTATAGCTTCTCAAACAGACCTCTTTTGTATGAAAAATCGTGCAATATCCCTAGACCGTGTTGATGTGTATAGTAATTCTCATCATGTTTCTTAAATTCCAGCTGTGAACGGCGAGCCTGTAGCCTGCGGTCGCTCCAGAGCGCCGTACGCCAGGGTGGTGCAATTAGCTCAGAGGGAGCCTCGGACGCTGAAGCTCACCGTCGTGCCCAGAGACCACGACTTACTGCAACGGGTGAGTGAAGGTGTCTGTTAAAGCAGACTTAAGATCACGACATGTTACACATAAATCAGTACTACAGAACGCGACTCCGACTCTTATCTATACTTGAGTATCAGTCGTCTTTGTCATTTCGATTGTGAGAGAAAGAGACAATCAATACTTAAGTATAGATCTAGACTCGAGTCTACTTCTGTAATACGGGCCACGGTCTTCAAACGGAATTATCGCATATAGTGATTATAGTTTATAGTGACTTTTAAAGGGATTGTTTTTGTGTTTGTCTGTGGTTCAAGGATAACGATTATTATGAGTCAGAATCGAATTTAAACCTAAAAACCTTGGCAAAAACTTGGGTGTGCCTGACTTATGCCTGAAAATCTTCTGGTGCTGCTCAAAGTTCAATGTATGAAATTCTGTACTCAGAAGGACTGCCAACCAATTAGTTCTACTAGTTTCTCGACAAAACGTATTGAAAGGTAAAATAAAGTAGGTATGTGGTAAAATAAAGTATGTGGTGAACTTAACTAACCTTGGATTTAGAGTTTTCAAACCGCCAAATTAGCCGTCGGTCCTGGCTGTGTTGACTCTACAACCCAAGTCAGAGGCTTTGAAAGTATGGACTCAAATGAGCATAGATCCAAGTAAGCCTCAACTTAGATCAATTAACAAAACTCCTTTCTAAAGCATGTTTTAATTTCCAGTATTTCAGTGAAGCAGCTTACAACCCAGAATCGAACCAGCGAGCACTCGAAATGCCGGCGCCGATTACAGAGCACGAATCCCGGCTGTTCGACGCATACCGGAGACCTAGGGCTGCGCTGCCGGCTCCGCAGGCCCCCATCCGGCACCGAGAGGAGCCTGAATACGCTAGTGTTGCGTCCCTTACGCCATCGAGATATGATGTCTCGAGATTTACTGGAGCACAACACTATCTATTACATGATAGGTAACAATTTTGAATTACTTCAGTTTGGCAAACTTTTGATATTTGTTGCTTAAGAACTATTTAACAGGGTTTTAAAACTGGGGTTTCTGTGTGTTTAAAAAGACATTTTGTTATACATCTGTTGTAAATCAGTTGTTTTTCTGGCTTTACAAATCTATCTCAGATATTAAACCCTCGCGCGATGTTAGCACACCCGTGTGTGCAGGATTTGTATTGCACGCGGCGTAAACAAACGCACGACGGGAATAACATTACTGCCCCAAGAGAAAGATCATACAATTCAATACAATACAGTATACTTTGTTTGCACACAAAGACATACAGCACAATGCCTTAGACCATAGACCATTTCTATGTGCCACTATGATAATATGTGTAAGACTTTATCTATAGCTTGTTCAGTCTATTCCCTCAATCAGGTATCCACTCATGTTTATTGTTTGCTAGGGATAAGGTTCAAATTAGAATTAATTTGGGGTGTACTATTGCACAACTCTCTCGCTTATTTCTATGACTCACTATCTTGTAAAAACGTCTACTTGTGTCACAACTTGGTGTTTTCAAAATGCTAATAGACTTCTATTGTAAATTACAGCAGACGGGAATCCGACACGTCCCTGCCATCATCAGCAACCGAAAGCAAAGACAGCCTGGGCTCGTTCGACTCCAACTCGACGTTAACCGGCCGAGAACTAGACGACTCGATAATCCTCTCCCGAATACGAAAGAGCCTTGAGCAGAAGGAAGCCTTCCTTAGGCGGCCCAGCCAGCCCACTGGATGGGCTACGGACGCCCAACCACCGATCAAACAAAAGGAGTTTTACGCGAGACCACAGAAACTACAGAAACCAGCATGGCCTCCGCCTGCCGCTTCACCCCCCCTCGCCGCATCCCCACCGCCCTCAATCCCACCTCAAGAACCGAAGAAAGAAGATTGCTCAGCAAGTGTCGATAGTGGAACCTACAGCGGCTATGGCGAAGTGAACGGTACTCATGATAAGATGCGAGTAAAACAGGACAAGAATCAGTTTGTGTCGACACTCGCAAAGATACAAGAGATGGGGCCAAGTGTTCAGAGTATGAATGTTGGCACTGTTAGCAATGGGTCGGCGGAGCACAGAGAAGATCAAGATGCAAGGTGAGTCCATTAGCTCAAGTTGTTTGTAATACTTCACTGTCATAATTCTTTTCTGACTCCATTAATTTAGTTGAGGCATAGATGTCGTAACGATCACAACTTGAAGCACTTATTAAAATATAGGTAAAAATTCGGTATCCCATATACTATACTGTAATTTAAATGTACTCAAAATTAATGTAATAGAATACATGGCAGTACTGAACTATGACATCATCAGTTTTTCCCTCTCTGCCTAAGTGAGTTTTAAACGTTCATATCTTTCTAATTTTTAAAGTAAATAAAAAATATATTTACACATGGATTTATAAGTAAAAAAAAAAAACAATTTAAGGCGACTACAGCACCTAAATTACGATTTTATGATGCGTAGATAAGTATGACGCACTGCATTAAATCGAAGAAAAAAATACTACGGTAATATTCAGGACATACACTAGATAAATAGTTTGCTGAAAATATGATTCAGTACTTTTGGTTCGATAGAAAAAGCTCACAAAGTCACCTCTAAATACCAATATTATGTATCTTTTAAGCTGTAAAAACGATAGTAAAATGCACACAGGAACTTGAATTTGCTATCAAAATTTTCGTAATTGAACACTCTCGATAAGTAGTTAACGCATTTTTCGATTTAAGGTGTTACCTTTCCATAAATCTCATTTTTCTAACTTTCGAACATATTTTTACGCACGCACGCTTTCATAGTCCGTAAACTTCGTGTATCGACACTGTTCACACTGCCGGCCCAGGCCTGTTGAGAGACGGAGATGGCACTATTCCTATGTGTGCTGCCTTTATCGGGTGCTGTAGTCGCCTTAAATTATAAAATTAAATTAGTCACCTACCCTATCATGAGTATCTCGCTCTGTAAGCAAAAGAACTGAAAATCGCTGCTGGTGCTCTAAGCTGTGGCCGAACTATAATCGCTGCCTAAGCTACGTTCTAAGCCGTGAGTGTAAACCTTTCTGAAGTTTTTTTCTGTAATTCCAGATACCCAGTCCCAGAGCTCCAGCTGGTGACGGCTCGGACGAGACAGCTGGAGGAGGCCCGCGGCGGCGGCGAGCGGCGGACAGAGGTGGCGCGCAGTGAGCTGGCCAGGCTGTCCACCACCAGGCTCGAGCCCAGCGTGGCGCTGAGGAGAAAGGAGTTCGAGTCCAAAGTCACCAGGCGAGAAGCCAGGTCTCTGGATGTGCAGCCGCAGCAAGGTATACCTTGATCCAATCTCCTTAGTAGGTTTTAGGTTATCAAAAGTAAAGGAACAGTGTTATTTTAAGAGCGTAAATGTAGGTTTGATTTGATGTTGCTTTTTACTACATCAAAACTTTTGAGATTTTTTTTCTTTATTTTATGTAGTGATTTTTCAACTTTTGACTTTTTTTATCTTTGTGACACCTTTTGATGATTCTGTAAAAGGGATCTCCTAGCCAATTGTACTCTGCAGTCTTTGGATTAAGGCTGTGCAAAAATTCATGCAGTTCTGTACATAAGCGGTCTATTCTTAAATCATTCGGTCCCACATTTGGATATCATATAATCAAACATTTTATTCCTTTTTTTTACTCAATTGATTCATGATCAATATGATCATGACGACGCATAGAAAACAGAAAGTGATGTTGTACTACAGCATCTCATTGTTTGGGTCCTTATTTTCTTTAAAGATATCCTGGTCTTAGGTTAAGGTCGTGAAGATACTATAGTGCGATCGAGGTATCTTCACATTTCCCAAAACATTAAACCGTAAGGCCTCACACAAACAAATGTTTACTCGGACTTAAGTCATAGATAACGGTAATGAATGATACTACGAGATATGATAACTGATAAAGAAATCTGTTTATCTTCATGCGCTGTAAATAGTCTGCGCAGAACAAGCGAGTTATAAACATTGCCTAAAAAATTTCGTTTTTGTGTTTTAAGTTTTTCGTACTTTGCTAAAAATTCATGATCGAATTTATCATATGCAAAATGTTAGGATTTTAGTGCAAAACGACAAGTGATTCATCATTATAATTAACATTTTTCATACTAATATAAAACAAGCAAATCGTAGATAAAAACTGAAAATATTTGTGAAGTGTCTATGTAAACTTGTCAAGCCAACTTTGTGTATATTTTCTTGAACTGCGCAGTGTATCCATGTTCTAACATTTTTGTAAATAAAGTAATGTCATTTATGTCTTGTTGGGGTAGGCAGATCATCAAATGGTCATTTAATCACTTAAGGACACTGTTTGGAAATACCCTGATGATTATTAGATGAAATACGTGTATATTTTACCCACAATACTTTTTACATAAAGTAATTTTTTTTCCTATCACTGTCATCTGTGTAGCGCAAGAGAGAAATGAACTGACTTGAACGATGTAGAATGTGGTGTCTGATGCCCTTGATATAGCGGGTTCATCGAGTGATCGCCTTTTGATCAGCGGGCCCTGGGGTCGACTCCCGGTGCAAATGTTTTTGTAAAAAACTAATGTTTGTTCTCGGGTGTTCATGTCAGTCTTTGTGTTTATTCCACGAAAAAGGAAGGGAAACCCTTAGTGTGGACCTTTGAGTGTGTAAAAAAAGCTTTTCAGTCTTAGTTACTCAATATGTTAAATATTACTTACAGATTTGGAAAATGAAGCAGCAGCGCTTGGCGTCAGTCTATCAGGCAATCAGCTGATGATCACCGGCAGCAAACACCTGCATTGTCCACCTCCTGAAGGATTCGTGCCCGGTCAGTACTCCGTCCTACTCTCACTAATGGCAACACCTTTTGCTAGAAAAAGACAAATATGCTTCACTCTTTGACTTTACTTTTACTGCTTGCGATGCGAATAAATGACGCTTTACCTTATTTGCATCTGTCCCATGTAAATTCTATAAATCTTATTTACTGTTTATTGTACACAATATACATACAAAAATAAACATACAAGAGAGAGACGACACAACAGGCACTGCTTATTTCTAGGTAGAAATTTCTTACAGCAGACCTAACAAGAGAGATTGGACGAAGTGAGGCGAGTACGACGTGCACAATAACGTAAAAAAGAAAAAAACAAAAAATGAAACTTACTATCTTCTTCTTATCGTGTAGGTATAGTCAAGTATGTGGCGAACTTGGCTAACCCTGGTGTCAGAGTTTTCAAACCGCACAATGGCCTCTTGACTTGGTTTTAACGACTGTAGTCAATCGACAACTGCCGGGATTGACAGCTTAACGTGCCCTCCGAAGCACAGAAACGCTCTTGATAAATTGATACTTTGGTAACCCATCAGATTCCCTGCCTCTGTTTACGTTGCTTAACCTCACTGATCGGTTGAGATCAGCGAGAGCCACTGGGCTACGAGCGCTTCGAATTCTTTAAATTAGAAAGGGACAAATAGATAAGCTTTTTATGTTTTTTTTATTTACAGAAACGGAAAAGGTTCAAATGCGAACAAGGTCAAATAGTACTGGAAGTGAAGGATTACCCATTAGAAGACATCATGCCACAGGTAAAAATCCTTGAACCTGTTTTTCTTATTTCATAAATTGTTTTTCGTTCACACAAATCTGAATCTTGGTCTTATAAATTCACTTGTTTATACTTCAACAAAAACAAAATAATTAAGGCCCGGTAAGTGTTTGATAGTGCGTTTTCATCAGGTCTCAAAGAAACAAGATTTTTTATCTAAAACATAGATGGCGCTAGCATGAATTAAGTATCATCTAGTAGAATGTAACTATTAACTTATTGATGTTTGTAATCTAGTTGGTTATGACTTCTTTTAGTTGCTATGACTGTGTAACATTTAGATGAAGCGTCTTAACAAATATCTTTAGTAAACTTCGAAAAGCCAGCCCTTTATTTTGAATTATTCGACTCGATTTTGATATTCGACAAGATTCTTGTCACGACACTATAACTGTCTCTGTTATCTGTACAGCGTAAGAGGAAGACGCGAATCTCAAATTTAGAATATAAGACGTAAGGAAATGTAGAATATCCCAGTCAAATGTAGAATACCGGGGACAGCCCTAGTTTAAAAAATAATAAAACATCAAGTCGCAAATCAAGAAGATATATGGTTAAAAAAATTACTTATGATAAAAAAGCCCTCTCTCAACCCGGATCAGACTTGATAAAAAAGTGCCCATCTCACTAGAGTGGTAGCATTGCCTTTGTATTCAGCATCAAATCAAATGACGTGGAATATCGGTCATTCAAAGTCGGCACTTAGCAAAAATCTTGTTTCTGCGAGCCCCCACGCTTATCACCACGCTGATGAAAAGAGCGCACTACAAGCTTGAGCACTGGCACGGCGTTTAATGGCACTTTACGCCCCAAGATGGCAGTCACGCGAAGCGACGAATGGGACTGAACAGAGAGCAAATGGAGGCTATGAATCGGGTGTCGCTGCCGGGAGCCATGAGGAACAGTGCGGAGGGGCCCCCGAGGCCCACGCAACTGAGTTTGGCGCCCCCTTCTGACTCCACGTCGGCGGCCACATCGCCCTCGCCGACCCCAAGCACTCCCGCCGACTCAGGTCCCGAGGAAAAACTTCTGCGTTGTTGGAATGCTTGCACTCTCTCCCTTTAAAAAAAATCCTTTGATGTCCTTAGCATTTGAAATTGTAATTCAAACTATCGAACACTACATTCCGAAAGATCGTGAACTTTGTTGTTTGTTGTAGAACATAGATAACTTCGAATACCCTGACTAGAATTCCCTGTCTTACTTAATACTGAAATTTTGGGAAATCCTAACTGAAATATAAACTTCATTGTAGTGGGGAACATTTTAGATTATGTTTAACGTATGGAAAAAAATGTTGTTTCATAAATAAATACACGATTGAGTCTACTTGCCATTTAAACGTAGTTTAGATATAGAAAGTGTGTAGTTACACATTGGAAAATAGTCACTCTTCTGCCAAATGCAACATTTATTAACAGATTTTCATGAGCATGTTTACTAAAACCGATTATTTTCCAATAACCTTAGAAAAAAACTTTAAATAAATGCCCCATTTAATTAATTTATTCAGATACATGTAAATGAAGTAAATACATATTTGTTCCGAAACCACTCAAGTAACACCCTTGTATTACCTGAAAGGGACAGCTTTATTCATTAGTGCTATGAATAATACGAAGGAGTGAGATATAAATGTATACTCGTCGAGTGAATATTACCTGTTTAAGAGTTTTGGGACGGTCTCTTTAACTTTTTATTTTTAAGAAGTGTAGGGAGAGAGGGCGCTGGACCTAACCAGTTTCTTTACTAACAGAATGCGATATACGTGCTTCTAGATGTGCTACTAATGCGAACTAATCATCGTTCACATATCGTGTTAATACACTAATTGTGGTGCTCGATAGAAGAGTATAAACTTCTTTCTAACTGCCTGTTTTTTGAACAGGTTTTGCTGATGATCTGGTGACGAGACGGCAGAAGAAAGATGCTCAACTTGGCGGTTAGTATATAATCTTGAAAAATTTGGAATATTTCTTTTTTTATTATAATGACAATTTTAGAGAGGTTAACCATAATCAAAAGAATCGAAGACTCGCGCGACAAACTTTTTCGAGAAGCGACTGCCACATTCGTCGTTCAGTCTCTTTTAGTATATTTTTTATACTGAATGGGTTTGCTCTTGACCACAATCTAGCCCAGGGGCAAAGATGTGGCCAATGATGTAGCGAGCTCACCGAAAAGATACTTTTAAAAAATTCGAGGTATATGAGCTCGAAAATACAGGCGTAGACAGAGAATTCCATTTCTTTGCAGCGCGCAGTATAAAAAAGATGAAGAGATAGCGGTCAGTACGAATCCGAGGGATCTCGACGAGATAAGTTTCATTTAAACCTTCGCGTGCTTTTTGAACACATGGTGTACGCGAGATTTGTGTCGCACGCGGCGTAAACAAGCACGCGACAGGTTAAGAAAGACAGTCTGTTGAATCGTACGCGATAACGAACCCATAAAGCGAAGGCTGTGTTTAATAAGTTCAAATGTGTCTATATGTTCTTTTATTGTAATTTTGACAATTGTTTACTTGTAACTTAATTAAATAAATATGCGTTGCTCTGTTAAGTAAGCAGTTTAATTACCAGATTCAGAGGCCCCTACATAACATTACAACATAGGTGCACTCTGCCTTGTTATGACAAGACCGGACAAGAACGATCTTGCAACAAAAATGGTGTAACTTGACTGTGGTCAAGAGCGAACCCATTTTTAATTATTATCACGAGCCCTCAGGATTTATTCTCAATAAAAAATAAAATAAACCTGATGCGCTGGACTCTGGACATTTCCAATCACTGTATTGTTTATACGTGCTGCTTACGGCATAAGAAATTATAGTTAGTATTTTTTTGTGAAATACAGAGGAAGAGCGAGCCATGCGAAGGGTGTCGTACCTAAAGGCCACGTGGGGCGATCGATTACATTTAGACAGCGATGTTGAAACGGAAGCGGATCAGGCGCTAAGAAGGTATGTATACTTAAGCTATAGCTATAATCATTTTCATAGCAATAGTGTTCTTCTTTGTGATGATGAAGTTATTTGTTCGTGATGATATAAAAAAAATAGGTTCAAAAACAGAAAACAAAAACAATGACTATAGTATTAAGTGGTCACATGTGGTTATATCGATGACACATTCATGGCACCTGATGAAAAAGTAAACTGTAAATGTTAAAGAGAAGTGTTCACCATGTTTGATTTTAAAACAAATGTATTTTTAAGTTTTTTAATTGAAAAGTTTGCTTTGACGATATTTTAAAAATAATATAAAATCTTAAATAGCTGCATCATCACATCAATAAGATCTGTCTTTGTAGTATTTCTAAACTAGTAGATCTCCCTTCTAGATAAAAAAATAAATTATTAGATATAAATAATCAATCTATGTGTTCAGGCTTGTCTTTTTAAATTACTTATAATACCCTTCTGTGAAAATGAAATGTACCAATATTTGTTGTAGACAGCTTGTCCCAGTGTTATGTTAGTTCTTTCCCTATGTAGATAGTTTCATACATGTGGGTATTCTAACATTTCTATCAGATACATCTGTCAAGGGATTTGCAAACTACAGATTTTATTTAATTGAAATATTTCGGGATAACAACACCCTATTCGCTTTTATACATAATTTTTAAATTGTTTAAATATATTTTTTCCTGAATTTAGTTGCGTACAATGCGAATGAATATTTAATTGTTTTGTTAACATTAACAAAGCTGTAGATGTAGTTTGCGAATCCCCATTAGATCGAAATAATGGTGAATAATTGGTGTAAACTAATGGGGTGACTAAAATTGGGTATATAAAAACAGCGCGCATCGCAAGTGGCGCCCTCCTCGGTTCACGGACGACATTACTCCCCTGCTACGGATTTTCGACCCCCACGCCTCCCTACCCACTCGGTACGTCGCATGACGCTCAGTTGTGCGATAGATGGCGCTTCTTCAGCGCTTGCTATATTGTGTGATAGTTCGAAACCTTAATAACAGATAGCGCTACTAGTTGCGAGTTTTGCTCAGCATTGTCTTGCACTGCATTTACATTTTCGGCCGATTATTAGAATATTTTATGGGCGTTATAAATTCACATTGAGTAAGTACTTAAAGCCGCAAATCATGTAACACGATAGGATGAATCTTGTGTTCGAAAAATCATGACAATAAAATTCTTACGACGAAGAAGACAAGTCGAAAATCTATAACAAATTCATCAACTTCTTGCATGGAAGTCATCCTTTGTCAACTTTTGCATGACTCATTATGTGTTATAAATGGTATGAATTGTGTTCATGTTAGTGTGTAGACAGTTTTTGTGGCATGCCTGGTGTAATGTTGTAAACTTTATCTTAGTATCGTTTAAAAGTACTGTAAGTGTTCTTAGATGCTCGTTAGATGTATCATAGTGATTTTCCTTTCCTTACGTCTTAGTTCTGAAGTAATAAGTAATTTGACTCTATATTCTCAGATAAAAATTATCTGACATGAAACGACTCTATGTTTAATTAGCTATAGTTGCACAAGATGAAAAAATCATATAAATTGATTCGTCAGAGTAAAAGCGAGGCTGTCAAACTTACGTACCTGGAAATAATATCCAGTGGTGTTTATTAATTTAAATAAAATTCAAAGTTAATACGTGTGCTCTCCTGTAGCCCAGAGAAGAAAGACGCCGAGACGCCAGAGGGCGCTGTGGAGGCAATTGAAGGCGACGTGCAAGGAAACGTACAAGTCAAGATGGTTGTCAGCAATGGAAAGGTAATCTCAACTTTATGACTTACTTGATTTCCGTCCGGGACTTTATTCCCGTGGGAATTTGGGAAAATCATGTAGCCCATGTGTTAATCCAGGATATTAGCTACCTCCATACCAAACTTTATCAAATTTGGTCCAGTCGTTTGAGCGTGAAAGAGTAACAAACATCCATACATTCATACAAACTTTCGCGTTTAAATTATAAGGAAGTAAGGATCTACACTAATATTATGTATATTGTGTGTTATGTAACTGTGCCTTATTTTTGTTGGAGTGCAATAAAGTATATTTTATTGTATTGTATTATAAAGACGAAAGAATTGTATTTTTGTAACGAATAAACTCAAAACCTACTGAAACGATTTGAAAAATTCTTTCATCATTAGAATGCTACATTACCCCTGAGTAGGCTACATCATTTTCTTGAATTCTCAAGACAACGAAGTTCCGAGCGAAAAACATATAAAGGCAAAAAGAGCGAATTTTTATTTATGTTTCCATTGATATTATTTGCCGATTTTTCCTAGCATTCTGTCTCGTTTTCTACCAGGAGTACGCTTGACCACGTTCTAAGATTTGGCAGGTCCAATCCAGGAACTTTCACATCTGATGGCTATCTTAAAAAGTGCTTCTAAAAATAAATTATTTCAACTGTAAATCTACAAAGGGTAAAAATAATATAAAAAGTATTGTCAAGATAAGACTATGGCTTAAATCCCTTCGTATTTTGAAGGAAGGCCCGTGCCCATCGGTGGGGATGTATGTGGGCTAATTAAAAAAAACAACCTGGCAGAAGTGAAAACTTACGTTGCACAACATTAACGTTGTGCATTAATATGGAAATAAAACAAAATACACAAAAAGAGTCCGTTTTTCTCTCAGGATTCGAATCCTCGACCTGTTGCTTACAATCTGGCAACTTTTCCACTCGACCAAACTGTCTACTTTCAATTTAGTAAAATAGTATATCGGTATTGGCGCACTATGTGCGAATAATCGTTGACATCGTTGACATCTGTCACAGAGATAATTTTACCATAGGGCTACCATCCGTCCGGGTTTCCACCCATACTTCAAAGTAAACAACGCTGCTAAAGAAGTTTTCACTTCAAAAAAGGTGGCAACCCTATCCTACGCATTTTCGATCAGGGTCACGTGACATCTGACGATCCGACGCGAGTTCATCGCGAGTTTAACATTTTTTTCCCATACTAAAAGTGCTCAACGCCGCTAAAGAAGTTTTCACTTCAAAAAGACAAGTAAACTAGCAAAAAAAGGCACGGACATCATGTCAGTGGATGAAAATACTTAAAATCGTAAAGTCCATTGGTTTGTTACAGCGGGCGAGTGATAGATCGTGGAAGCAAGTTTGGGCCGTGCTGCATGGAAACAAGCTGTACCTGTACCGACATCATCCAACACAGGTAAGTTATAGACGTAATTTTTTTTTTATACAGGGTGTGGTTTCAGGGTACATTGCTTAACGCCAAAGTAGGTAAATCACAAGAACTCCTTTGACGTATCCGGGAAATAAACATTATTTGGAATCGATTATAGTGTAGATTCCACTATTTAGGTATTGCTAAGCTGTCCATTACACCCTGTATATGTTTTATCTAAAGATCACTGTAGTCAATCTACACGGAGAGATTTATACAGTCTCTATATTAAGCTATTGAAATCGACTGCTCCGGTACGGGTTCACTTACGTTATTGAACGCTAATGTGGTCTAAGGATTTCGTACATACATTACAAAATAAAATTATGAAAGAAGACTATTTTTAATTGTATGGAGGATGGGCCCTCCAAAAAATTGTGACGTATTGTAATGAAACCTAAATGAAATTGTTCCTTATTATCTCTAGAAAACATTAGTAATATTAGTATTTCTTTGTCTAACGGGAATATTTAAAAATTAATCAAAACTTAATAGATAGTTTAACCTAAAAACTTCTTATTGGTTATCTATTTAGTATAGTATTCCGCCCGGGACTTCGTTCCCGTGAGAATTTTGGAAAATTATGTAGCCTATGTTATTCAGGGATAAGGTAGCATTCTAATCGTGAAAGAATTTTTCGTATGGGTGTTGTAGTTTATTTTTTTGGATAATATAGCCTTATTGCACCCGTGTCATGCTACGCGGGGTGTGTTGCTAGTACACTTTAACTTTTAAGACAGAATACGATTCAGTTGAACCTTGGTTGAATCTACATTACATTGAGTAATTTTCAAAAGGGTGGATTCGGTAAACTGATATCTAATATATGTATTTATGTAATATATTAATATACGTAATAGGATATGATAACAGAATCCGAAATATAATTTGAAATTGATCAAAAAATAAAAAACTTTAGCCTATCGAACTTTTTATCTATAGCTTTCTTACAAAACGAAATTTAGGCCCGTAACGCGACTCAGACTCTGATCTATACTTAAGTAGCACAGTCGTCTTTGTCATTTTGATTGTGAGATCTCTCCTATCTAATTTGTAATTGTTGTTGTACCACAGTTAGTATACTATTTCATAAATAAATATATGTAAATCGGATTTAACAAAAAAAAACAGTCTTGGTTCCAGTCGCATTATACTCGTGTAGACAAATTGGCTGGGAGTTGTCGACCTTCGCGTGCGGCGCTCGACATTATGGGAGCAGCCAGAGCTCTGATTTATGGCCCACTGTTGTCTAACCTTCGCAAAACAGTGTTTATTGGGAGGGATTTCATTATCGATTCGATGTTGTGCCACAGAATTATAAATTACTAGCTGACCCGGCGAACTTCGTAACGCCTTAGATTTTATTCCTCGTAGTATTTCCATATTTTCTCACTTTTAAACCTTCCCTGAACTTTCACTTTTATGTCACGATCAAAATTAGCCTAATCGGTCTAGCTATTCTCGAGTCTTAGCGAGAGAAACGAACACCAAGTCATTTTTATATCATAGAAGATTATGAATTATGATATCACTAATCGAAATATGGTAGGTTTTTTACTACACTACAATGGACAGTTGATATTATTTTATTTTATTTATTTATGAGCTTTACAAACGGTTAATACATAATTACCTTCTTAATATTACATTTATGTATGGTTACTAAACTAAATGCTTAACCAATTACAAGTAAACTCCGCATGCATTAATATTCGGTAATTTGATGTGAAGAAAGGAACTCTTTAACAAAGGCAATATTAAATTTAATAAAGAAATGAAAAAATAACCTTTACCCTAAGAGCCGAGTCTACGGCGGCCAAATTTTAAGAGCGGCTAATCGTGGCAATAAATAAGAAAATTTCTTGATCATCATTAGGAGACAAAAATATCGCGCTGCCTGCGCTTGCGCATGTACCGTTTTTATTTTTGGTTTTTTAACCTACATCCAAAGTCATCTTTGGTACTCTTTATCTACCTTATTCGATGGGAGCTGAGATAGGAGGCGGCTGGTACGAGTACTAAACGGCTTAGAGCGGCCAAAATTACAAATTTGACACTGACACCAGAATCCATGACTGGAAACTTCCTGTAAGTACCTTGTTTACTAAAAGTGCGTAGATACACACGACAGCACACCAGACTAAACATGTTGACCTTCACGTCGTCCTTATGTGGTCTGTAATAGGGCCGGCTTTCGTATAAATGTGTGACGTACGTGTTACTGTCTGTACATATTGTATGCTCTGTCTACACTGTCGTGCAAATATTTTGAACGCTCCTAATAGGATATTGTTTTTGTGTGGTAAAATTCCATCCTTATGTTTTCCGATATCTATTTTTGGTTGTCATAATGTTATTTGGTTTAATATCATTTTTTTGAGCCCATACAAAAAATTAAAAAGTAGGTATTTAAAAGTATTAGAGGTGAAAAACCTGTTAAAATACTTAGTATGTGAAACAAAATCAACGAGCAGAAACGAAACATTTGAGTTCAGCAGTTCTTGTCGTTAAGGATTTCGAGCTCTTCGATAAATAATTTTCCACGTCAAAAACGTAAGAGTCACTGACTTCAATCCCAAAAAGACAATTTTTTCGAGTGTTTCCCTCAATTTCTTCAGGATTCCACCATCCGATCCTGGTTTCCTTACCATGGGACCACCCTTGGTATACTCCCTTTCCAACAAAAAAATAATAATCAAAATCGGTTCAAAAAAGACGAAGTTATCCGCGGACATACATAAAAAATATATATATATATATATATATACGGTCGAATTGAGAAACCTCCTCCTTTTTTGAAGTCGGTTAAAAATGTGAATCTAATGTTTTGGTAACTGTAATTTTCATTATGCGATTGATTTTTCGGTAACCGATTCTAAATACGGTTCTTGAAGTTATAATTCAAATACATTGCTTTTTATTACTAAAGCCATATTTAATTGTCATTGTATACCTTCAACAATGACAGCTCTTTAAAAAAAAGTTATGTAAGTACAATTATAAGTTGCCAAATGTTCCTAATTCCAAATTCAAGTCCTGTTTAGCTATATCATCTTGATAACGACTTCCCCTTGCCTTATGCGCACGCGCACCTGGTACAACGATGCGATCACGGGTGTTGTGTACCGACCTTTAACGGTGTTCTTTGCGTAAACGGTTTGTTATGAGGCGTCTTCACTTGAGATATGTTTGGTTCGTACTAAGGTAGTAATTTGTGGTCTCTGGCTACCTCAGGGCAAAATATTTGAGCAGGCTGACCCTTATGTAAGACTGTGAGAGAGATAGAGGAAAGATGAGCAATACGATAAAAGTATTTTTTTTCTTTCAAAATGGTGATGGGATTATGAGATAGAATTTGCGCAGTCGCAAAGCCTGAACGCCACTTTAGGCTCTTCACATACATCGTCGTAGCCTATCGTAAAACTTGAGTAGTACGAGAACTCTACCCTTGTCTCTTTATGCGACGTCACATCAGACTACACTATGTGTTTATAATAGCGTCGCGCCGGCTTACTTAGTGCAAATGTCTAACCTGACGTAATTTTGTCTGTAACCCTGGATAACGTCTTACATTCGATGATCTTCTATATATATAAAAGGAGAAACTGACTGACTGACTGACTGACTGACATATCAACGCACAGCCTAAACGGGTAAACGTAGACACTTGAAATTTGGAAGGGACGTAGCTTAGGTACCGTAGAGGTGCACTAAGAAAGGAATTCCCGAAATTCCCACGGGAACGGGAATTAGCGGGAAAATCCTTTTGTATGAAAAATCTAAGTTAGACGCTTGAAATTTGGCTTGCAGGTACCTTAGTAAACTTAAAGCTTAGTTGCAACAGGATATTGCAAAATTCCCACGGGAATGGGAGTTAGCGGGAAAAAACTTTTGTAATCTGTTCAAAAGAAAAAATTAACACGCAAACGAAGTTGCGGGCATCAGCTAGTATTATTATATTCGCGCTAGATTGGCGGTGAAGGAAAACATATAAAATACGTACCAACTAGCACCCTCTCTTCCTAGAGTTGCCATAAATCCTTACCACTAATGTTCTAGCTGCCAGCCTTCTTAAGCTTACACGTTCTTCTATTGGCAATGAAACCCCACCTTCCTATTGACATTTCTCATTTAGCTCGTTTTGGATTTTCTACAGATTTTTATAGGAATACTGCTCGTGGGAGAGTTAAAGGAAATCTTTATATGTCAACATGACTAAAGTTGACTGCACAGCTATCATTCCACTAACGATCGCCTAATACAATAGGGGAAACATTTCTTTTTTACATAGTTCGCGCACGTGCCATATCTCTCGTACCATATCTTCCGTATAGCACATACCCTCACCCAAGTGTGACGTAACGGGCGCGACCATCAACTGTTTTCTTGGTGGTTATTAGCATAAAACTTCTTATTACCATTTTAATTAAGAATATATGGTTTGTTAGGTTGATAACGTCTTTTAACGTTCCATTCGTTTACCCAGCATCAGCTTCGCTTAGGTGGTAGCCCCCCAGCTAAATTTCAATTGCGATTCAATCCACTTTCTTTAGCGCGATTGCCCTGCTGAACTGAACCTATACAGGGTGTAAAGGACAGCTTAGCAAATATTTAAACGGTGGAATCTACCCATAACTATCATCAGCTATAAGTAATTATTTTTTCCCGGAAACGTCATGTTGAGGAGTTTTCATTATTTACCTATTTTGGCGCTACGCAACATACAGCGAAACCGCGCCCCGTGCGCGATCCCCCCGCGCCGTGCAGCTATTGGAGTGCGATGTACATTGCTGGCTATCGTGTTTTACGTTGTTATAATTGTTTTTATTGCAAATAGAGTAATAAAAATGTAAGCAGAAAATATTAAAAAACATGAAAAACATTGAAAATTTTCCGGAGAAAAATTCCACTGGAAAATCTTTCAGAATGATTGTTTGAGACCAGGGTTTCAGCAAAAGCTAAGCTGTCTTTTACACCCTGTATAATTGTCACCGACAGTAGGTTTTTTCTCTCCCAAAAGTAGACGGATGAGACAATGTATCGGTAAACACTCGAAACCTCGAGAAAACGCTTTAAAACCAATTTCCGAAGAATCCTCAAGGTCGGTAGCACCTGTCACAAAAGAGTGATGTATGTCGGGCGCGCGACCTTTACCACCCATCGTAAATGTCACAGCGTTGTGGCAAATCAAATTCACCTCCCTTTGAACTGAAGTGTATTCGTATTGTGACAGATGATTTTGTAACGAGTATGAAAAGATAAGGCAAAATTATCCCCGTTAAATACGTAAGAATCAACCAACTTCAATCCCTATACAATGCGTAGCAGCAGATGACAAACCAAAATGTCATCTAAATATAATGCGATTTAATTTAATTTTTTTTAAACTTGTCAAAACAGTCAATCACATTAGTTATTTTAGCTCTACGCCTATTAAAAAAGATGTAGTTTTTTCACGAGAAGAATGGGCAAGAAACTACAAAGGGTGCTTTTTTAAATTAAACTACCATATTTTCTTGTTTTAGCTGACTTTAACCTGAAACAACTCTAGAGCTGAGCAGTTTATTCCCATGATTACTTGTCTGATAGATAATGAGACATATCTACTAAAATAGCCCTTTTGACAACGTATTAGTTTAATTACTTAATTTATTGTTGCCGGTAGTCGTATACAAACCTCATGCGGCATAGTAACACATTTAATGCACCTAATTTGAAAAGACCGCGTCCCTTCCACGAACCATACCCAATAATTTCTCATTAATCTGCCATTTCCCTGTACAATCCTGTATCCTGCCATTACAGCCTTATGCCTATTGTAATAAGGACGTAATTTGACCCGACTATTTAATGTCGCGGAAGAAATTCCAAGTGAAATAGATTTAGACATTCTGGGAACAGTAGCTCCTATATTTCAAGCAGTTTATTAATACAGACATTTACAACTACAGTTCGAATTCGGAATTTTATTATGTGGGTACACTTGCGTGCAAAAAAATTACTTTTTCATGTCATTTTTGGAGTAATACTATTACTGCAGGAAAACCACGGATAATATGGTTTGTTAATTTTAATTGAATAAAAACTAGCTAATAGGTATAATATTTTACAATAGTTTTGTCAAAATAGTTTGATAGCCGAACTAAGGTAGGACTAGATGGAATAAAGGTAAAAAACAGCAAAAAAATATAAATAGAATTGCCAACGTAGAAAAGCTCTTTGTATGAAACAGTTTTAGTATTCTCTCCCCTGACGTAAATGCCATAAGTAAAATTAGATTTCCAGAAAATCCAAAGTAATTTATGATCTGCAATTTTTACGATCCCAAATTGCTGAAATACGAAATTATTGTTCTTGTAAATAATATTTATAATAAAAATAAATGCATTTTTGAATGGTTTTCCCCACAAAACGAATAAAAAAGCAGTAAATTATAGTAGCATTTGATGACTCTTGCGACATTTATTGTTTTAATCAGACGACAACATCTTTTATACGAAAGTACTTAAAAATTAAAAAGTTACGTTATGCAAGTCAAAAAGAACAGTTCATGACATGTCCAATGTCCATATCTATGTCCACAAGACTGAAAACGTCAAAAACCGTTAGATAAAACTAATGAAGTTGTATTGTATATGTATAGTAATTTTTTTTACAATACATTATCTCCAGCCCTTGCACAGCATTTCCCTAAGTGAGCATGCTTCTTCTGCTTCTGTATTTACCCGACTGCGTTCTAGATAACTTTGCTGCGCGAATGCTTTAGTATTAAACATGTGACAAATATGCTATTCATGTTATAAGTTTGTTACTCCTTCTCGCAAAAACGACCGCTCGGATTTGAAGAAACTTTGCAGCAATCTAGCTTAGACATCAAGAATAATATAATTTTACCAAATTCTTATGGGAACGAAGTCTCGGGCCGAAAGCTAGTTAAATACTTATAAAAATCAATGTTTTTTAAAACCAGCGCTTCAGATGCCTAGATGCTATTGGTCGTCTCTGGGTTATTCTCAGAGAAAAAATTTGCTTAGGTTTTCATATGGTATGATTTTTCGTACTATGCGAACTCGTGTTTCGTTTGTCGTATAAAGCATAGCAAACCTGTACCTCCTACGATTGGTGATATACTTTCCTTCAAACATAACGTATTGGAGCTGTTTTATTTATAAGTTTCAACAAGTGCTAGTAAATCTTTGTAAGAGGTTCGTTATCTCTATACTTGACACCTACTCTTGCCTTCCCTTTGGATACATGGAGAGTTTGGAATCTACAGAACGGGGATATTTGGTAGGATTTTTGAGATAACCTGAAATGTTTTTGGTAGAATGTTTTAATATCGAATGCTGGGAAAGACATGCAGTTTCGATAACTAGTATATCAGTCACTATAGTATATGAGGGTTTTCGAGCAATGATAGCAGTGGATATTTTTTTTAGATGGGATTCAAAACATTGTCTTATCCAAAAAATTTTTTTGGTAAGTTTTTTTTGGTAAGTCAGCTACTTTAGCTGACCAAATAGCTTACTATGATTTAAGTTAGTTACTTGTGCTGAAAAATATACCAAAAATAGAATAAACAAATTCAAACTCTTTTGTGTTAGGTAAGAACCTAAACTCAAATATCGAGCAAAACCCCCACTATCCCAGACTATCTATTTTTATATCTCCTCTACATTTATTACAAGCTCTTCTTGTTATATCTAGTCTCGCGAACACAAGCTGTAGCAAAATTGAAATCGCGTTCCCATAACTTATTATGGCAACACTGCCAACACGTCCCTACAAGGTTACGCACACCATTCTTATTATGGACAACATTAACGTACCTCCGCATTATACACCTTAGTTTCATGAAATAAAGTCGAAATTAGAGTAAGAGATTTAGTAACATTTTAAAAATCGAACCATCTTCCCTCCATTTTAAAAGTTGAAATATGGAAATTGCAATCGATATTTATTTTGTTATTTATTGCGACTTTTTGGCCGCCACTCAAGTATTTTTCATTATGTTTTAATGTATTTCTCGATTATTGGTTGATAGAACTGTTGAAATCGATTAGTTTTTTGTTTGAATCAGTGATGGTGGCCACTTATCGAATGAGAGAATGTAAGAATAGTTCTGTGAACGCCATAGGAGACCCCATGTCTCAGTTTAGGTTCTTTATACGTACTAAAATGGGTTGTTCAATTTTTTTTGTTTTAATGGCAGAGTATTATAATGGAAATCTAAATATATAAAACGAGAAACTGACTGACTGACGTATCAACGCACAGCCTAAACGGCTAAACGTAGGCACTTGAAATTTGGAAGGGACATAGCTTAGGTACCGTAGAGGTGCACTAAGAAAGGAATTCCCGAAATTCCCACGGGAACGGGAATTAGCGGGAAAATCCTTTTGTATGAAAAACCTAAACCGCTTAAGTTAGACGCTTGAAATTTGGCATGCAGATACCTTAGTAAACTTAAAGCATAGTTGCAACAGGATATTGCAAAATTCCCACGGGAACGGGAGTTAGCTGGAAAAAACTTTTGTATGTAAAAATCTAAATTAACACGCAAACGAAGTTGCGGGCATCAGCTAGTTAAAATATAAAATGGCGAAGTAGCCAATATCAAGTTAAGAAACCCTTTACGGGTTGTAGTAAGTCAGAGCCACGTCCGTTGATCAGCAGGGTGCACCGCTAGCAAGTAAGAATGACGATTTTAGAGCAGTCAGAACTAAGGTGTTATACAATACACACCCCATAAAATGGGTCTTTTATCTCTGTTTACTTTCTACCACATTTTAATACAATTCAAGGTTTAATTGGATATATAAGATGATGTGCGGTTATGAAAATAGATCTTCATCTTCATCAGCCCATATACGTCCCCACTGCTGGGGCACGGGCCTCCCCCAATAACGTGAGGGGTAAATGCCATACTCACCACGCTTGGCAGACGGGTTGGCGAGGGTTTTGATATAATTGCAGAGTTTTCCTTCTCTGTGTGCAGATGAACTTGCTTACATATTTACCTTAGTCGCCTTGTACGACACCTCGGTAAGAAAGAGGGTGGTCCTATTCTACTCTGCCGGGGACTCACTGAAAATAGATACCTATTGATAATTATATTATAACCACAGATCACCCATTAAGATACCCGTACAAAGTGTGGATTAATCTCAATTTGCACGCGTAAATGCAGCGTGAAATAGATCGGGATCATGCAATCATTATTAAAATCTAAGTCTATTACGATATATCGTGGTTATTTTATAGGCAGTTTTTAACACCCGATAAAAAAGATGGTCGTTATAAGTTTGACGTGTGTGTCCGTGTGTTTGTCTGTGGCAACGTAGCCCCTAAACCAGTGGTCTCTAACCTTTTTAATATTATTAAGTACCCCTGTAACCTATGAGGAAAACTGATTTTAAAATAAAATAAAATAAATAAAATAAAATAGTTTTATTTCAGGCATGGCCCATAAATGGTTAGTAACAAAGGAAACTTACAACTATGTTAGTACTTACTATCTAGAATAAAATAAAATTTAAATTAAAAATTTAAATTAACTAATCTAGAAGAAGACTTCATATGCCAACATAGGCAGATTTTATCTACCTATATTAGCATACGAAATCTTAGTATCTTTTGTAAGCTGGAAACGTGTCCAGTGCTGCATAATAGCACTGTCCACGTCCAGCCTACCTGCAATAACTTTCAGGAAACTGTTGGATTTTAACCCCCTTTAAAAATGTTATCAAATCAAACAATGCAAGAAAATATCAAATCAAACAATACAAACAATGTTTTATCTTTCATTTTAGAGAAAAACTCTTTTTCTTTTTGTGTTCTCTGTTTGGTACTTCTGTGTGGTATAAAAGAGAATACAGTTTTGCACCAATTTCATCGAAGGTATAGTACTTTGAAGATTCCCGGGTTTGTAGCACTGTCACGAATATGGTTCACAATTATTATTTTTATAAGATTCTAATAATTAGGTTCTTCGTTACCCCCGTAAAATAGCTGATTTACCCCCGCAGGGGTAATTACCCCCAGGTTAGGAACCCAGGCCCTAAACGAATTGACCGATGTTCATGCTTTTTTTTTGTTTGAAAAACGAATTAGTAATTCGTTGTATGGATCTTAAGTTTACCTAAACAAATTGCAGAAACTTTTTTAAACATGTATTTTCTGTCTCAATCTACCTGTTTTTATTGAAAAAAATAAAAACGTCTACATACTTACTGGGTATTTTTTTTATAACTCTACACTCACAAACTATGGTTTTCCTATGTGTCGTGCGTCCCTTGGAACATACACATAGGCAGACACGAGTACTCTCGACTCGAGACCAAAAATCTGCTTTTTACACAAATATTTTCCCGACTGGAAATCGAACCCAGGCAGTGTCACTATCACATGACGAAACCGGCCGTCAACTATTAGCCATCAAATAACACAATAATTTCAACTATTCTCAACCAACGCTTTAAATGATTTTGTAATTGAAAACTTTGACATGATTGATGATGCTTATACCATTTATTTAATTAAACCTTACCTTTATGCACCTGCTGCACATTTGCTTTTAAATACATGAAATAATTACTAGACGGAAATGCCATGGTTGCATGTTACTTACATTAATTATGATTGGTCAATTTAAAAACCAGGGGGCACAGCTTGGGAAAAGATGACGTTGACACAGCAGATTTTCATAAAATGTACCTATAACCTTTTTTACGAACCCTTATAGTTTCGCCATGTCCGTCTGTCCGCCTGTCCGTCTGTCCGCGGGTTTCCTAAGAAACCCTTGGTACTACAGAGCTGAAATTTGGCATGGTCATACATATAAATTACGCCGACAGAACTGTAGAGTAAAATCTTAGAAAAAAAAATTATTTTTTCATTTAATTTAGTCAAAGTCGTATTAACAACGCAATTTTTTTATTACAAAATATGTAACCTACCTATAAAAAAAAAAAAAAAAACAAATGCCTGCCAGTAATGCACAAAAAAGCTAAAAAGAATGCGCGGGCGCATCAATATTTCCAATCGATTGTGTACGCGTATCGTAGGTCAATGATCAATGATACTGTCTATCCATTGTTCTCCATATTATAGAGCCAATGCCAAACCATGATACACAGTGCCTAGATCAAATTATATAGAAAATAACTTCCTAATTAAAATGTGTTATCACCCCCGGCATTTATCGCCATAACTTTTAAACGGCTGAACCAATTTAAACTAAATATAGCTAAGAACCATCCTAATTACGTCAGCCTTCAAACAGGAAAAACCGCACCAAAATCTGTCCATCAATTTAGAAGCTACGATGCCACATACTGATACACTCGCAAAATTTTAAAACCCCTCTTTTTGGGGGTTATACACAGAAAAACATTACTTATTTACATATTGCACCATTACATGCACGATAAGTTATGTCCAGACTCACTGGAGGAACACACTTATGTTTTTAGTAGTGTAGATACGACGTATTTATCTACACTACTCAGCTGGTTAGAACACCAGGAGATCTAATCCTGGGGTCGTGGGTTCAAGTCCCATTCGCGCTGAACATTGTCCCTAAAATTATTTCCTTCTTACAACTTGAAAAGCTGTTTGATTTTATTAACCAAGTGATCTGTGCACCTCACCATCAGGTGCACGGAATTTGGCGTAGGATCCCGTCCTCAACAGAAATAACTAAGCTTTGTTGTAATATAATTGTTTTTCATTGTTTACTCGCTTCCCGAAATAAATGCGTCAAATACGCCAGTAAAACTACAGTCGGCTAGTATGGCGAAAGTGAAATAAATTGCAATAGCAGCAATTCTTTTTTTTATTGATAGATTAAATTCCCGGCTATCATTTAACGTAAGAATCCAACTAAAAAAGATACAACATACATTTATTTTTATGAGTTAAGTTTTGATATTTTTTGTAAATTTGTACAAAAATGTTAATAAATAACTTTCTGCACTATTAATCTGATATCATCCAGTTGTTTGAAAGTAAATCGAAATCCAACAATATTTACGATTGATTATGCTATTTTTATTAACTTCAATGTTGTGATATTAAAATAATAAGTAACTGTTGCAATAAAAAATATAATAGGCTAATTTTTTTATAGTATAGCTTGAACGATGTTGATAACTCAATTATTTTGAAAATCCAACTAGAAACGTAAAAAAAAAATGACTTTTGCTATTTCTGTAGTCATTTTGCGGACAAAATAGAAATAGCGATAATTTTGGGTAGACTTTGTAATTTATGTTTTAAATAATACAATATTTTCGAAATCCAACAAAAAATTTTACATTTACCATTTTATTTCCAAAAATATAAATTGTAAGAGTTGCGCGGGTGGCGGAAGGGTGCGCGAACAGCGGGCGCGCCATCCTGTCAATCTTATGGATGCTTCCATAATTTAGAACGTAATGATTTATTCGCCACGTATTGTTTACGTAATGTCGTTACGTAATTAAATGTCGGTTTTTCGTGTGTTAGATCCTTACTTCCTTACTAATATCATAAATGCGAAAGTAACTCTTTCTGTCTGTCTGTCCGTCTTTCACGCCTTAACTACTAAACCGATTTTGATGAAATTTGGTACAGAGATAGATTAGAACCTGGGAAAGGACATAGGCTACATTTTACCCCACAGTTGAGTACGATATAACATGTAGTCCACGCGGGCGGAGCCGCGGGTGGAAAGCTAGTTTAATATAAAGTGAAAGTTGTTTATTAATATAAGGGTAAGGCCGCCAAAACTGTCAAATATAACACAACAGATTTTATGTTATCGTTACACAAATGTAACCCAAAAGTAACACATTTTTTGGTAAGTTTCATATCGATAGTTAAAATAATTACATAAATATAAGCATTATAAAATTGTACCGACTGCAGTGATTGTTAAGGGGGAAGTTAGAAATTAATAAACAGCATTTTTTCAGGGTTAACAACGGTGAGTAGAAGTTGCTTAGAATGTTTTTGGGCGTGCTGCTAAGATGTTGACGGCGCATTTTCTTTTAATTTGCGATCCTTTTTCAATTTTCTCTTTACTTATTCTTTTTTTTTCTTCGTTATAGTTTTCTACTTTGTGTCTATACTGTAGTAGTTATTTTTTCTATGTCTATGAGTAGTGTTGTTTCATTATTCTTTTTCTTCTGCTCTCTAAACTGTTCAGGATTCGTAGTTTTTAATTTTCTGGGTGCCTGCTACATTAACATATTTAAGCTTACAAGCAAAAATTACGAAATATGTCTACTGCAAGATACTATAAAAAAAACGACAAAATGCCACGCTAAACAATTGACAATTTCGACGGCCTTGCCCATAAATCAATATGTCTGAAATAGATAGGTGCAAAATATGTAATTTAAATTTATATTTTGATATCGTGCAAGTTGGTAAAAAGGGACTTGAAAGCTTGTTCTTGGCTAGTGAAACAAGGCAAGACGGAATCTTTCTACGATCTGCCGAACAACAGTCTTTTCGGCTACATAAAAGATGCAGAAAGGCATACATTAATCAAAAATGTATTGATGCTGCTGCAAAGCGACTTTGTGCCGGCGGCGAGCCGCTACCGCCACCGCAATTTTTTGATTTTGCGAAGACATGTTTTTTCTGCAACGGGGATGCCTCCGACGAATTCATCAAGGCTCAGTCGCAAAAACAAACATCTACAAAAGTATCGCGAGTTACTAGTGAGATGACTAAAACAAATATAATAATAAAGGCAACTAATCGCGGTGATGAATGGTGTGCAGAAGTAAGTACTTACTACTTATCTACTACCTATCTAATTTACTTAACCAACTCTTTTCTAATTTATTTGTCAAAAGAAAATCTTTGGTCAATATGGCAACATGTAGGTAGGTACCTACTAAAGTACCTACCCTTTAGGTTCAGTTACCTAAAGAATGCGAAAATAGTTACCTACCTAATGTCTAACTAGCATTGTTCCCTAGGGCATGAATTAGTTATTCCTATAGGTAAGTACGTACCTAATTTCTATGTTGTCCATGTCACTGTGATGATAATATACAAGATGTTGTTAAATCGATAATTTTGGTAAATTAGGTAGGTATAATTTGAACAACAAGTTTTTAGTAGGTACACTTAACAGTACACCAGGTTAAAAAAACAGTTGCACTACGAAAATGGTCCCTATTGCGAGTGCACGAGTGCAGTAAGGGAGAGCTCAAGGTCAAAGTGGGGTAATCTGATGCGCTGTCGTGTGTGCCTAAATGATTACTAGGTAGGTACTTACCTATTCAATATATATGCAACACCTACGTATTGTTATTTTTACGTAATATCTACCTGATATTTGGATTAAACTCACCCAACCAGCAACCTACCTACCTACCTATTTGATATTAGATCTGACTTTTAAACTAAAATTATTTAGCTTTGCGGCGATTCGATGCTTCAGGTATTTTTTTATCTAATTGTATATTTTCAATTTTTAAACTTATCAGTAAGACAGTAGCAGTGCTTTGTGTCTTGTTTAAATTAATAATCTGATAAGATTATTAATAGATTATTGATCTGGGCTAGATTGTGGTCAAGAGCAAATCCACTCGTTATAAAAAAAAAAAAAAAATTACTTTCAGGTTTTGAACCGCATCCGAGACGTGAATTTGGTTACGGAGATGGCAAGATACCATCAAAAATGTTTTGTAATGTTTATTAAAACTAAAATGCCGTTAACTGTCGCATAACGACAAAGAAAATATCGAGGAAAAATTTAAAACTATGAATCCTGAAAAGTTTAGAGAGTGGAAGAAAAATAATAATGAAATAACACTACTACAGTATAGACGTAAAGTAGAAAATTATAACGAAGAAAAATAAAACGGGCAAGTGCAAGTTGGACTCGTGCACGAAGGGTTCCGTATCTTTACCTATAAAACCGGCCAAGTGCGAGTCGGACTCTATAAAAACCATTATCTCTATGAAAATGGCAAAAAAATCACGTTTGTTGTATATTTAACTTAAATAATTAATTTATTCTACTTTTTAATATTTGTTGTTATAGCAGCAACCGAAATACATCATCTGTGAAAATTTCAACAGTCTAACTATCACGGTTCATGAGATACAGCCTCGGACAGACTTATCTATACAAACGAGCAAAAAAATCACGTTTTTTGTATGGGAGCCCATTTAAAAAAAAAATTATTGTGGGTTTTAGTATTCTTGTTATAGGGCACATAGAAATACATCATCTGCGAAAATTTGAACTGTCTAACTACCACGGTTCATGAGATACAGCCTGGTGACGGACGGACGGACAGCAGAGCCTTAGTAATAGGGTCCCATTTTTATCCTTTGGATACGGAACCCTAAACAGAATAACTAAGTAGAAAATGGAAAGGGATCGCAAAAAAAAAAGAAAATGCGCTGTCAACATCTCAGCAGCACGCCCAAAAACATTCTAAGCAACTTCTACTCACCGTTAACCCTAAAAAAAAATGCTGTTTCATTATTACTTATTTTCCCCTTAACAATCACTGCAGTCGGTACAATTTCATAATGATTATAAATATGAAACACGCTTTACCCAAAAAATGTGTTACATTTGTGTAACGATAACACAAAATCTGTTGTGTTACATTTGACAATTTTGGCGGCCTAACCCTTATATTAATATACAAAAATCAAATCAAACGAGCCCAAATTCAAAGGGTTTAATAGTTACCGTTGAAGAGTTCCACCATCTATCTTCTCGTATCATCATCAGATCAGCTCGATGGAACCAAATTATTGTATAATTGTATTGTCATCGGTATTACATACATCTGCAAAATTTCAAGTCATCGCAGCTGCCAGGCTGGACCACGCCACGCGCCATCAAACTATTTTAGACCGTAACACCGCTACACTACGCTCAGTTTGGAATGGGCGATTTTTTTTTTCTTGAATTTTTCACGAAAAATGTTGGATTTTGGTATTATTGTCTTTTTTTCAGTATTGTCAGAGAAGTCTACCATTTTTTATACCTATTACTTTTTTGCCATGCGTTTATAGCTATATTTTATAAAAATGTACAAAAGTTAAATAAATATAATTGGATTTTCATAAGTATGCAATCATAAACTATATCCAAATCGATTATAAACCAGTTCAGCTAACTATTATTTTTTTCGCATGAAACCATAAATCCTAATCAATTAAATTTAAATTTTTTGAAAAACAAAAATAAGGTGATGTTTTTTGGTTGGATTCTGTTACTTTTATATTTGTTACAGGTACCTCTATCATGAAAACTGTTCACTTAGTTATTACTATTTTTGCTGAAAATTCTAGGCCTTTATTCGCATTTTTCTTTTTTGAGGTATTTCTATATAATTTTTTAGTTGGATTCGAAAATATAGTCATTTTAAATAGGATGAAAGACTGATTTACAAAAATACAGCCTATTGCGAATTAATGTTTTGCCAAACCGTAGTTTTACTGGTCTAAAAATAATATGGGATTTATTTGTACAATACGAAAGGCCGACAATATTTGGAGAGGAAACATGTGAGGTTACTAGCGAGGACCGAGGTGTTCCAATTTATCATGTTCTGAAGTTTGTTTACCTTAGTTTTATTTTTCTACTTTGAGCTTTGATCTCACATATTTCTATTCCCTAAATTTTCCGTATATCATTGAAATTTTACAACTATCTATTCTATCTTGAATATTTGAATGAAACAGTTACTAACACGGTTGCGTTAACTCAAAGCGCCTCACTAAAGAATTTTCCCAGCAGTGATATCTTTCCCAGCTTTTCCCAGCAGTGATATCTATACTAATATTATAAAAAAGGAAAGATTTCTATTTTTGTAGGTAACGAATAAACTCAAAAACTACTGGACCGATTTCAACGATTCTTTCACCATTAGAATGCTACATTATTCCTGAGTAACATAGTCTACATAATTTTCCCGGATTCCCACGGGAACGAAGTACCGGACTGAAAGCTAGTTGATAATAATCCTCAATATGTTTAGTCCAAAGTTTTATTAAAATTGTCTCCAATTCATCTCACTTCAACCCAAAACGTTAACTCAGGCAATAATATGTTATTATGTTGATATTATGTAAAATAATACATATTTGATAACTTAAGCTGCGTCATCTGTCCCCAAACTAAGCAAGGCTACTGTAAGACTGATATCTTACTCACTCATATCCTTTTTTTGTGAATATTTACATATTATACACAAAAACCCAGACTCCTCACAAATACTTGAAAATAATGGAAAATATAATTTTCAAATATTTACGTCGGTCGAGCATCCAACTCGCTTCAGATCAGTAGGCAACAACTAAGTTATCATGCTAATCAAAAATTAAATCAGGTACATCAGAGTGCAAACATTAACTGGACAATAATAGTCTTGTGACAATAAGTACGGTAGAAATGGTGGTCTGGTCCTCATTTAATGTCTTTTTCTCATGTCCCAAAGGGCGTTGGCATGAAGATGGGCCGGGCAAAGAGAACAGACTGTTTAGGATTCTGGTCTAGGCCAAAACAGGCTTCTACGCCCTTAGGGACTGAGCGAGATGCTATTTATAGCCGTGGCCTTGAATATACTGGTTAGTTGGTTTGTGTAATGATTGCTTTTACCATTTTAGTTGAAGGAGTTGGCTCCAAATTATTGTGATTTTGGCAAATAATTTTACCTGGATGGGACGATTATTGATATGATGAGATGAATACTAGAAATAACATTCAATGAGCCAACGAAGTTTAATTATTTGTGAAGAGTCTGGGTGTTTGACCATCATAGTATGTATGGTAGTTACGAAAAGGTATAAGTCGTAATGTTTGGGTTCAACAGCGCTACGGGCGTTATCGTCCGCCTCCCCCACACACATTAAAAAATCGCCCTGCAAAGGAAGAATGTGAAAGCTAATAACTCAGAAAAGGTTTCGGGATCGCGTATGTATAAAGTCGTAAATCATGACCTCAAAATTGTGATTCATGCTTGTGACTACGTGATCCCAAAGGGATGGGTACCTGTCACTAACTGACTTCAGGAAATTTCCGGAGAACACCGCAAAATTTCAAAAGTTCAGTAACCTTTTACGCAGTGAATCGCAACAATTTGCTAAAGGAGACAGGTTTAATGGAGGTGAAAACCCAATAATAGAGACGAAGGGTAACGAACCCTCTTCACGTGATCTTTAGACACCTGAGTTTTACATTGCGAAGTCAAACGTCACAGGAAGAGCTTTCACCTTAACAACACGATCACACGACTCTTTGACAACTCAACCTGATCAAAGCCACTCATTTCCAATCCAGTACCGCAATTGTTTCCTTCCTCAATTCTAAATCAATAGCAAATTCAATTTAACCATTGACTCCTAGTTCAACGAACCATACATCACATGCGATTGGTTGAATCGTAATGATCGTAATCGACTTTACGCTCATTCGCAATAAAATCGTAAGCTCCGATGACGTAAATTACTCGTATATCAAGCAGTGACAGTTACTCAATTAGCTGTCGTCAAATTGCTTTATTTACGTGGACGTGTGAGCTGCGCCTGATTTGCACGTCCGCGGGTTCGGACTTCCTGCCGCGGCAATTATAAAAATAAACAATAATCACTTCCTCGGGTATTAAGGCAGGTCGTTAAGGACCGCTGTCGGCGGCAGCGGGTTAATTTGAGGGCGGCGTGGCGTTGTCTCGATTTTGCGTAATCGAGCGACGTGTGTGGCGAGTCGCCTCACCATATTCGGTGAGGACGTAGCCCTCAGCACTCACTTTTTATTTAAAAAAATTGCTTTACCGTCGCCGGCAATCGCCATCGCCACTTTATCTATCCGAAATTACATGCCGCGTTTTATCATCGTTAATAAGGATCGTGGAATTGGCGAAATGAGTGTCGTTAACACAAGTTTTATGGTGTCGTTTGTGGCCATTGAAATTGAGCGTGGTTTATCGATGCAGGTTAATAGGCGGCCGCTGAACAATACGATGACGTGTGGAGTAACCTAGACATGTATTTTTAAGTTTTATGTAACTGTTTTGGTTCTGGAATAAACCAAAGAATGTTTAGTGTTCGTGTATTATTGAAATGTCTGTATTTTAGCGACACGTGTTAACTTTGCTCTACAAACATTGCGGTGAAGGCGTTATTTTAAAACAGACCTCACTCTGTATAACTGTAGGTGGTCTTTAATTTGAGGATTGAAAGGTAAATCGAACCAATTTTTACTCGAAAGCTACGCCGTGTAGCTCCTTTACATCGTCAGGCTAAAAGGCCAGGAAGTTATAGCAAAGAGATCGCGCAAATGATAAACTTTTTGGCTTCTTAATAAAGCTCCCTTATAGGCCCTTGATAAATGCAAATTATGGTTTAAGTACATTTTATAAACCTTAAAAATACATAAAAAATAGCTTCCTGAATATCACTAAAGTAGTGACGTACAGCGATGGTACAGCTTAACATAATGCGGAACTGTAAAAATGGAAATGATGGCTACACAAACACCTTCCAAAATTAAAATAAAGGAACTTACTATTATTAAAATATTTGAAACACATTTTTTTTAAATAACTAGCATCACGCTCGGGACTTCGTTCCCGTGGGAATTCGGGAAAATTATGTAGCCTATGTTACTCAGGGATAATGTAGCATCCTAATTGTGAAATAATTTTTAAAATCGGTCCAGTAGTTTCGGAGCCTATTCGTAACATACAAAAATACAAATCTTTCCTCTTTATAATATTAGTATAGATAAACGATACAGACTCAAAGGCTCACACTAAGGTTTTACCTTGTGTCGTGGGTCCCTTGGAACACACACAAAGACAGAAACAGAAAAAATTGTGTTATTAAAACTAGGTCAACAATTTATTGAGACGATAAAACTTTATTCAGTGGCGTAACCTTTTTGAAAACCCTTTATTAAAGCAAACTCAAGCAATTTAGTAGGTCACTAAGGATTTGAAAACATTTGCTGTTTTTGGTAGACAACCTTTGTCTGCTCTTAATGTTTAAACAAATGTTTCACAAAGTCTTGAAGGTCGTAAAATTTTCCTTACCCAGTTTTGAAACAAATATTATAATCTCTTCTTTAAGTAAACTTAATGCTTAGAGCTGTTGTTTCGAGAAGTCTATGGTTGTGCTCTTTCAAGATAGAACCCGTACACCAGCCCACTATTTTACACGTAAGAACTCATGAAAACTCATAACATAAATCATACTATTACGAATTTTTTCCTTGAGCCATATTACAGAACGCGACTCAGACTTTGATCTATACTTAAGTAGCAGTCGTCTTTGTCATTTTGATAGTCAGAGAAAGAGACAATCAATACTCAAGTAGTCTCCTTCTCTAATACGAGCCTTAGTATCCTGTCTTGTCTTCAAGGAGCTATATAATTTAGATAACACAGAATGCACAAGTCCTTATCTGTTTTATATATTTCAGGTTTAAAAAACGCTCTATAATGAAAAGATGATCGATATGAAGATCGGAGACAACCGTTGTCTCTTTCTAATCTTTAAGACCCACTTAAATAGATTATGTAGTTAGATAAAAAAATATATATTACACCTTCACTAGTTATATGTTTCAGAGAAATGATAGACAAAGAAGGTTATTTTTCCTACAATTTTTTCCTACCTATGTTATCGGTATAGGTATAAGGCACCTATATCGATGACATATGCCGCATCCAAAAACTTCCCTTGAGCTTTGCCTGGTAACAGTCCATCTTGTAGCCTTCCTACCAAAAAGCTCTAAGGTAATTTTAAGTTCTGCTTAACTGCGCGAATTAAACGAATCATAAAATGAAACTTCAACATTGTCTGAGTACAGATTAACCTAGTCCCAAGTTCGGTATTTATTTTATTAATTACACCGTATTTAACAACACAATTTGGTTGAGTACTTCTCGAACAATCTCAGAATTTAGTCGACCAAAATAATACTTTTTATAGGTTAAGCAAATAATAGCTCAATCCTAAAGTATAGCTTATATATATATATTAATGTAGACGTGAATATATACACATCAACGCGGTCTAGGGATATTGCACGACTTTTTACAAACGAGGTCTGTTTGAAAAGCTATAAAAGCATACTCCACATAGATGGGAGTGCTATAATTTTAAGACGATCAAGTGCTAAACCTGAATTTTAAATTCTAATCA
Source organism: Aproaerema taeniolella (assembly GCA_949987775.1). Taxonomy (NCBI): domain Eukaryota; kingdom Metazoa; phylum Arthropoda; class Insecta; order Lepidoptera; family Gelechiidae; genus Aproaerema; species Aproaerema taeniolella. The sequence continues at coordinate 16,291,876 of OX465252.1, read as the reverse complement.
ATAAATTATGTTTTACTTGAAATTTGTGAAAACGTGACGAAAATGAATTTTTTTTGCGTAAATTCGACTGTTTTCACACAAAAAGCAGGCAAAAAGTGCATTTTCTTTTTCGTTTCCGTCACGTTTTCACAAATTTCAAGTAAATCAAAATTTATTGATTAGAATTGAAAATTCAGGTTTAGCACTTGCTCGTCTGAAAATTATAGCCTTCCATGTATCTCGAGTATGCTATTATAGCTTCTCAAACAGACCTCTTTTGTATGAAAAATCGTGCAATATCCCTAGACCGCGTTGATGTGTGTATTTTTTTGTATGCGTAAAAGGTTTATGTAAAAATTATGTATAAACTTAAAAACTTTGTACTCGTTTATAAGCCTTATAAAATTTGTAAGTCTCAACAACAAATACTAAACCATAACAGCACTGAAAATAACCCCCTAATGTTACATAATAAGCTACAACTCATAACTCGAATGAATAATCGCAAAGGAACGGACTACAAAGTTTTCGAATACAGGAATAGCTGAATTACGGCACTTTCTGTTTAGTTTGGCAACACTGACATAATGACATAATCCAGGGTTACTCCAGAAATCGCTCTCTCTCTATATTAATGTTCCCGGAATAGGGACTTAGGAATACACATTTTGGTAACACTTAACTGATTTGTATTGCCTAGTATAACTTTGTTTCTACAAAACAACGATAACAAAACCACAACTCGTACTTGACTGAGTCATTGTAGTCGGAGAAGTTCAAATTGTAAATAATCTAAAAAAGTTATCATGTAAAGTAAACCTATTTATCGAAGAATTTTAAATGAATACAATACAGCTCACATGCAGATTTAAGGAATATTGGAGGTATAATAGGTATTTACTTTTCGTTTTGCTTTACTTACCTCTTTATGTGTACCTATTTACTTATTTAAGTCGGCCTACACATACCTATACTTGTTCCTGAGAAAATGTTTATTTTGTCTATCTAGAAGCCAATCATTGTGTTGTGTCTAGAAAGAGTAACTCCATATGGTATAGCGACCAATATAGAAACCTAATATCCTCTTTCTAAAGAGTATATCTGGAGCTTAGATATAAACATATACATATGTATATGTCGATGTCATCCAGAAAATGTCAAGATCTATTGGCCCAGTTTCCCTGATAGATGACCTATATCGTGTCACAGATCTTGTGCCATCAATTAGAGGATAGGATGAATTATATTACGGTAATATGTTGAACGAAGTTTTAGGAGAAGACTCCGGGATTACCTACAGAGTGCGAAAACTAAAATTAATGGATTAATAGTTCTAATCTAACATAGCCTTAGCTTGAAGTGTAACCAAGCTTTGAACGGGTGATTAACTCTGAAATTGAAATAATCGAAATCCTATTTTGAAAATCGTTTGATTAATTAGTACTTATATCCTTTTCGTCCCGTACCTTGAAATCTGATCACGTTACTTAATTGGACTACCTTAATATTTGAAATTGTGTGCTTGTATTTGATTAAATTGTTTAAAAAAATTACAAGTCTCGTGTAGATAAATTAAGAATGTACGTATAATATATGACTCTGTGATAAATCCAATCAGTACTCAGAGGAATTCCTGTCACTAAATCAAAACTGACAGAAATTAATTAGGAAGTTATTGTACGTCGATTCCTTATGTTTTATAGTAGGTATCAAATATTTCGATGGCAGGTAAATCTTATTGCGAAAAACGTAGAAAATTATGTTTCAAATAACAATAGAAAATATTTTTTTGGTCAAAGTTCTACATAAGTCACAAAACATATTCTAAATCGGAAACATCCTCGTCACATATCTAACTCTAATCAAACAGACCGCCCCTTGTCATCCCCGGTGCAAAGGTGCCCATGACACTCGCGGCATTACCTCGCTGAATGGCTATGGACAGCCTTTGCACCAGGTATGACCTGGAGCGGTGGTCACACCCCTTTTCATTTAGGCGCAATTCAAATTGTTATTAAAGTAAAAAAGATATCCTCCTTATCTTTTCTGTGTTAGCCAGTGCCTCAACAAGTTCGTTTTACAAGCAACTTTGGTTGAAACCAATTTACCTGTACGTTGTGGAACTTCTAAAAGAGCCAATAATTGTACTAAAAAACCTTTTCTGAACGTAAGAAAAATATTGAGTATTGAAAAAACACCAATGTTTTGGTCCCAACACGTGTTCCCATATTTACAAGCATGTGTCTATCTAAGAAATACATTCTTACGATTCTTCGGAATGTTTGGCAACCGTAATGTTAACATTACAAACTATGTTTCTATGGAAGTTGCGTATTGCGGGCCGACAACAGGAAAATATTTTGCGAGAAAGTTTTTTTTTTTTTACGTAAAATATAAATAAAGCAGGAAAATTATTTTACAGTTTATAGAAAGTTAAAATATTAAATTATTTTCTTAAAAGTTCATTTTGTTTGAATAGGCAATTACCAACGCAAAGTTCAGTGACCATAATCCATTGTTGTTTCTGAATAACCTATTGACCGGCAAACATAACCTCAAAATAGGAAAAAATCTTTTAATTTTAGCATAGTGAGTGTGAGTAAGCTTACCCGAAAAATAATGGGGTGTTATTGAAAAATCGGACCCGTTTCCCGAGCTCGAACCACAATTGGGCCAAATACGCTAACGATGAGCACAGAACACTTCCTCTTTTTTCAGAACAAATAGAAATGTAGACGCCTCATATTTTACAAATTCTGCTAAATTTTGTAACGGATTATTTAACTTCTCAATACATTGACACCAGTGATCTAACTCGTAAAATTCTTGACAATGTAATATTTAGCCCAGGTCTGTGACAAGATTACAAATTGATCCTAGAAATTAGTATTCTCGGAATATTTTTTCTTATGTGAAAATACGAAAATTTACTGAAATAAAATAGAACTTGTACAAGTTCTGTAGCAATGACCTAGTGGCTCTATAAGCTTTTTCAGAAATCATGGGTCCCTTGGGGTAAATGTTTTCGCAAATACATTTTGTGTTTTACATAGACCCAAAAAATGTTATACAAATATTTTGCTGCGTTCGGGAATGTAGACCGTTGCACATAAAAGCAAGGTTATTAGGATTAAGAGAAAATCGATCGATGAAGCAAGTGGTAATCTCTACTAGTCCAAGAGGTGCAGAACAACACTATGCGGCCCCTTTTGACAGTACGTTTTCGCGCGTAGCTCGGTGATATGTGTTTTTGCGTTGTAACGATTAAATATAAAATTAAATGGGCGTGTATCAAGGTGTTTTAAAGTAACACTAGCAACTGAACCAAAAAGCTCGTTGAATTATTATCTTCATGATCGATTATCGCCTTAATTTTGCAAAATTCTCAATAAGATTTATATAGGTATTTTGGATAACGTTGGCGCCTGAGTGATTAATGAGTGGAGTTGTTTGCATTGGCACGAATTTTGTTAATGAGGTTAAATGGACAGCACGAGTTTGGACTATATTCGGTATATTACGTCAAGGCGCATAATATTTGCATAGTTTCAAGGTAGACTCACATATATATATATATATATATATATATATATGTAACTTCTTCACTTCATGCACCAAGCGGGAAATCTAAAAAAATCTCGAAACAGTATTATGAGGACTAAACCCCAGAGCCAGGAACAAACAAACCTCTACGGAAATCGAGCCTGATGTGAAACGAGACCTCTGTGAACATAGTTTACATTAAGTTAGCAAACACTGAAGCTTTGTGAAAGTGAAATGGGATCTTTGGGACTCGACAATAGAGCGAACCCATTCTTTATAAATAAAAAGGGCGGTACCAACTGAACTCATGATCGATTATAACCTTCATTTTGAAAAATTCTTAAATAAGATTTATAGTTTTGGGCATCTCTTCAAGGGTGGAATCTACCTGGAAACGACAAGTTAAGAAGCTTTCGTTATTCACCTACTTTGGCGCTACGCAATGTAGCAAGAAACCGCCTGCCGCTGTCAGAATGCGGTGTACAATGCTGGTTTTCGTGTTTTATGCGGTTATGATTATTTTTTATTGTAAAATGGAGTGTTTCGAATAAAGATTTAATTTAAAGCAGAAAATATTAAGCAAATATTTAGAAATTTTCCGGAGGAAATTCCACTGGAAAATCATTTAGAATGATGTCTGAGTTCAGGGTTTCAGTTTTTGCTAAGCTGTCCCTAGCTCCCTGTATGTCAAAAATAAATAATACCTTTTATTGTTTAGACTTTAGACCACATAACACTCATTTACGAAATCTATTTAAATACGAGGACATTTTCATCCCTAAATCTGCCATACCCGTAAATGGATATGGCAGATTTAGGGATCACCAACCAACCCTTTTGCCTAGCAACCCTTAAGTTAAGAGTGCTTGTACAATGAGTACGGTCGGTCGACCTCGCCTACAAATAAAATCAAATACCATTTGGCAATAAGATTCCCTCTCGTTAATGTCGGGGTTCCTATCTAAATCTTTTTATTTTATTAGGAAACCTTACAAGTCAATTTAGTAAACAGAAACTTGGTGATCGAGCTGATTATTGATCGAAGCTTTGGAACCATTTTTTTTCGTTTTTCAGAATAAATTATTTTCATAAATTGCAATCTTTTTTTTAGTAAAAGTCGTGATACATCTGGACTTAAAATACTCCTAATCTGTGACTTTCATCAAAAGCTGATTTGAAGTCCACTGAGTCACTATTTTTTATTAATACTTATTTTTATATTAAAAAAAAAATCTCGGCCTATAACTCTACGTTTCTCTGTGATGTTGTAGATTATTGTTAATATAAATGTTATACGCATACGTCTTCCTTAAAAAGTAATTTTTAGTGTTTGTACCTAAACTATACGGGGGTAAGTAAAAGTTCCCATTCAATCTCGGCCCATCGCACGAGTGCCACCACATCTTGTCACGTGTTATCGGCGACGTCATCGATTGATACGATGGAATCTTTCCATGGAAACCAGGTTTCAGGGGTAGTTTGGCAAAAAAATCTGTGTCGTTGGTGGCAACCCTGTAGGGATTTTCCGCTGCCCAGCGCCCTCAACCTACAATCGATATTTGGATCAGATATCTATCTGGAAGGGTGTCGCACACAGGTCGTTCTGCAGATGGAGTATTCCATACGTATTACAAAACGCGACTCAGACTCTGTTATATACTTGTGTAGCAGTCATCTTTGTCATTTTGATAGTGAGAGAAAGAGACAATTAATACTTAAGTATACATCAAGACTTGAGTCTCCTTCTGTAATACGGGCCTTAATCAATTCTACTATACTCCGCGTCAGATATGTATGTAAAAAGTGGCTGTTACGCTACTAAAAAGTAAGCACGACTCTTGTTTTCTATTATAATATAGCACAGCGCCCATCTGATTTGGTAGGATTAAACTGTTCGTAGCTGCCAAATCAATTGAAACCTGTAATAGTGAAAAATTAACCGTGTGGTGATCGGTTGAGAATAACACCACCCCATCTCTTTCCGTGGGTGTCGTAAGAGGCGACTAAGGAAATACAAATGAGACCTGCCTCCTAGTTATCCATCCCAGGCAACGACACTTCATTTTTTTCTGAATCTGAGGTGTCGTCCTATGGTCTCATGCGGTGTGGTAGGCTCTGTAAAGGGCCGTCTGGTTCGCGACCACAGCTTGCTGTGTTCCGTCGGTGCGTGGGAGTACCAGTGCCTTTATAGGCATTTTCTGGGTTAACTCGCTCCATCGTCGACCTCATCTTTGACCTTATGGTCAAGATTGAGGTCAAGAGTTAACCCATCTTATAATAAAAATAATAAAAAAAATACTGTGCAAGCGTAGTAGATACTGTGCAAGCGTAGTAGTAATAGCCACTTTCCGCCTTCGCATCCGGGGCTCTACTCTTTACTATCTAAGTCCGAGATTTCAAAGCGTTGAATGTCAGTACATCCCTTTCTTGAGCTACACAGATGACAGTGACAGATAGGGACAATTATCAGTTGTCCGTCAGCAGAAAGTACAGAGTATAGTCCTTGAGCACAGAATAAATAATAGTAGGTACTCCTTGAGTATGTTCGCGAAAATTGAGGATGTGAATCTGCTCCTTGAATTGAAAAACTTAACCACATAACAGATTTTGCCTTACCGTACAACTTAATTTTGCCTTACCGTACAACTTATACTGATTGTAAGTTACTAACTAAGCCTAAGTAGATAAGAAAGTTGATCCATTTTTCGTAGTAGTCCACATTTATATATCCATTTATATATCCTACAAAGCCTAGCTCATACAGCAAAGTAGCTTGCCTATGTGTTTTTTATAGGATGTACTTCGGAGAGTGTGCTCAGAGGCTACATGAGCTCATTCCGCCTGCCCCTTTTTTCATCGGACGTCCAGACGCACTGCGGGGTACCACCCTCATCTTGTCGAGATCCCTCGGATACGTACTGAGCGCTATTCTTCATCTTTTATATTGCGCACTGCCAGGGAGTGGAATTCCCTGCCGGCGTCTGTATTTCCGAGTTCATACAACCCAAATATCTTTAAAGTACGAGTGAATAGGCTTCTTCTGGGTGAACTCGCTACATCCTCGACCACATCTTTGCCCTGAGCTAGATTGTGGTCAAGAGCGAACCCATTTTTAATCAAATAAAATAAATATATTATTCATTTATCGATGTCTCCACCCCTTGACAAATTGCCCACTCCCTGTTGATTGATTAATGTTAATAAAAAATTGTGTCAGAATGAACGACTGTTTACTTTGCGTCCCGATTTTTTTATACTAAATGTTTTTCTCTTTTGTTTTTATACGTCACAAAACACCCAATGACCTATATTCGTTTTGTAGGCGGAAAATTGGCACCAAAAAATAGCCAATAGCGGTTAAGGGGTAATGAGGTGGTTTACCGTGGCGATTTTTGAAATAAAATCGAAAGTAGATGATTCATTAAATGCCGCGGACGGTAAATTAGGCTTTCTATCTATGTCCCACACTAAGGCCCAAAATATTCGTTTGTCAACCATTGTTGGTAAAGATAGTGTTAAATCTGTTATAACAGAATAACGATAACTAAAATCAGATTTTTAATATTCAATATTCTAACAATGATGGATATAGTTAGTAATGATAAGTATGTAATAAAAACCCATCAAAAGATTTTTTTAAAACTTTTCTAACCAAATCGTGTATTCTTTTCAGGTAAGCATTGATTTTACTAAACAAAGACGTGACCTCCAATTACAGGTAGGTAAGTAAATGTAACCTATAAATAGCTTTTAAAAACCGGCCAAGAGCGTGTCGAGCCACGCGCATTGTAGAGTTCCGTAGCAGCATGGTTCAAATACATTCTTATTAATCCCAACAGTGTTTGGCACTTGGTCGACTATTACTCGCAAACTTGAAGGACCAACTTATGTGTGATAGTTTTCCTTTAAATTTCGTTGTATATTCTACCAACGTGAATTTTTTCACATTTTTAGAAACAACCGTTTAGCAGGTATAGGGGGGGGGACACGTGTGTTTGACAAAAATTTTCACTTTAAAAATTTATATTTCGCAAACGGAGTGCTGAATCGAAAAACGTTCTTAGTAAACCCCTTCTATCTTTAAAAATACTATCCTATGATACCCCACTCAATGATATTGGCGAGAAAAAGAAAATCATCGCCCTTTCACGTCGATGGGAGACACCCGAAAAAATTTTTTTTTACTCTACAGTTCTGTCGGCGTGATTCATATGTATAATCATGCTTAGTTTCAGCTCTGTAGTACTAAGGGTTTCTTAGGAAACCTGCGGACAGACGGACACACGGACAGACGGACAGAAGGACAGACGGACATGGCGAAATTATAAGGGTTCGTAGATTACTACGGAACCCTAAAAAGCCATAATTTTTTACTCATATTTACGGTAAAATCCATAATTGTTACGTTCATTCATCAAATCACATTACAGTCATACCTTGAAACACAAACCAAACATAAAAAATATCGTAAACATTTCTCGTGTAGCATATCGTAGATTAACAATTTAACAGTTTATTTATTTTGTGTTCAGATATTTTCAAATAACACTGCAATTACAACAGCTGTGTAGCTGAAGGATACTAACAATCTTATTACCTACACACAAGGTCGCGAATCGCCGTAAAATTTGCAAATATATTTTATAATTCCAATTCTTGTCCGTAGAGGTTTCCGGACTGGTGCAGCGTGACCTTTTTGCATGTGATAAAAGTTTTATATACTTTTCTCATGTTTATTTATGTTGGTTAGTTTCCGAGGCAATGTCATTTGCATCCGAGTTGATATGCGCTATTTTGATTGTATTTTTAAAATATTAGGTGTTTTAAAACAGAAAAAATATGCGGGAATCAGTCCTTATTTAACAGGTAAAACTTATTATTTTTCCCCAAGGTACGTTATTCAAGTAGCCTCTCCCTGTACATACACTGTGCTTAATAGATTTTCCAATGGTTGCTCAGAATAACTTAAATTAACTGTTAATATACCAAAAGTAGCCGTTAACACACGTATGCGGTAAAGTTATGAATTATATAAAATAAAAATATTAAATGTCAAGAGAGGGAGATGTCTAGTCTACCTACACTACACTGCACAAGGCGGTACTAGTATGTTCCAAATGCAAATAAATGCAGGTATGGTTCCACTATTACAAATTGATAGGAAATTCCCACAAATAGATTAGCTAGGACTCTATTTTTACTTGTAAACGTATAAGCTATTAGTTCACTACTTAGCTAATTAGAATTAGAACCCATCATTAAGAATGACGTGCGGTAAAAGCACATTTCGAATAAGTAGGACGGATAGGCGACTTTAAAATGCAAGTGTTAAAATCCGATTTAAGATTTAGTGACCAGATTTTAACCGATGAATTAGAAAGAGCGAAATAATGTAAGGAAATAGAATAAAATATAACAAATTTAGAGCTGCGAGTATGTACAGTTATTTCTGTAACGACTCGACCAAGAATTTACTCCTTTAAGTTACCCCATTGCAAAACCGTTATTATCATAACAGCACAGAGTGCACGCATGTGATGTGCGGCCCTCTGTACAACCAAAGACAGCTCGTGCAGAGTAGTTGAAGTGCGATTTTACTCCATTAAACTATCAAAACAGAACGCAGTCTTAATTGTGAATCTTGATGTGCTGTTAAGTGTACCAATAGATTGAAAATGTATTCTATTCTCGTCTGTGCTTCTTTTTATAAGGTAAAATGTGCGAAAATAATCCGATTTCATTGTAATTCTTGTAAAATTATACTTAATTACACATGCCTTGGGCCTTCCTACTTTCTTTTCGAGATTACGGTTGGGGTTTTTGTATAAAGCCTATATAATATACTCCTTATATGGGCAAGTGTTTTTACTAGTATGTCGGAGCACAAAAGCGATCGCTGCGCCGTTGACGGTTATGATGAAATCCTGACATGCAGGGACATAGAGCTCGTAGAAAAGTTTTCCAATCTTCCCGATTTTGTGAAGCAGCTTGCATGTCCTTCCAGCCGAGACCTAACCAGCCTTTATAACAATTGACCACTCTAGGTGGTACGAGGACGGTCCGGCTTTTTTGCACCCAAGCTTGCCATATTCTTGCTTCATGGAAAGACTTGAAAAGGTGCTTGAGATGTTGTTTGATAAGAAATGTATGCTCTGTGGTGACTTTAACATCGATTTAATAACCGACAGTAACAAAAAAACTGAGTTTTTGAATCTGTTGAAGTGTTACAATTTCAGGCATTTAATAAACGCACCTACTTTCGTTAGAAATAATTCGTCTTCTTGTATTGACAACTTATTAGACTTTTTGCAAACAGGTGGTTATCAGGTCTTTACAAAACATGCCCAATCCAGCGCCTTTTCTTAATAGAATCTTTTTGCCAATGGCTGTTAAGTCAGTTAACTCCCACAGCCTTGCATTAGAGATGGTTCGTGGCAAACAGATTCCCAAAATGTGTCGTAAGCCTTTATAGGCATTTTCTGGGTTAACTCGTTCCATCGTCGACCTCATCTTTGACCTTTATGGTCAAGATTGAGGTCAAGAGTTAACCCATCTTATAATAATTTAAAAAAAAACAACGGGTTGCACTCTGGGAGTTCCGGCAGAAGTGAAAACTTGAACATTAACGTTGTGCATTAATATGGAAATAAAACAAAATACACAAAAAGAGTCCGTTATTCTCTCAGGATTCGAACCCTCGGCCTCGACCTGCAGGCCGAGTATGATAGTGACAGCGCCGCGACAACACCGCGGTCCTATGTCAAAATGTCGACATTGACAACGCCGCAGGGCGAGTAAGCCTTTGCGCGGGACCCTCGCGCAATCAAAGTGAAGTTTCAGCGTGAGCCGAGCGCGAGTTTGTCGTTATCGTGCTAGAGCTGCTGTTGCTTACAATCTGGCAACTTTTTCACTCGACCAAATGTCTGCTTTCAATTCAGTAAAATAGTCTATCGGTATTTGCGCACTATGTGCGAATAATCGTTGACATCGTTGACATCTGTCACACAGATAATTTTACCATAGGGCTACCATCCGTCCGGGTTTCCACCTATACTTCGAAGTACACAACGCTGCTAAAGAAGTTTTCACTTCAAAAAAGGTCGCAACCCTATCCTACGCATTTTCAATCAGGGTCACGTGACATCTGACGGTCTGACGCGAGTTCATCGCGAGTTTAATTATTTTTTTCCCATACTAAAAGTGCTCCACGCCGCTAAAGAAGTTTTCACTTCAAAAATTATGAACACCTGAAGTTTGCTGGTGACATAATTTTTGACGAGCCATGTCTCACATCCGTAGGAGAATCGACTTTACGTTATTAGTTCCTTATGCTATAGTAACTAAATTTTTATTTTCCCTTTAATATTTTAATGGCTATAGAAATGGGAAGTACAATGGAATATTTTTCTAATATTGCGTCGTATCACTCATTGTTAAGTAATAGGGATTATTTATTTGTTTACATTACATCATCGTTTTATCAGGGCTAAATAAATTGAGTCTTGATGAAACTCGACGGGGGGTGATAGCGAAGCAATTGTCTACTTTAGAACTAGAGCGACTACTATATAGGTTGGAAAACATACCTATAAAATTAGCTAACGAAACTCTATGGGGTGATTTATAATTCGAACGTACGGCACGGCACTTCGAAATTTAAATTACCATTGCCCTCTATGTTCTCAGCTTCTAGTATTACTATTACATAGGAGGCAATGGTAATACAATTTTACCGTGCCGTTTTCGAATTATAAAAAGGCCCATTCTCCCCATGAAACTGAACAACTTACCTCAAGGAAGCCATATGAAATTCTCAAAAAAAAATTTAACTTCCCGTATAAAGGCAAATCAGCTGATCGCTAGGTTAGATGAAATTCTTAAAAAAATTCGTCTGAGTATTCGTTTTTTTTTTCATCTTTCTATTTACGATCCTTGGGGAACGTTCAGTTTAGTGGGCTGATTCAGATCCTTAATTTCCGCTAACTTATTTAAAGTCGCCTTATACCTATCACTTTGAAATACAAACATATACGTAAGAGAAAATTTAACTTTTTCGAATTAGTGATTTCCAAGGAAATCTAATGGGCCTTTTTATAATTCGAACGGCACGGCACGGCATGTCAAAATTTGAATTATCATTGCCCCTTATGTTCCTAACTACAAAAGTCCCTAGTATGTAGGAGGCAATGGTAGTACAATTTTGCCGTGCCGTTTTCAAATTATAAAAAGGCCCATTTCCTAAAGTCTTCTACCACCTACGCAAACCTTAAGCTACAATGATTTGATACCGTCAACACTAACACTCTGACGTCGTCATGAGGCTAACTTGTTTTCGCCAAAACTTTCCCAAACAATAAATTAAGGGAATACGGTAATAGACACTTTCTATAAATGGTTTCGCGTTGCAAAAACAACCGCGCCTATTTCGGCCATTTTATGAAAATTGTATTGAAAGGAATAAAAGATGCTTTTAAAATATATTTTTTCCAGCGCAAAGAAAAATTTTCAAACCTTTTAACTGAAGAAGTCTTTTTTCTCCCTCTGAATTTGGGGCGGATCTACTTAAGGGCTCTTTGAGCAGCCCAGGGCAGTGGATACAAAAAGCCTTCATTGCATAGACGACATAATGAAAAAAAATACAATATCTAAAATTTTAAAAAATCGGTCATAAACTCTGCGATCAAGCAACCTATCGCATATGTATCTTAGTAAAAATTTAAATTATTTCAAATACCTATAGTTTAAAATAAATGGAAATAATGTATGTTCTAAAAATATATCTCAGAGCCCCCAACCTCTTTAATCGTATTATCTTCATGCTGTTATCCGAAACTGCTAACGTTGTTATCTCCGGGGCTGTAAACTTTGTCTTCTCCATTTTAAAAGGATCTAGGCAACGTTCAAAATAGAATTTCTTTTACCGGTGATTTCGTTAGCCAACCCACATTCATTTTCAATTGAATTTCCCTTTTCGGACGTTGATAGTAACTAAGTCAATTTTGTTATTTATATAGTTATATTTAAAGGGCGTATGGTTTGTTGTGTTACTCACGTTGCCCGAAATTCACCGGTCGCGGGTTAAATTGTCATTGATGGACACCGTTAAAACACTAATTGCTCTAAATTTTTCACAAATAATTTAACAGATAAAAAAATTTAAAATCTAAACGAGTTTCGTCAATTAAATAACCCGATAATCTCCGGTCCATTTCCTGAAATAACTCCCTACCCACACTACCCCAAGGAATTGCTCTAAATTAATGTGAAAAACTTTCCCCTCCGGATCAGAAGTACTACTGAGCAGTACTACTGGTAGAACAAATGATACAACTTTGTGTCTCTAGTACTACTACAAATAATACAAGCAAATTCACTCTGTTTTTTATATTAATTGTACAACCAAGTTCAACGGGTAGTACAAATGACACCAATCTAATAAAACTCCTTTAAAATAAAAACTCCTTGGATTCAGAAAACAATTTCCGCCGCTATTGAAAAAAAATTTATCATTTCCGACAAATAAAATAAAGTTTATCTTTTATGGTGTTTTAAAGTTGAAATTTAAAATTGTGATAATGCGCAGTCACATAACCCTCAACGTAATTTTTACAATATACCGAGCTGCATTTGAACATGTAAAATCAAGAATAATATCTTTGTGCCTTGTCTCTGTGTAAGTAGTTCTGAGATGTTGCAATGTCCCAGAGCAAATTTATAAAATAAAAATGGGAGATTCAGCTTTAGCTAATTCTATGAACGACATAAAGATAGCTCCATCCTTCCGTCACGTTTTCACAAGTTACAAGTTAAAAAAAAAATATTTTCTATAATTTAAAATTCAGGTTTAGCACTAGCTCGTCTGAAAATTATAGCGCTCCATATATCTCGAGTATGCTTTTATAGCTTTTCAAACAGACCTCTTTTGTATGAAAAATCGTGCAATATCCCTAGACCATGTTGATGTGTATATTATCCATCCAGAAAGTAGGTACCTCAAATCATTTACAAGTGGCCAGTATAAAATTAACCATAAAGAGTATGTATGGCCATTATGTCATGATAAGTGTTCAGTTGTACTACCAATGATGGGATGGGTCTCTAGTATTACTGGTAGTACTAGAGACACAAGGTTGTATCATTTTTTCTACCAGTAGCACTGCTCAGTAGTACTTCTGATCCGGAGCGAAACTTTCCGCGGGTAATCGTACCCCGAATGCGCAAAAGCGTTCTAAAATCATTATACTTGAAACGTTTTTCACTACTCGTTTCGACTAACAAAATTGCTCTCTTAAATCTTTCTAAGCATAGGCCGCGTCTTACCGTCCATTGTTCCTGAATATCCATTTAGGTTTAAATTTTCATTGAATAACATTCGATATCAGCAACTCGCATAGAGCCAAGTGACGATGACAATGGCCAGTGACGATTGTGGATGCAGTCTTTCTACGAAAGAGAATAATAATAATAATACGTTTATTTCTTCAGAACAGCACACACATACATTTAAAAAAAAGTTCAAAATATTCTTATCCTAATAAACAAGTTTAAGCTTGCATATGTCTGCCGCAGTGAGGAAAAAGGCCTGGGCTCAGCGACTAATGCCAGACTGATTATCAGGCTGGCAACACTGATTTTCAGCCCTCGCCCAAAGAATGTATACCACAGTACAGAAGCAAAATAAGAACACATAATTTAATACTAACACGGGTCTAAATTCGCGTATATACATATACACATCAAGACGGTCTAGGGATATTCTCCATGTATCTCGAGTATGCTATTATTTATAGCTTCTCAAACAGACCTCTTTTGTATGAAAAATCGTGCAATATCCCTAGACCGTGTTGATGTGTGTATTATGTTGCGCGGCGCCGTGGTTACGGGTTATATGTGTTCAAATCGCGAAAATAGTGTTATAAAATAAAAACAGTTTAAAGTGTAAGTATAACATCTATCTTTGTGATAACAACACATTGTGATGTGAACCGAAGGTGTATGACGTCACGCGACGATGACGCTCGTACTAACTGGATGTAGCTTAAGTTACATCACATTTCCGTAAGATTGTATCAGTCAGTTGTATGTTCTTACATTTTCATCAAAGGCTTCTCTCTACTCTATGTGTTAAAGGACAGATGTTGATAATATTTTGTGAGCGCGCACTCACGCGATGTAGCACCTTAATTACAGCAATGATGCCTCTGAATCGACGGTGCCTATGACGGTGCCTATCACGAGTTCTTTATTTTTATATTATTTAATAGGTGTACGAACAGTTTACAATCCTAAAAAGATATGGACACAGTTTAATTAGTTTTTAACCAGACTATAAACCTAAAGTAGTACACACAGCATGTAGTCTCTTGCTGACTACAGTTGTTAAAACCAAGTCGTAGGCCATCTGGCGGTCTGAAAACTCTAACACCATGGTTAGTCAAGTTCGCCACGAACTTGACTATACCTACACGATAAGAAGTTTTTTTTTTCGTTTTTTCCTAATTTATCCATAAAATTTATTTAATGCAAAGCCGTTTCCCAAATCTTCCGAACTACAATAAAATTAAGCGTGTCTGCAATAACGGAAGTAGCCATCACATTTTGACACCAAATTACACGTTTTAAGTAACATTTACCAAGTTTCGGTGCTTTTCTATACGCTCTGTTTGTCTGTTCCTATTATGTAGTAATATTGAGAACAACTATTACGGACAGGGTTAATGGAGAGTATCTAATCTTTTGATCTCCTGTGTTTACAATAATTCATATCTATTTTCTATGGCTCCGGTTCTAGTACTTCCTTCTTCCCAAATTGAGATTTTGACTGATTTGACCGAGTTTTACAACTTCTTATGTTTATAAATTCAGTTAAACTAATTTACATCTTAATCCCGATCTGTATCGTTCTAAATTTGACAAAACAGGAAAGAAAACAAAAGAATTATTTCCTGTTTTGTCACTTGTTTTATTTTACTTCTTTTTTATTTTAAGTAACATCCTAAATGTTCTATGACATAAAGCTATTTTAACTTTTACTTTAGATGAACTTATTATACGTTTCAAGAACTGTATACCTCACGAAGTAATAAATGTTTTAATTTGCACGATTGGCAGAAAGTGTGATACAAAAACATCAAAATCCAAATTTAAAATGAAGTTCCACGATAGACCGAAAATATCACATTACGGGTATTTTTCGAAGTAGACACGGGTGATGTTTAACTTTAAACATCGTTATTTTCACTGTTGATATTTATCTTTAACTTGGAACGAAATAAATACATTACATTCGCTTACGCCTATGAGCCAGGAGGTCAGAACCACTTGATACCAAGTTTGCCATAAATTCCGAGGGTTATTAGATGAACATGGTGTATAGTGGTGAGAAGTTGTCAGCTTTTCCATATTACTGGCTTTTACAGTATGCCTGGGAAGAATTGGTAGCTGGTACATTCTAAGTTTTTCTTTCACTTCCAGTCTAGCGTGGAAGCACGTGGAACGAAATAATGTGCTCGAAATTTGTCAGAAAGCAGATTAAAATGACGACAATATACGAATGCACATAAACCTTTTGACATCACCTCTCGTATCATTCGTCAACGTCGTTTAAAGTGTATTTTGATATAATTGTTGTCGTGTGTCAACTTCGCGAGAACTCCCGGACGCATAAAGAGAAAATGACCGTTTTATTATGGTTTTATTTGAGTTGGTGGTAAAGTTATTGTTTACTGCATTGTTGCATTTCCGCCCTTGTGACGTTCGTACTTGTATTGTGGAGACAAAGGGACTGCAATGAACTCGTCTGTTTCTTATTGCATTTTTACATTTATTCTGGTTTTCTAAATAATTAATTTACCAATTTTCTTATTTGGAGATAGAGATAAATGTTATGTTTTAGAATTCCTTTGCGGAATTTATCAAGTTTTTTTACCAAACCATTTTAGAAATCGGAATTGCACATCAATATAATTTGTGAACTCTGGAATAAAGAGCTTAATACGTAGCACTAAAATCTTATTAAAAAGTAGTCGTTGAACAATCCTATGTGGTGCTACTGTAAATTCGTAGACATTTGCTACGAGACTTATTAATAGCGTTCAATCTTCAATGAAAATGTCAAGTCAATTTAATATTTAGATGCACGGCATAGATCTAAAAATACCTGCAACCTATTCAGTATTCATTCTGTGTGAAATTAGTGTCCAATTTGAAGGCACGTGCCGGCGTGCCACAGGCTTGGTATACACGTGTGCAACTTATGTTCGAGTTTCTGGATCTAACAATGTATTTTATGGAGACCTACCCGGTGCACTCGTGCATATCGGCGTTTTATCTTTAGTTGCGTTCCCGTTTTATACGTCTTGCATCAAGTTATCTTTGTCAGCATATAAAAAATTTAAGAACTATTTATTAAAGCTTAAACAATTTGTTTCGGTTAGAGCAATGATAAATTTACATGGTAACGATTTGCCTTTTTTTTACTTTTCGTCATTAACGAACCGTTTTGAGGTGTTTAGAGAAAACATTAGGAGTAGCCCACTGTAAGGTTGGCTTGAGAGATGAGTGAAACAACTAAAAGTAGAATCCTTCGCTTCATTCAGGATTCTTAACATAATAGAATCCTTAATTTCGCTCAAAATTCAATATGCTGCCCGTGACCTAATACACTGTTTTATCCCCTTGTAGCTTAATCTACTATTATTTGGCATACAAAACAAGATACAGTCAAAATAAAAACAGTTATGAAGTTGCTTCAAAAATAGACTCTACCTCTAAAATATGTATGTACAGACAGCTTATTACATGTATGGAGAGAATGTTTATGTTCGGTGGATAAATATTCTTATGAGTCGATAATCTAAAAAAATTAAATGTAAGACTGATAATATTCATGTTTTTCAATAAGAACGTATTTATTAGTCATCGTTGTTACCACTCTACACCGCTTACTATGGACTTCTTTTAATTGATACTTCCATCCATTCATACTGATATTTAAATATCAATGGAAACCTCTAACTCAATTTCCTAGATGCAAAATACCAAAGTGCATCTGCAATAGACCCATAATTAAATCACGGCTCTGTCGAGAGAATAATGAAGTTGCCTGCTTCTCTTTACGTCACTGCCTTCATTCAATTATTTCGCCTCTAATGAATATTACTCTCTAACTTCGTAATGCTTACTATCCCACGCCAGCAGAAGCTATTTTTAGACGACTTTACTCGTAGAAGGGAATTCAAGAAATAATATTTACATTTTCACATCTCAAGAATTTTCGTAAAAATATGTAACTCTCATTTGATAGATAAACACTTCCAAATTTGTATTCGAGTTGGTTCTAAAAATAGATGCTATGAAAATTATTCTGTCGCCGCAATAGCTGAGGAAAATTGTAATTTTTCTTTGAGGCAAACCAATTTCTTGAAAGGTTATTTGAGCCTTAAAGTTCAATGATTTGGACATTTAAGTATTTATGAAAATCACTTTATTATCACAAGATCTAAGTATTTATAGAAATTGAATGCAATGTCTACGTTACTTTGTTTCACTCCAATTAATAAATTAGGTACTTACTTCTCTTCAATCCAATTACTGCACGGAATATTTCACCAAATATTCCAAATGAGAAATTGACAAATATGTTTTGTTCTAAAAATAAACCTGCGGCGAGGTTCAATCTATTGTGCTGGGCTATATTTAGCGGCCCTAACATTGTTCTACGTAATCCACGTTATTACTTTTTGGAGGATGAATTACCCGCCGTGTTCACGGACAAAGCCAGGGGTGACAGCTTAATTAAAAGGCTCTTTGAGTGAGCGTCACGCCTGGCCGTGGACTTTTTAATATACGTCAGATGAAACAAGGACAATCTGTGAAGCTATTTATAGGTTAGGTTAGGGGAGAAGATTCTATTGATACTAGCATTTTTGATACTAGGTTTTGGTCTTTACTTAAACCTAATTATTAAGGATTACCAAAGAAAAACTAAGGAACAGGAGGCCTACATAAAGTCACATTCTGTTAGCGATTACTAAAAATAATAGCTCTGAAATGTTTGGAATTGACATGGACTCACGACGTAACTTTGCTATTGTGTATGTCCCATTTTCCATCCCGTACATTTCATAACTTGCAATTTTCTTTATCGCCCTGTTTTAATAAGCCTTGTTTAATTAGTGGAAGTTTATTTTTATTATTAATATTGGTACTTGTAAGCACAAGTAAACACTTGAGTGGCGAAACAGGATCTAAATCTGCAAATGAAACTGAACAACTTTCCTGTGAGAACACAGATGAAACCCCTTTCTTTCTTCTGACAACCTTGTAAGCACTTCGGCGCTGAATTTTTTTATAAAAAATTTAAAATAAATTTAACACAATGCTAAGAATAATTTCACAAGTTACAGAGGCTTTATAAGTAATAATTTAATTCGGTTACCACCCTGCTAGCAATTTATTTTAACAATGGTCTTCAAATTATTTACGAAATTCGCTCACTCTATATTTTCCGAAACGAAACAAATCTGCTACTGGGTCCAACTCTCTCAAATGAGAAAATCAGTTGCTGGGTAAAAATCCCTTTTCCCTTTGAGATGGAATTGCTACTACTCTATTTCAAATGAAGTACGTATATGTGAAGCAATAAGTGTTGGTTTATGATATAATTTTGGAACCGACAAGCAAGTCTTATTTGAGATTCCAATTTATGAACTCCAATTCATGGCAACTCATGTGTATTTGAAATATTTTTTGCAAGGAGCATCGACCTCGGAAGAAAGATCGAAAATAGGATTGCCACGTGTAAACCAAACACGCGATTCGGGCTTATTTTTTTAACCGTCTTTGAAAACAATTCAACGCCTATCTTTGCATGCAATAAATAATACATAGTTGGGATTATTTACATTGTTTTATTGAGAGCTAGTAAAGTAGCCGCTGCGGACGCTGCAATAAAATAAAATAATTAATTAGCAGAAAATTAGTATAATAGGATGGTCAAAATTAGTATACAGGATGGTCTCGGCCACTACCTGGTATGCAATATTTCTCATGGGCGATCTGGTATTCGGCCGATTGTAAGACTAATTATAAAATGTGCCACAAACTTGACAACCCTCGACCAAATTGGTCTTAAGTGTTTTGCCTGTCACATTTTTGTTTGTTCCCAAAGGAGCCGCGACATTTTGTAAGCCTTTGAGTGTGTGGTGTTTATTAATTGGCGGTTATGTTCTGTATAGAGTGTTTGCGGAGCAAGGAGCGACGACCTTTCAATGATTTGATTTTATTGCTTCCCTATTCTGACTAAATAATTTACTCAAGATTCGTTCAACGGCCTCGAAAATTAATTTTCCCTTAATTCTTAATTCCTTCCCTTAATTCAATTTGTTCTGAAAGACTATTCAGAATTAATCAAGCCAAAAGTTGTATTAATACTTTAATATTCTGTGCCTTTGCTACTTAGTAAGTACTGGTTAGAGGGAGCGATCTAGTAATTTAACGAAAGGCAGCCAGGAAAAGGCCAAAAGAAAATCACTTTGAAATAAGTATTTTTTTAAATAAAGTTGAATGACTAATCAAAGCACGTTCGTCCGCAGTTACATACACTGAAAAAGATGTAGATATTATTATTTCTCTTAACCTTTTGTCCCGTTTCCCGATCTAGGTACACTAGACTTTGATCCAGGATTTGAGAGAGTAGGTGATTACAGTGGAGTCACCTTACCTCCGTGACTCTTCTAACGGGGGGAACCTGACCTGTTTAGATCAGGGTTACACATTCAGTGACAAAATTGGAAGTGGTTGTAAGTCACCTTCCAATCTCCATAAATACCAAGCTTAATAAAAACATGTGTTGTTTTCATCAAGAATGAATCGCTTAACATTTTTCAGCTTCCTGAAAACGGTTGAAATAATATTTTATTTGTGTTGTGCATTTTTGTGCAGATGCATTTTCTCGATGCAAAGCTAATGCAAGTAATGTAAAACCACATCCTGTAAGTGACTGACGGCATTTTTATTTTAAATCTGGCGGTGATATGGTTACTCTTCAGTTCATCACCCGGTTTTTATGGCCATTGAACTAAACAAAGTAACATAAAACGCCATTTCTTCTTTATTATCACCAATGTCACGATAAAAAGTTCACATGTGATAAGGTATTGCTTATGTATGGGGTGGTGACTTTAAATATAGTAAACGAAAGTTTACAGGGTGTAAGTATTTCCGTATGGAACTGAACAACTGTCGCCAGATTATAATGCATTTTATCATTTTTAAAGTGTTTTAGAAACTTTCATATATAGCTGCCTATCTCTGGGGTGGGAGGCCCGGAGTCCTATAGCACAGGCTTTGGCTTAGTTTAGACTCCGGGCTCTTTCAGATAAGAATATGTCTAAGTATGCTATTTATTTAGTAATAAGGTTTTATCTGTTAAGAACAAATAAATGAATTTTTATTTTTATTATTATTTATAATCTGGCGATAGTTATTCAGTTCTTCGGTTATGAAATTCTGACAGCAAAATGTATACTTCCTACACAAAGGCAAATCAGCTGATCGCACAATTTGTATTATATACTTTATTCATATTTTGATCTATGTTTTTTGGAGAAAGTACAAGTACATCCTCAGTTTCGATAGCTGATCATATGATTCTGATGACTATATCATATTATGTTCATCTGTGGATTATTTGGTACATCCTTCAGAGGAGAACCTAAATTCTAATTCTAATGAAAGCCTGTCTCGCCCAGCAACAAAAGTACAAATAAAATGCAAATATTGGAGTACGTACGAAATCATCCAATTAGGCAAATTAATTAGTGATCGGTGCGTGGCTGGAGTAGATCCATTAGCTTGGAAGAGCGGCCGCCAAGGTCGAAATCCAAATAACTACGTTTTGGCACAACATTTGCAAGCAATAATGTAAGTTTTTTGTCAGACCACAGAATCATCATTCGTCTGCCCTCTTGCTAATTTATTGAGTACTAGCTTTTTCCCGCGGCTTCGCTCGCGCAAAGATCTCTTTTAGTCATCCATTTCATTCTTGACCTATTAAGGGATGATTATTGAAAAACCGCGAAACACGTGTCCGTTTATTTGCTTCAAGGTAATCTTGATGAAATTTTGAGTCAAAAGGTCCAAAAAAATGTTTTTTTCTATACAAACTTCGAATTCCCGTTTCACCATCTTAGAGGGTGAGTTGCGAAAAATCCTTTTTTAGTGGTCCCCTAGACCTCATAAGAAAACCTACGTGCCAATTTTTAAATCTCTAGACCCAGCGGTTTGGGCTGTGCGTTGATATGTCAGTCAGTGACCAGTCAGTTTCTTCTTTTATATGTTTAGATAAAAACCCTTTCTTACAAAGATAACATAATTTTTTTATACTAGTAGCACTCCATATAGGTACATCTATTACAGACGCGCGTCCCTTCAGTTTCACGGGGAGAATCACCCCCTATAGTTTCACCAACTAGTTTACAGTCCTTTATAGCTTTAAAGAAGTTTTGCTTTGAAATATGATACTAGGGATACTTAACTCCAAAATAAAAAAAATGTATCACCCCGACATTCGATTGCTTATAACTTTTAAACGGCTGAACCAATTTTGATCAAATATAGCTAAAAATCATCTTGATTACGTCAGCTTAAAAAACCGCATCGAAATCGGTTGATTCGTTTACGAGCTACGATTCCACAGACAGACACACAGACACACACGTCAAAATTATAACACCCCTCTTTTTCTGTCGAGGGTTAAAAATAAACTTTATAACCTTATAATTATAAATAATTTTAAGGAAATAAAAATGAAAATAAAACTTTAAAAACTACTAAAATGCCCATAGCTGAGTACATTAATTGAAATTGAAATTGAAAACATTTATTGTCAGGTACTAGCCCCATAGTCACATCACAATACAAATATTATTAAAATTAAATAAGAACTCAAATTAAATTAAAACCACACACAAATAATCAAATTAAATAAATGAAATAATAATAAAAATAAATCAAAACATTAAATAAATTACCAATAATTATTAATTATCAAATAAATAAAATTAACTTAAATTAAAATCTAAATTTATACAATGATGAAGCCCTACTAATTGCATCATCTGTGTACAGTTCGCTACAAAATAACACAGTATTCACTTAAGTGATTGTTGCATCGCCCACACACACAAGTTATCGTTATTTTAATCAGCTTTCCAGCGCATGTAGCACTGCCTAGCAACCACTCAAATAACCCAACGCCTACCATTATTGTTGTTATTGTAATAAAAAATACAATTAAAAGTATTAACTTTTTTGAAGAATCCAAGAGGAAGAATGTTTTGGCAGAGTTAGGTAGTGTTTCGTCTTCGTCATAATTCATAATATTTAACATCCGTTTTTATAATACTTTTCATATCGTATTTCTCTATGTTTAACTTCTTGTAGCATTTGTGTTTTATGAGGCGACTGTATTAATCTTTTCATTCTTTATTCTTGAATGCCTTCATGTTTATCACTTAAAGTTGTCCACTGCTTCTCTAGAAATCTTAAGTAAACTGGGACTGTTATTAATAGAGAGTACAACACCATTGCAGTACAATATCTAAATTTTAACTGATTTACACTATCAGTGATAAAATGTAATAATGCATCAGTTCGTAACGACAGCCTTTCAATAATTTGCATGCGTCATGCAAAAAAATAAACTTTAATTTAAAAATTGTGCGGTCAGTTTCAAAGTTATTTCACGAAATCTTATTTATTCAAGTAATTTTTGCATACTACACAGATTTTTATACAATTTAATAATATAAGTTTTTCATAGGTAACTTCATCCATATCTGATAGGGTGGGTATCTCTGAAGCTAACTGTATACTATTTACCTATATACATTGAGAACAGATTTGGATGAGAATATACAAAACAGTCAAAACAGGCACCTATTGTGTAATTCGCGACCGACACTTCGTTGTCTCACATGTCAGTAAATCATTATTTTGCGCTAATCAGGTGACAGTGACAGATATCGGTCGCGGTCCCTCTTCTTCTCCTTATTTAAACTTTTGGTCACTTGGGTTTCAAACCAAGTGACCAAAAGTTTAAACAAATAATCCACTGCCAAAAAACCGAATTGCGACAAAAAACCACAACAAATCCCATTGAGATAACTTGTAAAATAAATTTTCTAACTTTTTATACACTGTATCACGTAGAACAGTCACAAATAAATAATATTTTAAACAATATACAATTCAATTCAATTGTTGTTAAAATGGCGTCTACGATTCTTGTGATTTTGCAAATTTCAGAGTATTTAAATGAATAAATAAAATGGCGGAGACGCCAATATCAAGTAAAGAAACATTGCGTGTTGTAAAACGTCAGAGACTCGTCCGTTGATCAGCAGGGTGCACCACTTGCAGGTGAGGATGACGATTTTGGAGCACTAAGATGTTATGACCACACACCCCTCTACAATATACTTTTCGACATAACCTGACACCACCGTGACAAGTGTCAAATGGCTGACACGCCCGTCAACTTTGTTTACATTCTAGGTCACTTAATTCGAAATAGGATATAGATATATATGTTACAGTTAAAACTAGTTAGTAGTTAGATCGCGTTTTTCCTAGTTAGAACTAGTTTTTACTTGGTGCCTTTGTTAAAACTAGAAATAATCAGTTAAAACTAGAATTTACCACTGACATATTTGATTTTCAGATAAAACTAGTTGTCACATAGAGCTATAGTTAAAACTAGCTACTAACAAACCTAACCTACAGTTTCTGCCCCGATATAAACCCCGCGGAGATTATATCGGGGCAGAAACTGTAGGTTAGGTTTGTTAGTAGCCTAGCCTAACCAATCCGTTAAGGGTTGGTTAGGTTAGGTTAGGTTAGAACTGCGACCCCCAACGCACGAGCCGAGCGAGCGAAGCCCCCCCGCGGAGATTATATCGGGGCAGAAACTGTAGGTTAGGTTTGTTAGTAGCCTTTTTTTTTTTGTTTTTTTTTTTTTACGTGGAGAAAAACCTGCGATCCAGGTACCCAGCCCCCGGGGGAGAAACTGGGTTATGTGGGATTTCTACCCACTAAAAAACTCCACGGTGGCCACCCTCGATGCTCTTCGGCAGGCTCCGGGATCTCCGAAGAACGCACCGGTGCCCGCCTAGCATCACGCCCGAGAGGCTCCTCCCGGAGCAGGAGGTTAATGCCACCTGCCCCCGCACCAGCCAGGTGCGCAGTGACATGGTGGTCACGCCATGTCACCGCCCATCTTGGGGTCGATTTTAAGACGCAGCAGCCCCCGCTGCTGACGCCCGCAACCCGGAGTCCCCCTTTAGTCGCCTTTTACGACAGGTAGGGGAGACCGTAGCTATATTCTAATCCGTAGCTACACAGTGACGCGGCCGGGGCGTCCACCACCACCCCGGCGTCTACGTCTCCGAGCAGGATTCGCTCTCTCGCGATCCCGCTCTGCGGCCTCCTTCTGGAGCATCACGCTCTCGCAGAAGGAGACCACGGCCTGCCACGCCGATTTGCCTGCCAGCATAGCCGAGACTACAGCTGGCAGGGATAGGTTCGGTCCTATCTTTTCTATCAGGACTTGCCGTTCAGCATTCCATGCAGGACATTCCTGTAAGGTATGCTGAGCGGAGTCCCGGTCCGTCCCACAGTGATGACACTCCGCGGTCGGTTCGCGCCCTATTCGATTCAGGTACTCACCGAAACAGCCGTGTCCGGTGAGTACCTGTGTCAGCCTGTAGGTGACGTGTCCCTCCCTCGTCCTTAGCCAGGGCTTAAGGCTAGGCAGGATTGCACCGACGACGCGTTGGCGCGCACTTCTCGGCTCCCTGAGTCGCGCACGCCACTTCTCGAGCGCCCGTCGGCGCTCCTGCTGCCGCACTTCATCCGGCGCGAGATCCATCTCGCTCCGCAGACGATGGTACACGGCTGCGTCCATGTCTGCGAGGATGTCCAGCGGAGGAAATCGCGCTAAGACTGTCGCCGCCTCGAACGAAATCGTTCTGTACCCTCGTGCGATCCGAATTGCCATCTTGCGCTGGAGACTGAGCACCTTAGCTTTACAGCGCCGGATACTCAGCCTGGCGGACCAAACTGGCGCTCCGTAGAGGGCCATGGATTGTTAGTAGCCTAGCCTAACCAATCCGTTAAGGGTTAGGTTAGAACTGCGACCCCCAACGTACGAGCCGAGCGAGCGAAGCGAGCGTGCCGCGGCAGCGGCCGGCGAAGTGCCAGAAAAGACTTTGGTTGCGTTAAACGGTAAGCACAACAACTACATAACCCACAACATAACCTCAAGCCAATTAGAATAAGGTATGATGAACTCTAACCTCGGTCGGAACAGTTTTAACTGACTCGCTTCGGGAAAACGCGTTTTGTCTTGCAAAACTAGTTTTAACTGATATTTGATTCAGACATTAGTCAATTCTAGTTTTAACAAAGGCACCAAGTAAAAACTAGTTCTAACTAGGAAAAACGCGTTCTAACTACTAACTAGTTTTAACTGTAACATATATACTTAATAGTCAAGTGCGTGGCGAACTTGACTAACCCCACAGTGTCACAGTTTTCAAACCGCCAAATGGCGTCCGTCTTGGTCCTTTACCGGTCATCACATCTTTCAAGTATCGGTCATACATCGGTCATAGAATTACAGAATAAAGTCCAGTTATAAATACAGCGGTATTCGCGCGAAATGTCCGATCACTCAGCTGGTATAGGTCGGGAACGTAAACAGGAGTCATAACTCCACAGCTGGTGTAATGTCCATTAACTATTTCAGTTACATGTGGACAGACGACTGGGAAACTATTTTGTATTTACATTTGCAATGAGCGAGAGTGATTGTTGACTGCAATAATAAATAGTTATGATTCTATGTTTCTATTTTATTTTCTTCCGCAGCTCTAAGATTGTGTCTATGTTTTTCTATCTAACCAGTAGGATCGAGACGGGTATGGTGGACATTGTCTTGTGCTTTTTAAAGAAATTTTTGACAAGTCCAAGGCCATTTGGCGGTTTGAAAACTCTGACTCCAAGATTAGTCAATCTGACCAAGTTAAACATGAATTAAAATATGTTTATTTCAATATCGAAATTCAACAATAATTTAGATGTACAGTGGGGAAACGCTGTCAGCCTCCTGAGCACCTTGCCTCGAAGTAACGCGCTTGAGGAGTTGTTGTATATTTAAATATCTGCACTAATATTGTAAAGGCGAAAGGAAAGGTTTGTTTGTTTGCATTGAACTGGCTCACATTACATATAATTTCTGTCACCGTTAAATTTTTTTCACCATTAAAATGCTACATTATATTTGAGTTACATAGGCTACATAATTTTCCCGAATTCCCACGGGAACAAAGTCCCGGGCGGAATGTTAATAATTTTATATTAGTGTCTATTATTATGATCCTTGTTCTGTACTTAATTAATAAAGTGGCTAAACAATAATTACCAGAGCATTAATTTATTTGATTAAAAGTTGCAATTTCCACTTAGCAAACTAAAAACTAGGCAATTTTTTGTAACATAACATATCCCACTTCGCTTCACGTCGATTCTCTACCATTTCCAGAGAGTTTTTGAGATGGAGAAAGCTTTATTTTTGACTCAAAAGAAAGTCATCAAAACAAACCGATCAAATCAAACCGTATTATTTCACGATTAAATACACAAACTGTAAACGCACTCAATTGGATAACAATAAAGCGAGTACATAAAGAAAGTGAATAGAAAAAAGGTAAACAAAACAAAGGCGGGATGGTGTTAACGATCTTTTTAACGTTTGCTCCCATTTCTGGCGGCGCCGGCGCAGTTACGAAAGGTTTACGGTCTATTCCGTAAACCGAGTTACGTGGATGTATGTTGTACGTCATAACGTCCGTGATCATGTCCAGAAAAAAATTGTGCTATTTCTATGATGAAGTTGTGCAGAATCTCTAATCTATCCGGCCGACTTATAGGTAATTGACCTAGTTACGTGTTTGGAATAATCAATTTTGCGTAAATATGTGTTAACGTTGTATTTGTATTTATAGAACAAATATAAGTCACATATTTACACGCACCATTTGGTCCATGGGGCAGTAACGAGGGCTATTATCTTATAAAAATTAACCTAAAATGTAAATAAGCACACATTTTGCCATCTATGTTTCCATCGATTCGCAAAGAAAAAGACTATTTTCTTTTTGTTTCTTATCCGATAAAAATCATTACTTTATAGTTGACTTCTTTACATTTTTTAATGATCAAAACTGTAGCTGAGTATTAAGAAAGCTACGAGTAATTTATTATTCTAGTGAATAATTGCTGCCTGTAAGTTTTCGATTAGGTTATACGACTTCATTTTTTCTGTATCGAAGCTAGCATTGCTTTTTTGGCTTTAGAGTGGCTAAATGTATAAATAGAAAATAGGGAAACAACGAATCTACTTAACAATTTTTTTCAAGCAGTGCACAAATGTGTATTATTAAATTAATTATAATGGTTACGAAACTAGCCTCAATGGAAGTCTATTCTAGACACACTTAGGCACAAAATATAGTTCGCAATAAATTCAGTTTATGATCTGCTAAAAACCAGTGTTTTGTGAAACTATACTGAGACTTATAGTGCGTAATAAAGGGTATAAATACTGGCATGACAAATTCGAAAGTCATTGCTAAGCTAATTTCTTTAAGTTATAGAATTATTGCGCGTCATAATATGAAGCTTTTCTTACAATAGGTGTAGGTAGGCTTCCTAAACGATCCCACCAGTCTGTACTGTGAACATAATGACAAAACGATAAAGCTGTAGAGCACTCTATTTGTAAACTGTTTTTTGTTATAACCAAGTTAACAGAGAAATCAAAAATGTTTTTAACTTAAATATTTTATCTGTCTATCTATCAAAAATGTTTTTCACTTAATTAAAGATGCGAAACCAAAGGAGCCAAGATTACCAACCATACGAAATTCTGATTTCCTGGTGATGATGTGGGTCCCTGGTGTCGTGATAACATACACAAAGACAGACACGAACACTCATAACATAACCCGAAAATAAACATCTGCTTTTTTGCACAAACGTTTGGTATGACTGGGAATCGAACCCAGGACCTGTCGATCAAGAGACAGTGCCATTAGTACTTGACCAAAACGCCAAATTCGAATTTTGTTTAAAAACCTCTTTAGAACCTCTCTTTTTTGAAAACCTCTTTTAGACCTTTTAATCGTATTTATTCAGAAACGTTCTCTCATTTCTCCATTCTCTTTAGCTTTTAACTAGATGTAGAATCTCGTCTATTTCAGAACTAGGTGTTATTTACTACACAGTTACGCTAATTGCTTGACGACGGACTTATCACACATTTACATTTGTGACGCTAATAACATAAACTCGGTTTAATTACTGTTTACCAAAATAATTCGTGCTATTCTTAGACGAGAGAGGCCTGCGCTGAAGGTGTACTTATAAAAGCTTGTATTTTTATCTCTTTGATTACCCCTTAATAGTATATCTATTAAGATTATAAGTATGTGTTCTAATTCCAAGTCTCAAAACTTCATTTTATTTGTGTCAGTAAAAAAAAACCTAATATAAAAATATACTTAAGACAAGCTAACAACTTCAAGAAGCGGAGTTTAGTCGTAGCGTTGATAAGTCAGAGAGTGAAAATTGACATTATAGAGATAATAACAGATGAAACTTCCTAATCCACAAAACTTTTGTCGTCATGTTAGTTAAATGTACAAAAAATAACAACATACAATACAATACAATACACTTTATACAATACAATACTCTTTCCAATACTCTCTAAACCAACATACTGTTGGTTTAATGCCCACTGCTGAGCAAAGGACTCCCCTAACTTTTCACACCGTTTTCTATAATAAGTTTTTTTTTTAAACATAAAAGCTCCTAATTAAATAATTAAACTCTTAGTTATATAGAATCTTAGCAAAAATGTGGTCTGGGTTCTCTATTTACCAATGGGGTTCGAGTAAATACGAACATCAATGAAATCTTGATGAATTATTAGAGATCAAAAACTCATTCTCATGAACAAACAAGCTCGCAAATATTTGAAGTTACTTGACAGAATCAAATTGGGTCACGATTAATGAAACGTGACCTTTTGTAAGTACATTTCGAAATTACGAATAAAATAGACCTTAATTTTATTAAAGAGGGTACGAATCGAAATTCATAAAAAAGGTTACAGTACACAGATTGTACTAAAGTATGAGATAAATTACTTAACTGTTTTACTAGTGGCTCACTAAACCAATATTCCTATGTATTCCTATGTATGTATCTGATGATGATAAAAGAAGTAGTCAAAATAAAATGTGCAAGATATTTACAGGTGCGCAAACGCAGCAAGCGCAAACACTTGTCGCCGTCGTCCCCTTCTCGTACCAACGAGCTTTTAGTCGCTACGATTCTAGAAAGGATACTATTACACACTCATAGGGCGCGCAGAGCATCAGGTTCTACGACTACCTATTATTATTATTATTATATTTTTTTATAAGATGGGTTAACTCTTGACCTCAATCTTGACCATAAGGTCAAAGATGAGGTCGACGATGGAGCGAGTTAACGCACTGGTACTCCCACGCACCGACGGAACACAGCAAGCTGTTTGGCGACGGACTTCGGTAGGAGGGTGTTCGCGAACCAGACGGCCCTTTACAGGGCCTATCACACCGCATGAGACCATAGGACGACACCTCAGATTCAGAAAAAAAAAGAAGTATCGTTGCCTGGGATGGATTACTACGAGGCAGGTCTCATTTGTGATTCCTTAGTCGCCTCATGACAAGAGACTTTATAATTAAAAAGTCCTAGAAATCAAGAAGCATTCCTAATTTCAATGACTTTTCTCACATAAAGGTTAAAGTAGAGCGTGATGTAAAGGGGTGGTCATGTGACTCACTACCGGACTTATGCCTGGCAAAGGCTCTTTTTACTACGGCTTGATTATAGAAATTAAAAAAAACATATTTTTAGAATTTCAATTATATAAAACGTGACCTTTCAATCACGCTTCCATTTATTTGCTTGGAAATTTCCTCGGGAACGTGAAATGTTGGTTGTTTGTTCTCTGATGTAGTGAAAAATGTGCTTAGTTGGGGCAATAGGGAGTGGGCACGTGTTCCGCCGTTTACATCACAACTAGGGGGCTTCTACTTACTACGGCTTGGCTGTGAACATTAAAAGGAAATATATTTTTAGAAATTCTTGCGAAAACAGACTTTGTGCGTTTTTTTCTTTTGTGGTTTTTTGATGGAAAATAATTGGTATTTCTTTTTGTTATTTCGGGTAGAAACGAAATCACGTTGCTGGTTGCTTGAGTTTCCAACGTGAGATACAATTTTTGTTTTACTGAAAACAGGTAGGTATTAAGAAATAGGTGGTTACATGGTTCACCTGTTAGAACTCCATCCTATTCGGTGCGTCATTAATTGTGCTATTTAATTAGTAACGGAGTGGGACGTTAGGGGCTAGGCACGTAACCACTCTCTGAGAGAGCTTTCACTTCAGCTGGGAGAAATTTATGTAATGCGGACTGAAAAGTTAATTAATGGTAAAATTACGTCTAGATTTTAATGAAGTTTGCAACCGCGACTGTTAGAGGTCGAGGTGCTTTTTTTATCCTTTATATTTAATTTAATCTTAAATTTTCTATTTGGGTTCTTCGGACAGCAAACATTCGTACATCAAAACGCTATATTAAAATGAATGTTGAAACGAAAATGCTCATGGGAAACAGGGTTCTGGCATAATATCAGCACAGCAGCAACACGCTGAGATTCGGTTTAATAAAGTTATTATATTCTAAATTGTATTCGTCATGGTCACTCATCAGCGCGTCTAACATACACGCTTGAGATAACTTTGTCACGTCGAGAACATTCTTAATATTATTATGTACAGAGGCCAGCGCATCAGGACACTCCATTATCAGCACAGAGTGCACGCGTGTGGTAACCTGAGTTGCGGCCGTCCGTACTAAAGCATGCGTTAGAACTAGAGATCAGGTCATGACATGATACATAAATGATAAAATTATGTCACATGCGTATGCTTGCGTTGCTGAATGAATGAATTACATGTCGTTGTGCTTACCCTGAAAGGGATTATAGGCGTGAGTATTTGGATGGTTACTTTGAACGCGTCCCAACACGGCTGAGAATAACACCACCCCATCTCTTTCCGTGGGTGTCGTAAGAAGCGACTAAGGAAACACAAATGAGACCTGCCTCCTAGTAATCCATCCCAGGCAACGACACTTCATTTTTTTCTGAATTTGAGGTGGTCGTCCTATGGTCTCATGCGGTGTGGTAGGCTCTGTGAAGGGCCGTCTGGTTCGCGACCACCCTCCTACCGAAGTCCGACGCCAAACAGCTTGCTGTGTTCCGTCGGTGCGTGGGGCACTGGCCTTTATAGGCATTTTCTGGGTTAACTCGCTCCATCGTCGACCTCATCTTTGACCTTTATGGTCAAGATTGAGATCAAGAGCTAACTCATCTTATGATTTAAAAAAACACTGAGCTACGTAGTTTATGAAGTGTGCCTAATCATGTCACAGCACATTGTACCATTCCAGGTAAACACTCATGTCACGTGCTTCAGGTTCCAGAAATAGGCACAGTTACCCCATGTTCTGTGGATTTGTGCCTAACCGCAATCTATTATTAGACGGAAGCACTCACGCAATGTATTAAGTAACACCTTACGCAAAGGTGAATATCTGAATAGTCAACTCATATATCTACATTCCCTTTGTCATGGATTCATGAAGACAGCAAGGATATACCAGTGCATGTTACGCTATACTGCAACAGCGTGAAAGTACATATACCCGTAACCCAGGATCCCTGTCAAAGGGATGTAGGATCGACAAGGTCGTCAAGAATCTTTTATGGAGGACCAAACCTGTCGCACACAATGGCTCAATCAAGAGAATAAGTATGGAATACGCCTGACTATCATTACATTTGACGGCCGGTTTGGTCCAGCGGTAGTGACGCTGCTTCTTGATATATTTCGGTGCCCGTGTGTGTCTTTATGTATATTCTAAGGGACCTACGACACAAGGGAAAACTTTAGTGTGAGCCTTTGAGTGTGTAGTGTTTATAATCTCAAATTTAGGTGCCCATCAAGGGGCACGAGGCAATTTTTTCAAACTAGTAAGCTAGCTGCAAACTCGTGTCGTAGTTATCAAAAGAATGTCAAGACACGC
The DNA here is from genome assembly GCA_949987775.1 of Aproaerema taeniolella. Taxonomy (NCBI): domain Eukaryota; kingdom Metazoa; phylum Arthropoda; class Insecta; order Lepidoptera; family Gelechiidae; genus Aproaerema; species Aproaerema taeniolella. The sequence goes on along the minus strand of OX465252.1, from coordinate 16,259,085 downwards.
ACCCCCTTGATGGTACTTCAAAGCCTCCAATGAAGGGTGGATCATGGATCACACGGTTAGGCTGTTGAGAGGCTAGTATGGCTGTGGTTACAAAGTCTATTACAACATGGATTTAACGTTTGAATATTAAAAGCTACAAACTGGTAAAGCAAGTAATATCTTGTTTACATTTCCAGTTTGGCAAAAGTCGTTTTTACCACAGCAAATATCACAACTCATCACATCGCAATTTCCATAAGATTTTCCCGCGAACATTACGAAGCTTGGCCCCGTTTTTGCGAAATTAAGTTACTGGTAACCCAATTCCGCATATTACCTGCCAAGTATGAGGACTTTGGCGTTCTCCCACACAAGCTGTATTGTTACGACAGCTCTAATTTTGTGTTTGACGATAAAACAATTAGGCGCCCTCTCGCCCTATATCCTGAAGGTTCCGCAGGAAATTGAGTTTGCGAGCTTTGTACTTTATTGAATGTCGAACGATATTGCGTCATGGCGAAGACTTCGCTTTTATTAACCGCTTTTAACACACCCCAGGCTTTGTCTGTGAATGTTAATTCATAATTAACTTTCATAAATAGATTTTCTGAATAATAGCGTAAACCATAACAAGATCTGTTGCGTAGTAAGGAATTAGCCGAGAAACAGGAATGGCAATACGTGGATACCTTTGTTTAATGGAGACATTATTATCTATTATTATTTAGTACTATTTTATTAGTACTTAAGAAATAAGATTTAGATTTAAAAGCTCTTTCTACGTCAGCGCGAGCTGGAACGCACTGGCCTTTCTTGAAACTACGTCTAATTCTGATGGTTTTATGACCCATTTTGATGTCTTCACCACAAAAGCATTCTTAGAAGTGCTATTTTCCTAAGAATGCTAATTATTTCTAGTTCTCGACCATGTAGCGTACGTCACGCTAGATTCTGTTCTGTGTTGACAGCTCCCATTTCTTCGTGTCGCAAATCGGTGCGGGCGCAGGGGCATGCCACGCGCTGACATAACACGGCCATGTATTTTGCAACATAACATAAGTCTATTTATAACACAACTATTCGCTGTCCCAAAATTAACACCGTTTTAATTATAGAACGGTCTTTAACCGCTAATTAGGTCTGAAGTCTCTTATTTCGCTAGAATTCTTCTTGCTACTTATTTATGTTATTTTGAACATTTCCAAGTAAGATTTAGATTGTTTTGAGAAAAACATCAGTACGGAATACGACCTACTTGTAAAACATTTCATCATAATCCTTCTTATAATCAAGGACGTCGAATTTATAGGTAGAACTAACATAAAGATCTTGCGAACAAATTCATAAAAAGAAGTAAAATATTCCATTAACATACATTTCGAACGGAGAAACGAAGAAAAAGAATAGAAATTAGGACGAAATGAGTGTTGTTGTGTTCTGAGTCCTGTCGTGAACAAAAGCGGTAAATTTTTCAAAGTCTCCCTGTTCCAGAGAAGTGACTTGGAGTTATGGCGCTCTTATATTCCCAGAAACGCGACATTCCTGTCAGATCAAACCCGGAATCACCACATCTGCGGTTCAACTTGCTTAACTGATCAAACGAAAATAAAACGTGTATCCGAATCAGCTATTCCGAGAGTCACGGAACTTGTAAAATAAAAACAAATTAATTAAATAAGAACAAGAACGAAAAGGCAAGAGACTGGCCAAGGCATATGAAACTGTGTGAGGAAGCTAAAGCTTTATGGTTCCCAGGAAAGATCGGCTGTATAATCCCGGGATTCTCAAAAACTATAAACCTACATATAAGTAATATCCTTGCCTCAAAGAGATGTGGCAGTATCTCAGTACTGGCAGTATGTGGAATAGTTCTGTTGCGAAATGCTTCAATTTCATACTCTTCTCATTGATATTAAATTAGTTAATAAAAAATATGGATGTGAATTAGCCCACGGAACTGGATAACTTTCCCCAATGGTCATAGGTCGAAATATGAACAAAAAAATACGCCTCACCATACAACACGAGCGATCAGCTGATTTTCCTTTGTATATTCAGTCGAAGATTTTTTTGAGAATTTTATATATAGGTACCTTGAAGTACATACTCGTACCTTGAAGAAAGTTGTTCTATTTTACAGGGAGAATCACCTTCCTAAAGTTTCACTAACTTTAAAGTCACCCCATATCAGTTTTTTATGGTTTATCGTTAACGTATACTTAGTTTTTGTCACACAAATGGACAAGCTCACCAATTAGCTCCGATCTATCTAAAACTGTAAGGCCGGCAACGCATACGACATCTCCTGTACTGCATGTGACTGAAAATCAACTTTACTGAAATACATTTTTATAACTTTATATTTTATTAATTAAAGCTTACTTACTGCATGGTCACGAGGTAATCATCGAACATATTCGGTTGAAAGCTAGACGGAGGACTTAGCCCAACGTTTTCGTTTTCCTTCGTAGAGCTTTAAGCTCTTGCTCTCTCCTTTCCTTTTCGTGTACGTATAATCAAGTATGTGCCTCTTGCTCTACCACTGTGATATTGAATCTTGAGTAAGTAACAAAAAATTTCCATTAAAAATTAGTAACCTTGTCTGGGTCGTATTCCAGAAATTACGCTCCATTTATTGCTGTCCGTACCAGACTGAAAACAAAAAAGATTAGTCTAGTCTGACCTAATTAAGACCAGATTGAACAAGGCGTTCTTAAAATAGATATTTCTAGATCATCTTAGTATCTATTCAACTAAATTTTGAACTAACTTAATAACAGCCAGCTTCGCAGATTGATTTGTATTTGTTAGCCAAACAATTTGGTAAATATTTTAGGCCAAGGGAGAGAGTTTCTCCTCACTTTGACCTATTTTGAAATGACGCAAATCAATCAATTTCGTCCGACTTTCACGTGGGATTATATTGTACGTAAAGATAACACCTCTTCATCTGTGACCTTTATAACATTGTTGTGTAATTCATCCACGTGCAAAATTTGAAAATAACACAAAATCTGCTTAAATTTCCACAAATATCACAGTACTGGAATCTTAGCACATTTGAGATGTCTTTTCTCGCATAATATAAGCGATTCATAATGCTGTAGGTAACATTAATTGTAATTAGCTCATTTGAAGTGTTGAAAACTCGAAATGTAACGATTTCATGGTAATGTCTGTAGCATGCTTAGTACTCTTAAAAACCCTATTTTGAATATGTTTTATGTCTTTTGATATTTTCATGAGAACAAGAACCAGGAAGTGTTGAAAATCGTTTAGACAAAGAGATTTGCCGAATCAGTTTCAACGTGTTTGTGATGTAAACAGATAATAAATGTGCCCTTACAAAGTTTATTGCTCCTACGCATCACAGGAGTGCATCTGTCTTTTGTTATTGTTCTATTTTCAGATCAAACTTCATTCTTTTTCCTTTTATAAACGCTTTAACTGGCTTTTAAAATAGTTTCGTTATTTAAATTCTTTTTATTAAAAAGTCATCGTAGAAATGCTAATGGTAAATGCAGAAGTAAAATTTAATTCAAGGTTTTCATTAATTATAGCAAGACAAAGCTTTTGCATTGGCGTAGACTCTAGGTACCTACGCCGTAGTTCTTTGAAAAGAGAAGGGTGCCGTATCTTATAGACCTATACGTACAACTCTAGTTCTCATTAAACTGTAAACGAACCCCACTTTATTCCCAAAAGTACGTATGAATTGGCACCTGCAACTCTTTCCGTCCATAGTTTACAATTTACAACTTTTCGCCCGTTATTTTTCACGTCAGGTTATTTGTGAGTAGAATGAGGTCAGTTTTGTTTACTGTGTGCATATTTACGCTTCCTGATCCGCCGACGATACACAGATTATATTGCATAATGTAATCACATTAGAGCGAACTCACGCGCAGCTTACGATTTATGCGTCTCGATGGATGGGTTTGACAGTCGACCTGTTCCTTTGAAATCTGTATATCATGTATAGATTTCACTATTTTCTGATACTATTGGACTTTACTTAAAAGAGAAAACTTAATTTGAAACGAAACAGGCTGTATTAAAGAGGGATATACAATAAACCGAGATTATACATATACAAACCAAAACATTGACTGGGTTTAGCTTCATCTAAGTTATTGTAATTTAACAATTGTCGGCCATGAGGGCAAGTCCCCTGTGACGAATTGACATTATATAGAAGAAAATTATATAAAAATAATACAAATAACCAATAAAGTAAACAAGTCTAATCCCATTATCTCGCTGATAGTGAAGATTTGCCCGTTGAAGTTTCGGCATAGCATAAAAATCCAATTTATTATACAATGCAGTTAAGCCTTCAGGATATAATTAGGTCTGCAAATCGATAAAAGATGGCGCCTCAACAGCTAAGCTCGGTCAACAACTAGTGAATTATTTACGAGACACGATATTTTCAGAAGTGTGCTCAACAAAGTCGATAATAACCCAAATTCGCGGGAATGAGAACACAAAGAAGTAATGAGTCTGTCACACGACCGAGCGGACTCCTGTTACATGTGTTACGAGTGGTTAGATCTGATGAAACGAAGACAGATGGAACAAGTGGGTTGGAACCGCCGCACACACATTTGTCCAATGAGTGGCCGAGAAATGCGCAAATTTAAACTACCTACTTATTTAGCAAAGCTTTGCGAAGTTAATCTGCCTTTGAAACTTAACAACTTTGCTCGGAAAGTGCTCCCAATGCGAGCATTTCCTCACAAATATTCTTCAATCGGATTGACAATTGCAGTTCGATAGAAACACGCTGCTGTTAGTCTTTAGGTATTCTCTTTAGGTTTCTAATACCTATAGTACAAATCTTGCTTACTTTGGGGTTAAATGGCGTTGTGTTAATTGTCCGAGAATATTCATATTTTTTACCATCCCATATAAGTTCCGAGGGGCACGGGCCTAACTTCGAAACACGAAGGGGATTCATTTATTTTAATAAAATATTCAAAGGTTTCCTTGTCGATTTTTATGACATCCTATTGGTGACCGACTCCGGTGGAATGGTAATATTTGTTACCAAAATAGTCGTACGGTGGTCTGTCCCTACACAGGGTGTACGGTACGGCAAAAACAGACGAAAGAAGACTATTTCTTCCAGTAGTAGTACGCACAAGTGAATTAACTATTAATTGAAATTCGTAGTTCCAGGATTGACCACGGTAGCTAATTTATTTCTTTTAAAAGTCTCCCATTATTCAATTTTTTGTGACCCTAGTAAGAACATAAAATCAAAATGACCTTTCAAACATAAATCACATCATATCTTTAGACTGTAACCTTGCTTTGTGAAGAAATAAAGTCATTTTGTATTCCTCGATTATACAGGTTGAAAAAGAACCTCCTAGCTTTATTGAAAATCCTGAACCAGTATCACTTACTTTACACTTTTTTTTTTTTTTTGGGGTGGGGGATTTTTTTTCCTTATCGTAGACATTACTCGGGCGCACCCCCCGAGCGCTACCCGCACCCCTCGCGTGCCTGGTGTAGGAGTAATGTCTACGTTTAGGCAAAAAATGAACTATTCCCATAAAAAAAATATTTTTTTTTTTCATAAATGTGTTCTTTGAGTGATACTGGTTCAGGATTTTGATTATAGCTAGGAGGTTCTTTTTCACCCAGTATAGGTAATAGAAGGAGCTAGGTTATGTTTCGGGGCATTACGTCAGAAGACGTTTGGGGTTGAAATGTCATTTACGATGTCTGTTTTGACTCGGTGGGTTTAGTAATTTTGACGTTCTTCACATTGTGCAGATATAATATTGGAATTTACCGAGAATTTGTAAATTGACTGCTTCTGTTCTATAAGTGACGTTTTCGATACTCAATCGTCCTTCTCGGAATTAGAAAACCCATATACTCGACCTATATTTGTTTGGCATTAATTTTGAATGATCTTTCATAAAAAGTTATTGTATTTCTCGGCACGAGGTAGCAGGAAACTATTTAACAATAGGGTCAGGGTAGGGTCTTGTTTTTTTTATTATTATTATAAGATGGGTTAACTCTTGACCTCAATCTTGACCATAAAGGTCAAAGATGAGGCCGACGATGGAGCGAGCTAACCCAGAAAATGCCTATAAAGGCACTGGTACTCCCACGCACCGACGGAACACAGCAAGCTGTTTGGCGACGGACTTCGGTAAGAGGGTGGTCGCGAACCAGACGGCCCTTTACAGAGCCTACCACACCGCATGAGACCATAGGACGAAACCTCAGATTTAGAAAAAAATGAAGTGTCGTTGCCTGGGATGGATTACTAGGAGGCAGGTCACATTTGTGTTTCCTTAGTCACCTCTTACGACACCCACGGAAAGAGATGGGGTGGTGTTATTCTCAACCGATCAACACACGGATAAAACTCTGGTCTGAAACGAATCAACCAGTCTGAACTGTGTCTGAACTGTGTCTGTGTCTGTGTACAGTCATCATTAAAATTTAAGTCATCACAATTAACAAAGTGTCGTTTATTACAAGTATCTCTGAAGAAACAAACATCTGGACGACTCTGGGTTAAAAAAACACATAACAAAACTTTTAAACGTGAGTATTCGCAGCTGAGTTATTTAAGACGATACAAGTCAGTGACTCTAAATCTTATGGAAGTGGACCAACTATGATTCTGTAATAACTAATTGGTCTCTAAGACGAGTAAAAAAAACGGTTTGGGTTTACTATCACTAACATCAGAATCAATTTCATAATAGACAAATTTTGATTGTATATAATATTATCACTCGTTCTTTAAACACAAAAACTTTTTGGCGTGTAGCTAAAACGTATACCTTTTTTTGTGAGGTAGACAACATCAGCTTATCATAAAATAAACTATATAGCTCTCTGTAGCCAATTTTACTGTTCCTACCGCAACCCTTTAACATTCTCTATGCAAAAACTTCGATCCTCCGGCACCCGGTCATGACGAAGGAAGGTCAGGTTAAACTATCGTTGATTCCCAAGCTAAATTAGAGTTATTTGGGTATTAGGGATTTCTAACCTCAATACACCATACACTGACTAAACCTGCACGTTAAGGAAAAAGCTTTTATCCGCTTTGACAAACAGTCAATCAGTTCTTCTTCTTCTAGTTAAGTTCTTAAACTTAAATCAGTGTCTTATATATTTACACTAATATGTAATTGGAAACACAGCAGAATTTGTGTAATGTCATGTCACTATCGCCCTTAATAGATAGAAACCCTTTAGATTCCAGAACATTTTGTCCTTCCTTGAATGCAGTTCATGCAATAAAATTACGAGTAAATCTGTCAAATGCGGGCGATGTCACAACGGCGACCACCCAGCCATTTCACTGCTTCCTTATTATGATGTGCTTTCATTTTCGACTAATTCAAAACAGGCGCCTACGTAACTCGAGACTGACCCTAATCTTGAAATAAATCGAGTCTTGATCTTAAGATGGATCACAGTTCTGTCATTTACACTCGAGGGGTTCTAGGTCACTTTCTTGTTAGTAATTAATGATGTTTCTTAGTATTTATTTGTGATTTATTTGATTTCAAGCGTTAAATGTTATTAAAACATTATATAGCACTCCGCTCGCTGTTTCATTTGTGTGGAAAAGAAGCTAACGCCCGAAGTAAGAAAGGAACAAATCAGAACAAAAATTTGAATCATTATCTATTTTATGTAATTATATCAGTACCTGGTTTTTGTTTTTGCTAAACGTTGTTATGTTTTATTTATACTAACGCTAAAATAAAACGACAAATATGTGTAATAACAATATGCGCGACGCTTTTAGGACAGTCAATTAAGTTAGGAAATAATACAATGCCAAAACTTTTAACTCGAAACGTTAGTTGACAAAAATATTTTTGCACGATGAAAATCTGCGTAAGTACAATTTTTCGGGAAAAAGACAGAACACCGGTTCCAGCTGACGCCATAAGTATAATAAAGTAAATTAGATTTTTTTTTTCAACTTATCCATTTTGTCACTTAACTTTATTTTTATTTTCTTACAGGTAAGAGAACAACTCAACCTCATTTATCGACCATCTTTTGTAAGTAAGTACTCATTTTGTAATGATATTTACGGGGAATCCCACCTAACATTTGTAACGACCGTATTATTTCATAGTTATCGGAAACCCATGTTTACTCATTTGAGTAAATAACTTTAAGAAATCGCCGATAAAATTTATTGACGATTAAATTTATTGATTTCCAAAATATTACTTCTCGCGAAAATTACGCATAAGTTGAATCCGATATTACGAAAATTACGCCGTTTTTGTCGAGTGGTAGTGATGCTATTATAGGAGATCTCTTGATCGACGGGTCCTGGGTTCGATGCAGACATTTGTGTGAAAAGCAGATGTTTATTCTCGGGTGTTCGTGTCTGTCTTTGTGTATTTTCCAAGGGACCTATGACACAAGGGAAGGGCCCACACTAAGGTTGGCCTTTGAATGTTTATTTTATAAATATTTTATTAAGTACTTGTTTATGTGTATCGTGTATCAGTCTGCCACCACCTGCCCACTCCATCGTCACCTGTAGATATTGCGTTTTAAAGATATTGACGACAATTATTGGCAGAATTCCAGTAAGTAAATGTGTCTTGATATTATAAATACACGCTGGTTTATTTGATTTCTTCTCATGACCTATCCCAGAAGATATAATCAATCAAGCGACACGCCCGCAAACTTTGTAAAGTTGTTTCTTAGTAGAATAAAGTTCTTCTTAACAGCAAGCCATCAGCAAGCAACTCCCAGCAGTTTTTTTTTAAGCATACATCGATCAGTCGTCTAGGGAACCTGACTCACTAAATTCAAAGTTTGTAGGCATGTATTTATGTGTGTCTGTCTGTCTAAATCTCTAGAATTTATTGATATCACTAGACACCTTACGAATGAATCCGTTAAAATAAGATACATACGAGTATAATAACATCAAGTCTTTGTCTACGAATTAGAACAAAGTTATGTATTCAGAACAACACTAATTTTTAATAAAACATTAAAACACCACATAGACAATGTCTAAAACTGACATATGTAATTTTTTCCATACAAAAAATTTTATAAGCTGCACCTCGAGCACGATGTACTGGCGCGCGGAATGCGCTGCGGTCCTATTATATGTCAAAATGCCAAGATTGACAACGCCAGAGGGCAAGCAAGCCTTTGCGCGGGGTCCTCGCGCAATCAAAATGAAGTTTCACCGTCAGCCGAGTGGCGTGCCGCGCGAGTTGGTCGCGCATCATGCTCAAGCTGCTGGTTGTAAACATTGTCTAAGTTTAGTTATTTTTTTTGTGGTAAGGCCCTATAACTTTACCCTTTTCAGATATTCTTGGTTGATAAATTCGCCATAAGCAATTATACACGCCCACTTTTGCATTGATACCCATTTTTAAATAAAAAATTACACATCAAACGACAAACAATTGTAGTACACACAACTTACTACGACACGACATGTCACGCGTGCCGACGTCACTCGCCCCATAAATAGTGGTTTATTTTTACACCAGATCGTCAGTCCACGTCTGTGGAGGCGGCCTTGTGGTCTTTGACAGACGTACAGATATAAATACCCATTGATATAGATAAGGACCTAATAGGACAAGTGTTTTGGCACGAGATAGCTGCATCGCGTGTTGATCTTCGGCTGTCTATGCAGCATTTTATGTTCTCGTGCGACCCTGGCATAGACTTTATATAGCGCGCCAAATGCACACCAATGTGAGATTACTATCGCAACTATCGCAAGCGGCGTAAACAATCGCGCCACGACGATCAATAGATAGTTGATAGTTTCGCTTAATAGGTATACAATTCAACTATAAATTCCATATTAATGTGGGTAATTGTATATGTTTAATTTTATAACATCGAAAGGATGAAGGAAAAATCGTTATAAAACTTTGCAGACACGGAATAATTATACGAAATGGTAACAGAAACATGGCTTCGGTTTAAACTCAAGTCCATATGATTTGACATTACTTAAAATCAAAATTTCTTTTCAGATATTGAAAAAATAACGTAGACGAGTATGTTGGTGTACAATGAAGTATATTTAGATATAGACATTACAGCAAACAAATACATTTTACAAAAGGCTGATAAAAGTTTCGATAGAGTTAAAATTATGAACAGTAGATGAGTGCTGCAGTGACAAAAAACGACTATAGCTTTGCATTGTGCTCTACCATGAATAGGAGAGCACTGTGATATTCTGCTAGAGCCGCTGTTGTTCAATTATTTTATAGGAGATCTATCTACAGAGGGAACACCTCGCCATGCACAGCCGGATGATTAGTCCACTTATTTGGGACGATTTCACCTAATTCCCCATAGCAGGGCATGGCAGTTCCACCTCTTTAAACCTACCGAAAGCCTTTACCAACCTTATTATATATTTTTTTATTATTATTATAAGATGGGTTAACTCTTGGCCTCAATCTTGACCATAAGGTCAAAGATGAGGTCGACGATGGAGCGAGTTAACCCAGAAAATGCCTATAAAGGCACTGGTACTCCCACGCACAGACGGAACACAGCAAGCTGTTTGGCGTCGGACTTCGGTAGGAGGGTGGTCGCAAACCAGACGGCCCTTTACAGAGCCTACCACACCGCATGAGACCATAGGACGACACCTCAGATTCAGAAAAAAATGAAGTGTTGTTGCCTGGGATGGATTACTAGGAGGCAGGTCTCATTTGTGTTTCCTTAGTCGCCTCTTACGACACCCACGGAAAGAAATGGGGTGGTGTTATTCTCAACCGATCACCACACGGTTATATTTTATTTGTATCTCCTTGATTCCTTTTAGCATTAGGTCCGGGTGTTATTTTTTCTTGACACACCTTTTTGTCAGTTTAATATGAAGAGGTCATTGTAGGGAAGTGTTGACTCATTCATCACGAAGCAAGGATGAACCTCGTTAATACGTCATTTGTAATGAATAAATATTTATGTGAAGTGGTCAGTTTTACACCGACTCTACCTTGACGAAATTTATTAATCGTTTGAAATTTTCCAACTAATTTCCAAGGAATTTTCAGTGTGTTTAATGGATAACATCCTGTTTAAGGGAGACGGAGTGGCTCCGATGAATATTAATTACTCTAAAACAGAAATATTAATGGTCTTCAGACTCATAAACTGACTTAGTACGCACCAATTATTAAGTGCCTTCAGTAGCTCAAGCACAGTGGGAAAATATCGCGCTCAAATGTCAAAAAAGGTTCGAAATGCCTTTGCGCGGTGCCCTCGCCTAATCAAACTGAAGTTTCACCGTCACCTGAGTTGCGTAACACGCGAGTTTGTCGCGGGCCATGCTATTTGTACTGATACTCAAGGTGGTTTTGAATCAGATCAGATTAAATGCAGAAACCCGCTGTTTTAAACCACGTAATTGCCAAATATTAAAATACATAATCAAACTACAATATTGAGATTATGTTGGTAAAGCTTAAAAGGCATTTAACGAGCATTAAAACAAGTTCGGTTGTATGTTGTGCTATTACACTGAAGATTTCGTGATTGAATTGATTCTCGGTTTGGGTCTAGGTTTCTGGGTGTTTCTATGTTTACGTTTGTTTGTACTATTTTTTGAAGTGTGGCACTATTTTTTTTAACTAACTTAAATTGTGAACGAAGTTACACGTGTCTTAAATATATAAATATAAAACTTTAGTTTTAGGAATAACGAAAATAGAAGTCACTACAAAACAAACCATATCTCAACTATAACGTTGTCTTATATCAGTCTCTATTCAAACAAAAATAGATTTTATCTACCTTTGATAGCTAGTGAATGGCTGCTTTTATAAATCTGTTTCACTTTTGTATAACAATTAATCAACTCTAAATAGATGAAGCATTTAGCCGCGCCGTAAATGTAGCAGCGGAATTAATAATGTAGTAAAATTTAAATGTACCAAAAATATTAAAATTGTAATGGTAATTTCATATATTTCGAATATGTGTAAGATAACAAACCTTCCCAAAGAGCCTAAATATTACGTACTATGTCGTACAATCGAAGCTCAATTTGACAGTTACAGTGACTTGTTATATCGTGCTAGATAAGAACGAATCTAAGGCTTTTTGGCGGGAACTCGGCGTGAGCGGTTGCTTTGTCAATGAGGGATTTTCTTTTTATTTTTTTTAATTTTTTCCCCAGTCGCCGGATAGATGGCGCTAAACTATGTACGTTACTGCAAGGAACGGAACGTTAAATTATTTTTGATTAATTCACTTGAACGTAATTTTGAGATCATAAAACGAAACGTTATAGTCATATCACATCAATATCACGTCTACCATACGTATTTAGACGATTTTACGAAAACAACGAAAAAACAAAACTGAATTATAACAAAGCGCGAGAAAACTAGGATGATTGGAAAGCCAAAACAAACTCAGAATATTTGATGCAATGTTTTTCTCCAAGCCTTTTGGCTTTGGCACCTAGTAACGGAGTCAGTTCAGCGCCATCTAGAGAGCTCTGGGGAAATACTTTTTTTTTCAATACCCAAAAAGAAAACCTCCCATTGAATTTTCGTTTTCGACGTGAAAAAGTTGTTTAATGTGTAATAGTGAATTATGCAGTAAATTGACTAAAATTCGTGTAGTGATGAAAAATTCAAGTGATAACAGTGTTTCTGCTCCGTTTGGTACCGACAAAGATCCTCGCGGTTGTGCTTCTCGCCGCCAGTTTTCGTAAAACAGACGCTATCCGGTTTTACGCAGAACATGAGGAGCTTAGGGCTTAGGTTAAGTTGAAGAAAGAAGATTTTTCACTGAAGACATGGCTGTATGGACATAGTTTCCTTTGCCTTTCCCGAAAGGGATAAATTTAACAAAAAAAAAAAGAACGAATCTAAGTGTCAAATGTCAAGCCTGATGGGATTTTAAGTATACAATAACGAATCTTCTCATTCGTAAAAAAACCAACATCTTTGTACCAATCTTTGTACCAACATCTTTGTAAATTCCAACCTTTTGATAACTGAAAACACCTTTTACTAATGAGTAAGTCCTTTTAATTCGATATTTAATAAATTACAATGCAAGAAGACATAAACTCCGATCTACGTGCGAAAACGATCTGTCAAGGGGCCGTTTAGTGTTGTGCCACACCGCGTGGATTGGTAGTGTTGTTCCACTTGTGTCGTCGATTGATTTTCTCTTAACAGTCTTGACCTTTAAACCTTAAACTTTTGCCAATCGACATTTTAAACTCTAGCTACAGCCAAACAAGTAGTTTGAACTTCTCTCCCATTCTGGATATTCCACTGGAATTTCTCGCCCGAGGGATTTAAAATTCAAATGCAACACTTTGCTTTACATCGCTCCGGGAAACTGCATTTGGCTGATCTCGTTTTGTAAAGTTGCTCGTGACCTTTGCGAAACAAGCGGAGTGAGTGGGAAACTGTTAAAATATTTTCAAACACAGCAGATACCTATTTCGCAAACGGGACTCAAGTCAACTATGGATGTGTACTTACTCAATTCTTTCGTTTATCTGGTAAAAATAAAGCTCATACGTACCTTTATTGATAATACGTATGAGCTGTATTGTGCCTGCTAACTCTATATCATTAAAATTCAAAGACAATCTATTTTATAAAACTATTTTTAGTAAAGTGGCGGAGAGACTTAGTTTCCTTTACATCTGCGACATTTATTTTTATTGTAATTTCTTTCTAAGTTTGTATTTTTGATTCAATTCACTCTCCTACGAAAGTTATTTGATTTTGTGATGGTTGTCGTGTGATTTACGGCAGTAGTTGAGGCTACGGACGGACATTTTTATGTTTACATTTTATTGATATAGTTTGTGCGTCTTGTAGTAAAGATAGGCCAATATTTCGGGAGAAACCATATTGTCCCATGACGTATGATCTTATGATAGATTTCTTCACTTTTAGCATGAAAGTTATATTTTATCGACTACATGCATGCATATTGCATATTGGGAACTTTTTCTATGTAAATAATTTTCAAAGCAACAAAGTAAACTTTGGTAATCCATTTGTCAATTTATGGTTAATCTTCTTAAAAATGGCCTCAATATTTCGTAGTGTATTATTACTGTTGTTCTTGATCCCCTTATTAATGGTCTATTCAAAATATTAATAGATTTGATTCAAAGCTATTGATGCTCCGAGTTAGGTTTCCTATGGATATCCTTAATCCTACGCTTTACGTGGGTTCGTGACCTAGGCAGGTTTAAGCCTACACACTATGATCTAGGGTTATCTCGAACAAGATAATAACTAAGGTCTATTATAGATAACAACTAAGGTTTCTATAGTTTATTAATGAAGCTGCTACTACTAAATTACAATATTTTAAATTCGAGCATTTCAGAGGGTTGCTCCGAACGTTACTTACCTTTCTTATCGTAACAACACATGATCTACGAGTATGAAGGGATTTGAATAGTTTGCTGGTTTCTGTCAGAGGCTCTGTAGTAAGTGTAATAAGTAATAAGTGTGTAACTTGCCACTGTGTCTTGTTTTGTTGGCAGTTTCATCATGATATTATTCATTATTCATGTTTTTTTCCTACTAATCAAAAACTATAATTAAAAGAAATTGGAAAATAAGAAATAAGAAACAGTGGCACAGTGAATTTATTTTAACAGAATGTTATTACATTAGATATTTTTAGCAACCCTAACCTCTCCAACCCGAAGATAACTAAAACAAATGGTCTGCGCCACGCGTCGCTGCGCCCGCGCACTCATCCTCGCTTTACCAATGCGCAGCGCAATATCATTCTAAATCTTTATTTTTTCTCGTCTCACACATGTGCCAATTGTGCTTTTTCGCTTGTTACTGGAGCATGAAGTGTCTCATGCATACCAAAGCTAATTGAATAACAGCTTTTGCCGATTACCAGATGTATAACTACATGAGCATAATTAGACACCTCAAGCCTCGTCAAAATTAGAATTTTTGTTGGCCTATGCTGCCCTACTACTGAGCAAAGACTTCCCCGCATCTTAGCAAAGCCTATCCCGTGCGAAAACCCAACAGCATGACTGTAAAATTTTATGCATACTGTTTGAATATATCTACATCTACATCTACACTAATCTATATAATATTATAAAGAGGAAAGATTTGTACCTATTTTTGTATGTTTGTAACGAATAGGCTCCGAAACTACTGGACCGATTTCAAAAATTCTTTCACCATTAGGATGCTACATTATTCCTGAACGAAGTCCCACGGGAACGAAGTCCCGAGCGGGATGCTAGTTTATTATAAAGCTAGTCAAAATTATGATCTACAAACACAGTTACTTATGTAAATATTATACAAAGACTAAGACGATAACTTGCCAAATTTAATAAATCTTGGATTAATTAAAGTAAGGCATTATGAGAATTTTAAAATGGTATAGTTATTTCTTACGTTAAATCTAATTAAATCCGTTTATTTTTTTATCAGTATTTTGACGCGATTTGGAGCGTTTTTAAGACGAAATTAAGGAGTTATCGGAAACCTTTAAAACACATAATACCACTTATATAGGGCCATGTAGCTGAATAGACGAATAACTCCTGAAAGTAAACCGTGATAAATCCAGCTTATAACCTTAAAGGATAGAATTTCTTGAACTAATCAAAGCGGGCAATCGTAAATCAGTCCGCATGCAAATAAAACCAGAAAATGGCACAAGGCCGCAGATCGCGCGATTGTTCCTCTTCCTCACAACCTGCATGTTTACTTTCAATCGTTATACCTATTGAGCGGGGTACTCTTTCTAAAAGAGTAGTTATAAATATTAAATAAAATAAAATAAAAACAAGTAGACGTATTAATAAGTTAACTCGCAAACAAAGGCACGGACATCACATCCGTGGATACTAATACACATAATTATTTAAAAAAAAAAAAATTTATCAGCTCCGCCATGCAGACAACTGGTATGGACATAGGTATTTGGCGACAAAAAATGAAGAAATAGTTCTACCAAAAATGAAAATATTAGTACTTCTTCTTTTTTGTTACTTATATTGTAAAAATATGTGATTGTTAGTAATATTTTAGAGGGAAAGTAAAATAATAGGAAATCTTTCAAAATTTTGAGTTTTTCGAAAATCTTGTTTGTTTAGTAAAAGCACTCAAAATAAAAAATTGAGTATTTTAAAATAAACTTGATTAAGTCTTTAACACCTTCCGCGCAATAATTATACATAACTTGTAGTAAAAATAATCTTCATCATCAAATTGTTGACTTGTGATAATTAATTTTTACATTCCTCGTCCATTTTGCAAGCAAATTGAAGGTTTAACTCACACACCGTAAAATTTCGAAAGGTTCCGTTTTGCGGTCAGACAAAGATTTTAATATACAAGGTAATGATTAATTAACAATCGCTGTAAATAGAGTCTTTGTTAACAGAGCGCAGTTCCATGAAAATAGTTTGGGCAATTTAAAATCAAAGATCTTGAACATCTGAGTGGAACACCGCTGGCTTAGGTAAATGGTATTTTTATTTTTGTAAAATATATTGACTGTTTTAAAAAAATATTAATATTTTAGTGTTTTAATTGTATTATTTGTAAACTCATATGCAGAGTAAATGTGTTAAAAAGGTTAAATAGGTAATAATCATATTAAATGTAACAAGACAAGGGCACGGACATCAAGTCTGTGGATGCAAAATTAACTGTATATACAAACTGTAAATCTGCAAGGTTGCCATATTCACAGGAGAAAATAT
The DNA here is from genome assembly GCA_949987775.1 of Aproaerema taeniolella. NCBI lineage: Eukaryota > Metazoa > Arthropoda > Insecta > Lepidoptera > Gelechiidae > Aproaerema > Aproaerema taeniolella. The sequence goes on along the minus strand of OX465252.1, from coordinate 16,242,356 downwards.
ACAGCTGATATAGAGTTGAAATCAATAATAATATAAAAACCTAAAATTTTGAAAATTTATTTTTTTTTAATTTTTTTTTATCGACAACTCGCGTGCACATCATTAATTCATCGACACTATATGCACATCACTCAAATAACATGGCACAGATGCGATAATGTTGGGGTATTCTCAGTGCAGTAAATTTTTTTATTTCAGCTCAGGTGGTTATTCTCTAAAGCTCAAAACAAAATCTTGTTTTTTTTTTTCGTTTATAGTTAAATGTGCCGTTTTCGGTATTATCGAATAAAGTTGGTCCCATACCATACTATTCCATCATTGAATAAGAGCGGTAATTCATAAAAGAGCATTTTAAAAAATCCTCTCGTACATCTAGTGCAAAATTTTCTTGAATTTCAGGATAATATTTTTTTCTTAATATTTTATGTGGTTTTAGAACCATAACTTTCTCGGTCTACTCCATTAGTGATCTTGGACGCAAGTGAATCAATAGATTTTTATTTTATTTTTTTATTGGGTTAACTCTTGACCTCAATCTTGGCCATAAGGTCAAAGATGAGGTCGACGATGGAACGAGTTAACCCAGAAAATGCCTATAAAGGCACTGGTACTCCCACGCACCAACGGAACACAGCAAGCTGTTTGGCGTCGAACTTCGGTAGGAGGGTGGTCGCGAACCAGACGGCCCTTTACAGAACCTACCACACCGCATGAGACCATAGGACGACACCTCAGATTCAGAAAAAAATGAAGTGTCGTTGCCTGGGATGGATTACTAGGAGGCAGGTCTCATTTGTGTTTTCTTAATCGCCTCTTACGACACCCACGGAAAGAGATGGGGTGGTGTTATTCTCAACCGATCACCATACGGTTAAAAACATAGGTAGATGAATTTCATTAGAGAAAGTTCAATTATCTGTTGTAGGGCTTCGTTTGAACTATTGAATTTTATCTTTTCGTTTCACTTTTTGTTTACCATGGCATGTTTGGATAATGTTGTCACAGCTGTCTTGTCTTCGTTCTGTCCTCGAATTCTATGTCTTTGGTTTATGCCATCATTCTATGCTATGACATCATTCTATGTCGTTGACATAGAATGATGCCTAGACTGGCCACTTACTTTTGTCAGTCTTTACTTTTTTTTACATTGGGACTTCAGAAGGGAAGTGGGGAAAAACTTGGAGCTGAAGAAAATCACCTTTTTTCCGTCCTGGTGCTCTGAGTAGAGACTAACACCAGGACCTTCTATTTTAAAGACCTCCCTGGGTCAGTGCTTGGCCCAGGGACTGGAAAGTTTAATGTTTACCGTAAAACCAGTGTAAATCTCCTACTAGCTATATTCTAAATAAAACTACCTTAATTAACTAAAGACTACCTTAATTTATTTAATATCTACCGCACCGCTACGCAGTGGATTTTTCTCCGTCGTGACGGAGATTCTTTTCAGCCTATATATTATCCATCTACCACGCCTCGCTAGTGGCAAACAGTTGACCGGATTTGGGGTCCCGTCAGGATTTTATTTGGAATTTAACCCGTGGAGATCACCCGTCCTGGACCCATGGCTTAACGAGTAACGTTGACACACCTTTTAAATAATTTACTTATATCTAATACTGCGAGCCATAGTGTGGATAGGTTAACCCATTGGTCCCAATAAATTCCTCAGTGTTTTACCCTAGTTCATCTTTTCTTTTCACCTTCCTCTTCCACCTAGGTCGTTGCGTTTGCCTAGGATTCTAACCCTAAGGACCTAGAATCCTGGACGCAACGCCTAGATACCCTAAACTTGCACCTAGGATTTAGTAACCTAAACTCCTAAAGCCTAGGTGTAATCCGACACTACCCTTACACTATTCCTTACTCTTAACTCGTGGTATCCACTTAGGACACTAAATCCTAGGTGTAATACTACACTGTGCAGATTCGCGTCAAAATTTTATGTTAGCACTATCAATGTAATTTCCATATACCTGGATACTTCTTCTTATCGTGTAGGTATAGTCAAGTGCGTGGCGAACTTGGCTAACCATAGTGTCTGAGTTTTCAAACCGCACAATGGCTTCTCACTTGGTTTTATTGACTGTAGTCAATCGACAACAGCCGGGACCGACAGCTTAACATGCCCTCCGAAGCACGGAAACGCTCGTGATAAATAGCCACTTTGGTCACCCATTAGGTTCCCTGCCTCTGTGTACGTCGTTTAACCTCACTGATCGGTTGAAATACTGAGTATAAGCAATTTACTGCCTCGCACCTCGATACTGAGTATAAGCAATTTAGGGTGTCTATACACGTGTCCATTTCGCCCGTGTGTAATATCGGCAATCATCGTCGGTTCCGGCGAGCGAGGGCGCGCCACCCTTCTCCCACCCTCTTCCCTTCCTATTTATCGGCCTGGCAACACCGTGTCGCCACCGTGACATATTCACTTACGCAATCACTATCTGTGATGGACTGTCTGGTTTTTTTATGAATTTTACTACCCAAGGCTGTTTTTTATGCCTCATGAGGGAAAGTGAATCTGCCCACTAAATTAAACAAGTTTTCCCGAGAAACATAGGTAGGTAGAAATATTTTTTCTACCTAACTACATTGTTTTTCCACCTAAATACCTATGATTAAAATCTCGTGATTGTTTTAGTAAGAAAAGTTGTTTTTTTGAGGTTCCCTCTAAGTTTTTTTGTGATTATTTGCAATTTAAAGCCACGCTATATATCTTAATTAAAAAAGAGTAAATTGGGATTATGTAATGTTCTTTGGTTTATTGGGTCATCAAAAAAAGAAATTCACAAAATAAAAAAATCAAATTGACAATACAATCTTAGTCTTAAATCTAACCTAATCTAAATTATGTTATGGATTATGTTGCTTGCTATGTTTACAAATGCAGCACTACAAATATAGGAATTCTTAAATAATTTAGTTCATTTAGAGATTCATAAAATTCTCTGCAATTTATTGCATTGAAGAACTCTGAAAACTCTCTGTCAAAATAAGTTATGTTTAGGAAATGAGAATTGAAAATTCACCTGAGTGTGCTTCATCCAAAATAGATATCGTAAAAATCGGTGTCATATTAATAGATTAAACCTTATTAATTGAGTTCAATATAGACTTTCAATATTTAAACTCTCTCACAAGTTCCACTAAATAAGGTTTAAACCTTCGCGTGCTTTTTGAACACATGGTGTAGGTACGAGATTTGTATCGCACGCGGCGTAAACAAGCACGCGACGGGTTAATCTATTTGTTAAAGTACTAAAATTAAGATATCCCAAGTCATAATGTTGTTTTCTGAAATATTGCCTGGAAATACAATGAATTTGAGCCCCAATAGTATATATTAAGAAAATAAATAGTGAAACTAACTTAAGAGTAAATTTTTATGTTCGAAACTCCGTTTAAAAAGCTCTAAATGAAATGCCCTAATTGGAGATGAGTTGGGCGGCGGGGCGGGCGCTTTTCCGAGGGAAAACTGTACCGTCGTCACTCAAGCCGCCGCGCTCACGGAGTACGGACGTGCAACGAGTGACTAGCAAACCACACGCGCTGAACTCTCCTAACAATTCATGTTTGCCTAGTACCCTCGCAGGAATTGTGGAACTTTGAAGGAATAAAAGTGGATTTTGTAGTGAATAGGAACTGTGGCTGTGTATAAAATGACTTTAGACCGCGTGGACAGTTTTGTGGGAAAGATCCAGCCGGCTGCGTCTGTGTCCTGCCTCTCCCAGTGCCAAAACATTTTCGGGAAAAGGCTCAAGCGGTGGGGCTCCACGGGATCGTGGGTAAGAATCCTTGAATCAAATATTCCTTTTCTAGATCACACATTTTCTTAATTCTTTATATTTCCTTGTTCTAATTTCTTCATACATCGGTGCCGAATTTAAGTGACCGTACATAACATATTTTTTGCAATATCGAACTTCCAATAAGTTTCGGCTATCGTTATTTACGATTATTACGTTATTTACGATGGCAACTTTATCTTATCTATTCGAACTTGATAAATCAAGCTTATGAATGAATGGCCGTTGTTAACGTAAGTTTCCATTCATAACATTCTAAATTTTTACCAGAACTGGCTTTTTACGAATTAACGTTTTTATGTTTTAAATGTTTTGAGGGTTACCAAAATTCAAGTTATGTTAATTAAGAATAATTTTCTTTTCTTTAATTATTTAATTTACGACTATCCTGTGGTATTTTTTAATTGTGCCAATTATTTGAATATCGCATGCAAATTTTATTGTTTGATTATTATTTGCTTAAAACATTTTTAATTGCTTAACACGATAGGATTTTCTTACTAAGATACCAGCTGATCCCCGCAACTTCGTTCCTAGTTTCTTTTTACTTTTTTGTGCTAGAAACCTTCGTGGGCGTATGCAGAACAACATATCCTTAAGTTCTATCATAATCGGTTGAATAGTTCAGGAGTGTATAAAGGACAAATATACTGGCATTGATTTTTATTTATATAGGATTAGTTTTTATAAAAAACTAGCTTTTCGCCCGGGACTTCGTTAACGTGGGAATTTTCCCGTCAATTTTCCAATGTTTTTAATAGTTATTCTGCTATTCGGGACGGAGAGAAATACAACAAATCAAAAACCATGGCAATCGGTCCAGCCGTTCTCGAGTTATAAGTGTTGTAACAAACACGACTTTCTTTTATATATATAGATAGATTTGCAATATTTTTCGAATGCGTAAATCTTGCGTAAATGAATAGCTTAGAAATAGTTATAAATAATCTTTATTGCATTTTTTTCATAGATTTACAAAACATGCTACCTAAAAATTGGATATTTTGTGTACTTCTGTGTGTTACCTTCCCTGCCTTGATTTCTAAGTGTTTTCTCAGAATAATTTTATTTTCTTTCTTTGTTATGAAATCAGTATTAATAGTTCGTTTGTTAACTTACCAACTTAAAAAAAGTCAGACTGACGTCAAAGGCGACAGGCTTTGAGGGTGGATCACGTGAATCGCACGAGATGGACTCGTGTGCATAATCATTCCGATCGCATATCAATCTACTGTAATGATGGGGCTTCGCGTGTTTACTTTCGATTGATCGAATTCTCACATGGAAATTGCTGTCTGGGAATTTGTATGTTGGGGTTGATATTGATATTTTGCTGTTTTGATTGTATTTTATTCCTTTTTTAAAGTACACAAATGAATAACTGTTAGATATGCCTATTAAGCATTTTATTTCAAAGTTATTTTGTTGGAACAGTTTTGATTTTAATTTATTCTAAGATCGTTTTTATAGTAATTTAACTAATTCCCTGCATTTTTATTTATTAAAAGAATCTAAATAGAAAAAAAAAGCTTTGGACTACTGCTGACTACAATTATTTAGAGATCCCATTCCAAAGGGGTCTATATACATTTTTGGTGATATTTATATAAATTGCAAAGCCTTTTTCAGCCCGTCTATAAAAAGCCTCTCGTTTCTGTAAATACATTTTCGTTGTAGCTGACTAACAACGTCGTTTGAAGTGAAGCGCTGGATTTAGGGTTCCCTTTGAAATGGTTATTCCGAAATCTATTTTTTTTTAATAGATAATGCATTCGTTCTTGACCACAACCTAGCCCAGGGGCGAAAATATGGTCGAGGATGTAGCTAGCTGAACCAGAAGTTTTTTACTGTGGTTTGTTGCTCCGTCATAAAAGGAGTTATTGTGAGTGTACTATTATTACTAGGTAGTAAATAACCATAAATCTGATATAAAAAAGGCTGATATTATTAAAATACTTTTTAATCAATTGTTTATTCTTTAAAAAATTGTTAACAACAATAAAATTTCTAAAGAAAGGATCAAAATCTACCAAACAAAAATAACTGTACCTAACCAACCAACGTAGGTTAGATTTAATACCAACGTAGTTTTGTAGAAGCTACATATTTTCATTCAAATAAAGTGACAACAGAATACCGTTTTAACCTATAGCAATCCAATACAGAGAAGTGTCCGTCCGTCCTTTGCAAAACTCCCAATAACCATAAGATACAGAACCTTAAACTGTGAAACCAGTCTCTTATACAGTTTATCTATTTTTAACCATGTTTGCTAAAAAGCCAGCGGCTATAAAAAGACCTCTAGGCCTCTACAAATAGTTTTCACTAGACTCGGCTATTACTGCGGCTTCACTTTAGCAGTAACTCGACCGCGAGAACCCTTAGTACCGTGTTAAGTGCCTATCTTTATAGTGTTTAGCAATATACGAGTACTTCTTTTTTGTTTTTTTGTTATGTGATACTAGTTTAAAATTCGCGACTTTGTTTAATTGTTGTATTCATAAACCTCGCGGGTGTGACTGACAAACTATCACCACTATACTTATGTTTCATCTGATGTCAGTCGTGGCGTAAAGTGGTTTAAGAACCACGTGATACCCTGCCTACCCCAACAGGGATGTAAGGCGTAAGTGTATATATGTATGTACCAAAATAATTTTAGTAATGTTTGATAAAAAAAAGAGCAATTTAACAAAATGCCAATGGGTCTAACATCAACTCGTGGCTTAATTCTTTCTTATCGATATCATTCTACCTGTACTCTGCAAACGCTATGCGATAGTATGAGAAGGCGGGACGAGATACACATGTCAAAATGATGTCACTGTGCCTATGGTAGCATAGCTGGTCTCCCATCATGGTCCACCGCGCTTTACGTTGTTTAACATCACATTTCTATAGTTTCCAAACATTGAGCACCACTGTCTACGAGCAGTTCCACTTTGTCGGCTGTTATTATTATAATAATGACAGTATTTCTACAATAATAATTGCAATAGATTGTTGAAAGAAATAGTAACCATTTAATTAAACATTGGAAATAGAATGTTTGATGTTATGGTTTTATAGTTACCTATTACTTTAGGATTGTATATTGAGAACTGGATTTTATAAAAACAATAGATAGTTCAGGACCGGCTTGGTTGAGTGGTGGTGACACTGCCTCTTGGTCGATTAGGCAAACGTTTGTACATAAAGCACATGGTTGTTCTCGGTTTTGGGTTTATTTGTGTATCTACGCCAAAAGGGTCTTGGTGTGGGTCTTCGAATGTGTCGTGTTATGATGATGCCATTTGTAAATAAATCAATAAAGATCGCTGGCGTATTATTATGGATGATACTGAAAATTAAGAACGTAATACATAGTAAAAGTTTAGAATGTATAATATTTCTTGTGACTTTAAATTACTCCTAGTCCCTAGTAACTAAGGTATTGAAGATCTCCCTAGTAACAGAAACAAAGGTTGGATAAGTACACGATAGAAACTTTAAATTAATGAACTGTTTTCAGTTGGTTGAACCAGCCGCGATTCAATAAATTCCTGAAACAGCTTTTCGTTAAACTGACAAGTTGTTAACCTGAGGTCGATGTTCTGTGAATTAAAAGTTATAATTCCAACATTAATTAATATTTCTTCGAGAAAATCGACTATCTCTTCAATTATTTAGTTAAGTTTCTTACGACGGACGTCAAAATTGTGAACCGACCAAAAACGGACCAATTTTGCCTTTTCACTTTTTGTGGGTTTCTTTATATTATCTTTTAAGCTGTCTTATGGTTAATTTTGTTATGGTTATATATGGTTAATAATTTTCTTGAATTTTTTACTCTCTTTTGTATTAAAATTTCTTCCTAAAATTTAGTAGTCTTAATAATGACGTCATATTATTTCTCAATTTACGTATATTCGGGGTAGGCAGAGCATTAAGTGGATGTAGATCAACTTAACGCCAATTTAACATTTGATAGTTTTAGAGGTAACATTATGATAGGTTGTCAGCCTTATTTCTCAATACAAAGCATTATTTATTCAATTTTTGGTCTACCTGAGTTCATAAACAGACAGAAACTAAAAATCAGTCTTCTTTTTCTTACCATGTCGTAAAATTCAAACCCGCTCTAAAAAAATATATTTATAAAAATTTCACGTGTGTATCTCTTTGTCTGTCTGTGTGTGTCTGTGTTTTGTAGTCAGTAAAATTCGCATATTCGCACGTAGGGCAAGCGTCCCTGCTGTGGCCACGAAGAGTGGCTCGAGACCTTGCTCTCGGCGGAACTGGTCCGCGAACTGGTTCCAATTGCATCGCATCAGGTGCCTGCGCGGGCGCCGGTTTACGTAACAGCCGCTACACAAAACATACACTTTATTAGGTGACATTTACTGGGACGTTTACCTTATAATGACTGGCTTTTTATGGAATTAAAATTTATAACAGGCTGAACGTATTATTTAATAAACGTTGTATTCTATAACGCCTATTCTAGTTCGTAATTTAAGTAACTGTAATGTCAACTATTGATGAATAACTCTAAAATTGAAACAATTGTCTCACCCGCGACACCAACTTAAATCAAATATACCGAGCAAAAAACCTTTCAAACAGAAAAACTACCATCGACACAGATAAACTTGTAAACCTTATATAAACCCACTTTTTTGTATATAAGGGGTTAGAGACTATATATACGGGTCTTTAGGTAAATCTCTTTCAACCTCTCGGGTGGTTAATCAGTCCATGAAACTGAACAACTTTCAAAGGAACATAGGTCAAAACACGAAAAAAAATTTTAGTTCCCATACAAACTTCATCAGCTTGCGCATTTTGTATGGCAGATCAACATTTTATTTTTTCGTATTTTGACCTTTGTTCCTTGGGGAAAGTTGTTCAGTTTCACGGACTGATTTAGCACCCGAGAGGTTGAAAGAGATTTACCTAAAGTTCTGTATAAGTACACTTACAGTAGTATTTTTTATCAAAAAATTAAACAACGTAGACGCCCAATTACTGTTTTAAAAGATTGCTTTTACCCATTACTACGTAGAATCTAACCTTTGTGGTAATGATACTTGAAGCGCTGCCTGTTCTCGTATGAAACCTTAATTCAAACACTGTCTTTTCAGTTCAAAGTGCCTCGGTAACTTAAACTTCGAAACTTCATTATAACTTCGGAACCATTGATTGCTTTCTGTACATATTCATTACGTACCTTTTTTATTGAAACTCGAAGTATGACTACTAAATGGAAGACTGCCCTTTTCCTAAAGACTCTTTAAGTACTCGAAGCGCCTTTATAATGAGCTGTATTTCAGGAATTCGCGAAATAAATATGTACTTACATCACCAAATTACCATATCAATAGATACACTCGAAACTCATGGATTCGAATATATTCAAACAAATATTAATCTAGGGACCATAAATAGCGTATACAATTAGAAATATAATATATATTTATTTTTTTTAAGGCTAAGAAGGAGACTCAAGTCTTGATATACAGGGCTTTAGGTAAATCACTTTCAACCTCTCGGGTGGTAAATCAGTCCATGAAACTGAACAACTTTCCCAAGGAACAAAGGTCGAAGTATGAAAAAAAAAAATTTTGACTTCCCATACAAAATGCGCTACCAGCTGACGCAGTTTGAATGGGAACTAAAAAAAATTTTTTCGTTTTCCGACCTTTTGTTCCTTGGGAAAGTTGTTCAGTTTCATGGACTGATTTACCACCCGAGAGGTTGAAAGTGATTTACCTAAGGCCCTGTATACTTGAGTATTGATTGTTTTTTCTCTCACTATCAAACTCACAAATACGACTGCTACTTAAGTATAGATCAGAGTCTGAGTACGGGCCTAAGACTTCATATACATAAAGCAAATGCTAAGATTCCCTTGGGGCTTGCACAAACATACCCAGACCTGACAACAAGAATCTTCCCTTTTACGAAAACACAGGTTCGTCACAAAAAAAAAACTTAAATTACCGCGAAGAACTTTGACAGCAACATAATTAATTGTACACATAGCAACAACTCAATCATTTGATATTTTTTGAACCATGTTGCGGTGAGAGTAAAAATATATCTTCTACGTCAGATAATATGTCAAGGTTCATTAAAATTTTTGAATATTGTATTTATGCTTTCCTACCATAATGTAATTAGCCACGTGCTATTCTACTAAGCAATAACGTCTCAAAGGCGGTGGAATGATAATGGTGACCACATCATCCGTTCAGGTGGCGAAATTTAGAGCTATCTAAACTTCATACTTTTGATAACAGCTACCTTGACTGACGGTTGTCATCAAGTGTATAAGGTTTCGATACTTTTTAATTTTGCCACTTCATCATCATCATATCAGCCTATTGCAGTCCACTGCTGAACATAGGCCTCCCCCAAGGTGCGCCACTTTGCACGATCCTCCGCTTTTTTCATCCAGCCACTATATCTTCTTTAGGTCATCTGACCATCTGGCTGGGGGGCGTCCTACACTACGTTTGCCAAGACGTGGTCTCCATTCGAGAATCTGTCTACTCCAACGCTCGTCGGTTCTGCGACAGACATGGCCAGCCCACTGCCACTTCAGCTTGCTATACTTTTTGCTACATTTTGCCACTTTAACGGGTAAAATGGTCACGATTGTCAGTGAAACGCCGCGCCATTGGGATGGTGGATATGATTATTAGGAGATGGATATTTTTTTGAGTAAAAGTGCATGTTAACGGTGCGTGCGTGCAAGTACCTGGAGCAAGTCATTTGCGCGGTTGGCTCGCATCGCACGAGACCAACAATTTTACAAACTTAATTACTAATCCCGTGTGCCGCCGTGCACTTGTTTACATGTTGCATATATATAACCTAAGCAAGTGCTTTAACGTGCGCTGTGTAAAAGTAAATTTAATCGCCGAAAATTGGAAACAAAAACATATCATTTTCAGCTGCTAATAAAAGCAAGTTAGAATGGGTATTCATTTTAAAGATAAAGCTTAAGCAAGCCTTTGCAAAGGTCTTCGAACTCAAGCACAATGTTTAATTTTAAACAAATCCTACGATTTAATTGGTCTGTAGCTTTAGCATTTTAATTAGAATGAAGGACAGCCCACGCAGACTTATGATTATTTATAGAAGGTCCAATCAATGTTGTATACTTAAAATAGAAAAACAATCAACGCTCTCTGGGTATATAACATATTATTTTTATCATATCTAACTACACAACTACATATATATACATATATATCATGAAATAGCCCACGCTGTGTAACGCAAATAAATAGGTTTTAGATTTTTTTCTAATTTTGATTAATTTTTGGCTGAATGGTTAAGTAGTTGTTCAGAAGCGTAAAGTTGTTCAGTTTCGTGGACTGATTCACTTCCTTAAGTTTCGCTTATTTAAAGTCACCTAATATGTTGTATTAATTACGTCGATATAAAAGAACATTTAATTCATAAAAGAATGCAAATAAAACAAAGTCTCGCCGCTAACATTACCACAGATAATAAATCATTGTGATGTCACAGTGATCACAAGATGTCGCGGTTCACGGTGAAAGTGGTAATTTAAGATTTGCCTAATGCGTTTATCAAACAAAGGCAAGTAATTTGACAGAGCATTACGGTTTTCTCTTGGCGAAACAATAAAAGTTATGGTTATAGACTTTTAGGTTTGTGGGTTACTCTTGATACATATGTATACAGCGTGTTTCATAAATCTAATGATATAAAATTAGAGGTCCTGACTCATCAACGCCCAGTACAAACCCTGGGAACTAAAACACCTTTTATAGCTTAGACAATAAATAAGCAAATATTTTACGAAATTCCCACGGGAACGAAATTCCGGGTATCTTCTCTTACCCAATAAAAAGAAAATCCAAAATTAATAATAAAAATTGCGCAGCTCTATTTCAAATATGTCAAGCATGTCACATTCATTTTGAAAGATGCCAAACCGTGCAGCTGATTAGAGTTGGGACTATTTCACTTTTGAAATTCATTTGGATTTTCATTTAGTTGGGAATTTATGAAACACTTATATAAAAGATGGATGTAGCTAGAGTAACACATAGGTATTTAATAGGTAAGCTAATGAGGTACTTTTGCACCTCCTACGCTAGAACAAAACGTCGATTTTAAGCCGACTGTTCTTGAAATTCCTTCTGCAATTCGAATAATAATTAATCATTACTACGAGTATAAGGAAATCAAAAGCCTAAAGATTCTTGATAATCAAGTAGGTCGCCTTAACCTACTCTTGTCGGTAAACCTTAAAAAAATATAATGAACTGAACGGCGTAAGTCGTTAATCATAAGACAATGGATCGTAAGATCCCATTTCGCTTTCGAAAATAACTTTTTGAACAAAAAAAACATACTTGCAAAATGTTACACCTACATACAACATACTATGTGCTAAAGTATTATTTCATGTTTTCTTAAAGTGGACTATTGTTTTAAAAGATAGCAAGATGTTTCCTACAAATTATATATATATAATATTTATTTATATATTTTATACATATGTATTATCAATATAATTAGAGTAGCGTTAAAATAGATAATATTAGTTAGTTAAAATTCCTTATTGCGCAAGTACGCCGATCCTGCGATTAGTCTCCTTTCGTTTCTCTCGAGGGTTAGCTGGAAGAAATCTCTCTAAGGGATAAGCTCGCCTTTGTACATAGTTTTCTTTGTATCCATCTCTTTTGTTTTGTAACTTTTATTATGTGCAATAAAGTGTTTACATACATACTTAAACTTAACGCCTTTAGATCTGTAAACTCTATGTCAATGTAGTGAAGGTCTTTACAATACCTGTAAGACAAGAAACGCGAAAGTGTCGACTATTTACAACTTTTCTGCTGATTTATTATTCCCACGATTATTTATAAAGCCATAAACATACGCGTAGGTATGCATTATAGCAATAATTGTTCCAGTTAAGATAGAAGCAATTTTTTTCGTACAGATTTTGGAAAAAATCTAATAGGTTTGGTACTTGGGAAAAGTCATAGTTAGTTTAATGGATACTGGCCATTAAACATAGGTGTTCTAATAAGTTTTATTGCTAACTTATTTCAAATACCCCAAACCAAATAAATGCGGGAAAACTGACAAGTCCTATGAAAGCATCATCCCTGTCTACCCCGTATAAATAGCAGATGTATCGGAATGTCAAATAATATTGTTAAACAAATAAAACGCAAAGGACGAAAAGGTCGTATATATATGTAAATATTAAAATTCTTCAAATGTATCAATATGCAAATATGTTCCCTGAAGATAAAATATTTGGACGGAGCGACCATAACTAAATATAACTTGTATGATAAAAACTTTTTTGTGTTAGGGAATACCGCATAATGGAATGTTCGAAAATATATTTTTCTAAACTTATTCTAGAGTGCCAGGTTGCCTCGAAGAAACTACTCTATAGCAATAAGACCGCCGCAATGTACACCGGTAAGATTGTGGTGTTTTTGTTAAACTTAGGTATTTTGGTGTGCAATAGAGTATTGTACCTATTGACTTCAAAGTAACGGTCCAACCGTTTGGTCAAGTAGTAGTGGCGCTGCCTCTTGAGCGAGGGTCCTGGGTTCGATCCCCAGTCGGGCCAAACATTTGTGTAAAAATCAGACGTTTGTTCTGTGTTCTCCGGTTATATGTGTTTATGTCTCTCTATGTATTTTCCGAGGGACCCACAACACTAGGGAAAACCTTAGTGTGGGCCTTTGAGTGTGTAGCGTTTATTTATTACTTTTCAAGAAGCCATGAACAGAAAGCTTGTTATACAGGTTATACTATATTGTTATGTTACCCAAACGTACCTCTCAAGCACCGAATTTTCGCGGAAATTTCTGTTTTCCGCGGAAAATTAAGTGCGCGAAAATTTCTGTTTTCGCGGTAAATTTGGAACGAATTTTGTCCAACTGTTTCTTCTTCTATTCACATCCCGTTTTTTGTTTTATTTGGTTACTCATTACTATATTCCAACCTTGTAAAGAGAATACCCGATAAAGCTAGCTTGCTGTTTCCGCTAACCAATAGAGTTGTCTGCAACCATGTGACAATATGAACAGTTAGGTTCTGGCACCTTAGAGCTTGAAAAGAAAGTATGGTTTGTTTAGAAACTTGAACACAAAATGTCGAATTTATAGCTTCTGTACAAAATGTGCCATAAAGATTGGTTAGAACGACTCTGAATTTCAGTAATTATCGGGAAAATCTTGAAATATAAATAAATTAAAAAAATAATTATAATAAATAAACAAATAATAAAAATTTTTTTGGAATATAAATAAATATTTATATAGATAATTTTTGATATTTGCATACCTGCATGCAGGTTGTTGTATACATGAGTCGAAATATTGTTAACTCCATCGTGATCCTGTAATCATTTACTTTTTTTTCCTAAGGGCCTCCCTTCGAAACACGAAGGGGATTTAGGCCATAGTCCACCACGCTGGCCCAATGCGGGTTGGTGGACCGCTCGTCTTTCGAAAATAAATTTTCTTGGACGGGCAGGTTTCATCACGATGTTTTCCTTCACCGTTGAGCAAGTGATAATTAGAAATCCGTACATAAATCCGAAAAGACGAATTTAGTGGTACAAGCCCGCACTAGGATTTGAGCCCACGACCTTCGGATTTCAAGTCTGGCTCATTACCAACTGGGCTATCACCGCTCAATCATTTACTGTGTTCATGCAAATAAAATAAAGTATTCTTATTCTTATCCTTATTAGGCTGTAATGAACCGGATGGATTGAAATGCCCTTTCAAGCTAGATGTCCACAGTAACAAGCTAGATGACCACAAGTGGAATTTAAAGGGCGAAACAATTTCAAAAAAAGAAATGAGACATTTTCCACATTAAAAAAGGTTAGAGATTAGCAACCAACATCAATATGTTAAGTAATTTTCTATACCGATGTTTAATAGATTTAATAGATGTAGTCATGTAATTATCATAAAAAAATATCATAAAAATTATACTTCTGTAAAACACAGTTACCTTTTGTAATGCCGTACGTCACTTTTTTGGTTAAACAATCTTAGAATATAACCTATCTAGTTTAAACTGTAACATAAATGTGATTGTTAACTGTTGTGTTCGTGTCTTCAATAAAATAAAATATAAAATAAATAAAATATAGCCCATATAGCAGTTGGTTGCTAATCTTATTTATTTTATAGGATCCACACTAGAAAAACACACTTAGGATACTAACTGCTTATAAGAAAACAAACTAACTGCTATATAATCCCAAGCGTGCTAACTGCTATATAACAACACAAGCGTGCTAACTGCTATATAATCCCATTGCACTGACACTTCCTATCATAACTCTCTAAGGCCATTAGCATTTCGGTTCGCTCCAGGTGCGCTCTAACCTTACCGACCTTATCTATGCTGATCTTGACCCGCACCTGGACCTATACGGCAATGTCCCACTTAGACACCTACCGGGCCCGGTTGCCATGGCGACGCTCGATTGTCTTTTGTTTCAAACAGCTGGCGCCGCGGCAACGCCGTTTTTGGATTATTGTTTACTGTAATTAAGTTCGACATAGATCGCGTTCTTTCTCTCGAAAAAGCGTAGTATATAGATCCGTATTACAGAACGTGACTCAGACTCTGATCTACACTTAAGTAGCAGTCGTCTTGGTCGTTTTGATAGTGAGAGAACCTTGGGTCTAGAATACTGAAATTTTACACAAATGTTTATTTTATAACGTAGGCAAATAACAAGGAAGGATTTTACAAAATTCGAAGTCCCAGTCATTCTTTAGTACTTCATATACCATTTTGAAGCTACATTGATTAGCACCAAAAACCCTAAATCGAGGCCAGCCTTCGAGCCTTGCAGCTACTATCCCAACCAACAGTAGTAAGCCAGTGACCACAGTACAGTCAGTTACACAACAGTATAGTTAGCGCGGTTTACCAGTGATTATCACGGCCCAGTTGTCCCGCCCGCGTGGCCGACGCCTTAGTGTGGCGCAAGCCTTACTGACCCTAATGCTTCATTAGGGCTGCCATTTTGATTTGTTAGTACTCAGTATTACAGCTCCTGTGAGATCTCTATCATTGTAATATACTCAATAACTCTAAAATTATGTTTAGTATATTCATCAAAATTAAAATATACAGGGCTTTAGGTTTCTCTCTTTCAACCTCTCACTTTCAACAGTCCATGAAACTGAACAACTTCCCCAACGAATATAGGTCAAAATACGAAAAAAATAATTTGAGTTCCTATACAAACTTCATCAGCATATAGCAAAATTTTTTTTTCGTATTTTGACCTATGTTCCTTGAGAGAGTTGTTCAGTTTCATGGACTGATTAACCACCCGAGAGGTTGAAAGAGAGATACCTAATGCCCTGTAGTCGAAGTCGCAGAAACCCTTTACGGGTTGTAGTACGTCAGAGGCTCGTCGATCACGCTCGTTGATCAGCATGGTGAACTGTTAGCAGGTAAGGATGACAATTTTGGAGCACTAAGATATTATGACCCTATTTTTTTACTTCCCCCATCCTTGTCTCAGGTGGTCCCATTTATGGAATCCCCCATCCTTGGTGTGACGTCACATATTTCGCAACTTTGTTCCCAGAACAAATGAACATCGCTGTTCCATTTTTCATAAAGTAAGCTGCTGTTATTTTCCATTGAATGAATTGTTTAATTGATTACTTTATTAATATTGTCCGAAAACCAGTTTTCAATAACGATTGCCGACAACCCTGTTCTTAATTTTCATTTCCGATGAGTTACGTAAAGTTATGATTATGAATATTTAATTTTATTGACATTAATTTGATACTCGTATCGTGTCTGTTAGAAAATACAATTGACATTTTAATAGGTCTAGCATACACACATACTGTGGGTGGGATTCTGGCCAAAATAAAATATGTATGTATATTTTATTTTGCTACAGATAAATAACTTTGTTAAAGAAACAAATAAGTATTTGATTTGATTTAGTAATGCGTAACGTTTTAAATAATTGTTACCTCTGTAACATCAAGTTAGGGCCTTACTTTCTTAAATGTAAAATTGTGTCTGTATTTCCATCTTCAGCGTACGTGTAATTAGAACAATTACGAAGTTCTGAGTGTCCATTAAAGGTTAACGCACACTTAACTACATGTGTTTTAAAGAATATTTTACAAAATCCGATGAAAGAAAAAAAACAATCAAGAAAAGTATCAAAATATTTAAACTTGGCTCTCAGTTTTCAAACACAAGACGAAATAATTTTATCAAAGCAAAAGATTTTGCTATAAACAGAATAATGAATTAAAATTAGAATGTGGATTTCGGATTAGGGCGCTAACACAAAGCTTTTCAATTTAATTTTCTTTGTTTACCCAATTTTCCTTTACCTTTGAAGTAACTCATAAGAAATTAAATATAAACCTTTGAAGTCAAATAATGAAAAGAGCAATACAGGGCTTTAGGTAAATCTCTTTTAACCTCTTGGGTGGTTAATCAGTCCATGAAACTGAACAACTTCCCCAAGGAACTTAGGTCTAAATACGAAGGAAAAATTTTGATCTCCCATTCAAAATGCACTATATGCTGATGAAGTTTGTATGGGAACGCAAAATTTTTTTTTCGTATTTTGACCTATGTTCCTTGGGGAAGTTGTTCAGTTTCATGGACTGATTAACCACCCGAGAGGTTGATAGAGATTTACCTAAAGCCCTGTAGAAAGATACATACTTTTTTTACTTTTCCCTCATGCTACAGGGTGAAAATATGCAAAAATGGGTACTTATAATACCTTCTTGTAGTTACATACATACATACGCTCACGCCTGTAATCCCTAACGGGGTAGGCAGAGCGTCAGTGGTTCTACGAAACCCCTTAATGCCACGTTTGACACAGATGGTGACGGTTATTAGATGGAACATGTTGTGTAATGGCGAGAGGTGGTCAGCCTTTCGCCCATGATACAGCAAGACCCTCACGTTCCACTTACTGATTTTTACAGTATACCTGGGAAGAGTAGGCAGCTGGCTCATTCTTAGTTTTTCTTTCACTCCCAGTCCAGCATGGAAGGATGTAGCTACCTTATTGTGTATGTACTTCTACGATATAATTTAAACCTTCCGCTGGGCACATGTCTCATCAAGCACCTAATAAGTGCCGCTTAAACTTGGTTGCAATAAAAACAATAGGATTATTAAAAATATTATAATATCAGGACATTGGGGCGACGCTTGAGGAATGGCTGAACCCCCGCTCCAAGTCGTACCTTGTGCAGCACATTCGTTGGCGATTCAGCGTGGAAATGCCGCCAGCGTCATGGGAAATTTCCCACCGAGTACGACTTGCGGCGGTTTGTTTGACTAGGGCCCGACCTCTTATTAATTTAAAGGGTAATTAAAAATCAATTCTAGTGCCTTGACCTCTGGCTCAGATGAAGTTTTCCTTTCTATATTTAGCTGGCTGAGTATTTTTATCTAATTAGCACCCAGTACTTGTTTGAGCCGGGGTAAAAGGTCTTCACCCGCCTAATCAAGTTATTTCTAGAACGAGTTCGTCTACACCTGTAACTACTAGGACAAGGCAATAAGGACTTCCAGTTGAAGTTACCTTTCTCTAACAAAATTAATAAACGCTACATACTCAAAGGCCCACAATAAGATTTTCTCTTGTGTCGTGGGTCCTTTGGAACATGGGTGTGCCATGACCCGAGAACAAATATCTGCTTCTTACACAAATATTTGCCCCGACCGGGAATCGAACCCAGGGCTCATCGATCAAGAAATAGCACCACTACCACTCGCCCAAATTGGCCGTCAAATTATAAAGAGATAATGTTTATTAGTTTAAATGTAGGGAGTAATCTCTGAAACTACTAATTTACCACTGATGCTCGGCTTGCTCGGCCTACCCCGTTATGGATTACAGGCGTGGGCGTTATGTGTGTGTGTGTGTATATTTATTTGATTTTAAAATCAAATTCACACAGTCTAATTTTCATTTCGGATATCCCGCGGGAACTGGTAGCATAACCGTATTGTACGTCGACGTTAGATTAATCATTAATTTTACTTCAAACGCGCCTCTAATTATGACCATCAATTTTATCTGAGGTCAACGCTTTTTCACTTGGCTAGGAAAAACGGAAACTTTCCTCAGGTGAATGATCTGTCGGAGTAAATAGTCCATTCATCCTTTTTGAGAAGTAAATTGCAAGTAATAAAACTTCTTTCTGAAGTTCCTAAAATTTATCTGCTCATCCCTTTTCCTCAAAAGACCTATTCAGTGCCTAAGTGCCTTGAAAACCGCAATTTAGAAGTTTCTGTAGGGTCGATGCCCTCTTTTGACAATTATAAATTATAATAGATTGCTCTTGTTGTTAGATAAACAAGAAACGACAAGAATAGACTCGCTGTAATAAGAGTTCCCGAGTGTTTTACCACAAAGTCATATTGTACACTCAAGAGCACGTCAAGCTTGACACTTTGGACTTTGGACTGGCCCTGCATTGTATGGCGCGCAGTATAAATCAGAGCTCAGCTTAAACTGGTAGTGTCAAGCGTGACCTGCTCTTGACTGTATTATTAATCCATATTATTTATGTGCTTGTGAAAGTCTGACAATAATGTGTTCGCATTTAAATCACCTCACTTTCAAGTTTTCAATTACTCTGGAGATTTGCGCACCTCTCGGTTTCATCACCATGGGTATAGCCACCTTAACTTTTATAGCGTATTTAACGCGCAATTAAATTCTAACCTTCAAAAGGAGACTCGTGCGATGCATATAGATCGACTCGGAAATCCAAAACGCGTTTGCTACTTTAAATATTTGTTAAGATAAACGTTAAACAACTATTGACATTGTTTGGCGTTAAAAATAGTCATAAATTGCACGCCCATTCGAAATAAAAAACAATCGACGAATTTCCCATACAAAGGTGCGTTGTGATGTCTGAGGCTGCGTTGGCCTTGCGCGCAGGTTGCTGAGGTCACATGTCTATTCTGTGCGTATAATGGGCGACAGATGACAGCGGAGATAGGGACGCCTGTCAAGACACGGAGGCTATGGGAAGACGCGTGCCGCTCAGCCGGATAGACGTGTCAACTCCTCATGATCACTGCCCTGATAAATGCACCTGACTCGTGATACATTGCTCCGACAGTTTATCTGATCGCAGACACATCCCATGCTTATTTTAAAGTCAATACAAAATAACAGCATATTTCCGCACAAAACCCCTGTGAATGGATATCAAGGAAATAAGTAGCTACATTGCGAAAAGCTACCTACTTGCGAGCTGTCAAAATTGATGAATCACCAACTTTGAAGCCTTCCTTGCCCATTGAATACAACGCAAGAGTTTTTTTGTCACAAACAATCGACTCTTCGAAAACGTCAACAATGCGTCAAAAAGTTCTTGCCATTACCGAACATAGTGTTACCTTGCGCGTGCGCCATTCTTTTATTAATTATCGTGGCCAATTCAGCGGAGGATATGACGCCATAGCCGGCGCACGCGCGTGATCCACCTGCAAATCGATCCTGCCGCGCAATCAACAATCATCCTTGAATCATTTGAGGTAGAAATTGTATTGTAACGCGTTCCATTCTTAATAATCATCGCTATTAAATATGCACATCTTAATCAAGATGTAGACGAGAACATCGGTCGCAAATGAGATAGCCGTGCGGCGCGTGTTAGAGGCGTGGCACTCATGTTTATGAAGAACACAATTAATACATCTGCTTCCTTAAAAGCATCCCTCGCTCCCGGCGGAACTGACCCGCCCTATTCAGGAGCTGGAGGGCTTATTCTATACATTTTTAATGATGTTTACTTACGAACTCTTGAAGTAATCCTCCGTTCTACGCAACTGTTTTTACGCAGTAGCAAATTTGAGATAGTAAAAGCATACCGAATCGAATTATCCAAAGTGGTTAATTTTGCGGTGACTTTTTGTGCACCACATTAGACAGAGGTCTGCGTTATGTCACGGCTACTCATGAAATTCGAAACCGTTGACGATTGGTTTCATAATCGCGTTCGGCTGTCGTTTGTATTCGGGTGTGTTTATGGCTGGAGCCGATGGAATCGCAAATCAATTAGTGTCTGTCGACTTCACCCGTCGAGCACTTTTCATTGGTTGCCCGATGTGGTACTTGAATCTCTCACTTGCATATCGCCCTTCATTCGTACACAACAAATAGAAATGCAGAATCAACAGTGGGTATCGTTTATTCGAAATCACATCGAGTTCTGTTAGTAGTGACTGTGAGTTTATGCAGACACTCTCGTGTGATAAAGAAGAGACTAATAGCTTTTTAAGAGTGCTAATGCTGTGCTTTGTTCGACGCATTATGTGATCAAACTCTCTTTTTTGCTAACAAATTAGTTTCATTAATTACTGCTTGTCGCTTAAAATGTCATATAAGAGCTAGAAAACAAGGAAGTGTTTATTTCGCCAGGTCACTAGCTTCGGAAAACCTTTTTCTTTGTACGCAACAGCTCATTAGGGTAACAAAAGGCAGTTTAGGTAGTCTTGTATGCCACTAGGAACACCTATTGTACAATAATAGACGTGCCTTAGGCATAGCTTACTGTAAGAATTCGTGGCGTATGAATCATTAAAGTGGTTCTTACATGGTGTACCTACGTGAATGTCGACACGTTCTAAACTCTATAGTTTCGCAATGAGGGCCCTCGTAAACAGAACGTCACTCACACAGTTTATTGCTGAATTCTTTTGGCACCTCTCGCAGTTTCATAACTCTACAGGCCGGTTCGTTGAAATATTGGGATTTCAAGAATGTTCGAATTTTGAATACTTTAGTGCATGCAGTTGCAGATATCGAAATGTGCGTTTTATCGGTTGAGGTAAGTCGAAATGATTATTGAAGAGTGGGTTAAACCTACTTTAATTATCAAAAATTAAAATACTTGAGCCATTGAATGAATAAGTGGAGCGCAAAATTGAAGATGATAATATGAATGATATTTTTGTATTATTCAGGGCCTCTTTCAATTTACCTTACGTAATTTGGGCATATTCTATTTTTGTATCCTATTTTTACCAAACAAAACAATTCAAACAAAAATAAGAAATCTTTATGTTAGAAACCTCTTGGAAATTACGAATGCTCCTTAATTTCCAAGCCTTCTTTTATTTTTGAAGTATCCTATGAGGGATAATGTCATGAGCGTAATTAGACGCCCCAAGCCTCTTCATAATTGAGATTGAGAAAAATATACTATCTTCTTCTCCTTCTTCTTCATCAGCCCATATACGTTCCCACTGCTGGGGCACGGGCCTCCATCAATAGCATGAGGGGTAAATGCCATACTCACCACGCTTGGCAGACGGGTTGGCGAGGGTTTTGATATAATTTCTGAGTTTTCCTTCTCTGTGTGCAGTGAACTTGCTTGCATGTCTACCTTAGTCGCCTTGTACGACACCTCGGTAAGAAAGAGGGAGGTCCTATTCTGCTCTGCCGGGGACTCACACGGCTAATTTTTTTATCACATTTATATTATAAAGGTGAAAGTTTTTGTGTGTGTGTGTTTGAACGCTAGACCAATTTTAAAGAAATTTGGTGAGGAGATAGCTGTCACCCTGAATTAACACATAGGCTACATCACTTTCCTAAATTCCTACGGGAAAGCTAGTATATGTATAAAACAGCTAACTTTAGCAGATAGACTTGTTCACGTTCATCCAGATTTATGAATCATTTTTTTTTGGAGTATGAAATGGTATATTCAGATTTTCAGTCTCTGATGAAAATGGTTGTTTATATTTTCACCGTTCTCATTGGGAGCTTCCCAACACTATTCTCAAGCTGGTTCGTGAATTTCATCACTTTACGAGAATGTCGTCGTTATAGAGGAGTTATGTGAGCGCCATTGACCTAATACCGTTTGATATTATTAAGTAATTGATGTAACGTACGGCAGAGGTCGCTCCACATTGGATATATGGAAGGCCGACAGATTTATATTGAATGTGATGAGTTAATGTCTTGTTTCCGGAGATCAACATATCAAATTCTGATTTGCAGCTGATTTATTAAGTATTAAAAAAAACACTTGAGTGTGTTTTTGCGGTACAAGAATTTATTATCAGAAACTGAAAATGGTGTTTGTACTAAGAAAATCTGGATACAACATTCAACATCTACCGACTTCTGGTATTCTTGAGTTCAAGGTGTTTGCAACCCCAAAATCTTTGATGAAAAAAGGTGTTGGGGTTGCCTACACCATATTTAGTCTTTTGACCAAATAAAGACTTGGCTCAAAGGTCTTGCAACCAGGCCGTACACTCCAAAAAAATGATTGGTTACTTTTCAGGAAGCCTTTTCAGTGCAAGACTTTTCGTCACAGAATTTTAGGGGCTCAAAATATGATTGGCTTCTTACAGCTCCTAAACTTTTTCAGTAACGACCGGTTTTGTCAAGTGGTTGTGACGCTGTCTCTTTATCGATTTCCGTATAGCATTTATTAATTATTATTATTATTTTCACGTCTTTAATCATCTTGATCTTCGAGTCAGTAGCTTCCTTCTCTGTTTAATATATAAAATTTACATCGTCTACTCTTGTCATTATATCCTCTTCGTCCCATGTCAAGTGATCCGCATACACATTTAAGTATACTATACATATTGTGCGCCCTGTCTTTTCGTATGCGTCCTGTCGTCATTGGCATCGTGTAGTCTATGCTCATTGTGCGCCCGTCTGTCTGTCAGTGCTCTAACTTCCAGGAACGGATGCCACTCCTGCGCAGGGCTATCACAGATTATAAAGCACTTGATTACACATTGTATGCACATTGTGACATTAAATAAGATAGCGATAATTAAGGATTTGAATCAACTCACGAAACTGAATAACTTTTAACCTCTACATACAACTTTTGCGATCTGCTGATTTACCTTTGCGTGGGATTTTCTCTTTTAGAATTACCTCTAGTTTCTTTGGGAAAATTTGTTTAGTTACAAGGAGAAATCATCCCCTAAAGTTTCGCCAATTTATTTAAAGTCACTATATGCACATTGAGACGTTCAAAGAATGTGTTTATTGTGTAAAGAAAATTTTGCGACTTAAAAGATATATCCAAATCTCAGATATAACATAAAACTGTCTCTCAACGAAGAGACTGAATGCTTACTCCGTTTCCAATAGCAACATACATGAAAACCGTATCGGCGCATAAAACATTAGAATTGGTCTCTTGATAAGTCTTTAGCTTCATATTTTTTTAACCGCTTAGATTGATGTTTAGTATGTTTATTGATAGATACGTCAAAGAATTAAAGTTCTCAAACCAATGAATCCCACAGCAACGACAACATAATAAATAATTATATCAATCAGTATAACTTTTCTCGTTTCTGTAACTACTGATCAGTTAATAACAATCCTTAACCTACCAGTTTAGTAACTTTTTTAGTCTTTTCTGCAACCCTACCCAGTTTTTTACTTGTGGCAGCGCAAGCGCACATGCGTACGTCATTAAAACCCATTACAAATGTTGCCGGGTATTCTAGAAGTCTAGCCTATGTCCGGTTCCCTCTAATTATTGTCATTAGGTACGTAATTTCAAACTTATGTGTGAGAGAGCTTCGTTATAGAGCTTTTTGTATGGAAGCAGGCAATGTGGAAATGTGGTTCGTTATGTGTTGTGAAATAATTAATGTCTCATCTTAGATGATTATCCCCTTCGTATTCGTAATCTTAATTAATGCTTTTTTCCTTCACGGTTGTTTTATCATCATTATATTATTTTTTAATCCTTACCTGATAATGATGATGCTATGTCCGACCGATTTCGGCAATGGTGGCTTTTTTTCTTTTACTTTATCATAATTACAGCCAAATTTTTGCTTTCTAGGTCTAGGGGTTTGGACTAGGCATTTATGGGTCAGCGAGTGAGTTAGGATATCTATTTCACGGTCTTTCTGGGTATTTTTGCATCCCTAAAACTCCTTTTGGAATCCATCTACTCTCCCTCATCGGTCTATATCCCAAGTCTATTTTCCCCATATACTGTCTATCTATTGAAGTCAAAGTCAAAGTTACGTTAAACGATTTAAATACATACATGTTTATTCTTTTGACTCTAATGACTCTACGCTTATTCGCAAAGGTGTAGACTTTTATTAAACACTGAGATTGCTCCTTAGTCATACTATCTCCTTTAGTAAGCTTTTCAATAGTGTGTAATAGTGTATGTATAGCGATCCACAGATGAGTAATCGAAATGCGAAGAATCAATGGTCAATATAACTGGCAGTTACAAAGGGGCTTCAGAGTCGATTGCACAAGTAGGGGAATGAGGCACGGGCATAAAGCAATCGGCCACATGGCTACTACGACAAGCATCATAGGGTTGACTATCTATTCTCATTTGGAATGCATTTATTTGCATATATCACCGTAACATTGTGAAATCCGTAATATTGTAATTTGAAGATTAGAAACTCTCGGTACTTTGCAAAGGTACTTTGTGAACGGCAATTTTTTTTGTTACATTTACGGACTTTTTTATAATATTAATGCCAACTAACCTAACACAACCAAACTAATTTCAAGCACGCGACCCTTAAAGTTCCGTAAATTTATGATTTTACTAGGCAAATTGTAATATCGTGGCAGATTATAATTTCACTAGTTGAACGGCTGACAGACAAACTTTCCTCTTTAATTATTCCATTTTTTTAATATTTTGTGGATATTACTAATTTTAATTCCTTCTTTTTACAGGTAAGAACAGATTTCGACTTGATTCTTACGCCAGCTTCTGGTTCACTTTAATCTTAAGATCTCTATTAAAAAGGTGTAGGTAATCTTTGGAGCATGTTTAATTTTTAAAATTCTAAAGGCTCCTAAAGACAAACGTTATTGTAAAACAGACTATTTAAAATGAGAGGTCTTGACTCACTGACTCATCAACGCCCAAAACCTTGGACCTAGAAAACTAAAATTTGGCATAAATGCTCCTTTTTTGACAGAGGCAAAGAACAGGAAAGAATTTTTAAGAAATCCCACGGGAACGAAGGTCTCGGGCATCCTCTAGAAACAAATAAGATTGCTGGAATCCTGATAAAAATCTTGAACGATTTGTCCATACAAATCCAGGAACGGAATCAAAGTTTAGATAAAACTATAGATATTGATCTTCCTAAGGTGGGTATGTACCTAACCTGCTTTATCCAATGTGTAAATCAATCATCACATCAAATCCGGCATATTCTGCGAACGTCACCCACGTGGTAATCGAAACGTGTTTTTTATAACTTTTGATTTTCGGCCAAAGTAAATCCCTGCTCACGTACGAATGACGTTTCTGGAGGATGAGCCGAATCCATTATCTGTAGGGATTCACCAAGTTGAAGGGGGATAGATGGTATGAAATTTATTTTCTACCGGAAACGTCCAAATTTTTTGGTTGTCTGTCGACTTGTCTCATCGGTCTAAGCTTTACGTTATCTCTACGAAGACATTTTGAAGCCAATTTACCGCTAGGAAAATACTGACCATTTTTCTTTCTTAATTTTTTTTGCAGTTTGAATGTTTTTGTACAAAAATTATTAATATACACGCAAGTTGCCAACCCTACTCGCTGGCCTACCAGACCGAGTGTCTGGGTTCTGCGAATCATGCGCAGTCGCAACATTGCATGCACTTTGTTTGATCACAAAACAACGTGCGTGCTGCGATCTCCATACCATTCCACTGTAATAGGGAATTGATCTGATAAAAACTAAATCACCCCGTTTATTATTTATGACAAGAAATGTGAAATTACAAGGTGTAAAAAGTCTATTGTAACATTAAGAGCTTAGCATGGTTTAATCAATAGGAAATATTTTAGAGGACAACAAAATAATTAAATGTTTAGCTAGTAATTTCTTGTCACTGGTTTCAATTCTTCAGAAGATAGAAATCATCGACACTTAGTATTCAACTTCAATATACAGAGGTCATCGCCTTACATTTCCTATAACTACTTGAATTACCTTTTTCTGCTAATGCAAAGTAATCGTAATCTCATTACGCATAAAGTATAATTTGCTAGTGTGCATCGCGTTGCGTTTGCGCAGGTTGCATCGTCCGGACTGCCGGGGTCAGCGACCCCGCATAGACACCGACTTGAAATAGCATCACTGGAACAGATCTCGACGTGCTCTGAATCGGAATATCTCTTTGACTCTTTCTGTTCTTAGAAAAGACAATCGCGTTTGATGAAGACCTAGCTCGCTTGTCCAACGTTATTTATTTAATTCAAATGATAGGTTCGTTGTGTGGCAATTGCACTATATTCCATTCCAAAACAACTGTTCTGTAATCATAATACCGTCAAAAAACGTATTTCGAAATCTGCCATATTAGGTGTAAGTTTGCGTAAGCTACTGGATAAGGATAACTCTATAAAACTCTGTGACGAATTAAGTTTAATCTTTTAGACTTTTAAAACTCCTTATAAAAAAAATCTTAATTTTGTTGTTTTCCATACAATTCAATATTTACCAGCTCTCGTTTCGAAAAAGCTAAAGCGCTTTCTTCGTTATCGAGCGGATATTAATTTTGACTAATCCTGGTCTAAAGATTTCCAAATCGCCAAGCACAAATGTTTTTTAACAAGCGTCAGATAAGGAGGTTCTAAAAAAGATGGCATACGCTAACAAACAGCATTTCATAAACATCTCAAACAAAAACAACTCCTTCATACAGTTTTCAAAGTTTATATGTATAAACAAGTCAAGTACCTACCCAGAGTGTTATAAATTCTTACGTCAGGATTAGTCACAGTAGACTTTCCCTGACTTCGCTGGTAGTCCTAAACAATGCGCCCACGGCTCTTCTAGGCAAAATGAAACTGTGGTTGTGGTTCAATGGCGAGTGGGCAGACTATTACCAATTATTACTTTCTATGCTAATTGTAAAGGAACTACCGATTCATTTGTTAAACATATCCGCTTACAAACTTACAAAACAGCATTTGCCAGACTATTAAATGAGCAAGTAAGCCTTCAAAGCTTTCATTTCATCTTTCCCAAGGATGTGTGAGACCTAAAGGACTGAAGAGCTATACCATAGAAGCTGATATTGATATTTTTTCTAAGTATATCTTCTCATTAAATTGGAATTGCCAACCGATCAGTTGATCAACTGGAAGTTGGATGGATGGAACTAATGACGATTTGAACTTTTTCGCTGCAATCATTTTGTCGGTTGAAAATGAATTTTGTCACCGTTTTGGTGACCAAATCTCTCTGCCAGTTTAAAATAAAACGCTTACCTAAAATTATCATTGTGGCAATAAGGTAGAGGCACCTTTCTTAGGCAAAGAATTCTTTAATTTTAAGACAATAATGTCAAAATCAAGATACCATCATTATCATGAATCACCACAGCAGTTTAAACATAACATTATCATCCCTAAGTCGATATCGTCAAGAGCAACTAGTTTCCGCGCGATCGGCTTCCGATGCGCGCGCGCCGGCCGACTGCCTTTCGGGGTCATTTGCACATGCGCATCGCCACGGTTACTATTGCCATAGAGAAACTATTGCATCGTTTCTCAATC
Organism: Aproaerema taeniolella; assembly: GCA_949987775.1. Lineage (NCBI taxonomy): Eukaryota > Metazoa > Arthropoda > Insecta > Lepidoptera > Gelechiidae > Aproaerema > Aproaerema taeniolella. The sequence goes on along the minus strand of OX465252.1, from coordinate 16,213,957 downwards.
TTCTCAGTCTAGCCCCTATAAAGAAATTGAACTATGACTTGGTTTAATCGTCCAGTTGCAAAAACATCCATTAAAGTTAATGCGACTTTAAATATAGGATTATACGCGTGAGCATATTTATGTATGTACTTTAAATATCGTACTGTCACTTTACGGCTTGCTAGCGTAAACAAGGACTACATAACTTTTATATAAACTTTAAATTTAATGAACGTTTTTGCAACTTACTGCACTCTATTGCAAAAATGTTAACGTTCGAAATATGTGATTCAATATATGCCAAATAGTTTAGGCTATTGACGTCATCCCCCTATTTAATATTTTCAGTTTTCACATATGTCGTTGATAGACTTGAATCTAAGTTAAATAAAGAAAATACACGTGCGTTTTTAGAAAGACAAGAAACAAACAGACTTAAGGATAACCTTGCTCTACAATTGGATTTGTTAAGCTCATCTGATTGGATACCTTTTAAAACACTACATGAGGGGTGCCTTGCTCCCAAGGTTGAGAAACGATGTCTTCCACTGCTTACAAAACGCACTTATAGCTTCTGCTTGTTTTATAACGCTACACGATAACACGATTAACGGGGAAGGCACAAAAAGATTTATAGAAGTATGTCGGCTCCATCAATTCAATACATAAAATATATGGAAGTAAAAATGACAAAGCGAACAAAAGATGTGATGAAATCGAATAATATGATGATAAAAGATGAGTTCAGGAAGTTCAAAATACCAGCACAGTAGTGCACTGCGAGAAAACCTGCAGCGGCAAATTTTTCACATCTGTCTTTTTAATCACATCTTTTAAAGATTCAAATTTTGTTATCAGGAAACATGCGTGATTTTCTCTAAGTTTAATTCCTTATAGCATGATTAAAAGATGTCATCCCAAAGGCAAGGGTCGCAGTTCATGCAAAAATTATGATTCCTAACGCTTTGCTTCTTCTTAGCGAGTCGATGGCACGTAACTATAACGTTGCGGCCCAGAACGTACCCACTTAGACTTATACTTTTAATTGTAAGGTAGAGCGAGTAAAATGTCCCAGCTTCCAGCTCTTCCTAGGCACACTATAATATGAAATGTGTCAGTTAATTGACTCGCAGGTAGTGTAGTCTTATGTCAGCGTTTGGATGGCAACTCACCATAATCTGGATTCGGTCTTTAAGAGAATTGTGTTAAATTGCGTGGGAGTACCAGTGCCTTTATAGGCATTTTCTGGGTTAACTCGCTCCATCGTCGACTTCATCTTTGACCTTTATGGTCAAGATTGAGGTCAAGAGTTAACCCATCTTATAATAAAAAAAATAATAAAAAAAATTCTAAAGATACATACATACATAGATACATACATTTGCTTGACAACAAAAGCTCGCACACTGACCCACACGGGCTATAAACATTACACAACTTTATCGACATTTTTATTCGTATATTGAGCTATCAATAGCCTCGATTTCTAATTTACTATTACGGTTAGTCGTAAAAAACGAACACAGCGCTTATCTTTCTTTGAACTTTTCCGCTATCACATTTTTGTTCTAATGAACTTTTAACTTACAATCGAAAACTATGTTAAACTTATTATGTTGATAAGAATTTTGCAACAAAATTCTGTCTTATTTGTATTACGGTTTTTCACATATTTTTAAGTCTGAGACATTAAAATTTTCTTCAAAATGTTTCAAAGATTTTTTTTTTTTGTATCGTTTTCGATTAGTCATACAATCAGTTGTAGAGACATCCATTAAAGTTAATGCTACTTTAAATATCGTATTGTCACTTTCCATCTTGTTGATTTAAACAAGGACGGTATAACTTTTAAAGAAACTTTAACTTTAATAAAAAAAATCTGCAACTAAGTGATAAGAGTATAAAAGGCGCCTTAATACCTAGACCTACTTCTAGTCTAGACTTCAGAATAACTTCAAAGTCAACTCCAGCATCCGGTCTACTCCCTATCCATTTATTTTAGGTATAAATAGCTTAAAAATTGGTTTTAAAACATGCAGTAACAGCTGACCTAAATGCGCCAGTGACGTCAGTAAGATGACGTAACACGGATCTGGTGGGATGACCGGGGGTCATCTGGTTTATGTCATAGTTAACGATGCATCCGACAACGGCCTACACTATAGGCTTTCTTATAGTTGCCCTATATTCTTTGATCATACTAATCTTCTTAAATATATAAAACAAAGTCGTGTTAGTTACACCACATAACTCAAGATCGGCTGGACTGATTTTGATCAAATTTGGTATGGAGGTAGCTGATACCCTGGATTAACACATAATGAATGAACGAATGAATGATCTTTATTGCAGTAAATGTGGTTTTACAGATGTTTCATGCATAAAAAAATGTTTACGTTCAACACATTTAGTCATAAAGGTGACATGCAAATAGAGCAAAATACATATTATTTAAATAGGCTACATAATTTTCCGAAATTCATACGGGAACGAAGTCCTGGGCGTAAAGCTAGTAAATAATAAAATTTAAAGATATTGTAGTTACTATACTGGGTGAAAAAGAGCCTCCTAGCTATATTCAAAATCCTGAACCAGTATCACTCAAAGAACACATTTATGAAAAATATATGTTTTTTTGCCTAAACGTACTATCTGCCTAAACACAGCTTTAAAAATTATTTCACCCTTTTTGAAGGCGGGTCAATTTTTTGTTAAAAATGTTTTATTTTATTCTTTTTAAAGGTTACCATTTATCATTCATATAACTCCCTCGTAGATCCATACTAATATTATAAATGCGAAAGTAACTCTGTCTGTCTGTCTGTCCGTCTTTCACGCCTAAACTACTGAACCGATTTTGATGAAATTTGGTACAGAGATAGATTAGGGTCTGGGAAAGGACATAGGCTACATTTTATCCCACAGTTGGGCACGATATAACCTATAGTCCACGCGGGCGGAGCACCGGGCGGAAAGCTAGTTTATAAAGCACTAAATCACTCGAGATTAAAGAGCGATATAGTGATCAATTACTTTCACCCCACGGAAAGATATGAGGTGGTGATATTCATAACCAGTCGCAAGATGGCAAGAAAGATACGGGGTAGTAAAATTCTCAAACCGATCGCCAGATGGCATGAAATGTATGGGGTGGTGGGTGATATTATCAACCGATTACCAGACAGCAGGGAAGATGTGTGGTGGTAATATACGCTACCGGTCACTAAACGGTAGATCCCCACAAAGGAGCCCCAAAAAACAACTTAAAAGTCTCAGGGAACTACTTCGTTTTTGCTTCGTTTACATTGATGACCTATTATCATCCACATATATGACCGTTAATTTCAGTTTTTTATTTATTTATGACCTAAACTACTGAAGCGATTTCGATAAAAAAATTATGGGACCAATCTGGAAGTAGATGCTTCCGAAGTAAAAAAAAATTTTTGAAATCGGTTTACGGAGTTTTAAGGTTTTAAGGTTTAAACATTAAAAAAAAAACACCCCAATTGATAACCTCCTCATTTTTTTTGAAGTCGGTTAAAAATTGAAAATCGATTGAAGAATTTTGACAGTTTTGGATATATTATGTGCCGTTGTCCCTGTACCTACCGTAATTTTGCGAAGTACGCTTAAGTACTAGAGGGCGCTAGGATGATGATTGCACTCGGGCACTACGTGAGCTAGAGACGCCTCTGGCTAAGACCTCACATCCTTAATTACTTATCCTTAATTTTCGATAAGCGGTGATAGCCCTGTTGGTAATTAGCCAGACTTGTAATCGGAAGGTTGCGGGTTCAAATTCTGTTGCGGGCCTGTACCACTAAATTCGTCTTTGCGAATTTATGTACAGATTTATAATTATCACTTGCTTAACGGTAAAGGAAAACATAGTAATGAAACCCGTCCGTCCAAGAAAATTTATTTTCGCAAGCGCTCGTCTTTCGAAAAAGAGTTTTCTACCAACCCGCATTGGGCCAGCGTGGTGGACTATGGCCTAAATCCCCTTCGTGTTTCGAAGGGAGGCCCCTGCCCCTCGGTGGGGACGTATTTGGGCTGGAAAAAAAAATCGCTAACTAATTTAAAGAATTACATATGAGATGATGTTCGATTGTTTTCATAACAATGTTTGAAATTAGTTGCTATGACTCCGAAGAGATTTAAAGTTATTCATTTTTCAAATGGCTCCGATTCATGAAAATAAAAAGGCTGTTAGCGAAAAGTTGGCCTACATTTTGCACACGATAAGGCATTATAAAGGTTGAAACTGCACCTATAACACGACAACTTTAAGTAGTCAATAAACCTCTAAGGGTAATCTTTCATTACGTGACACACTTCGCCTTAACTCTTACGTGAGCTACCGGCGGCCTGTAATCCCTCCTTAAGTAGTTACCCACACCTGACCTATAAGACTTTGTTTAACTCTAGATATCCGCTAACCTTGCTGAGATAATTAGAAAAAAAATTCAAGATAAACATCTATCTTAAGACCTACTCTGTCGATCATCTTTGTGACCCAAATTAATCTGTCAAAACAGTCTAGACTTTATGCAACGTTAAATTGATCATCTAATTATTCATATCAATGGCTATCATCCCGAACCCTCTCAGAAACTTTCTACAACATTACACAATTGCCTGACTCATTATTACCGAATATTAAAAGGCTCCATTACAGGGTAAGACTCGATAAATTGCTCCGTTGAGTCATCTAAGCTTTGTTTGTTCGTCAGTTAGTCACAGTGTTGAAAAGGTTAGGCAAATAGATAAAAGATTTTGACGGCTACTCGTTACGTAAAATTGTAATGCAAATATTACGGAAACGGGTATTTAAGGAGAGATTAAAGCTGAGTGAAGATCGAATTGTAGTTTCGCCATTCATCATTACAATTGTGAGTTGTCAGTGGTTGCCAGTTGACGAGTTGTCTGCTGATTTATCGTTCGCGAAAACGGAAGTGAATCAGCCACTATTCCTTTTCCCGAGGAACGTAGGTCAAAATAGACCTATGGCGCTGCAGTTTCATAAAGTTTGGATCACCTTTTATATTTTTCATGTCACAGCACACAGGATGTCTATTACCTACATATTATGCTGAGTCAGCGCCCTTTCACTGCGTTACTTATTGTTTAGTTGTAGTTTTAGTTTTACTTAATTCTTAATTATTATTGAAAATGATTGTAATAGTAGTAAATAAAGTTTTTATCTATCTATCTATATTGTAAAATAATTTTAAATATATTTTTCTGTTTCTGTTATGTTCAAATTTAATACAATTTCTGTTTTTTATGTGTTGTGATGTCCAAAACAATAAATATTGTGATTGATTGAAATATGAAAAAAAAATTCGCCTCTCAGTACAGCTTGAGCGATTATTCTTTTATTAAAAAGAAATTGTTTTTTTTTATGAGGACTTCATTAATCGGGGAAAGTTTTTATGTGAGTCTAATAACAATTGATATAGTTCTTAACCTAATTCTAAAATGAAAAATATGATATATTCAACGAAACAAAGCTTAACAGACCTCATAAGCTACACTATAAACTACACTCAACTGCCTTTTGTTATCTTCTATTGAGATAATATCAGTTCGGCACTCTATCTAATCTCAAAGTCGGATCTCGGTTCACATTTTCAACGACTAAAAGCTTTCTCGATTCCGGTCTATCATATTAATTTCAGTTCTTAATATTATGGACCTTGATAATTTTTACATATTTTATTAGCTATGTATTTATTTTGAGATTTTGAAAACTTTCAGCAATACGTACACGATCCTTTAGTTGGGATATCGTATTTTAAAAATCTGGCAAATTAAATTCCATGACGAAATGCCATCAATTTGCATACCATTTGTCCGCGCTACAAAAGAATGCTTTCCTGGAAAAATTCGCGCGCCATTTTCCTTCAGATAAATTTTTGTGACAAAGTTGAGGCATTTTCTAAAAAAATGCTTATCATCACAAATATTTTAGGGAATGATAAATATTCGGCGCGAATGGGACTTAAACCTAGATCTCCTGGTGCTCAAATGCTTAGTAAGCATGTAATTAGTAAGGGAATAAGAAATTCAGCCGCTCGATTTGAAGGCACGATAACGCTCTAATCCTGGGGTCGTGAGTTCAATTCCCATTCGCGCCGAATATTTTTACATACGCTCACGCCTGTAATCCCTAACGGGGTAGGCAGAGCATCAGTGGTTCTACTTGATGCCACGTTTGACACAAATTCTGAGGGTTATCGGATGTTTCTTTCCCTAAAATTATTTGTGAATATTCCTCACGCGTGTAAACGTTATAAATACTAAAATGCCTATCTTAGTAAATTTTTCCGCCATAGATCGCTGACCTGAAAATTTCGTTAGTAGTTGGGAGAAAAAAATTGAGCTACTCTGTCATACAATAATTATTATGAGTTGAAAGAAAGCGAAGTGGTCGCAGACACGTTGACGACATTCAGTCTGGCAGTTAGCAGGGTTATCATATCATTTATCGCCAATTACGATTTGTCATTTTAAAAAACTTTACGTTTATTGAAAGAGACGGGCATCCTGAAAGCTGAAAAAGTGGGTGTGTACGAGTATTCCGTATATTTAGCTAACCTTTTTTATAAGCTTCTCAGAATTCGTTTGCAAGTTTTGACGTCAATGAGGATGTTACAAATCTCGCGTGTCATGTACATTATTAATGTTATAAATCAGTCATAATCGCGAAGGGAGATATCGGTTGGCCCAGAACTTTATTAATCGAAAGATATTGCGGCTGAAAATGTTTTTCCACTTATTACTAGTATAAGTATTCATAATTTTGAGCAGTTGAAACATTTTTGAACATTTTTCGTATAATCTGTATCTAATTGGAACGCACTCCCAATTTTCCACCAATTCTGGAACCCTGGTTACCGGAGGAAAGTGTGACAAATTGCGATGGTCTCGCGATCGCTGCACGATTGAAGAAATCAAACCGCGACCACTGAGCAAGATCAGCTTAAACCACTTTTACAAAGCCCCCGTATTTCCTTTTTATTTTACTCTCGATTGCCTACTTACAATCTCTACATTCACTGTGAGCAATTCTGCAGAAAGATGCGATACTTATGATGAACTGCAGTGAGTTCATGGTTAAACATTTAAACATACGAGAAACAGTAAAGTAAAAAAGAAAAAATATTGTTAAAATAAATATAAAACACTTGCGTCTGAAATTGATAAATCGAAGAACGTAGCATAACATATGCGATATTCCGTGTTTTTGTTAAACAAGTCGGTAATTCAATTTCACAAAAACTACGGATCCATCGCCAATGTTATAAATTGCGAGAGTCAGTACACCATTGTGCCAAACGAGTCGCCCGGAAAAAGACATCAATTTGGGAGCCGTGAAAACGAGCGTTTGGCAGACGCCGCCGAGTCTCGCGGGAACACTTTCTCTGCGCAGACGCAGCCGGCGCGCGCACAATCCTTCAGGCGGTCGCCGACGACGCTCGTCTGCACGCACTTCCGCACCTTTTATCTCCTTTTTAGTTTCAATTGTATTGAATGAAATGTGGATACTGAAACAATTGACAAACACTCCTAATTGAATTCCCAGACAGACATTGATTTATACCAAATTCAATTGGAGTTAGTGATTCTGAACGAACCAGTGCAAATCGTGCGGTGTAATTTTGGAAGTTTACAAAATAAGTGATGCGGGACGTTGCCCTTCTGAATCTTCGTGCATTGCTCTGTGGATCACAGTGTTTGATAGGACATGCATAAGTATATACGTGACAATGACCATGAAGTGATCAGTGGGATTCACCTTTGAAGTGTATGGATACCGGCCAAGTTATGACACTCTGGTACACCAACATTCTGGTGAGCTTTCTTATTCATTATACTTTTAGGTATCTTGAAGAAAATTAAAATTTGTGCAAAATTTTGTAATGCCAAGCACGGAGCTACATACAGATTTATTTTATTGTGTTTTGCTCCTGCTAGTATATGTTTGAGAGAAGGTTTGGACGCTGCCCAACACACTCCACATTAACAGCTCAACTAAAATAATGTTTTTTTGCAATTCTCTACTAAGATTGTTAAAAAGAAACCGCGAACAACGATTGTATTGTGTGTGTTGTCATTTGATGTCTACCTTGAACCCATTTCTGAATATAATTACGTAGCCTAAATTTTGTGTCTTATCAATGCCATTTGGTGGTTTCACAGATCAAAAGATATTTCAAAGTCACAATGTCTAAATCGCACACTAATGTAATTTTTCAAAACTCCGTATTTTTATGACAGTTTCGTCTAAAAGCAACTAGAGGTCAGTAGAGAACAGCAAAGTTATAAAAGTAAAATTTTGACCAATTAATCTCATTTAACAATGGCTTTCACAACTCTAGCAATAAACCCAATCGAGGACGTTTGTAGCATCGTAAAACGATTAGAGATATTCAATTCGCGACGCGGGGGCGGGACGTCGCAATTACGATTATTGGCTTCGGCAATTGACCCACTGGTAGTAATATGTTATTATACCACAACCACAGGCGCTGCCACTGCCTACAGTGTTCTGTATAAACACACTTGTATCAGGTCAACTACTTTATCTGTAGTTTCTCTAGCACCGCGAGTACTTTCTACAAACCTACTTACTTACTCTCTAATTGGGTCTGATGAGGCATCCTTGTTACCCTGTTAATTGTGAGTTAGCAAGTTTCCTGCGGAGGTGCGCGTGCGATGTTACGTCACCGCGCCACTTCTGAGACGTTGACCCGCTAATCGCATTCGATGTTAGGTTAACAACGTGAAAAGTTGTCGTCGGACAAACAAACAACTTCTCTTCATACTTTTTAGTAACATAGGTTGCATATGCTGGCTGTATGTGGGTCACAGTCAGCGATGTTTATCTCGGTAATTTTCGAGTCTATTGAAAGTGAGAACTATTCTCACGTCAACACTATACAGCTAGATCATATCGAACAAAGAGATGGTAGCGCAATATTACATTTCAAAGCATTAAGATCTTGTAATCTTCTTCAACTGTCTGCTACGCGTCTCAAATATAGGTCGCGCTTGTCGCCGTTTCGTTCGTCTTAGAATTAAGCTTTCTCCGTACCAATTAAAAACAATTTAAGTCGCAATACATTGTTCCATATCCATGAAATATGTCAGAAAGAATGAGGTCGGGTTACCGAGAATCAGAAGTCGTCTGCCGAAATTGAGACAACAATTTTTGTTTGGTCGGAGAACAATCGGCGAATGAGACACAAAGTATCCGTCACAGAATACTTACTTGTCTAGTTAAAGGGCCGTGACGCAGAGTCGTGCTCCGTGGCCGTGGCAGCGAAGAGAAGACCGAGTTTGCACTTTCGATTTCCTCACGCTAAGTAGGTTCACAAGAAGACAAACAAACCACAATCTGTGACGGTGAATGAGCGGAACAGAAATAAACACCACTCCATACGACTTCCCGACCACTTGCACAGGAGGGCTCACTCGAGCTTTTTTTTAGAAAACGTCTAATGAAGCTTCAGCCGTCATTACGGCTAGTGGTTAGTTTCGCAGCTCATTAAGCAAAAAAAACATGCAGAACTGTTTTATTTCAGTGTTTCTTTTTACTTCACAATGTAGGTCAATCGAGCGCGTATTCACTTCAGTACTCATGTAATGACGTTCGAGTAAACTGTGAATGTAATTCTGTTTATATTGTAATGTTTTTTGGGGATCTCTCCTTACCTAATAACCCAGTTGCGCCGTCGCCGCAGCGTCGCGACTCATGATTAATACGCCTTCACACAGATAATAGCGAAGCGAGATATTCTATGCACTCGAACCACTTGTCCGATTCACCACTATTCATTTTGGAAAGGTAATACCTATAATTAGGGGGTGAAAGCTAAAGCATTTCTTATTTTAGTTCCGTGAGCAGTGTCGTTTAGTTTCACACGATTTGTCTTCAACTTGTTTTTGAATGCGGCTTGATGACTAGGGTAATAACGCTAATTATTATGATAACGATGCTGAGTATGAATCGTGATCGCGTTGAGAAAAAACCGTGGTGAAGATTGAGGTTTATGAGCGATGGAATTTTGGCTCTTTAAATTTTTATACGCATTTTAGTATCAATAGTTAATTGTTCTTCTATAAAGTTATTCAGTTTAACAGAATTCCTAACGATGAGTCTATCTAATTTCGTCAAAACAAGCGCCATAAATGGAATGAAAATACGTATTTATTCGAATCAAAATTCACTGATTTATTGAAGTTTTAAGAAATTACATGTCATAGCCTTAAAATACGCTGAAGAGAGAGCACGTTTATCGTTAGTGCAACAGAATGGGGTGGAACTAAACCATTTTCCTCAAGGAATCAATTTTCATTTAACTTTTTTTTATAATTATTTAACTAACCGTGTGGTGATCGGTTGAGAATAACACCATCCCATCTCTTTCTGTGGGTGTCGTAAGAGGCGACTAAGGAAACACAAATGACATCTGCCTCCTAGTAATCCATCCCAGGCAACGACACTTCATTTTTTTCTGAATCTGAGGTGTCGTCCTATGGTCTCATGCGGTGTGGTAGGCTCTGTAAAGGGCCGTCTGGTTCGCGACCACCCTCCTACCGAAGTCCGACGCCAAACAGCTTGCTGTGTTCCGTCGGTGCGTGGGAGTACCAGTGCCTTTATAGGCATTTTCTGGGTTAACTCGCTCCATCGTCGACCTCATCTTTGACCTTATGGTCAAGATTGAGGTCAAGAGTTAACAATACAATACAATATACTTTATTGCACAATTTGAAAAGAAATACAATGATGAGACAATTACAAGTAACTTTACAAAAGGTACAACATAGGCGACCTTATCGCTTCAAGCGATTTCTTCCAGGTAACCTTAAGAGTTAACCCATCTTATAATAAAAATATATATATATATTTAGCTGATCACGTAAGTTTTATGGAGAGGCGAAATTTTTCTCTCATATTTCAACCTATATTCCTTGGGGAAAGCTGTTCAGTTTTGTGGGCTGATTCACATTCTTCATTTTCGCTAATTAAAAGTTACTTAATCTAGCCTAAAAGTTACTTAAATAACCAAGCCGTGATCGTAATATTGACCGCAAAAATCGAAAATCGATTTTCAAAATGTCTCTCCTTGTTTCAGAGCCCCGGCGCGGTGGGCGGCGCGAGCGCAGACGCCGCGAGCGGGTCCAGAGACGCGCTTGACGTGCGTTACTCCCTCGCCGCACTAGCTGACGATTACACCAAGAGGAAACATGTAGTGCGCGTTACTACAGCGGCTGGAGCAGAGCTACTATTGCAGGTTTGTCTATATTTTGATTTATAAGTAGTTGAGTTTTTTATTAATAATGGGGTCGCTTTTGACCACAATCTAGCTAAAGGGCAAAGATGCGGTCGAGTATGAAGCAAGTTCAACCAGAAGAAAACTATTCACTCGAACTTAAAGAGATTCGGGCTAGTCATGAAACTGGAGTTAAGTGGGATTAGAGATATGGATCTACAATGAGGTTGATTACTTTTGGAACTTTAAATTTTTATTTTATTTTATTAGTAATGGGTTCGCTCTTGACCACAATCTAGCTTAAGGGCGAAGATGCGGTCGAGGATGTAGGAATCACGCCCAGAAGAAGAAGAAGCCTATTCACTCAAACTTCAAAGAGATTCGAGTTATTCATCAACCTTTGAATCAGCGAAATTTCACGTGACACCCTTGAAACGGAACATGTTGTCATTGGCCTTTTTTGTTACCTTATTTTTTATAAAAATGAAACTGTTTGCCTTTGTAGGGAATCAGCTGATCACATAAGTTGTGTCTCATTATAATTTGGCTTGTGTTCCTTAGGACAAATTACTAAGTTCACCGCTTTGAGCTCTGGCCGGCAGGCCCTGATGACTAACATTGCAAGCTTCATATCTAAATCCCGTGTGACCGCAGGCGGACGGCGCGGCCGATGCCCAACGTTGGCTGGCCGCGTTCCGGCGCCACTCGGCCGAGCCTCAGCCCGGGGACGTGGCCCCTGCCACCCCGCAGCCCTCCCCCGCACCCGCCGAGTGCCCCTCACCCCTGCCCCCGCAGCGGAACAAGAAGATCGGACGGAATAGGTCGCCTACTGGTAAGGACATTTTTAATTAATCCTACTAAAATTATACATGCCAAAGTTTGCTAAGTTGTTGGTGGCTTCATTGTTAGACCACCCTCAGAACGATAAAGGCTTTTTTCAGATAATCTATACTTTTTGGGAGATTCGGAAAATCAGAACTTTTAACTTTGACAGTAATTATTCAACTCGTTTTGTTATGTATAATATGTGTGCTTATTCTATCATTATTCTAGTGTGACTTTGTTTTAATATTCATCGGACAGAACATCCTTATTTAGTCACTCTTGATCATAACTCGGTTAAGCAAATTTTGGAGTTAGGCCTCTATCGTTCTGAAGGTTTTATTTATGAGCCGCCAGTATACGCAGTCTGCAGAAGACCACTTACCGGATAATCCCAATTTTTGAAGAAACACTTAAACAGAAGTAAATAGGTATTTACTTCTTGAACACCTCAAACTTAAAAAAAAAAGTGTAAAACACAACAAAAATTCTGGCAGCACACGTAACCAATCTTATAAGAATTTCCTTAATTACATCAAATCAACCTTCCTTTCAGGCCCCCCAACGCCAACTCTCCCTTCCTCCCCAAAGAACAAGACTTGGAAGGGTCGCATGGCGAAGCAGCTGCGCCGCATGCACGGCGGCGCCAGCGCGGCCGCGCCGCCCGCCGCCGCCGGCTGGCTCGGCGCGCCGCTCGAGCGCTGCCCCTCTGATCCCGAGCATCCCTGCGTGCCCAGAGCTGTGTCTTTACCCGCACAGGCTGTTGAGGTACGTTCTAACATAGTTTTAATAGACTGCGTGTTTTTTTTAAAACGTTACACACTCAAAGGCCTACATTAAGGTTTTCCCTTGTGACACGAACAACCATGACCCGAGAACAAACATCTGCTTTTTACACAAATATCGACTGGGAATCGAATTCATACCCGCCGATCAAGAGGCAGTGTCACTACCACTCGACCAAACCAGCCGTCAAAATGTCCCCAAAAAATTGCTCGAGAAGTATCGCTAGAATCGCTACCATTTTCAGCCATGGCTTGGAAGTCTTCAACAATGCTGTTCGTGATGAAATAAGTCGATCTTAGGCGCTGTAACACAAGCGACGCGGCGCGGCGGTCAAAGCAACGTAAAATGAATCTTAATAGCTACAGAGCAAAATATTTTTTGCCGAAAATAAAAGTCTGAAGACGGAGCGACGACGGACGAAAAAAATCTTTACTCCATAGCTTTTAAGATTACGTGTATCTGCTCGCACTTATGTCACGTCTCTGATAAATAGTCATATAATTTTTGGTTTAACCCATATCTCCGCACTCCAGGCATACGGTCTCCGCACGGTGGGCGTGTACCGCGTCCCGGGCAACGCGGCCGGGGTGGCAGCCCTAGCGGCGGCCCTGGACCGCGGGGAGCCCCCTCCAGAGGGGGACCCACGCTGGGCTGACGTGCACGTCGCCTCCAGTCTGCTCAAGGCCTACCTGAGGCGGCTGCCTGATCCTTTGCTGACGGCTGAGCTTTATCCTGCGTTTATTGGTGAGTAAACTTATCATTAAACAACCGTTTATCAAAGGAGCTGTTTTATTTAACACTTGGTTTCATCGGTATCGTTGGAAAGGCTGTTTAATATAAAGTTTTGTTTTCTTATTTCGATGGCCTCTTGTTAATTTTTCCATAATCTTGCCATAACTTTTCTAAATTAAAAAAAACTTGCCTCTAATACGCAGTTACGCCCATTTTATAGCAATTCTAAATGTTTAAGAAAATAAAATCTAAAATGTATGAAGCATATTTTTTTAACATTCATTTAAGTACATACCTAATTGTGAGCCTTTACATTTCCGTGCATCTGATTAGCGCATTGTCATGTGCATGAAAATAAATAACATCGTCTGATTGATTAAGATTGAAATTGACTTAGCTAGGCCACCAAATGAATGTTTACCGCACACGCAACAACCACATCGTAAAAGCTCAACAAAGACCCATTAACAAAGACTTACCTCATCTTACCTTTACTAAACAATATCGAATTGCATGACGAATACGGCTTCACAATAAGTTTTCCACTTTCTAATCACTTTTTACATAAGTGTGAGCCTGTACATTTCCGTGCATCTCATTAGCGCGTTGTCATGTGCATGCTAACTTAACGTTGCTCTATGACTTCGTATAATGTCTTCCTAAGTACTTCCTCGAGGGATATTTCCTCCGTTTTTATATTTTTCAGTGATGTATGAGCTAATATTGTGTTACTCGTACTTATGAGTAATCTTGTACAGCACTTGCTCAGGTACAAACTTATTCACCCGACCGATTCAATACTGATATGTCTTTTTTAGACGGAAGACAAGATGGTTGTGTGTGGGAGTACCAGTACCTTTATAGGCAATTTTCTGGGTTAACTTGCTCCATCGTCGACCTCATCTTTGACCTTTATGGTCAAGATTTAGGTCAAGAGTTAACCCATCTTATAATATATAAAAAAATGGTAAATCAAGAGATTTAACTATAAAACAGAACTTTTCATCCAATAATCTTTAAAATGAAGCTAAGCAAATTTGAAACCAAATATCGAATAAAACCTAGCTCCTTTGGCTTTATCTAGCTTATGTTACTAAGTAAATGGAATTCTCTTATCATAAATAAATCAATATGAAAGTGTTCGGAAATACAGACTTTTCCGAGTTTATACAAGTCTTATCTTATCTTCCGCTGTCTGTTCGCTTAGATCTCTTAACCTTTTCACCGCCAAAGTCTAATATATCAGACATTTAAGTTTCGTTCCCTCGCCGCTAAAGTCTGATATATCAGACAAAAATTTTTTTTTTTTTTTTACTTTAATATCGTTCACCAAGCGTTCGCCATACGCCACGACATTAAAAAAATTTTTTTTTTTGATGTCGTGGCGTGTAGTGGGCTTTTTTGACGAAAACTCTTGGCGCTAAAAGGGTTAAACTACTCAACGGCTTTTAATGAAGTTTTCAGCAATAGATAGAGCGATTCAAGAGGAAGGCTTGTATTTATGTGATTCCCGAAATTCCCACGGGAACGAAGTCCCGGGCGGGAAGCTAGTTATTAATAAAATGTTGTGTATTTCAGCGGCGGACAGATCGCCGGACCGTGCCCGCGAGCTGCGTCGATTGGTGCACGCACTGCCCGAGGCGCACTACGAAACACTCAAGTACCTGATCCAACATTTGCGACGAGTGGTCGCACACTCTGCCTTCAACAAGATGGAGGCGCGAAACTTGGCCATCGTGTTCGGGCCAACGTTGGTGCGAGCCGCCAGCGACGATATGCTGGCCATGGTCAACGATATGTCCAGCCAGTGTCGAATCATCGAATCTTTTCTCACTCATGTGAGTACCACTTGGTTTATTAAAAAATCTGTTTGGCATTGATGCATCCCAGGGCGAGGAATTGCGATTGCATTAAGTTTCAACTATATCAGATATTTAACAAATAAATAAGAAATGCTTATTTTTTTAAAATTAGAGGGTCATTCAGACGCACCAATATTAACGAAAAGTTTGTTTAAGCGAAATAATATATCACATAGCAAGCAAAATGGAAGTCTTGATCTTTATTAAACTCAAACTCAAAAATAGCTTTATTTCATAGAACATACAGAATGTTACTTAAAATATGTCAAAATAGTGAATTGCATTAGCATTTTTAACTTTAAGATTGCTTAAGATTGTTTATAAATTTAGTAAGTTCAAACAAAATCATTTACCTATGTAATGCTTTGTACGGGACCCCACGATACAGGCTTGCCTAGTGTGGGGACCGGGGTAATACTTTTTTGTTACAAATGTTACTGGTAATAAATATTTTTTCATTTTTCATTATACGAATCTATTGTACGTGCAAAGTCCGTAAAGTACGTGTATTCGTACTCCTTGATCTACCAAGAAGTGAAATTGTATACGTACGTGCGCACTGCACTTATTTTCCGAGTGTACAGACAGCAGCACATCAAGTGACCCATTTGAATTACGTAAGCCGGCGCTACTGCGAGCGAGATAAGGGCGACGTCAAGGCCAAAATGTATAGCCTGTTATGCTGCCGTGTGTACATGGACGTATAAATGACAGTCTTTGTTAACTAGTCACGCAATTAACATCTATTTTTATATCCACTGACCTTCAAAACACAGGGTATCCTATCTTGAAGGTCAGGAGAGGAATTGTACATGTTGACCTTGACATCGTCGCCCTTATTTCGCTTGTAATAGCGCTTTCTTTCGTAGTGTAAATGGGTAACGTGACGTGCTGCTCTCTGTATATAAGCCTAGTTAATATTTCTGGAATATACCAATATACACTGTAGTACTAGTCATAGGCTTAAAGTTTTTGTAACTTATTAATGAATAAATTATATTATTATATCTTCAGTACGAGTGGTATTTCGATGAAGAGGAGGGCGAGCCTCCCGTGGACCCTCCCCCCGCGGCCGACGACCTGTCCCCCGCGCCCGCGCCCTCCCGGGACCTCCTCATACACAACGTTAAGAAGATTGAAGGTGAGAATAAGTTATTATGTTTTAAGTTAGGCTGAATATTCCTTTAAAAAGACAACAATACAAAAATAATTTTTAAACAAATGATAGATTGTTTGGAGTTTGTTGAGTTTTGACAGTATAGATAGCTAGTGTTTCATATTTATTCCAAACTAGCTGTCCCGGCCAACTTCGTTACGCCTTTTTTTTCCATATTTTCTCACCTTTTAAACCTTCCCTGGACTTCCACGAATATTTCAAGACTAAAATTAGCCAAATCGGCCCAGCCGTTCTCGAGTTTTAAACAGACTAACGAACAACAATTCATTTTTATTTATATAGATATAACTCTAATCTCGCAATGGTTTGTTGAATAATAAAAACATAGAACAGCAACTCAAACCAAACAATTTCTGTCCCATTCTTCAATCGTTGGAAAACTAAGTTTACGGGTGATTTTATGATCCATCACTCGTTGCACGCAAAAAAAGTGTATCGCGCGCGGCGAGCGATTAAAACGCAAAACAACCGACATTTCCGCAATCGTCCCGCTCTGTACGGTTGGCCAAAAAACTGGTCTATCAGTTTTCACAGAACTTCCCGTGTAACCAAAATGTAACAAAGAAAGAGATATAATTAAGACGTATTATGATGCAGTTATAATGAGATGACATATGGAGTCAAAACTGTCAGTTCATTATTGCAAGGGAAAATCAACCTTGCTGTTTTATGACACGCAAACGAATTTCAACCTTAAGGTGGTAGATCACATTTTTGGCCAACTGTATACAAGAACGCAGCCTCACAGATCACGTTTCCCCAGGCAAAGACGTGTCGACGCGCGACATCGTGTCGTCTATAATCTCGGCCGCGAACCGCAAGATCCAGCGCAAGCCGCGCAAGGCCGACAAGAAGTGGGAGTCGTCCCCCCCCTCCCCGCCTGCCAGCCCGCTCGCCTCGCCGCCCGCACACCTCACAACCTCGCTCGCTGACTACGATGGACTGCCGCGCTTCCACAACCAACACAACAAGTTAGTACTCGATTACATCTAGAGTGACCCAAGGCTGACAAAAAGTTGCTATAGGATGACTCAAGGTCGACAAGAAATGGCTAGAACAGTGGTTCTTAACCGGTAGGCCGCGGACCACTAGTAGTCCCTGGAAACACTTGAAGTGGTCCGTGAAGCCATTCCAAAAATATGAAACGTGTGCAAAGAACTGTAAAACATTGTTAAATGAACCACAAGCTGTAGAACAACCCTTTATTGATTTTTATCTCCAAACAAATGGTCCATGGCTATGGCAAGGCAGATTTTTGTAAAATGGTAACAAAAAGGTTAAGAACCACTGGGCTAGAGAGACTCAAGGCCAGCAAGAAATGGCTAGAGACTCAAGGCCAATAAGCAGTGGCTAGGGTGACTGAAGGCCGACTAGAAGTAGCTAGGCCTCGAGCCGAAGAGCATTATTGAATTACAATCTTATGCTTGAAAACACAACAATGCATATGTCTTCTATTACAGGAACGAAATCGACACGATGGCTGCTCTAGGCCGCAGTCGACAGGAGATCTCGCGGCACACGCTCAACACCTTCTCCATCGATGGTAAGACTCGTTTTCAACTTACTGCGGAAACAGTCTTACAGTTTTATACCAAAGTCCCACACCAATGTCATCCCCCAATCCTGATTTGATTACACAAAAAACTGATCATTTGAAAAATAAAGGTGTCT